>CM038670.1:535549053-536260135 GCA_021605145.1 Aegilops bicornis
ACTAATTTCAACTCTTGGAACATCTCATATGCTCTGTGGTGTTTCAAAAACGTCTTTGAAGCCCTGATTCTAAGCTGTAAAGCATGGTGCACTAAACTATCAAGTAGTCATCATATCGAGCTTGCCAAATGTTCATAACATCTGCATTTGCTCCTGCAATCGGTCTGTCACCTAGCGGTGCATCAAGGACATAATTCTTCTGTGCAGCAATGAGGATAATCCTCCGATCACCGATCCAATCCGCATCATTGCTACTAACATCTTTCAACTTAGTTTTCTCTAGGAACATATCAAAAATAAAACTGGGGAGCTAAACGCAAGCTATCGATCTACAACATAGATATGCTAATACTACCAGGACTAAGTTCATGATAAATTAAAGTTCAATTAATCATATTACTTAAAAACTCCCACTTAGATAGACATCCCTCTAGTCGTCTAAATGATCACGTGATCCAAATCAACTAAACCATGTCCGATCATCACGTGAGATGGAGTAGTTTTCAATGGTGAACATCACTACAATGATCATATCGACTATATGATTCACGCTCGACCTTTCGGTCTCTAGTGTTCCGAGGCCATATCTGCATATGCTAGGCTTGTCAAGTTTAACCCGAGTATTCTGTGTGTGCAAAACTGGCTTGCACCCGTTGTATGTGAACGTAGAGCTTATCACACCTGAGGGAGTCCCGGACTAGGGGGTGTCCGGATAGCCGGACTATCGTCACGGCCGGACTCCAAGACTATGAAGATACAAGATTGAAGACTTCGTCCCGTGTCCGGATGGGACTTTCCTTGGCGTGGAAGGCAAGCTTGGCGATACGGATATGTAGATCTCCTACCATTGTAACCGACTGTGTAACCCCGACCTATCCGGTGTCTATATAAACCGGAGGGTTTTAGTCCGTAGGGACGAACAACAATCATACCATAGGCTAGCTTCTAGGGTTTAGCCTCCTTGATCTCGTGGTAGATCTACTCTTGTACTACCCATATCATCAATATTAATCAAGCAGTGAGTAGGGTATTACCTCCATCGAGAGGGCCCGAACCTGGGTAAAAACATCGTGTCCCTTGTCTCCTGTTACCATCCGCCTAGACGCACAGTTCGGGACCCCCTACCCGAGATCCGCCGGTTTGACACCGACATTGGTGCTTTCATTGAGAGTTCCTCTGTGTCGTCACCGATAGGCCCGATGGCTCCTTCGATCATCAACAACGACGTGGTCCAGGGTGAGACTTTTCTCCCCGGACAGATCTTCGTGTTCGGCGGCTTTGCGCTTGGGCCAATTCGTTTGGCCATCCGGAGCAGATCGAAGCTACGCCTGGCCATCAGTCAGATTTGGAAGTTCGAACTATACGGCCGATATCCACGGAGACTTGATCTTCGACGGATTTGAGCCGCAGCCGCGTGCCGCCTTGTCTCGATGGGCATGATCTAGCTCTGCAATTAACAAAGGCCTCGGAGGCCGCACTCAAGATCCGCTCCGACCCTTAATCCGGAGCCGGATTCCCCGATCGAGGACGCAGTGGTTGGACACCGCCTCGGGGCTACAATCTCTACGGCAATCGAGCCAAACTCCATCCCTGTCGCTGCGAAGACCTCGACTCCGGTGCGGACTCCTCTCCGACTCAACCCTCCGCTACCGCCAATCGAATCCGATTGGGCGCCGGTCATGGAGTTCATCGCCATGGACATCTTTCAGCACTCGCCCTTTGGCGACATCCTGAATGCACTAAAGTCTCTCTCTTTATCCGGAGAGCCCTGGCCGGACTACGGTCAGGAAGGTTGGGATACGGACGACAAAGAAATAAGACGCCCACCCACCACCCACTTCGTAGCCACTGTCGAAAGCTTACACGACGTGCTCGATTTCGACTCCGAAGACATCGACGGTATGGACGACGATGTAGGAGACAACAATCAGCCAGCACCTAAAGGAAATGAAGACGAGGAACAACGGGATGCTATGAAGGATAAATCCCTCGAAAAGCAGTCAAAAGGGCAACGTAAACGCCGAACAAAGTCCCACCTCAACAAAGACCCAACCATAGGGCAGGGCGAATCTGTGGACAACGAACAAGCTATCGAGCAATCGTCCGAACAAGACAACTTGGATAAACAATCGGTCCCCGGCGAAGACAACAGTCCAGACGATCTGACGCCTTACAAACTATTGGAGCAAAATGACCTCCAAAAAAGGCTCGTCGCCACTGCGCGTAGCCTGAAAAAGCAGAAGCGGAAGCTCAAAACAGCGGAAGATGCACTCAGGATCAGATGGAGCAAACTATTCAAAGATCAGACAAGTACGGGCGATCGCCGAACAAAGAGCTACCCGAAAAGAAAGCTACTGCCCGAATTCGACGAGGAGGCCTTAGAGCCCCCACAATTAAAAAGCAAGAAGGCCACCCGGTCGACTGGACGACCTCACGGCAAAATGAGAGCGGCGAATGGTGCCGCACACAAGCCAATATGCGATCCGCATAAGGATTCACATCAAAAGGATGGCCCAGTTAGGTCCATCTATGGGCCAAGATAGCATGCTCGTCAAAGCAATGCAATACGCCAAAATTCCTAAGATCACGGCACACCCAAATATAGGGGCGCCGCACACCCCCTATGTTTCACCGATGAGGTGCTGGATCATGAATTTCCAGCGGGATTCAAACCGTAAACATAGAGGCATACGATGGAACAACAGACCCTGGAGCCTGGATTGAGGATTACATCCTCCACATACACATGGCTAGAGGAGATGATCTCCACGCCATAAAATACTTACCCCTTAAACTCAAAGGGCCAGCTCGGCATTGGCTTAAGAGCCTCCCCGAAAATACCATTGGAAGCTGGGAAGAGCTAGAGGATGCATTTCGGCAAATTTTGGGGGACTTATGTCCGCCCTCCGGATCTGAGACAATCTAAGTCACATAACTCAACAGCCCGGAGAGTCAGCCCGAAATTCTGGAACAGGTTCCTTACTAAAAGAACCAAATAGTCGATTGTCCGGACTCAAGCCTTAGCAGCTTTCAAACACAACGTCCGAGACGAATGGCTCGCCAGACACCTCCACCAAGAAAAGCCAAGAACAATGGCCGCATTAACAAGCCTCATGACCCGCTTTTGTGCGGGAGAGGATAGCTGGCTAGCAAGATGCAGCACCAGCGACCCAAGTACATCCGAAATCAGGGATGGAAATGGGAAACCACGGCACAACAAGGACCAGCGCCGGATTCAAAGGAACAGTCCAAAGAGCACGGCAGTCAACGCCGGATTCAAAAGCTCACGGCAGAACAACAAAAAACTGCCCTTTAAGGACAACAGCGATGAGCTATCCAACTTCAACAAAATCTTGGACAAGATATGTCAAATCCACAAGACTTCGGAGGCTCGCTAACCATACCCACCAAAATTGTTGGGTCTTCAAACAGTCCGCAGACCGAACGCCGAACACAAGGGGCTCGACACACCAAGTGAAGATGACGACGAGCGCCACAAGCGAGCCGGAAAACAAAAAACTTTCCCACAAGAGGTTAAAGCGGTAAACTCACTTCACGTGATTAAAGGAAAACGGAGCGGCGCCCACTAAAAGGCGCGTGACGCTGGTTGTCAAAACCAATCACCTTCGACCATCGTGACTATTCAAAAATATCCGAACGCAGGATGGACTGCCACGATAATGGATCCTATAATCGACGGATTCCAATTTACACGAGTCCTCATGGATGGCGTCAGTGACATAAACCTGATATATCAGGACACAATCCGCAGGATGGGGATAAACCCAACCAAAATTGGCCGTAGCAACACCTCCTTTAAAGGAGTAATGCCAGGCCCATATGCCCATTGTACGGGCTCCATACTGCTAGAAGTTGTGTTCGGTTCATCCGACAACTTCCGTCGCGAAAGGTTACTCTTCCATATCGCCCTGTTTAAAAGTAGCCATCAAGCACTATTGGGACGCGAAGCTTTCGCCCGCTTTAACGCAATACTGCATTATGCATCTCTAACACTTAAAATGCCCGGTCCACACGGCATCATCTCGTTAAAAGGAAGTATTAAGTGTTGCTCGAGCACGGAAAAACGGAGATCGCCTTGACAGCCCCACAGCTATCCGGCTCTGCTAGGCAAAGAACCTGAATTGGTCATTCAAACCCCGGACACGGCTAGACTAGTCTGGCGCCTACTAGTGGCATACCCCCATACGAGGGGCCGCATGCATGTATAACAAGAGACAATAAAGCTCAATTTTATTCACTTCTTCGAACCGTACTCTGTTTATTTAATGTTAAGTACATCTTTCGCATGATCCTTTTTCTTTTAAACTAAGTTCATCTCTTTTACAGATGAACAACGTGCTACACCCATCCAGGATACGGCACAACGGAGACACAGGCGCAGACGCAAGAGGGACCCGTTAAAAGGATTCTTTTCAGATTAAGACCTGCGTAAACCTTTTTATTGTCTCTTGTTGATATACATACCCGGTTCCTTACTATAACCGAGGAGGAGGCTGGCGTTTTGGCATTGGCCGCACGCACCAGAATTTTTATGCGTGCACTCGACACCAGGGGCTTAGGGCATTATTCTGCCCATTTTCATAAAGACCGAATACCTTAGGGAGTATTCGGCGCCTCGAGATTAGGCCTTATATGCATCAGCTCGAATCATGTCTTTGGTCAAATGTTGGGTTGCCCGGCTCCTGTGTTTTGCTGCCTTACGCCCGCTTTTCATGGCTAACGCAGCACTGTGGAGAACTATCGCGATTGTGCCCGGTTCGCCGCAAGCGAGCACCTCGAGAGAAAGCCGAAAATCGATCACATGATATAGCGAGAGTCCGGTCAACCACTCGATGACTCACAGGAATGTTTAGGATTCCTCCGCATTAACGAAGGACCGGTTTTCGGTCAGCACATACGCACTCGAATTCGGGAGAGTGTGGTGCCCTGTGGGGCTATATAGTAGCCCCACCCTCGAACTCCTATGGCTAAGTGAAAGTGATAAAGAATTATAGTCTGGTTGCCTGGTTTGCTACGCTATCACCTCCTTAACAGGACCAAGACATTGGATTAAGTGTGAAAAAGCACTTTCTTTGCAAACACCCCCGCACTATGTGCGTGGGGGCTGAAGCCAAGGACTGCCATCTTTCAGGTTATATACACATATACATAAACGGCAAGACAGGAGTAGTTTACTACTTGAACGCACAAGTATAAAAAGCTCTTATATTATATTGAAACATTGTTTTCACAAATCATACATGTCATTTAAACATAATATCCTTCAAGCTAATCGTCTCTATTAAATGAGCGCCCGGTAGGACTTCTTCAAAGTAGTGCTCGGCGGTACTCGGCTTCGTCCGAATCTTGGGATGCAACGTCGGTGGCCTTCATCTCGCCAAAGATGTCTTGACACGGGCAAGAGCCATCCGCACTCCCTCAATACACGCCGATCGCTTCATTGGCCGATACGCTGTACCGCACCAAGAAACCGCTGCACTAAACCAAAATAGCTCTTCGGCTGGGTCCGCCCGCCACAAGTGAGTCAAGACATGCTTCATGGCAAATCTGGACAACCGATTCAGCTCGGCCCATTCGCCAACCGATCGGTCACGGCAGAGGACGCCCGGACTATGGAATTGCGACCAATATAGCTCTTCCCTTCGTTTCCCCCTTCGGCCCCGGAAGTGCTCAACAAGATCCGAAGCGCCGCCGCCAAGTCCAGATAAGCATCTTCCGAACTCCACAACTTATCCAATCGAGCATACTTTGGATCTCAGTATATTTCCTCCGCAGTAAACGGTTTTCCAGCCGTAATTGCCCCGGCCTGACTCAGCTCCTCCTTGGCAGCTCTCAAAGCCGATTGGGCATTCTTGGATTCGGCGGCGGCCTTTTTCCGGCCATCTTGTTCCGCTTGACGTTCTTTTTCAAGTACCTCGCAGCGATCGGTAGTATTCCTTAACTTTTTTGCCATATCGGCCATTTCCTCTTTGCTTCGGCAGTGAGCAGCCCGTTCGGCTTCTAGCTCTTCTGCCGCCTTTAAAGCGCCGTGACATCGACCCTCGGCTAGCTCTTTTTTCGGGCGAGTTCCGCAGCTCCTCCACGGCAGCGGCACCATCTGCATTAAGCATACGAATAGTAAGACATGGGCGTCAAGCCCCCTTACCAGGTGTCTGCATAGTAGTCGCATACCTTGTGACTCGTCAAACCGTTTATTGACCAGCGCAATGTCCGCATCCGCCTCGTCAAGTTGCCGCTTTAGTTCGGCATATTCATATGTCCGCATCCACCTGTTTAGGAGCGGCGATATGTTATAACTGAGAATTTGATCCTCGGCACATTTTCAATTTTGACAACATACCGAGTCTCAGGGGCTACTATCTATACAGGGCGCATTTTATATGCATAATCGCTGAAGGTACATCATTTTATGCATCTCAAACCCCCGCCGGTAAGCTTCGACGGCTTCATGCAATTCGCTTTCCGCGGATGCAATTCTTTCAATCACCGTACCCATTAGAGCACGGTGATCTTCTGAAATAGTCGCCGCCCGAGCAGATCCTTCAGCCTCCGATCAAGACACCACTTGGCGCCGGACCTTCCGCCCCGCCGGACTTGGGAATTCGCGACGACACCTCCGGTCGTCCGCTTCACATGAGGGTGCGACAGGTGGAGGCGTTTCACTCTCCATCATCTCCTAAGAAGATCCTCAAGACGAAGCTCTGCCGAGAAGGGCCGAGGTCCGAACTACAAGGTACAATTTCGGTTATCTTCATGAATAAATACAGGGTGTTCCTTATTTACAAGACCCTTCTTTTTACTTACGGCTCATTGGAGGGCTGATCCCCTCGGGAAATAATGCGGCTGGGTTACTTCCAGTCACGGACTCTCCGCCAAAGATTCCTTTCCTCTTTGAGGCCTTGACCTCCGGATCTTCAAGCGGTCCTCTTCTCTCCTCGGAAGGTGGGACTCTTAATCCCTCCTTCCTTGATAGCCTCCTTCAGAGAGGCAGTTGCTTCCCGCTTCCCCCTTCGCCTTCTTCAAAAGGCGCGACCTTCAACATCTTGGTCAAGATGGGATCCGGGCGTGGTCTCTGGGAGGGGAGCCAAACACCTTATTAACTTTGCCTTGGCTATCCACTCCTGTTCAAGAAACGGCTCCTTTAAAGGGCATATATATAAAATAAATGAATGAATAGCTTGTCCGGTTACAGGACTACTTACTTGAGTATCTGGGCGATTGCAGCTTAGTCCTGCGTCCTCGGTCAAGTCCGGACACTTCTCTTGTGATCCGAAGAACAGTTTATACATCTCCACAGGCGTCGTGCCCATAAAATTTTGGAGAGCTCGTGGTCCCTCCGGATTGAATTCCCACAGCGGAGGGGAGGCGACGTTGCAGGGCTGAAGGCGCCGGATCACCATAACTCGCGCCATCGCGACCAGATTGATCCTCTTTCCGGAGGTCTCAACACGCCCCGCAGCAAGGGAACGCCCTTGGACGGCCCCGGTCGAGCCCCTTGTGGACCCATGATGCCTGCCTCTGTGGTGGTCCTGAGCGGATGGCTGTGAGCGCCGCCCATTTGGTGCACCTGGGAGCGGTGATATAAAAACACTCCCGTTTCCTCAAACCAAGCTCCTCTTGAAAAGAGCCCTCGGGCCACGGAGCATCGGCACATTTGCTTATGACCGCCCCTCCGCACTCTGCTTGTTGCCCTCGATCATCTTTGGCTCCGCCTTGAAGGTCTTGAGCCACAATCCAAAGTGGGGGTAATATGGAGGAAGGCCTCACATACGACAATGAATGACGAGATATGGAGGATGGACTCCGGACTCAAGTCATGGAAATCAAGCCCATAATAAAACATGAGCCCCCGCACAAAGGGATCCATCGGGAAGCCTAACCCCGAAGGAAGTGGGACACGAACACCACGTTCTCGTCGGGCTCAGGAATGGGAATGACCAGCCCTGGAGCAGGCAGCCTATGCGAGATCTCGCCGGTTAGATACCTGGCGTCGCGCAGCTTTAGCACATCTTCTTCTGTGATGGAGGAAGACATCCATCGGCCGTGCTGGTCGGATCCGGACATCGTCGAAAGTCCGAAGCGCCTGAATCTGAAGCTTTGGATGTTGGAACTTGAAACGCGAGGCGAACTCGATGGAGGGTGTAAAAAGAAGAGGGCCTTGGTCTCATTATAAAGAGGTTGAATACCAAGAGCCCACCCCGTGGTCGATTAGGACTCGCCTTTGATAGAGAACGCAGGCCAACGGGCACGGTTGGGTTACCCACGTCCGTATTGATGAGAATCCCGGAATAAGGGGGCACGATCTATGCTTTGATAAGACGTGCCAAGGAAACCGCCTCGCTAAACACGCTGAGGTGGAACAATAAAAAATGATTCATATAAAGGCCTGGCCATGGTGTGATGTCACGCCATGAATACGTCAGCAGATCTCGCAAAAATTATTCTCTCTCACGGTGTTATGTGGAACTTGTTTTGCAAAGCGGACACTATCCTTGTGTTCAAAACCTTCTATGAAGTATTCGGAGGAGGAACCCGCCTTTGCAATGCCGAAGACAATATGTGTGCGGACTAAATGCGTCATTGAAGCCTGGTTCAGGGACTCTTGAGGAGTCCCGGACTAGGGGTGTCCGGGATAGCGGACTATCGCCACGGCCGGACTCCAAGACTATGAAGATACAAGATTGAAGACTTCGTCCCGTGTCCGGATGGGACTTTCCTTGGCGTGGAAGGCAAGCTTGGCGATACGGATATGTAGATCTCCTACCATTGTAACCGACTGTGTAACCCCGACCTATCCGGTGTCTATATAAACCGGAGGGTTTTAGTCCCAGAGGACGAACAACAATCATACCATAGGCTAGCTTCTAGGGTTTAGCCTCCTTGATCTCGTGGTAGATCTACTCTTGTACTACCCATATCATCAATATTAATCAAGCAGGAGTAGGGTATTACCTCCATCGAGAGGGCCCGAACCTGGGTAAAAACATCGTGTCCCTTGTCTCCTGTTACCATCCGCCTAGACGCACAGTTCGGGACCCCCTACCCAAGATCCGCCGGTTTTGACACCGAAAACACCCGATCATCACGAAGAATTATTTGGCGCTTGCATCTTATGCAATAAAGAGATAACCATAAGGCTTCTGCCAATTGCCGATAACTACAACAAAACATGATCATCTCATACAACAACTTATATCTCATGATGTCTTAACCATATCACATCACAACATGCCCTGCAAAAACAAGTTAGACGTCATCTACTTTGTTGTTGCAAGTTTTACGTGGCTGCTACGGGCTGAGCAAGAACCGTTCTTACCTACGCATCAAAACCACAATGATATTTTGTCAAGTATGTGATGTTTTAACCTTCACAAGCACCGGGCGTAGCCACACTCGATTCAACTAAAGTTGGAGAAATTGACACCCGCCAGCCACCTGTGTGTAAAGCACGTCGGTGGAACCAGTCTTGCGTAAGCTACGCGTAATGTCGGTCCGGGCCGCTTCATCCAACAATACCGCCGAATCAAGTTATGACATGCTGGTAAGAAGTATGACTATTATCACCCACAACTCACTTGTGTTATACTCATGCATATAACATCTACGCATAAACCTGGCTCGGATGCCACTGTTGCGGAACGTAGTAATTTCAAAAAAAATCCTACGCCCACACAAGATCATGGTGATGCATAGCAATGAGAGGGGAGAGTGTCATCCACGTACCCTTGTAGACCATAAGCGGAAGCGTTATGAGAACGCGGTTGATGTAGTCATACGTCTTCACGATCCGACCGATCCAAGTACCGAACGCACGACATCTCCGAGTTCAGCACACGTTCAGCTCGATGACGTCCCACGAACTCCGATCCAGCAGAGCTTCGCTGGAAGCACGATGGCGTGATGACGGTGATGATGTTGCTACCGATGCAGGGATTCGCCTAAGCACCGCTACGATATGATCGAGGTGGATTATGGTGGAGTGGGGCACCGCACACGGCTTGGAATAATCAACTTGTGTGTTATGGGTGCCCCCTGCCCCCGTATATAAAGGAGCAAGGGGGGACGCCGGCCAGCCCAAGCATGGCACGCCAGGAGGAGGAGGAGTCCTCCTAGTGGGAGTAGGACTCCCCTTTCCTAGTCCCACTAGGAGGGGGAAGGAAGGAGTGGGAGAGGGGAAAGGCAAGGGCCCCCCCCCCCTTCCTTGTCCTATTCGAACTCAAGGGGAGGGGGCGCGCGGCCTGCCTTGGCCGGCCCCTCTCTCTCTCTCCACTAAGGCCCAACAAGGCCCATTAACCCCCGGGGGTTCCGGTAACCCCCCCCCCCCCCGACACTTCGGTTAAATCCCAGTTTCACCCGAAACTATTCCAATATCCAAATATAAGCTTCCTATATATCAATCTTTATGTCTCGACCATTTTGAGACTCCTCTTCATGTCTGTGATCATATCCGGGACTCTGAACTACCTTCGGTACATCAAAACACATAAACTCATATTACCGGTCGTCACCGAACGTTAAGCGTGCGGACCCTACGGGTTTGAGAACTATGTAGACATGACCGAGACTCGTTTCCGGTCAATAACCAATAGTGGAACTGGATCTCATATTGGCTCCTACATATTCTACAAAGATCTTTATCGGTTAAACCGCATAACAACATACGTTGTTCCCTTTGTCATTGGTATGTTACTTGCCCGAGATTCGATCGTAGGTATCTCAATACCTAGTTTAATCTTGTTACCGGCAAGTCTATTTACTCGTTCCGTAATGCATCATCCCGCAACTAACTCATTAGTCACATTGCTTGCAAGGCTTATAGTGATGTGCATTACCGAGAGGGCCCAGAGATACCTCTGTGACAATCGGAGTGACAAATCCTAATCTTGATCTATGCCAACTCAACAAGTACCATCGGAGACACTTGTATAGCACCTTTATAATCACCCAGTTACGTTGTGACGTTTGGTAGCACACAAAGTGTTCCTCCGATATTCGGCAGCTGCATAATCTCATAGTCATAGGAACATGTATATGTCATGAAGAAAGCAATAGGAACATACAAAACGATAAAGTGCTAAGCTAACGGAATGGGTCAAGTCAATCACATCATTCTCTAATGATGTGATCCCATTAATCAAATGACAACTCATGTCTATGGCTAGGAAACTTAACCATCTTTGATTCAACGAGCTAGTCAAGTAGAGGCATACTAGTGACACTGCTTTGTCTATATATTCACACATTACTAAGTTTCTGGTTAATACAATTCTAGCATGAATAATAAACATTTATCATGATATAAGGAAATATAAATAACAACTTTATTATTGCCTCTAGGGCATATTTCCTTCATCATGGTTGTCGGTGTCAAAACCGGCGGATCTCGGGTAGGGGGTCCCGAACTGTGCGTCTAAGGTCGATAGTAGCCGGATACAAGGGACACGATGTTTACCCAGGTTCGGGCCCTCTTTATGGAGGTAATACCTTACTTCCTGCTTGATTGATCTTGATGGATATGAGTATTACAATAGTTGATCTACCACGAGATCGTAATGGCTAAACCCTAGAAGTCTAGCCTATATGACTATGGTAATGAATATGTCCTTTTCCAAACTAAGTCCTCCGGTTTATATAGACATCGGGAGGATCTAGGGTTACACAAGGTCGGTTACAAAGAAAGGAATCTAC
The DNA here is from genome assembly GCA_021605145.1 of Aegilops bicornis. NCBI lineage: Eukaryota > Viridiplantae > Streptophyta > Magnoliopsida > Poales > Poaceae > Aegilops > Aegilops bicornis. The sequence continues at coordinate 535,560,763 of CM038670.1, forward strand.
ATATTCGGCCACCAAGCTTGCCTTCCACGCCAAGGAGAGTCCCATCTGGACACGGGTGCAGCTTCGGTCTTCATATTTTTGCAGCACATCAGTCCGGCCCATGGATAACAGGCCGGACGCCCGAGGACCCCTTAGTCCAGGACTCCCTCTGTAGCCCCTGAACCTGGCTTCAATGACGAGGAGTCCGGCGCGCAGATTTTTCTTCGGCATTGCAAGGCGGGTTCCCCTTTCCAAACTCCAGGATTGTCTTCGGACGTATCGACGTGTCGGGACCTATAACACACACACCGCACACAACCGCAGAGAGAAGATAATTTTGCACGAGTCCAATCTGCTGGCAACTTTTTTGTAACATGACATCACATCTGTCCAGTCATAATTTCGAACCGTTTTTCGTCTGCTGCTCCATGTTTCGAGATGTGGTTGCCATTGGCACGTCTTGTCAAAGCAGAGACCGTGTCCCTTTATTGCGGGATTCTCATCAATACGGGCGTGGGTAACCCAACCGTACCATTCACACAGTCCTTGGGAATAGGCGAGTTTTGAGGCGAGTGGGGAGGCGCTTGATATTCGCGACCCTTTATAAGGGGATAAGAATCCACCCTTATCTACTCACGCCTTCCCCTTCCTCTGCCCTTCCATCCTCGAGCTCCAGCGCCCAAGTCCTCATCTTTCTCCATCCGAAAAGCATCCGACCATGTCCGGATCCGAAGGTCAAGGCAAATGGATGGTCTCCTCTGTCAAGTAGAAAGACATTGCCAAGCTTCGGGCGGCCGGGTATTTGGCAAAGGAAATCGCCCACCGTCTTCCAGCCCAAGGGCAAGTCGTCCCCACGCCGAAGCCCAATAATAGGGTGGTATTCATCCCTCATTTCCTCCACGGGCTAGGGTTTCCACTCCACCCTTTCGTCCGCGGGCTAATGTATTATTACGGGATAGACTTCCATGATCTATCCCCGAACTCCTTCCTCAACATCTCGGCGTTCATAGTTGTGTGTGAGGCCTTCCTCCGCATCCAACCCTACTTCGAGCTGTGGCTCAAAGTTTTCAACGTGAAGCCGAAGGTGGTGGATGGCCAGCATGCAGAGTGTGGAGGAGCCATGGTGAGTAAGCTGGCCAATGTCCAACAGTCCGGCCAAAGGATATAGTCTGGCTGTCCGGATACGCCCTAATCCAGGACTCCCTCAGTAGCCCCCGAACCAGGCTTCAATGACGATGAGTCCGGCACGCAGATTGTCTTCGACATTGCAAGGCGGGTTCTTCTCCAAATTCTGAATACTTTTCTGAATAGTGTCCGGCTTCCCATAAATGTGCACTCCTTGGCTTCTGCGCCTAATAATGGAGATCCTCCACGCGTCGAGCGAATACGAGAAGCTAGGGCATTTTACAATTGCCACCCTAGCCATGTAGGCAAATTGCCTATTAAAGAGACAGGGATTCACAGATCCATATCATACCATACTCCCACAGCGGGTATCCATCGGAGCACGCCTGGAAAAAATCCATTCCAACATGGCTAGTCGCCGCAGCTCCTCCTCTCGCCCCCATAGCCCTAAGCCCGGTGATTGGAAGAGGTGTTCCGTCTCAAGATAGCCAACTAGTGAGGCTACAGACCTGTGGATCTCTCCCCAACAGTATATGGTCCCCTGCTCGAGCCGGGCTTGCCACCTATAATGGCGGAGAACAAGCAGAGAGCTTCCCCAATCCCTCCAAAGGGGAATGGGTATGCCTTGTACCTTATTTATTAAGGGGACAAGGATTTCCAATTCACCCGTTCCTCCGCGGGATCCTAGAGTTCTATGGCCTCCGGCTGCATAATTTCACTCCTGCCTCCATATTGCACATTGCTGGCTATGTCGCTCTTTGCGAACTGTTTCTGGGCTGCGAAGCTCACTTCGAGCTATGGAAGAGGCTATTCCGCCTGCACTTATACATGTGAGGGGCCACTGCTTTCAAGTGGGCAGAGCCAAGTATGGTGCATTGCCGGACCGGATACCGTCTGCACTCAAGAAGGCATCCGAAGACTGGCCTTCAGAGTGGTTCTATACAGAGGACGTCCCTCTTCCGGATCCTATTTGGATCGACGTTCCTGAGTTACTAATGTTCCGCTGAAGAAACGCCTAAGCTGGCGACCAAGGAGCCCTCAGGAGGAAGATGATAGAGACGTTTCTTACCTGATGAGCCGGATAAAGGTGTTCGCTCTATCAGGACTGACTACAATCGAATTTATGTCAATATGCATTATGCGAGGGGTGCAGCCGCTTCAATACCGAGGCCGCCCAATGTGGGACTTTAACGCGGAAGACGATGCCACCCGCTGCGGTCGTAAGGGGCCGGACTCCATTGCCGCTCTAGCAAAAATTATGTCCGGTCTGTACAAGGGAGAGGAAGAGGAGTTCCTCCGCATCAAACCGTGGGACGGATTTGATACGTCTCCAACGTATCTATAATTTTTGATTGCTCCATGCTATATTATCTACTGTTTTAGGCAATATTGGGCTTTATTTTTTCACATTTATATTATTTTTGGGACTAACCTATTAGCCGGAGGCCCAGCCCAGATTTGTTGTTTTATGCCTATTTAAGTGTTTCGAGGAAAAGAAATATCAGACGGAGTCAAAACGGAACGAAATCAACTGGAGAAGTTATTTTTGGAAGGAAACCCATGTGATGGACTTGGACTCCACGTCAGAAGATACGGGAGGTGCTCACGACGGTGGGGGGCGCGCCCACCACCTTAGGGCGCACCCCCTGCCTCGTGGGGCCCCCGTAGCCACCAAAAACCAATCGGGACCCTGTTCCGGCACCCTGCCGGAGGGGGGGGAACCCTCACCGGTGGCCATCTTCATCATCCCGGCGCTCTCCATGACAAGGAGGGAGTAGTTCACCCTCGGGGCTGAGGGTATGTACCAAAGAGCTATGTGTTTGATCTCTCTCTCTCTCTCGTGTTCTTGATTTGGCACGATCTTGATGTATCGCGAGCTTTGCTATTATAGTTGGATCTTATGTTTCTTCTCCCCCTCTTCTCTCTTGTAATTGATTGAGTTTCCCCTTTGAGGTTATCTTATCGGATTGAGTCTTTAAAGATTTGGGAACACTTGATGTATGTGTTGCCGCGCGTATCTATGGTGACAATGGGATATCACATGATTCACTTGATGTATGTCTTGGTGATCAACTTGCGGGTTCCGCCCATGAACCTATGCATAGGGGTTGGCTGCGTTTTGCCGTGATTCTCGGTAGAAACTTTGGGGCACTCTTTGAGGTTCTATGTGTTGGTTTGAATAGATGAATCTGAGAATGTGTGATGCATATCGTATAATCATACCCACGGATACTTGAGGTGACATTGGAGTATCTAGGTGACATTAGAGTTATGGTTGATTTGTGTCTTAAGGTGTTATTCTAGTACGAACTCTAGGGCTGTTTGTGACACTTATAGGAATAGCCCAACGGATTGATTGGAAAGAATAACTTTGAGGTGGTTTCGTACCCTACCATAATCTCTTTGTTTGTTCTCCGCTATTAGTAACTTCGGAGTGACTCTTTGTTGCATGTTGAGGGATAGTTATGTGATCCAATTATGTTATTATTGTTGAGAGAACTTGCACTAGTGAAAGTATGAACCCTAGGCCTTGTTTCCTATCATTGCAATACCGTTTACGCTCACTTTTACCACTTGCTATCAGGCTGTTTTTATATTTTCAGTTTACAAATACCTATATCTACCATCCATATTGCACTTGCATCACCATCTCTTCGCCGAACTAGTGCACCTATACAACTTACCATTGTATTGGGTGTGTTGGGGACACAAGAGACTCTTTGTTATTTGGTTGCAGGGTTGCTTGAGAGAGACCATCTTAATCATACGCCTCCCACGGATTGATAAACCTTAGGTCATCCACTTGAGGGAAATTTGCTACTGTCCTACAAACCTGTGCACTTGCAGGCCCAACAACGTCTACAAGAAGAAGGTTGTGTAGTAGACATCAAGCTCTTTTCTGGCGCCATTGCCGGGGAGGCTAGGTAAGTGAAGGTATATCTTTAGATCTTGCAATTGAATCTTTTTGTTTCTAGTTTTAGCACTAGTCTATTTTATAAAAGAAAACTACAAAAAATGGAATTGAGTTTGTCTCATACGCTTCATCTTTTTAATGTCTTTCGTGAGTATGATGGAAAGGAAAATTGTGCCCAAGTGTTAGAAGAAGAATGCATTAAAATGTTTGGCACTAAATATTTGAATGATGAGCATGATTGCATTGTTGTTAGTATGAATTCCTTGAATATCCATGATGCTAATGATATGCAAAGCCACAAGCTTGGGGAACCTATGTTTGATGAAGATGATATTTTTTGTCCCCCAAGCTTTGATGAGCAAATTTACTATGATGAAAGCATGCCTCCTATCTATGATGATTATTGTGATGACACGTATGCTTTAAATAATAATGATAACCATGAAACTTGTCATCTTGATCTTAATTTTCAATCATATGATAGTTATTTTGTTGAGTTTGCTCCCACTATTATTCATGAGAAGAATTTTGCTTATGTGGAGAGTAATAAAAATCATATGCTTGTAGATCATGAAAAGAATGCTTTAGGTGCTGTTTATATTGTTGAAATCATTCATGATGCTACTGAAAATTATTATGAGGGAGGAATATATGCTTGTAGGAATTGCAATAATATCAAGTTTCCTCTCTATGTGCTTAAATTTTTGAAGTTATGCTTGTTTTACCTTCCTATGCAAGTTGATTCTTGTTCTCATAAGTTGTTTGCTCACAAAATCCCTATGCATAGGAAGTGGGTTAGACTTTAATGTGCTAGTCATATTATTCATGATGCTCTCTTTATGTTTCAATTCTTATCTCTTATGTGAGCATCATTGAAATCATCATGCCTAGCTAGGGGCGTTAAACGATAGCGCTTGTTGGGAGGCAACCCAATTTTATTTTAGTTTCTTACTTTTTGGTTATGTTTAGGAATAAATAATCTATCTAGCCTCTGGTTAGATGTGGTTTTATGTTTTAGTTTGTGTTTGTTCCAAGTAGAACCTTTGGGAATACTTGGGTAAAGTCTTTATGATCATGCTATAAAAAACAGAAACTTTAGCACTCACGACATTAGCTTCAACTTTTTACTGGAGAGTGCTATTTAGTTGATTCTTTTTGCATATGATTAGTAGAAAAATTACTCATGTCCAACAATTTATTTTAGAATTTTTGGAGTTCCATAAGTTTGCGTTAGTTACAGATTACTACAGACTGTTCTGTTTTTGACAGATTCTGTTTTTCGTGTGTTGTTTGCTTATTTTGATGACTCTATGGCTAGTAAAATAGTTTATAAATCATAGATAAGTTGGAATACAGTAGGTTTACCACCAATATAAATAAAGAATGATTTCATTACAGTACCATGAAGTGGTGTTTTGTTTTCTTTCGCTAACGGAGCTCACGAGATTTCTGTTAAGTTTTGTGTTGTGAAGTTTTCATGTTTTGGGTAAAGATTCGATGGAATATGGAATAAGGAGTGGCAAGAGCCTAAGCTTGGGGATGCCCAAGGCACACAAAGGTAATATTCAAGGATAACCAAGCTTCTAAGCTTGGGGATGCCCCGGATGGCATCCCCTCTTTCGTCTTCGTTCATCGGTAACTTTACTTGGAGCTATATTTTTATTCACCACATGATATGTGTTTTGCTTGGAGTGTCATTTTATTTTGTTTTGCTTGCTGTTTGAATACAATACCAAGATATGAAATTCCTTAATGTTAGAGAGTCTTCACATAGTTGTATAATTATTCGACTACTCATTGATCTTCACTTATATCTTTCGGAGTAGTTTTATTTTGAAGAAATATATGAACTCTCATGCTTCACTTATATTATTTTGAGAGTCTTAAATAGCATGGTAATTTGCTAAAATAATCTTAATATGCTAGGTATTCAAAAATAGTTAAAACTTTCTTATGAGTGTGTTGAATACTAAGAGAACTTTGATGCTTGATAATTGTTTTGAGATATGAAGATAGTGATATTAGAGTCATGCTAGTTGAGTAGTTGTGAATTTGAGAGATACTTGTGTTGAAGTTAGCAAGTCCCGTAGCATGCACGTATTGTTAAAGTTGTGTAACAAATTTGAAACATGAAGTGTACCTGGCTTGTGCATCCTTATGAGTGGCGGTCGGGGACGAGCGATGGTCTTTTCCTACCAATCTATCCCCCTAGGAGCATGCGCGTAGTACTTGATTTTTCATGACTTCTAAATTTTGCAATAAGTATATGAGTTCTTTTGACTAATGTTGAGTCCATGGATTATACACACTTTGACCTTTCCGCCTTTGCTAGCCTCTTCTGTACCGTGCATTGCCCTTTCTCACCTTGAGAGTTGGTGCAAACTTCGCCGGTGCATCCAAACCCCGTGATACGATACGCTCTATCACACATAAACCTCCTTATATCTTACTCAAAACAGCCACCATACCTACCTATTATGGCATTTCCATAGCCATTCCGAGATATATTGCCATGCAACTGTCCACCGTTCCGTTCATCATCATGACATACTTTACTTTTGTCATATTGCCATTGCATGATCATGTAGTTGACATCGTATTTCTGGCAAAGCCACCATGCACTATTTTTCATATATGTCACTCTTGATTCATTGCACCATCCCGGTACACCGCCGGAAGCATTCATATAGAGTCATATCTTGTTCTAGTTTCGAGTTGTAATCCTTATGTTGTAATCAATAGAAGTGTGATGATCATCATTATTAGAGCATTGCCCTAAAAAAGGCCAGAAAGAAAGGCCCAAAAATAAGAAAATAAATAAAAAGGGCAATGTTACTATCTCTTTTTCCACACTTGTGCTTCAAAGTAGCACCTTGTTCTTCATGTAGTGAGTCTCATATATTGTGCTTCAAAGTAGCACCATGTTTTCAATATAGTGAGTCTCATAAGTTGTATTTTTATACTAGTGGGAATTTTTCATTATAGAACTTGGCTTGTATATTCCTACGATGGGCTTCCTCAAATGCCCTAGGTCTCCATGAGCAAGCAAGTTGGATGCACACCCACTAGTTTTCTTTTGTTGAGCATTCATAGCTCTAGTGCATCCGTTGCATGGCAATCCCTACTCCTCATGTTGACATCAATTGATGGGCATCTCCATAGCCCGTTGATTATCCTCGTCAATGTGATACTTTCTCCTTTTTTGTCTTCTCCACACAATCCACATCATCATATTCTATTCCACCCATAGTGCTATATCCATGGCTCACGCTCATGTATTGTGTGAAGGTTGAAAAAGTTTGAGATTATTTAAGTATGAAACAATTGCTTGGCTTGTCATCGGGGGTATAGAAGTTGGGAACATGTTTGTGTGATGATGATGAAGCATAGCCTAACTATATGATTTTGTAGGGATGAACTTTCTTTTGCCATGCTATTTTGAGAAGACATGATTGCTTTGTTAGTATGCTTGAAGTATTATTATTTTTATGTCAATATGAACTTTTGTCTTGAGTCTTTCGGATCTGAATATTCATATCACAAGAAGAATTACATTGAAATTATGCCAACTAGCATTCCACATCAAAAATTATCCTTTTTATCATTTACCTACTCGAGGACGAGCAGGAATTAAGCTTGGGGATGCTTGATACGTCTCCAACGTATCTATAATTTTTGATTGCTCCATGCTATATTATCTACTGTTTTAGACAATATTGGGCTTTATTTTCCACTTTTATATTATTTTTGGGACTAACCTATTAACCGGAGGCCAAGCCCAGATTTGCTGTTTTATGCCTATTTCAGTGTTTCGAGGAAAAGGAATATCAGACGGAGTCAAAACGGAACGAAATCAACTGGAGAAGTTATTTTTGGAAGGAAACCCATGTGATGGACTTGGACTCCACGTCAGAAGATACGGGAGGTGCTCATGACGGTGGGGCGCGCGCCCACCCCCTTAGGGCGCGCCCCCTGCCTCGTGGGCCCCCGTAGCTCCACCGACGTACCCCCTTCACCCATATATACTCTCGTACCCTAAAACTTCCAGAACAGAAAATAGATCGGGAGTTCCGCCGCTGCAAAACCTCCAGAGCCACCAAAAACCAATCGGGACCCTGTTAGGCACTGCCGAGGAGGAGGAACCCTCACCGTGGCCATCTTCATCATCCCGGCGCTCTCCATGACGAGGAGGGAGTAGTTCACCATTGGGGCTGAGGGTATGTACCCGGTAGCTATGTGTTTGATATATCTCTCTCTCTCTCTTGTTCTTGATTTGGCACGATCTTGATGTATAGCGAGCTTTGCTATTATAGTTGGATCTTATGTTTCTTCTCCCCCTCTTCTCTCTTGTAATGGATTGATTTTCCCCTTCGAGGTTATCTTATCGGATTGAGTCTTTAAAGATTTGAGAAAACTTGATATATGTCTTGCCGTGCGTATCTGTGGTGACAATGGGATATCACGTGATTCACTTGATGTATGTATTAGTGATCAACTTGCGGGTTCCGCCCATGAACCTATGCATAGGGGTTGGCACACGTTTTCGTCGTGATTCTCCGGTAGAAACTTTGGGGCACTCTTTGAGGTTCTATGTGTTGGTTTGAATAGATGAATCTGAGATTGTGTGATGCATATGTATAATCATACCCACGGATACTTGAGGTGACATTGGATTATCTAGGTGACATTAGGGTTTTGGTTGATTTGTGTCTTAAGGTGTTATTCTAGTACGAACTCTAGGGCTGTTTGTGACACTTATAGGAATAGCCCAAATGGATTGATTGGAAAGAATAACTTTGAGGTGGTTTCGTACCCTACCATAATCTCTTCGTTTGTTCTCCGCTATTAGTAACTTTGGAGTGACTCTTTGTTGCATGTTTAGGGATAGTTATGTGATCCAATTATGTTATTATTGTTGAGAGAACTTGCACTAGTGAAAGTATGAACCCTAGGCCTTGTTTCCTATCATTGCAATACCGTTTACGCTCACTTTTTACCGCTTGCTACCTTGCTGTTTTTATATTTTCAGTTTACAAATACCTATATCTACCATCCATATTGCACTTGTATCACCATCTCTTCGCCGAACTAGTGCACCTATACAATTTACCATTGTATTTGGTGTGTTTGGGACACAAGAGACTCTTTGTTATTTGGTTGCAGGGTTGCTTGAGAGAGACCATCTTCATCCTATGCCTCCCACAGATTGATAAACCTTAGGTCATCCACTTGAGGGAAATTTGCTATTGTCCTACAAACCTGTGCACTTGCAGGCCCAAGAACGTCTACAAGAAGAAGGTTGTGTAGTAGAAATCAGGATTCTCCATATACAATCCTCCGAGCTGGGTAAGCTGCCACTTTTCATGCCCTTCCCTTCCGCATTTCCACAATAAATGTCTTATTTTGGCCGTTCACCGCAGGAGCTGCGTAAGGCAGTAAGGGAGATAAATAGCCCACCTCCACAACCAGAGGAACCTAAACGGTCCCTCGACCCCGGCCTTCAAGAGGATCCGGACATATTCGTGGAGCTAATCGATAGGATATTTTATCAATTAAGCCGTGATGAGGCCATGGTGGCCATTACAGCCGACTATCCGGGGCTACTCCCTGCCTCGCAGGTAAGTGAGACCAGGGGCCCGACCTTTGAGAAGTATCCCTTTCCACGCACCTTAACTTATGTATCTGCACGGTGTCTTACAGGGAAGGTCCTCCAGACGTCATGCCGAGCCCGTGGCGAGTTACCAGCAAGGGGTACCGAGGCCAGGCAGGCTGAAAAGAAAAGCGGTTCGGACTGAGACGCCGGCGCAGAGGTATGATATAAAACCTCGCTCCGTGGGTTTGTCTTTGAAAACAAAATAACACCCATGTTTCCCAGAAGGAAAAATACTCGCCGGACTATATCCGGAGAAGTTGCCGATCACGCCTCCACTAGCCGGGCTCCAGGGCCGGGCACGGAGGCAGGGCACGCGTCGGACTTTCCTCCTACAGAGGATGTGGATGAAATCTCTGCTACAAATTCTGAAGTGGAGAGCGCCATGAATCACAGGCGCCGCCGGGCCGTACTCCGTGACGCTTGTTTCTCCCAAGAGGCATTTGATGCCTTCAATTCGGGAGACGCGTACATCCGTGCTGCTCAAAATGGTCTTGCCAGAGCCATGTACCAGTATGTAAAGGATATACGGGTAAGAAAATTTGATGAGTATATATATCAGTAGCCCCTGAGACTTGAAACAGTTGGCACAACTGATTTAAGGATCATTATCTGTGCAGGTTCTTACAGAGAAGAATACCCAATTGTCTCAAGAGCTAGAAGAGTGCAAGGCCCAGCTATGGGCTGCAGTGGCCGCATTGAAGGAGTCCGAGAAGGCCCCCTCTGGTAACACCTACTTTAAATAATGACCGGTACCATATATGATGCGGCATGCATGCAATTCTGACAATAAATATTGCAGATGACACCAGAGTGAATCCGGATGAGCAACATGTCATACGGCAGCAAAAGGCTGGCGAGCGCGTGCTTACAAGGGTTAGGCAGGAGAAAAACGATCTCCAAGATACCAATACCCAGCTGAGCGTGGAACTAAAGGATGTTCGTGCCCAGCTGTCAAACTCCGTGAAGGAGAACAAGCGGCTTCGACGCGACATTTTCAGTAAGTGCTTGAACGAACTTCAAAAAGAGTTCGGCGAAGAAGCCAGCTAACAGAGTTATGTCTGCAGGTATGTTGACTGGTCGTCCCGCGAACGAGATGCCCGGGTCTGCGGGTGATCTTCTATCAGAGCTCTCACAACTGCACAAACAAGTTCGGCAGGTGATGCAAGGTATTGCCCAGGCCTTATGGCCATCCGTCTCCCTGCCCGAAGGCCTTGGAGGACTTGCAGAGAAGCTCAAGGGAGCGCCGCGGCGCTTCAGATTATGGAAAGTATCGGCCTGCCGTAAAGGTGCCAGGGAAGCCTGGGCCATGGTGAAGACGCGGTATACCAAGGCTGACCCAAACCACATGGCCGAGGTCGGACCTGTGGGGCCTGATGGGAAAGAAATCCCTGTCAGTTTGGTGTATCACCAAGCAGAGTTAGCCGCCAAGTATTCCCAACAGGATTGTAGGCTAGACAGCCTGTTGGATGGCATAGAAGAAGAATTCAATCAGTCTAAGTGACTATGTAATTTGAATGACATGTATAATGTCTCTAGCCGGATTGTGAATCATTTGTCATGGCGGACTTTTTCGCTGCAACCTCTGGACCCGATAGTCCGGAGTGTATTCGAATACCAGCTCAGTTATGTAAAAACCAGGGTATGTGTGGAAACCAGGCGTAGGGGTCATAAGTGCTTGAATAGAAAAGTACCCAACTAGTTATGTTATATTACATGGGTAGTAAGAAACATCTTCCAGGGAGAATAGTTCCGTTAAGGGTTCCTTTCCCTGGGTACACATGCCCTAATGTGCATGTCCGAACTGCTAGAAGAGACGCGGGCAAAAACATCTGGGGGCAAGTGGAAAAAATAAATGAAAGTCATCTTTTGTTCACCGGCCGAATATTCCCTTAAGAACGCTAGCTTTCGGCTTCACCCAGTCTGAGGTACACATCCGGTTGACCCGGCAGTAACAATGGCAGAGGTGCTCCCCTTATGCCCTAGCCGAATTAACAGGAACGTAGGGCGTAAATACAAGAGCCAGGCAACCCAGCTTGGCCAAAACTTAAGTCATATCGATGCATATAGTGGCGAAAAAAGGTACATGCGGAAGAATAACACATGTGCGGGGCATGAAGCCCATAAAATATTTAAGCTTCTGTATAGGAAGCCCCCAGGTATAATGAGCGCGGCTGGCGCATCAAGATTGTGTAGTCAAAACACATTTTAGCCCTTCAAGGCCTCGAAAGAAAAGGGGAAGAAAGAAAGAAAGAAAAGACAGATAACGAATGAATAAAAATTTGATAGAGTTAAGGAGACGAACACGAAGTCTGGTACTAGGCGTAGAATCTTCGGAGTCTAGCTGCGTTCCATGGATTTGGCTCGAGGCGGTTGTCCGATGCATCCCACAGACGGTACGCTCCCCCGGTTAAGACCTGGTCAATAATGAAGGGACCCTCCCATTTGGGCTTGAGCTTGTCCTTTTTCTTATCCGGTAGGCGTAGAACGAGTTCGCCAACATTATAGGTATTGGCCCGTACTTCTCTGCTTTGGTATCTTCTACCCTGTTGCTGGTAGAATGCGGAACGAGCTTTTGCCACGTCACGCTCCTCCTCGAGGGCGTCCAAACTGTCCTGCCGATCGAGCTCGGACTCTCTCTCTTCATATATGCGCACTCGAGGTGATTCATGAATTATGTCGCAAGGAAGAACCGCCTCTGCGCCATACACCATAAACAACGGTGTGTATCCGATAGTGCGATTCAGCGTGGTCCGTAGCCCCTTGAGTATGGAGTCGAGCTCCTCTACCCAGTGCGTGTTAGATTCCTTTAAGGACCGCACTAATCTGGGTTTGATGCCGCTCATGATAAGACCATTTGCTCGTTCGACTTGACCGTTAGTTTGTGGATGATAGATAGAAGCGTAATCGAGCTTGATGCCCATGTTGCTGCACCACAGTTTCACCTCGTCGGCAGTGAAGTTCGTGTCGTTGTCAGTGATGATGATGTGGGGGACACCATGGTGTACAACCCCGGATATAAAGTCTATCACTGGTCCGGATTCGGCGTTTTAACAAGTTTGGCTTCTATCCATTTGGTGAATTTATCCACCATTACCAGTAAGTATTTTTTCTTATGGGTTCCCCCTTTAAGGGGTCCAACCATGTCAAGCCCCCAGACCGCAAAAGGCCAGGTAATGGGGATTGTTTGTAGGGCGACAGGTAGCATATGGCTTTGGTTTGCAAAAAGCTGGCAACCGACGCAATGTTGGACCATGTCCTGTGCGTCTGCTCGGGTCGTCGGCCAATAAAATCCTGTACGGAAGGCCTTACTTACGAGGGCCCGGGCTGCGGCATGGTGGCCACTGAGTCCGGCGTGAATTTCTGCAAGAAGCTTCTGCCCTTCCTCTTTGGAGATGCACCTTTGAAGGACTCCGGTGGTGCTATTCCTATAGAGCTCTCCCTCGTAGACCTTGTACGCTTTAGATCGTCGCACGATGCAGCGTGCCTCATTTTGGTCCTCGGGAAGTTCCTGCCTGGTGAGGTAGGCCAGGAATGGTTCAGTCCATGGGGCGATGACTGCCATTATGACATGGGCTGAAGGTGTTATTTCGGTGGCGGAGCCGCCGATTATGTCAGAGTGTTCGGTATCTGGCGTTGTAGCCGGGTCCGGACTGTTGTTGCTTGTTTCCCCTTCCCATGCCACGGATGGCTTAAACAGCCTTTCCAAGAATATGTTGGGTGGGACCGGATCACGCTTAGCGCCGATACGGGCAAGGACGTCCGCCACCTGATTGTTTTCTCGAGCTACATGGTGGAATTCGATCCCCTCGAACCGAGCTGACATCTTGAGTACGACATTGCGATAAGCCGCCATTTTTGGATCTTTAGCGTCGAAGTCTCCATTTATTTGGGATATTGCGAGGTTTGAGTCCCCGCGCACCTCCAGGCGTTGAATGCCCATGGAGACTGCCATCCGGAGACCATGTAACAGGGCCTCAGATTCGGGCGGCACTGTTGGAGTCTCAGATACGATTTGGAGTACATATTGGACTGTATCTCCGATAGGGGACGTCAAGACGACGCCAGCCCCCAGACTGGCCAACATTTTAGAGCCGTCGAAGTGCATAATCCAATTGAGTATGCGCCGTATTCCTTAGGTAGTTCAGCTTCTGTCCATTTGGCGACAAAATCGGCCAATACCTGCGAATTAGTAGCTCAGCGAGGTTTATATGTTATGTCGAACGGGAGGAGCTCTATCGCCCATTTGGCAATCCGGCCTGTGGCGTCGCGGTTGTTTATTATGTCGCTTGATGGCACTTGAGAGGCCACTGTAATTGAACACTCTTGAAAGTAGTGTCGTAGTTTCCGGGATGCCATGAATACCGCATACGCTATCTTTTGATAATGCGGGTACCGTGATTTGCATGGGGTGAGGACAGTGGATACCTAATATACCGGCCTTTGAAGGGGGAGTTCATGTCCGTCCGTTTCTCGTTCGATGATGAGCGCTGCGCTTACGACTTGATGAGTCGCCACTATATATAGCAGCATCAGTTCGCTGATGTTTAACGCGGCCATGATTGGGTTGGTGTCCAGTATGGCTTTTATTTCTTCCTGTCCGGCCGTGGCAGCATCCGTCCACTCGAAGTGTTCGGTGCGCCGAAGATGGCGATAGAGGGGTAGTGCCTTTTCTCCTAATCGGGAGATAAAGCGACTTAAGGCTGCAACGCATCCAGTTAATTTCTGGATTTGCTTGAGGTCTGTTGGGATGGCCAATTGTGACAGGGCTCGGATTTTAGCCGGATTTGCTTTAGTCCCTCTACTGGAGATGATGAAACCCAGGAGCTTTCTGGCGGGCACACCAAAAACGCATTTTTCCGGATTGAGATAGATGTCATATGTTCGGAGGTTGTTGAACGTAAGCCTCAAGTCGTCTATTAAAGAGTCAACGTGTCTGGTTTTGATGACCACATCGTCTACGTATGCTTCCACTGTTTTGCCGATTTGCTTTTCTAGGCATGTCTGAATCATGCGTTGATACGTTGCGCCGGCGTTCTTAAGCCCGAAAGGCATTGTGTTGAAACAGAAGGGGCCGTATGGCGTGATAAACGCCATTGCGGCTTGGTCGGACTCGGCCATCTTGATTTGGTGGTAGCCGGAGTATGCATCGAGGAATCACAATGAGTCGTGTCCCGCGGTGGCGTCGATAATTTGATCAATGCGGGGGAGGGGGAAGGGATCCTTTGGGAAAGCTTTATTGAGGTCTTTGAAGTCGACACATAAGCGCCAGGATTTGTCCTTCTTTGGTACCATCACCAGGTTTGCTAGCCAGTCCGGGTGTTTTATTTCTCTGATGAATCCGGCCTCCAATAACTTGGCTAGCTCTCGCCCATAGCTTGTCGCTTAGGTTCGGAGAAGCGCCGAAGAGTCTGCTTGACCGGCTTGAACCCTTTTAGAATGTTAAGGCTATGCTCGGCCAACGTGCGTGGGATTCCTGGCATATCTGATGGGTGCTAGGCAAATATATCCCAGTTCTCGCGCAGGAACTCCCGTAGTGCGGCGTCCACATCGGGGTTTAACTGTGCCCCAATTGAGGCTGTTTTGGTAGGGTCCATTGAGTGGACTTGGAATTTGACTATTTCGTCCGCTGGTTCGAAAGAGGTGGACTTGGATCTCTTGTCGAGTATCACGTCGTCTCGTCCCACGGCCGAGCCGTGAAGCTAGCTTAACTCCTCTGCCGCTAGGGCTTCGGATAGTGCCTCGAGGGCTAGTGCGGCTGTTTTATTTTTGGCGCGGAGCGCGATGTCCGGATCACTAGCTAGAGTGATAATTCCATTGGGCCCAGGCATTTTGAGCTTCATGTACCCGTAATGGGGTATAGCTTGGAAGATCGTGAATGCATCCCGCCCTAGAAGGGCGTGGTATCCGCTACTGAACGGGGCCACTTGGAATGTTATTTCTTCGGACCTGTAGTTTTCCGGTGTGCCGAATACCACAGCTAGTGTGATTTTCCCAGCGCAACGTGCCTCCTGACTGGGGATGATTCCTCTAAAGGTTGTGCTCCTTAGCTCAATGCGGTTCCAGTCTATTTCCATTTTGTGAAGAGTTTCCACGTAAATGAGGTTTAGTCCGTTGCTGCCGTCCATGAGCACTTTAGTGAGCCGAAAGCCGTCCACAATTGGACTAAGGACTAATGCGGCTGGTACTCGGGCTGTTCGGCATTTAGGTTAAATCACTTTGGGCCAGAAGGTGATAGCCGTGTCGCTCCATGGATTTATTGCTGCCACCTCGCAGATTTCGGCAAGGCTGCGGAGTGCTCCCTTGTGCCTATTATTTGAGGCGAATGTCTCGAAGACTGTTAAGACCGTATTATAATTCACAGGATGTTGCTCTGCGGTGTTTTGAATGAGGAGATCCTCGCCACTCTTAGCAACCTGCCGGAGTACCCAACATGCTCTAAGGCTGTGTGTTGGTGTGGTATCCACCGTACTGTGAATTTTGCAGGGTCCGTTAAGCCATCCCTCCAATACGGTTCCATGCCGTGTAATGGGCTTTTGCTTTTTTGTGATTGAATCAGGTGACTTATGGGGTTGCACCCTTTTGATTCGGACTGGGTGTTTAGCCAAAGCCGGATTATCCCAAAATTCTGTTTCGGTTTTCCAGGCGCTCTCCATCGCACAGTACTTCCGTACTATGGCTGTCAAGTCAGCGAAGTGTGCTATGTTGCGGCAGCTTATGGCGTTAAGGATTCCCTTGTCCGTGCAATTATTGCAGAAGAATGAAATTGCGTCTTCCTCTCGACAGTCCTTGACCTTGTTCATTACAAGGAGGAATCTGGCCCAATAGTGATGTCCTGTTTCCTGGAGCTCTTGTCTAATGTGGGAGAGATCGCCTGTATCTGGGTGGGTGGGAGGATTTAAGTCTGAACCCTGACCCAATCTGAGACCCGGGGGCATGGGAGTTTCCGATCTTGGAGGTTCGGGCTCCGGGATGTCGCCCGATAGGTCTGGCCCACTGCCTGATTCTACGTTCAAGGCTTGGGGGATGTCCTTCCATATATAGGTATCCCGCTCGGAGAGCTCTGGAATCCGGACATAGTTTGTCCTCAAGATTGAGTAAGAATTACCGCATTGTTCCTCCACCACCGCTATCTGATGGGTGACTGGCGGAGAGTTGATCTCCCTTTGGTCGGGTTTAAGCCCGATTCGATCATAGTCCGTAGCGACTCCCAAAGCGGCGATGCGATCCAAGAGCTCGTTTAGGGAAGAGAGCTCCATCGGATCCATCTGCTCGGCAAGTTCCGAGCTGACGTGGAGGTTGTTTTCGATGACCCGAGAAGCCATCGTCGGCGCAGCAGCCGAACGGGCAGTCATGACGAACTCGCCTAGCCGAAGAGTCTGGCCGACAGCCAGGGCTCCCCCAGAGGTGACGCTGTCCTTGACAACGAGACGAGACATCCTTCCTTATGGTGACGGCGCAGTGGAACTCTCAGTGAAAGCACCAATGTCGGTGTCAAAACCGGCGGATCTCGGGTAGGGGGTCCCGAACTATGCGTCTAAGGCAGATGGTAACAGGAGGCAAGGGACACGATGTTTACCCAGGTTCAGGCCCTCTCTATGGAGGTAATACCCTACTTCCTGCTTGATTGATCTTGATGAATATGAGTATTATAAGAGTTGATCCACCACGAGATCGTAGAGGCTAAACCCTAGAAGCTAGCTTATGGTATGATTGTTGTTGTCCTACGGACTAAACCCTCCGGTTTATATAGACACCGGAGGGGGCTAGGGTTACATAGAGTCGGTTACAACAGAAGGAGATCTATATATCCGTATCGCCAAGCTTGCCTTCCACGCCAAGAGAGTCCCATCCGGACACGAGACAAAGTCTTCAATCTTGTATCTTCATAGTCCAACAGTCCGGCCAAAGGATATAGTCCGGTTGTCCGGATATCCCCTACTCCAGGACTCCCTCAAGGAGAATGACCCTCCCCCTGATGGGGGAAGGAAGAAGAGGGCGGCCTCCACAAGCCTGGAGGCAGGGACGTCCAAGAAGGGGAAGGGCTCCTTCGCAGATAAATCCGTGTGGGATGTCGACAGTAGTCCGGAGCGACACCCCCGCACCAAGCCTCAAGCTGCTTCGTAAGTGCTATGACTCCCGCATACCCATATGTCCCGCCTCTCCATTTCAATGTATTGACATGGCTACTTATGCCGTTGCAGTCCGGCCCACGACAGTTCCCAGCGATCCTCATCAAGAGGTTCGTTGGACCCATAGGAGATGGCCAGCGAGACACCGCCAGCCGCTTACTCTCCCAAGGACAAAGGGGGCGACGAGGTGCTCTCCCAACGGACCTTCCCAGGCCGGGGAGAGGCTCAAAAAGCGCCCGAAGGAGAAGCCCCCATCGCCGAACACCAGGGGGAGCCAATCCCCCGGGAGACTAGGGAGGAGGGTCGTACTCAGTTCGTCCCTCAACCGGACTTGATTCCGGAGACCGATATGGCTCCGGAATCTGGCACGCAACCTCCTTCAAAACAAGGGGGTATGCCTATTCCACCGGTGACACCTGTCCAACCAGGGGCACCAGATGATCTGCTGGAAGTGCTGCGAGGCGCTTCCGTTGTGGAAGAACATCATGTTCTTATGGGCACAGTGATTGAAAGGGTTCAGTCTGCCAAGAGAGGACTAACCGAAGCCTGCAGCAGCCTGCTGACAGGTTTTGAGGTAAGCGACGAAAAAAAGAGAAAATTCCCATATAG
Source organism: Aegilops bicornis (assembly GCA_021605145.1). Lineage (NCBI taxonomy): Eukaryota > Viridiplantae > Streptophyta > Magnoliopsida > Poales > Poaceae > Aegilops > Aegilops bicornis. The sequence continues at coordinate 535,579,172 of CM038670.1, forward strand.
ACAGTAGCCCCTGAGACACTGTCCAGTGTTCGGAAAGAAAAGCTGGACATAGGATGATTCCTTTATTGCGAGGAACTAACGAAATTTGTCTGGAATGCATATGCAGGCGTCGCTGCTGGCCATGGCCTCACATGCTGCCGAAGTCTCCGAACTTAAGCGGAGGCTGGAGCAGGCCGAGGAGGAGCTCAGCCAGGTGAAGAGGCAGCTCCAGGAAAATCAAGGTATGTAATAACCCAAGAGGTATTTGGAAAGTGTAGGATGTTGTATATTGACCGAAGTGTCTTTACATAAATAGGAGCGGCGACCGAGGTTGAGGCCCTGAAAAAGGCCCTGCTCGAAGCCGAGAGGAAGGCCGTCAAGGAGCAGGCTGCCCGTAAGAAGCTCAAGGCCCGGGTCAACAAGGTCCAACAAGAGCTCCATGACGCGGTGAAGAAGTGCGAGACCTTGGAGCGTGACGCGTTGGCTAAAGAGGCCGAACTTTCCAAGGCTTGTCAGAGCGCGGAGACGGCCCGGAATGAGGCCCAGGGCACCCTCCAAGAGATCCAAGAGGCGAGGAAGATCGTGGCGGGTAAGGCATTCAGTAGGCAAAGCAAATATGCAAAGAGGAAGTATCTTTTACTAACCCGGATTCGGAGTTCTCCAGGGGCTTTTGCTGATCTGCCACGAAGAGTGTCCGACGCCGCAGAGTTCTTCCGAGCCGAAGAAGGAAGCTCCACGGAGAAGGTGTTCTGGTCGCAATATCTTGTGCCAGAGCATCCCATGTCATTTACCGATCAGCTGAAACAGCTGGTGGAGCTGCATAGGGTGGCCGAACTAGCCAGGAAGGATTTGATAATCCGGCTATGGCCAGCCGAAGCTATGCCCGGCAGCTACTTCGGACTCGTGAGGCGGCTGGTGAACGCCTGCCCTCGGCTGGACATCATCAAGCGATCGGTCTGTATTGAAGGTGCGCGTGTGGCCTTCGCCCGTTGCAAGCTGTGGTGGGCGAAGATGAATGCCGTCGAGCTGGCCAAGGGGCCGCCCGAGGGCAAGGAGCACCGCACACCCGAGCGCTATTTTGCGGATGTCCTGGAGGGGTCTCGCATTGTGGCAACGCAGTGTGGGCAGGACATTATTTTCGAATGAATACATTCGTGTTGCCTTTGCCTTGTATGATGAAACAAAGTTAGTTTGTAATATAATGATTCTTATGTTTTTAATTTTACCTCCTGTGCGGCCGTGTTGTATGAAATCTGAGGGTTGGCCAGTTGTCGGCTTCTGCCCCCACGTAGGTAGTACGGGGGTGTTCGGGATGGAATCTAAACAATCTTGATCCAATTATATGGTCCCTGAAGGAGTTGTTTAGCGCAACGAACCAGGCAACTAGACTATTCGGCTTTAACGCCCTCACTTAGCCGTAGGAGTTCGACAATAAAAACATGGATGCAACCCCTAGTTTCCGAACTAGAGTGCTACAACCGTCAGATCGGGAAATACCGATCCTTCGCATGACGCGGAAGAAATCTCCAACGATTTTTGACCTCCGAACAGCTGACTTGCTCTCGCCGCATCATGACAGTCAGTTTTTGGCTTTCTCTACTGAGGTGCTCCTTTGGATAAACCATGGCACAATCGCAGTGGTTCTCGCTTTACTACCTTAGCCGATATAGCGGAACGTAAGATAGCAAGCACAGGACCCGGGCAACCCAACTATTGACCAAATTCATGATTCGGAGCCAATGCATATAATGCTAAATTCGGTGTGCCGAACTATACTGTAAAAAGTGTTCGGACTTTGTTGCTATAGTGCGGGGCGCTATGAAGCCCCTGGCAAAATGAAACGTACATCAGTGTACGGGTGCTATCTGATAAGCTTATTAATACTAAAAAAGGAAAACAGAAAAGGAGCAAGAAGCAATGAGCAGGGGCCCTAAAATTTGGGCCGCAAACTGTTTCCATTATGATTTGATTAATACGTCAAAGCGCATTGGTACAAGTAATGTGATAGGCAACATGCTATTTGACATGCCACGACCAAGGGAGAGTTGCGCGTGGGACCCTGGAGATGGGTAGAGTGGTTGTTTAAGAAACCACTTAGAAATTTCCCTCTGCGTCCGAGCTGACTGCCGGCTTGGTGTATTTGTCCTTTGAAAGGATCCGCGATCAAGTCGTCAGGGAAGGCCTCTGGAAAAGAAACCTAAAAAGCAGAAAAGAAATAGTGAAAGTATATATGTCCGGGAGCGGTCGGGCCGTATTGCAGATCACCAGCTAGTTGTGCCTCCGTCGATGCCCATGGGATTTCTAGTGCGTAATTATGCACACGTGGTACGAATGCCACTACCTGATCGGGGCTGGGACAGAGGCGAAATTGCTAATCGATCTCTTGATGAGCCGAGCTGTCCTATTGCAGCATAGTCCGGACCCTCTTTACGATGTCCAGGGGCTCGGCAGCCGGATTATAGTTCTGCTTGAGAAGGCTGCTCTGTACTTCTGCTGCTAGGGCGGCGGTGTTCTCCTCTGTATGGAGGGAGCGTTCCGTGTTCCGTTGACCGATATGACGCCACGTGGACCGGGCATCTTGAGCTTAAGATAAGCATAGTGTGGCACCGCGTTGAACCGAGCAAATGCAGTCCGTCCGAGCAGTGCGTGATAACCACTACGGAATGGGACGATGTCAAAGATTAACTCTTCGCTTCGGAAGTTGTCGGGGGATCCGAAGACAACCTCAAGTGTGATTGAGCCCGTACAGCGGGCCTCTACACCTGGTATGACTCCTTTGAAGGTAGTCTTCGTGGGCTTGATCCTTGATAGATCAATGCCCATTTTGCACACTGTGTCTTGATAGAGCAGATTGAGACTGCTACCACCATCCACGAGGACTCGCGTGAGGTGGAATCCATCAATGATTGGGTCCGCCATGCCGAATACTGGTCGGATGATCCCGACGATCAAAAGTGATCGGGCACGATGACCATGGGTTGAATTTTGGGGCGACTGGCTCTATCGCGTAAACGTCCCTTAGTGCGTGCTTGCGCTCCCTTTTGGGGATGTGTGTAACATATATCATGTTCACCGATTTGACTTGAGGGGGAAACTTCTTCTGTCCCCCTGTGTTCGGTTGCCGGGGCTCCTCGTCGTCGTCCTCGCTTTGTGATTCCTTTTTCCTGTTCTCGGCATTTAATTTGTCAGCCTGTTTAAAAACCCAACAGTCTCTGTTGGTATGGTTGGCGGGTTTTTCCGGGGTGCCATGTATCTGGCACGGGCGATCGAGTATGCGATCCAGGCTGGATGGTCCATGGTTGTTTCTCTTGTATGGTTTCTTCCGCTGGTTGGACTTGGAGCCACTGAATCCGGTGTTGACTGTAGTGTTGTCGGTATTATCACCATTTCTTCAGTGTTTGTGTCTGTTACGTCGAAGCTTGCCATTGTTATTCTTAGCCTCGGAGGGGCCTGCCTCGCTGGCTGTGTTTTTGCTGCGAGCCAACCAACTATCCTCACCCGCCCAAAAGCGAGTCATGAGTGCCGCGAGGGCTGCCGTAGATTTTGGTTTTTCTTGGCCGAGGTGGCGGGCGAGCCATTCGTCGCGGATGCTATGTTTAAAGGCCGCTAAGGCCTCGGCATCCGGACAGTCGACAATCTGGTTCTTTTTAGTTAGGAACCTAGTCCAGAACTTCCTCGCTGACTCCCGGGGCTGTTGAACTATGTGACTTAAGTCATCGGTGTCTGGCGGCCGAACATATGTACCTTGGAAGTTGTCGAGAAAGGCTTCTTCCAGGTCCTCCCAGCTGCCAATAGAATTCTCAGGAAGACTGTTCAGCCAGTGACGGGCTGGCCCTTTAAGTTTTAGTGGGAGGTATTTGATGGCATGAAGATCATCCCCACGGGCCATGTGGATGTGGAGAATAAAATCCTTGATCCATACCACGGGATCGGTTGTTCCATCGTATGATTCGATATTTACGGGTTTAAACCCTTCCGGGAATTCATGATCCATTACTTCGTCAGTGAAGCAAAGAGGGTGCACGACACATCTATGTCGGGCCACATCGCGACGTAGCTCTGATGGAGTCCGTCTGCAACATTCGGCCCGGGCGTGGTTAGGTTTATCATGTCCGAATAGGTAGTCATCATCGTGTGTCAAGGCGCGTCCTTGCAATCCGTAGATCGATCTTGTATGTCCTGGTCTACTATCGAGGGCCTGACGAAGGTCATATGTATAGCCCCGAGCTGTCTTATCCCTGCCTTTATGGTGAGGTGGGACAGTCTGATTTTCGACTCGGGTCGCGGTTTTATCCCGACCGCGCGGTGGCCGATTAGCCGCGGTGCGTGATGCTGGTGCGAGATCTGGCGCCTCATCGTCGAACTGAGGTAGTAATCTATGCTAAGGGTAACTTTTGGCTGGGCGTTTGAGGCCGTATTCCTCGGCTGCCGGGACATCGGTCCATCTGTCATTGAGCAGGTCTTGATCAGCTTGAAGCTGTTGCTGCTTCTTTTTCAGGCTCCTCGCAGTGGCTATTAGCTAAAGCTTAGAACGCTCCTGCTCCAGGGGCTCCTCGGGCACGAAGAAGTCTTTGTTGCCGAGGCTCACCTCCTCCTCGGAGGGTGGACGGTAACTACCGTCCTCCGAGTCTTCTTCTATGGCCTGTTCGTCAGGGCTGGCATTCCCTGATTCCTGATTGTCTTGTTCAGCAGTTTGTTCATTGGGTTCTTCGGTGTCTTCGGCACCATCTGGAGTGTTGTCGTCTCCTGTGCCGGTGTTGTTGTCCTTGCTGCGGCGGGATTTAGAGCGGCACCGCTAATGCCGGCGCTTTGGCTGTGTTTTAGGAGGGTCCTCCTTCGCTCGATCTTCCTTGTCATCGCCGCTATTATTTTTCGACGTATCTACCATGTAGATGTCATATGAGGAAGTGGCCTCCATCGTCCGGTGAACGGTGGGTTTTGGTCCTCCTCGTCTCCGGCATTGTCGCCCATACCGTTGATGTCTTCGAAGTCATAGTCAAGCATGTCGGTTAAGTCTTCGACGGTGGCTATGAAGTGGGTGGTGGGTGGGAGGCGAAATTCTCCCCCATCGTCAGCCTCCAGCTCGAACCGGACATAATTCAGCTGTGAGTCCCCCGCCAAGGACAGATTTCTTAACGAATTTAGCACATCGCCCAAGGGCGAATGCTGGAAGATGTCTGCAGCGCTAAACTCAAAGATTGATAAGCGATCCAATACGGCATCCGCGGATGCGCATGGCTCGGAATTTATGACCAGAGACGAGTCCGGAGTTCCGGTGACAAAGACGTCGTGTGACTTTAGGTCTGTGTTCGGCTCCAACGCCATGGAATCTACAGCCTCCGCGGTGGGGTTGAGAATCCCGTCCTTGGACGGCGCAATATGCTCCGGATCTATGGCCAGAGCAGTTACGGGAGCAATCTCCTGGATGCGGCCCGATGACAGATTTAGGTCATGTTCATCGGGGTGACTAGGAGCGGTCGCCGCGGTCTCGAATCCGGCGAAGATCAAATCTCCATGAATGTCCGCGACGTAATTTAAGCTCCCAAATCTGACCTGATGGCCAGGGGCATAGCTGTTGATCTGCTCCAGGTGGCCAAGCGAGTTGGCCCGCAGTGCGAAGCCGCCGAACACGAAGATCTGTCCGGGGAGGAAGGTTTCCCCTCGGACAGCATTGTTGTTGACGATTGAAGGGGCCATCAAACCATTCGTCGATGGCACAGTGGAACTCTCAATGAAAGCACGAATGTCGGTGTCAAAACCGGCGGATCTTGGGTAGGGGTCCCGAACTGTGTGTCTAAGGTCGATGGTAACAGGAGACAAGGGACACAATGTTTACCCAGGTTCGGGCCCTCCCTATGGAGGTAATACCCTATTTCCTGCTTGATTGATCTTGATGGATATGAGTATTACAAGAGTTGATCTACCACGAGATCGTAATGGCTAAACCCTAGAAGTCTAGCCTATATGACTATGGTAATGAATATCTCCTTTTCCGAACTAAGTCCTCCGGTTTATATAGACACCGGGAGGATCTAGGGTTACACAAGGTCGGTTACAAAGAAAGGAATCTACATATTTGGCTGCCAAGCTTGCCTTCCATGCCAAGGAGAGTCCCATCCGGACACGGGTGCAGTCTTCGGTCTTTGTATTTTCGCAGCCCATCAGTCCGGCCCATGGATAACAGATCTGACGCTTGAGGACCCCTTAGTCCAGGACTCCCTCAATGGTCCTTGCCGCGTCCATCAATGTTCGGTTCTTCCCCTCCGCTACACCATTTTTTTGAGGGGTGTAAGGTGCAGAATATTGATGTTTGATCCCCTCATAACTGAGAAACTCGTCCGAGGTGTAGTTCTTGAAATTAGAGCCATTGTCTCTTCTTATCATCAAAATCTTTGCATTGTGTTGACGTTGACCTTCATTTGCAAAGTCGACGATGATTTGTTGGGTCTCACTCTTCCTCTTGAAGAAATATACCCAAGTGTATCTTGAATAATCATCCACAATCACCAAGCAATACTTTCTACCCCCAAGACTATCAAAGGATGGAGGCCCAAAGAGATCCATGTGAAGGATCTCCAAAGACCTCGTCGGGTAGATGATAGTCGTGGGAGGGCGAGCCTTCTCATGTAGCTTTCCTTCGATACAAGCACTGCAAGCATGATCTTTTGCAAAACTAACATTTGTAAGTCCACGGACATGGTCCCCCTTAAGAAGACTTTGCAAATATCTCATATTGACGTGGGCTAAACGGCAATGCCAAAGCCATCCCACGTCAACTTTAGCCATTAGGCATGTCGCGGTCTTAGTGAGTCGCTCCGAAAAGTTAATCACATAAAGACCGTTCTCGACATGCCCAACAAAGGCTACTTTAAGAGTCTTGCTCCACAAGAGGGCCACGGTACCAATATCAAAGAAAGTGGCAAAGCCCATGAGTGCAAGTTGACGAACGGAAAGTAAGTTGTATGCAAGGGACTCAACAAGAATGGCTTTCTCGATCGTGAGATCATGAGAAATGACAACCTTGCCAAGACCCAATACCTTAGAAGATGAGGCATCACCCCATTCAACATTAGTGGGCATAGATGAAACCTTGTGCACGTCCACCACCAAGTCCTTGCTTCTGGTCATATGATTTGTAGCTCCACTATCGAGCAACCATGATCCCCCACCGAAAGCAAACACCTACAAGAGATCAATGCTTGGTTTTAGGTACCCATTTTGTAATGGGTCCTTTGATGTTAGCAACTAGGGTCTTAGGAACCTAAATAGACCATTCAATGTACTCATAAGAATAACCAATAAATTTGGCATAAACATGCCCATCGCTAGCACGGCATAATACATAAGAAGTATTAAAGTCGCCGGCTTTGTTGGAAGGAGTGGCATTGCCCTTCTTGACACCACCACCCTTCACATTGTTCTTCTTCTCCTTAGAAGTACCCTCTCCCTCCTTCACAAACGTTTGCTTGAGAGGAGGAGGTTGTTTGGTCTTGTCATTCTTCTTATTATTATTGGACTTGGGTGCAAACCCAATCCCCTCCTTGCACACAACTTCCTTTTGATTACTCAGAAGGTCGTTGAGGTTCTTCTCACCTTGTATGCAAGACACAAGGCCTTTCTCAAGTTGCTCCTTCAACTTGGCATTCTCCCCCACAAGATGCACATGCTCACAACACGGGTTAGTAGCATTTGCATTATCAATTAAAACCATATGAGGAAATGTGGATTTCTCCTTGGTTAGCTTCACTTGTAGTTGATCATGAGACTCTTTGAGGCTAGCATGAGCACTCTTCAAGGCCTTGTGAGCCTTTTCAAGTATATCAAACTCCTCCTTGAGTCTAGCATGGTCAACCCCAAGTTTGGCCTTATCGGAATTGAGCACACGAGAGACAACAAGAGCACGATCAAGATCTTTCTTTAGTTTAGCATGATCATTGTTGTGTGACTCCTCAAGAGCCAAACGATGACCACGCTCTTCCTCAAGCGCATTAGAGAGATTCGATATCTCATCGACATAGTCACGACTATGCCCTTCCATCTTAGAGATGGTTTCTTTGTGAGCCTCGATCATGTCATTGGCTTCACCAAGTTGTTCCAAGAGAGCAACGAAGTGCTTCTTGGATTTACCCTTGAGCTTACTCATAAAAGACTCAAATTCATTTTCCTCCTCCTTCGTCCCCTCACTTTCATCATGCAATCCGTCAAAGAAGGATTAGTAGTAATGGTAGTTTTGATGTTGGGGGTTACCTTGTTGCTGGATTTAGCCATGAGGCACTTGGAGGTGATGTTCTCGTTAGGTGAATCTAAGAGGGACACCCGTGGAGTTGTTGCAATGGCAACGGAGGCCATGGCAACCATCTCACCATCTTCATCATCCTCATTGTACTCTTCTTGTACCACCAACTGAAGGAAATATGCCCTAGAGGCAATAATAAAGTTGTTATTTATATTTCCTTATATCATGATAAATTTTTATTATTCATGCTAGAATTGTATTAACCGAAAAATTAGTACATGTGTGAATACATAGACAAACAGAGTGTCCCTAGTATGCCTCTACTTGACTAGCTTGTTAATCAAAGATGGTTAAGTTTCCTAACCATAGACATGTGTTGTCATTTGATGAATGGGATCACATCATTAGAGAATGATGTGATGGACAAGACCCATCCGTTAGCTTAGCATAATGATCGTTTAGTTTTATTGCTATTGCTTTCTTCATGACTTATACATATTCCTCTGACTATGAGATTATGCAACTCCCGAATACCGGAGGAACACTTTGTGTGCTATCAAACGTCACAACGTAACTGGGTGATTATAAATATGCTTACAGGTGTCTCCGATGGTGTTTGTTGGGTTGGCATAGATCAAGATTAGGATTTGTCACCTTGTGTATCGGTGAGGCATCTCTGGGCCCTCTCGGTAATGCACATCACTCTAAGCCTTGCAAGCAATGTGACTAATTAGTTATTTACGGGATGATGCATTACGGAACGAGTAGAGAGACTTGCCGGTAACGAGATTGAACTAGGTATATGGATACCGATGATCGAATCTCGGGCAAGTAACATACTGATGACAAAGGGAATAACATATGTTGTTATGCAGTTTGACCGATAAAGATATTCATAGAATATGTAGGAGCCAATATGAGCATCCAGGTTCCGATATTGGTTATTGACTGGAGATATGTCTCGGTCATGTCTACATAGTTCTCAAACCCGTAGGGTCCGCACGCTTAACGTTCGATGACGACTTGTATTATGACTTATGTGATTTGATGATTGAAGTTTGTTTGGAGTCCCGGATGAGATCACGGACATGACGAGGAGTCACGAAATGGTCGAGAGGTAAAGATTCATATATTGGAAGGCTATATTCGGACATCGGAAAGGTTCCGAGTGATTCGGGTGTTTTTCGGAGTACCGGGGAGTTACGGGAATTCAATGGGAGAAGTAATGGGCCTTATTGGGCCATACAGGAAAAGAGGAGGCAGGCCAAAGGGGAGGTGGCGCCCCCCCATGGGTCTGAATATGACTAGGGGAAGGGGGCGGTGCCCCCCTTGCCTTTTCCTACTCCCTCTCTCTTTCCCTCTTTCCTTCTCTCCTACTCCTAAAAGGAAAGGGATTCCTACTAGTACTTGGAAGTCCTAGTAGGACTCCATACTCTTGGCGCGCCCCTAGGGGGGCCGGCCTCCTCTTCCCCCCTCCTTTATATACGTGGGAGGGGGGCACCCCAAAGGCACACCAAGTCCTCTCTTAGCTGTGTGCGGTGCCCCCCTCCACAGTTACACACCTCGGTTATATCGTAGTAGTGCTTAGGCGAAGCCCTGCGCCGGTAACTTCATCATCACCGTCGTCACGCTGTCGTGCTGACGGAACTCTCCCTCGTCCTCAACTGGATCAAGAGCTCGAGGGACGTCATCATGCTAAACATGTGCTGAACACGGAGGTGCCGTACATTCGGTACTTGGATCGGTTGGATCGCGAAGATGTTCGACTGCATCAACCACGTTACTAAATGCTTCCGCTTTCGGTCTATGAGGGTATGTGGACACACTCTCCCTACTCGTTGCTATGCTTCTCCTAGATAGATCTTGCGTGTTCGTAGGATTTTTTTGAAATACTACATTCCCCAACAGTGGCATCAGAGCCAGGTCTATGCGTACATGTTATATGCACGAGTAGAACACAAAGAGTTGTGGGCGATAATAGTCATACTGCTTACCAGCAACGCCTTACTTTGATTTGGCGCTATTGTTGGATGAAGTAGCCCGGACCAAGATTACATGACCGTGTTCATGAGACTGGTTCTACCGACGTGCTTCGCACACAGGTGGCTGGCGGATGTCTGTTTCTCCAACTTTAGTTGAATCGAGTTTGACTACGCCCGGTCCTTGTTGAAGGTTAAAACATCACACTGACAAAAAATCATTGTGGTTTTGATGCGTAGGGAAGAACGGTTCTTGCTAGAAGCCCGTAGCAACCACGTAAAACTTGCAACAACAAATTAGAGGATGTCTAACTTGTTTTTGCAGGTCTTGTTGTGATGTGATATGGTCAAGACGTGATGAGATATAAATTGTTGCATGAGATGATCATGTTTTGTAACCATTGTCGGGAATTTGCAGGAGCCTTATAGTTGTCGCTTTATTATATGAAATGCAATAGCCATGTAATTGCTTTACTTTATCACTAAGCGGTAGTGATAGTCATAGAAGCAATAGTTGGCGAGACGACAATGATGCTACGATGGAGATCAAGGTGTCAAGCCGGTGACGATGGTGATCATGACGGTGCTTTGGAGATGGAGCTCAAAGGCACAAGATGATGATGGCCATATCATAACACTTATTTTGATTTCGTGTGATGTTTATCCTTTATGCATCTTATTTTGCTTAGTACGGCGGTAGCAATATAAGACGATCCCTCACTAAATTTCAAGGTATAAGTGTTCTCCCTGAGTATGCACCATTGCTACAGTTCATTGTGCTGAGACACCACGTGATGATCGGGTGTGATAAGCTCTGCGTTCACATACAACGGGTGCAAGCCAGTTTTGCACACGAAGAATACTCGGGTCAAACTTGACGAGCCTAGCATATGCAGATATGGCCTCAGAACACTGAGACCAAAAGGTCGAGCGAGAATCATATAGTAGATATGATCAACATATTGATGTTCACCATTGAAAACTACTCCATCTCACGTGATGATCGGACATGGTTTAGTTGATATGGATCACGTGATCATTTAGATGACTAGAGGGATATCTATCTAAGTGGGAGTTCTTAAGTAATATGATTAATTGAACTTTAATTTATCATGAACTTAGTCCTGATAGTACTTGCATATCTATGTTGTAGATCAATAGCTTGCGATGTAGCTCCCCATTTATTTTTTGATGTGTTCCTAGAGAAAAATAAATTGAAAGATGACAGTAGCAATGATGCGGACTAGCTCTATGATCTGAGGACTATCCTCACTGTTGCATAGAAGAATTATGTCCTAGATGCACCCCTAGGTGACGGACCTATTGCAGGAGCAGATGCAGACGTTATCAACATTTGGCAAGCTCGGTATGATGACTACTTGATAGTTTAGTGCACCATGATTTACGGCTTAGAACCGGGAGTTCAAAAACATTTTGAAACGCCACGGAGCATATAAGATATTCCAAGAGCCGAAATTGGTATTTTAGACTCATGCCCGAGTCGAGAGGTATGTGACCTCTGACAAGTATTTTGCCTACAAAGATGGAGGAGAATAGCTCAACCAGTGAGCATGTGCTCAGAATGTCTGAGTACTACTATCGCTTGAATCAAGTGGGAGTTAAGTCTTCCAGATAAGATAGTGATTGATAGAGTTCTCTAGTCACTATCACCAAGTTACTGGAACTTCATGATGAACTATAATATGCAAGGGATGACGAAACGATTCCAAAGCTCTTCGCGATGCTGAAATCAGCGAAGGTAGAAATCAAGAAAAGCATCAAGTGTTAATGGTTGACAAGACCACTAGTTTCAAGTAAAAGGGCAAGGGAAAGAAAGGTAACTTCAATAAGAATGGCAAGCAAGTTGCCACTCCCGTGAAGAAACACAAAGCTAGACCTAAGCCTGAAACTGAGTGCTTCTACTGCAAAGGAAATGGTCAGAGGAAGCGGAACTGCCCCAAATACTTGGCGTATAAGAAGTATGGCAAAGTGAACAAAATTATATATGATATACATGTTATTGATGTGTACTTTACTAGTGTTCATAGTAGCCCCTGGGTATTTGATACTGGTTCAGTTGCTATGATTAGTAGCTTGAAACAGGAGTTACAAAATGAACAAGAGACTAGTTGAGGGCAAGGTGATGATGTGTGTTGGAAGTGATTCCAAGGTTGATAAGATAACCATCGTATACTCCCTCTACCTTCGGGATTAGCATTCGAACTAAATAAATGTTATTTGGTGTTTGCGTTGAGCATAAATATGACAGGATCATGTTTACTGCGATACGGTTATTCATTTAAGTCAGAGAATAATTGTTGTTTTGTTTACATGAATAAAACCTTCTATGGCCTTACATCCAATATAAATGGTTTACTGAATCTCGATCACAGTGATACACATATTATTGATGCCAAAAGATGCAAAGTTAATAATGATAGTGCAACTTATTTGTGGCACTGCCATTTAGGTCATATTGGTGTAAAGCGCATGAAGAAACTCCATGCTGACGGACTTTTGGAATCACTTGATTATGAATCACTTGATGCTTGTGAACCATGCCTCATGGGCAAGATAACTAAAGACTCCGTTCTCCGGAACAATGGAGCGAGCCACTAACTTATTGGAAATAATACATACTGATGTATGCGGTCCGACGAGTGTTGAGGCTCGCGGTGGGTATCATTATTTTCTGACCTTCACATATGATTTGAGCAGATATGGGTATATCTACTTAATGAAACATAAGTCTGAAACATTTGAAAAGTTCAAAGAATTTCAGAGTGAAGTAGAAAATCATCGTAACAAGAAAATAAAGTTTCTACGATCTGATCGCATAGGCGAGTATTTGAGTTACGAGTTTTGTCTTTATTTGAAACAATGCGGAATAGTTTCGCAACCCACGCCACCTGGAACACCACAGCGTAATGGTGTGTCCAAACGTCGTAACCACACTTTACTAGATCTGGTGCGATCTATGGTGTCTCTTACTGATTTACCACTATCATTTTGGGGGTTATGCATTAGAGACAGTTGCATTCACGTTAAATAGGACACCATCTAAATCCGTTGAGACGACACCGTATGAACTATGGTTTAGCAAGAAACCTAAGTTGTCATTTCTTAAAGTTTGGGACTGCGATGCTTATGTAAAAAAATTCACCTGACAAGCTGGAACCCAAATAGGAGAAGTGTGTCTTCATAGAATACCCAAAAGAAACTGTTGGGTACACCTTCTATCACAGATCCGAAGGCAAGATCTTTGTTGCTAAGAATGGATCCTTTCTAGAGAAGGAGTTTCCCTCAAAAGAAGTGAGTGGGAGGAAAGTAGAACTTGATGAGGTAATTGTACCTGCTCCCGAATTGGAAAGTAGTTCATCACAGAAATCTGTTCCAGTGATTCCTACACCAATTAGTGAGGAAGCTAATGATAATGATCATGAAACTTCAGATCAAGTTACTACCGAACCTCATAGGTCAACCAGCGTAAGATCCGCACCAGAGTGGTACGGTAATCCTGTTCTGGAGGTCATGTTACTTGACCATGACGAACCTACGAACTATGAGGAAGCGATGATGAGCCCAGATTCCGCAAAATGGCTTGAGGCCAAATCTGAGATAGGATCCATGTATGAGAACAAAGTATGGACTTTGATTGACTTGCCCAATGATCGACGAGCCATTGAGAATAAATGGATCTTTAAGAGGAAGATGGACGCTGATAGTAGTGTTACTATCTACATAGCTCGGATTGTCGCAAAAAGGTTTTCGACAAGTTCAAGGTGTTGACTACGATGAGATTTTCTCACTCCTATCGATGCTTAAAGTCTGTCTGAATCATGTTAGCAATTGCCGCATTTTATGAGATCTGGCAAATGGATGTCAAAACTGCATTCCTTAATGAATTTATTAAAGAAGAGTTGTATATGATGCAACCAGAAGGTGTTATCAATCATAAAGGTGCTAACAAAGTGTGCAAGCTCCAGCGATCCATCTATGGACTCGTGCAAGCATCTCGGAGTTGGAATATACGCTTTGATGAGTTGATCAAAGCATATAGTTTTATACAGACTTGCGGTGAAGCCTGTATTTACAAGAAAGTGAGTGGGAGCACTACAACCTTTCTGATAAGTATATGTGAATGACATATTGTTGATCGAAAATGATGTAGAATTATCTGGAAAGCATAAAGGAGTGTTCAAAAGGAGTTTTTCAAAGAAAGACCTCGGTGAAACTACTTACATGTTTAGCATCAAGATCTATAGAGATAGATCAAGACGCTTGATAAAAAATTTCGATGAGTATATACCTTGACAAGATTTTGAAGTAGTTCAAAATGGAACAGTCAAAGAAAGAGTTCTTGCCTATGTTGCAAGGTGTGAAGTTGAGTAAGACTCAAAACCCGACCACGGCAGAAAATAGAAAGAGAATGAAAGTCATTCCCTATGCCTCAGTCATACGTTCTATGAAGTATGCTATTATGATGTGTACCAGACCTATTGTGTACATTGCCATGAGTTTGGCAAGGGGCTATGATAGTAATCCAGGAGTGGATCACCGGACAGCGGTCAAAGTTATCCTTAGTTACCTAAGAGTACTAAAGAAATATTTCTCGGTTACGGAGGTGATAAAGAGTTCGTCGTAAAGAGTTACGTCAATGCAAGCTTTTACATCAATCCAGATGACTCTAAGTCTCAATCTGGATACATATTGAAAGTGGGAGCAATTAGCTAGAGTAGCTCCAAGCAGAGCATTGTAGACATAGAAAATTTGCAAAATACATACGGATCTGAATGTGACAGAACCGTTGACTAAACTTCTCTCACAAGCAAAACATGATCACACCTTAAGTACTCTTTGGGTGTTAATCACATAGAGATGTGAACTAGATTATTGACTCTAGTAAACCCTTTGGGTGTTGGTCACATGACGATGTGAACTACTGGTTTTAAATCATATGACGATGTGAACAAGATTACTGACTCTAATGCAAGTGGGATACTGAAGGAAATATGCCCTAGAGGCAATAATAAAGTTGTTATTTATATTTCCTTATATCATGATAAATGTTTATTATTCATGCTAGAATTGTATTAACCAGAAACTTAGTACATGCGTGAATACATAGACAAACAGAGTGTCCTTAGTATGCCTCTACTTGACTAGCTCGTCAATCAAAGATGGTTAAGTTTCCTAACCATAGACATGTGTTGTCATTTGATGAACGGGATCACATCATTAGAGAATGATGTGATAGACAAGACCCATCCATTAGCTATGCATAATGATCTTTTAGTTTTATTGCTATTGCTTTCTTCATGACTTATACATATTCCTCTGACTATGAGATTATGCAACTCCCGAATACCGAAGGAACACTTTGTGTGCTATCAAATGTCACAACGTAACTGGGTGATTATAAATATGCTCTACAGGTGTCTCCGATGGTGTTTGTTGGGTTGGCATAGATCAAGATTAGGATTTGTCACTCCGTGTATCGGAGAGGTATCTCTGGGCCCTCTCGGTAATGCACATCACTATAAGCCTTGCAAGCAATGTGACTAATGAGTTAGTTATGGGATGATTCATTACGGAACGAGTAAAGAGACTTGCCGGTAACGAGATTGAACTAGGTATATGGATACTGACGATCGAATCTCGGGCAAGTAACATACCGATGACAAAGGGAATAACGTATGTTGTTATGTGGTTTGACCGATAAAGATCTTCGTAGAATATGTAGGAGGGAATATGAGCATCCAGGTTCCGCTATTGGTTATTGACCGGAGATATTTCTCGGTCATGTCTACATAGTTCTCGAACCCGTAGGGTCCGCACGCTTAACGTTCGATGACGATTTGTATTATGAGTTATGCAATTTGATGACTTAAGTTTGTTGGGAGTCCCGGATGAGATCACGAACATGACGAGGAGTCTCAAAATAGTCGAGAGTTAAAGATTCATATATTGGAAGGCTATACTTGGACATTGGAAAGGTTTCGAGTGATCCTGGTGTTTTTCGGAGTACCAGGGAGTTACGGGAATTCACCGGGAGAAGTAATGGGCCTTATTGGGCAATAAGGGAAAAGAGGAGGCAGGCCAAAGGGGAGGTGCCGCCCCCTCATGTGTCCGAATTGGACTAGGGGAAGGGGGCGGCGCCCCCCTTGCCTTTTCCTACCCCCTCTCTCTTTCCCTCTTTCCTTCTCTCCTACTCCGAAAAGGAAGGGATTCCTACTAGGACTTGGAAGTCCTAGTAGGAATCCATACTCTTGGCGCGCCCCTAGGGGGGCGGCCTCCTCTTCCCCCTCCTTTATATACGTGGGAGGGGGCACCCCAAAGGCACACCAAGTCTTCTCTTAGCCGTGTGCGGTGCCCCCCTCCACAGTTACACACCTCGGTCATATCGTCGTAGTACTTAGGCGAAGCCCTACGTCGGTAACTTCATCATCACCATCGCCACGCCTCGTGCTGACGGAACTCTCCCTCGTCCTCAACTGGATCTAGAGCTCGAGGGGCGTCATCGTGCTGAACGTGTGTTGAACACGGAGGTGCCGTACGTTCGGTATTTGGATCGGTTGGATCGCAAAGACGTTCAACTACATCAACCGCGTTACTAAACGCTTCCACTTTCGGTTTACGAGGGTACATAGACACACTCTCCCTGCTCGTTGCTATGCTTCTCCTAGATAGATCTTGCGTGTTCGTAGGAATTTTTTTGAAATACTATGTTCCCCAACACCAACCCCTTGGGAGGAGTCTTCTTGGTGAAGTTGTTCTTGTTTGGGAAGGGCTTGGCCGTGTCTTTTCGGATAAGCTTGACACCAATGTCTTCCCTCTTCTCGTACGGGCAATCCACAACAAAGTGACTCACATTGCCACAATTATAGCATGTCCTCACAAGTTGCTTTCCCTTGGCGCCACTTGAGTTGTTCTTGTTGAAGTTCGGCTTTGAGTTCTTCTTGCTCCAAAATTGTCGTGAAGCTAGAGCCATGTGCTCATGCACTGGTGTGCGCCGGTGCTATACAAACGGTTTTTAACCCCTTTCCGCGATGGCATTTGGAACCGTCGCCAGGTGAGTGTGGGCGATAGGGGGGGTCCTTCCCACACGACCCAAAAACCGTCGAGGATAGGGAAACTTGATGCATACAGTTGTCCCTATATAACCGTTTCCGATATCTCCAATATCCCAAATGCTTCATCCTTGCTACTCGTTTGTGCTTGCATTGCCATCGTAGTCGGAGTTTTGTGGTTTTACCTAAAATAAGGCAGGTTCCCGGCACGGGAGCTTTCCAGGCAGATTCCAGGCACGGGAGTTTTATGATGCCTGGCACATCACAGACAGTTCAGGATTATAAACTGTGTACGATATTTAGACAATCACATACATTTAGTTTCCCCGCACCGTATGTGACAGTGTCTCACATCACACATGCTTTGCAAACGGCAATTGTGTGCATGCTTGCACATGTTTCCTCTCTGTGAACCGTCTCGGATCATGGTGTATATCGCAAACGTTTGTGTTTTACCAACCGTGTGTACCGTAATGACCTGCACAACGTAATTTCGCCCTAATTTAATTGCTGCTATTTAAAATTGTACCTAATTTAAACTTGAAAGTAGGCTATAGCTTTATTCATATCCATCAGGTTCAAACAACCAATGCATTATTTGATTCACAGGTACATATGTTTAAGAATTACATAAGCACCAAATAAAGAATGATGAACCACGGTTATATACTTTTACTATTACAGATGGTAAAGAAAGAGGCGACAGACATCCCGTTGCCGAACAAGGTGAAGCGGAATGGCCCTATTGTGATCTCCGGGATGCAGAAGGCATCCAGGACTCTAGTCCAACCCCTTGTGATGGCCAGCCGCCAATCATGTAGTTTGAGAGGTAATCTTGAGTAAACTGCTTGAGATCCTTTGCAAAAGAAAAAGATTCAGATATTGTCATCTAACACAACTCATTACGGGCAAGAAAAGAAGGCTACAGGGTTCTTACTTACCATCCTGCAGTTCACTGTTGTCTTGCATAAAGTGTAAACAAATAGTTTGATTGACATCTTTTGACCCATTTTAATAACAATTTGTATCAGTTTCCTCAATTGATGTTGGTTCATGAATATCTCATTGCCTCATACGCAGAAAGGGTCAAAGTGTGGATCTTTGGCAATGATATATTTACCTAAAAGCACCAAGTTAATATTAGAAGCTAAACAACAATTGAAAAATGATATAGTAAAACACTCCATCCATCCCATTATATACGATTTTATTACATGTATATCTAGACATCATCAGAACATTAAGGTAACACTCTTCCTTGTTGATATGTTGCCTTGGATTGCATATTTAGTCATTCAGTACAATGCATGTTGCTAAACAACAATTGAAAAATGAAAAGGCATGTTAACTGCAATATCCTTAACAGCAACCAAATATCGTAATTCATAGTGGTATTGTTGAAACTGTTATTGATGAAATTGAACTGCACGGCAAGTTGCACATATAGAGTATCACATTGTGAAGAACTGAAATAAACAAGTCATAAGGACATCTCTAGGCGATCCTTAAAAAGTTAAAGGACTAAAACCCTTAGTGGATATATATATATATATACATATATATATATATATATACTCTAGCAATTTTTGGCCTTTTCTAGTCGATCCCCTAAACTTAAGGTTGTAAACTTCAATTTGATCAAGTTCAAAGCAAGTTCAACCGAAAGTAGCATGCATTCAAACATAAACATATATAGTTTTGCATAACTGAACATAAAACATAAATTTAAACTAAGTTAAACTACTTTCGGTCGAAGTAGAGGTCGAGCCAATCCTTCCTCGTCATGTACGGTGTGCCGCGAGCCGGGTCCGAGCTGGTACCGTCGTCGGTGGGGAAGGCACTCCTCCACTCGTCGACGTCGATCTACTCGTCCTCGGGGCCCACCTCGACGCCATCCGCACCGTTGTCGCCGCCTCCTTCGACTTCGTCATCGGAGGAGAGCGCGATAACCTCGCCGCCCTCTGCGCCGCCGTCCTCGCCGCCTTCGACCTCATCACCGGAGGAGAGCCCGATAACCTCGCCGCCCTCCGCACCGACAAAGATCACCCACTCCGCCTCCATGAGCTCCGGGTGCTACCGGCGGAGCTCTTGCATGTAGGCCTTGTCGGCGGCCTCGGCCTCGAGGCACTCCCACGCCTCGCGGTCCTCTCGTGCCATAGTTGTGCTCACCACCCTGGCTCTGGCGGAACAAGGTCGACCGGACGTGCGCTAAAGGGGACATTGAGCCTAGCCGCCGCACCGTGGTAGCGGACCTGCCAGCGGTCGTACTCCATGGCCATGAAGCTCGGCATGTGAAGCTACCGAAACCAGCGGTGTGGGTCTCTCGATCTGTAATCTCGGTGACCCACGTCCCCCACCGCCGCTGCCGGACCCCGAGGTTGGACTTCGTCGGCTGTCAGGTCTGAGGGAGGACGGGAAAGTCCTCGAATCGGCGTAGGGGCACGGCGGCGGGCGGATCAGGGGACCGGCGACGGCATATCGGGCCCGTGGAGGACGATGGGGACAACTCGGCGGCCACCTCGCCGGCATCGGGCGAAAAGGCCGCAATAAACCTCTTTTTGGCCATTGGCTCCTCGAGCTCCCCGGCACACAAGCAGAGGTTGAGGATGGAGGCGCCGGCGATGGCGGTGACCTACCAATGGTTTCGAGGGTTGTGTGGGTCTCTGTGAGCGGAGGTTTTTGGGTGTGTGTGGAGGGGGGTAGGGGGCCAAGGTTGTGTTTGAGGAAATACTGCGGCAACTGAAAATTTTACTAGGCGGGAGTAACAAGGCAGGGCTACTGAAAATTTGGATCAAGGGCGAGTAGATATTTTTGAGATTGCGAGGGATGCAGAGGCAGGAGTAAAATGTCGGGGCTACTGAAAATTTGAATCAAGGGACTGAAGCAGAGCGGGAATTTTTAGGGAGCAAGCTAGTATGCTTGACACGCCGGGTGTGGACTGTAGCCGACGCACCTTCTCGCGTAAGCCATAGGCGTACTATACACTGACGGTGCTCCAAGATATTTTGTACTACATCTCACACGGTTGGTGATAATAAACTGTGTGGGATCTACTTGATTTGAATTACATAATGGATTCACAGCGGCAATGGACGCTGTTCGAATTGCTAGACCTTTTATCTGCAGTGAACATGCAACTATATGTGTGTCGTAAACGAATTGGAATTATTCAGGGTTCGTTTGGACATTTAATATATTAAACTGGTTTTCTAGCCATTTCAGGTGCACAATTCAAAATTAAACTACATGCACATTCTCCGGTGCATATAAATTGGTTGAAAAATCAAATCTTTGTCCTTAAGTGCATGCTTAGGTCCCATGCAAGAAACGGGAATGAATTTTTTTCAGGGTTCGTTTTGCCTTTTTTATACATTAACTGAGTTTTCTAGGCATTTTATGTGCATAATTCAAATTTGAACTACAAGCACATGCTCAAGTGCACCAAAGTTGTTTCAAAAATCACATGTGTGTCCTTGGGTGCATGCTTAGGTCTGATGCAAGAGATGGGAATGAATTTCAAACACCAGGGCACTATTGATTGCCAACAAAACATTGAGATAACTGGTTTTTAAATTCTAGTAAATCCAAAACTCGTCTGAAATTCATGAAACTTGGCATGCTATCATCGAGCGGCATCAACATAACATGGAGAATTTTTTTTCCTATTTGGGGCAGGTTTGGGTAGAAGCTTCTCACAAACCAAAGCTTCTCACAACAAGCATACACTACAAAAAAAATACACTTCCGTGATGATACGTGTTTGTCATAGTAGGTCGCGTTTTTTGCCATGCATGTACATCCATGACAAATTTATGACAGAATCAAGATAGTCATACATGTGCTGTCGTAGAAGTGTTCCATGACATTACCAAAATTATCATCACGGAAGTGTCCACTTCCATGACGATAAATCGCGCGTCACTGAAGTGCTTCCGTCAAGGGCGACCGACATGTGGCATCCACCGTAACGGGACGTCGTTAAGCTATCGGGTCCGGTATTGGATCCGATAACCCGTTAACAACCCCGACCAATGGGGATTTTCCACGTGTAAAATCATCATTGGCTGGAGGAAACACGTGTCGGCTCACCGTTGGGACAGATGTCATCCACTCATTGGACCGACGGCGCCTATGTTACGTCGACCGCGTGTAACGCCCAACAGAGGCCCATTCACGTGAAAAGGCCGGCCCAAGAAAATTAGCGTGCCAGCCCATATAAGGCCTACTTGTGTCAGTCCATTCAAGCCCAGGGCCCATACGAGATGAGCCAATTCCGCCCGTCAACGGCCCGTTAAAGATTTGACACCATTGCAGCCCATCGTCAGTTCGAGCCCGTTAACAGCCCGCTATATATCTGGGCTCAATATCGGCCCGATGAGATTTCGGCCTGTTAACGACCCGTTTAATGGATGGGCCAATTTTTAGGATGTACATCTTTCGACCTTTTAGCGACCCATTTAAATGTTGGGCTATTTTCCGGCCCGGTGTGTCTTTCAGCCTGTTGACGGCCCATAAATCTGATGGGCCATTTTTAGTCGGACCTGAGTTTTGGCCTTTTAGCGGCCCATTTAAGTGCTGGGCCAATTCCTGGCCCTGTGTGACTTTTGGCCTGTTAACGGACCATAAATGAGTTGGGCCATTTGTAGTCGGACCTTTGTTTTGGCCCTTTAACGGCCCATGCCCTTCATGGTCCAATACCAACCCGGTTTCTCTTTCGGCCTGCTAAAGGCCCACAACACAGTTGGGCCATTTACAATACGACATGACTTTTGGCCTCTTAGCGGCCCATGGTCTTCATGGTCCAGTACAAGCCCACTGTCTCTTTCGGCCTGCTAAAGGCCTACAGTATAGTTGGGCCATATGTAGCCCAAACTTAGTAACGGGCTGTTAATGGCCCGTGAAATAAACTGGGGCCACCTGTTGCCCGCTTCGATGTCGGCCTGTTAATGACCCGGGAGGTAAGAGGGTCGACAATTAACTTTCGGCCTAGTAACGGCCCATTCACTTAATGGGCCCACTAAAGTTCGTACATGTCTTTAGGCCAAATTAGATAATTTGAGCCCATTACGACGAGCAATTATGCACAGGACCAAAACCGATCACGCAAAGGTACGGCATACAGGGAATAACGTTGCACATCCAGCATATACTACAGGAAATTACATCCACTGGGCAATCAAAGATTGATGCCAGTGCAAATAAATGAGCAGAACCTAACCATCTACAACGTCACAATCTGCAACCTCAAAGACAGATGACGCCCATAAGCATGTTGGCAAGTTCTTTACGCTTTGCTACACTTTCTCTGAAAACATTGATCGCTTGTTGTGTCGCGACGACTCTGCACCTCGATTCATCCACCATTTTCATCATTGCTTCAGCCATTAATTGGTTCACAAACATACATTTATTCCGTTGCATTCGAGATGAGGATACTGAATGATTCAGGATGGCGATTTTGGCGTGCTTGTATTATTGATAGTGCAGAGTGTCTCGACCATCGCATCATAACATAAATTAGGACGGGAACCAAACAGATTAATCATGAGTTATTGCCATATTACCTGGCCTAGATTTACTGGAAAGAAAGAATGGGGTTGCCTTGCTGTTTTCAGAGTTTATCTTCTTATCTTCAGCAGCCTGCACAAAATTAACACACTAGCATTGCTATCATTGGCCAAATCAGATAATATGAAAGCAACATTGACACAACGAACGTTTGGGCAAGTAGCCTACACCAAATTAACACAATATGGCACAGCTATCATCAGCCAGGTAAGGTAGTACGAAAGCAACATTGACACAATGAATGAATGGGCAACCAGAGAAGCACTACCATTCAATAATGTGTGTGATATGAGATAGTACATTCATGCATTTCAAGATGCAAAACTACCAGTGCAGTTTTCCTTACAAAAATCAACATTGGCGCCTTTAACATTTTGCTACAACTAATTTTAGATCAGATAAAGGTTAGATTCACGCCGATTAAAAAATACATGTTGATGTAAAATATAGTGATATACAATGTACTTACATCAGCATTGGAGCACAGAGAATTCCCTCAAGATATTTTCCTCGAATACGATCCCAATGGAGGAAGTCTTCTATCGTTTAACCTTATTTTCTAAAAGAGAGATGGGTAAGAAACATGTAGAAAATATGATCAGAATGCTATAAAATTTCATGATGCGAGGATACGCACACGCTTCTTAGAATGGAGTTGACATTCTTTTGCCGGACTGAGCGGACTAGTTCTTTGGCCACCGGAATCGCTTATTATCGCGGGAGTTTGGTTTCTCTGTCTTTGGAGCGATATCTATGAAAATTGGATTTGGTTTATTATCTCTCGGCGTTTGGATCTTTTGCAAAGACCTGGTTTGTAACCCTTGATTCTAACAGAGCCGTCTTCCCTTGCATGCCTTATATAGAAGAATGGTGATTCGGTTATAAAACATGCTACAATAGAGATGGAATTGGTCTTGAAGAATAGAAAGGCATGACATATTGACATGTATTCCTCCATCCGAAAATAAATGGACGGGTCTAGGCGTATTTCAGTTCTAGATACATCCAGCTTTTATCCATTTCTGCGACATTTAATCCGGACGGAGGAGTATGATGTAAGAGCAAGGGATACGACGGGACAACACAAGAAAAAACACCGAAAAACCCACTGCAGAACCAAAGTATTCAAACCCACCGATATGAGATAGTACACTCATGCATTTCGGGATGCAAAACTACCAGGCAGTTTTCCTTACAAAAATCAACATTGTGGCCTTTAATCATACATTTTTCGACAACTAAATTTAGATCAGATAAAGGTTGGATTCACGCCGATTAACAAAATACATGCTGATGTAAAAAATATAGTGATATACAAATGTGTACTTACATCTACATTGGAGCACATAGAATTCCTGCAAGAATCTTTCCTCATAAACGATACCATTGCAGTAATTCTTCTATCTGTTAAGCTTATTTTCCAAAAGAGAGATGGGTAAGAAACATGTAGAAAATATGATCAGCATGCTATAAAATTTCATGATACAAGGATACACACACGCTTCTTAGAATCGAGTTGACATATTTTTGCTCGATCGAGCGAACTATTTCTTTGGCCACCGGAATCTGCTTATTATCGTAGGAGTTGGGTTTCTCTGTCTTTGAGCAAGATCTATAAAACCGGAGTTGGTTTATTATCTCCTGGCGTTTTGATATTTTGCAAAGGCCATGTTTGTAACCCTTCAGATTCTAACATAGTCGTCTTCCCCTTGCATGCCTTGTATAGAAGAATGGTGCTTTAATTATAAAACATGCGACAGTAGAGAGATGGAATAGGTACTGAAGAATAGAAAGGCATGACATATTGACATGTATTCCCTCCATCCGGAAAAAAATGGATGGGTCTATGCATATTTCAGTTCTAGATACATACTTTTTTATCCATTTCGGCAACATGTAATCCAGACGGAGGGAGTATGGTGTAAGAGCTAGGGATACGACAGGACAATACAGCAAAAAAAACTAGTTGAATGTAAAACTATATGCTAGCGGAATACGCATGAAATAACCAAGGCAACATACACGTGTATGATTGGGAAAATAAGATGGCATTGCAGCGAGCACTAGAACGGCACTTCAAAGTAAAAAACATGGTATGGCGAACGGATGAAGTACATACCGATGAATAACAATGCATAAGATATTGAAGCATGATGTCCAAATTAAGCAGATGGCATTGCGATACTGAGAATGACAGTACTTGAATTTGAAAACATGTTATGATGAATGGAATAGGTCTTGAAAAACAGGAAGGCATGACATATTTACATGCATGATCAGCATGCTAAGCACATGGCATTGCAACAGAGTAGATACACTCCAGGACATTATATGCATGTTGTACCCATATCACGAGCCAAGTTAGAGCAAGGACCTTCTGGGGTGAAGAGGATTCATCATCTTTACGCAAGTCTTACGAAGAACTGCCTTTACATGTTCCATCATATTGGGTATCATTGACATCAAGTTTATTGGCCTTTACATTGCTCCGTGAGGTTCTTGTGGATATATCGGTGTGTGCAATTATATCGACATGCATGGAAGACAACTAGTAGTTAGATTTATGTAAATGAGTGGTCAGAGGAGACGACATCAATAGTACGACTGGGGTTAACTAGCAGCAACAGGTCTCATAAACTAAAGGGAGAACACAGATGAAAGCTATAGAATATGTATCGTTTGTACTCGAGATTAACTAGATGGACACAAAAGTATTAAAGAACAACATAGGTAATACTAGAAGTGGTATAATACTATAATCACCAGCCTGTGGGATAGCATTGGTTGATGGATGATAACTATGGAACAGCGTTACCTAAAGAACAAGTATCTTAGCTGAACTATGGAACAGCGTGAACTCCTGAACAAGACCCGTAAGAGATCAGCATGAATATACAGTGAAATGTGATGATCTATTTTCCGTGCTTAGATGAATAACAAAGCCATAAATGTTGCACACAAGTAAGATGAGGGTACAACATGTCCGGCTGCCATCCATAGGAGTGAGAATCATGTGCTGACTTGTCGATGGCCCTGCAGTTGTTGTGGCTGTCCATGTCGAACGCAGCGCATTCGATCACGAGGAAGCTGTTGAGTGGGGAATGGCTCCCTTACGGTGTATGCTTCCCTTGTTGGAGCAGCTGCGGTGAGTCGGAAGGCGGTGTATGCGAAGATGCAGATAACGCATAAAGTTAAGAACGACATATCTCTTTGATCCGAAGAAATACACTAAGAGATCAATAGCAAAGATACGAGAGTGGTCACACGTTGGCTGATCAAGACTAAATTGGGGTCACACGATTTTATTTCATTTTGGTACTGTCCGATCTACGCTGGATGGCTTGATGGCCGTCTTGTGCCTCCCGGTTGACACTGTTCAGAATCTTCCCCGAAGAGCCAGCGACCAACGGCAGAGCAGCCTGCCTCCGCCGTCCGTGGCCCCGTCCAAAACCCCGCTCCCCGCCCCACCGCACTGTCGTGGTTGCTCCGCCCCCGGGCCAATCCACAAAGACTCCCCGTCATCCAGATCCGGCGGCGGCAATACCTTCAACCCACGCAACTCTAAAAGATAGCCATCTAAGCGTTGCTTCTGCGGTGAACTTGCGGCCCCGCACCCTTACGTTAGACACCAGCCAACCGGCAGCCTAGGAGCTCCGCCGACTCGAGGGGTGCTGCTTCCCATTGGGAATCGATTGGCCCAGAATAAAAATTCAGACAACTGACGCCCAAATAAAGTGATTTCAGATGAGGGTGCGACATATCTGGTGGCATGGTGAAGTAGGCAGGTCCAGCTGCCGAGTCGGTGAGGCCGGGCGTTGCGGTGGTGACCGTGGCGAGGAAAGAGCGATGTCGTGACGATTAAGCGACTTCTGTGAATCGGCGCAGGACTCTGGACGGATCCGAAGTTGGAGCCGCTCCGGCGCCGTGAACAACAGCGGGGGTGAATCGGCTCCGGTACGGTTCACGCGGCCGTCGTCGAGGCAGCACCAGCAGCACAGAGTAAGAGGCACACGGCCCAGAGCATGAAGGCAATTGGACATCGTCTCCGGCATTAGGAGGAGGGCAGCTGTGAAATTGGTGCGGTGGGGGGCGCCATGGAGGTGGGGCTGAGGTTTCGCGGCTCGGGAGAGGGTGATTTAGCGCCCACGAGGTATGAATGGGGGCGGGCGGGGGGAATTGGGAGGGGAGTGGAACCATGTCTTACGGACGCATTTGTCTGAAATGTGAGGGGGAGTTACACGACCAGACCTCAAACAGTCTGATCTCTGTGCTCAGGTGTCATCCCTGGATCAGTAATGCTGACACCACAAAGTACTTCAAGGATTTATGACAGAGTAGCAATCACACACTTATTACATCGAATGTCTCAAAAGAGAACTTAACAAAATAAATATGGCTTAAGGCCATCTATTAACGATAACAGCGGAAGGCTTGGAAGATAAGCGAGTCCATCAACTCCAACGACATCACTGAGTATAGAACCACGACCTAAATCACCTTACTGCTAAATGCGAAAAAGTGCGCAACATGAAAAGTTGCAGCCCAAAAAGCGAATTGACACATGGAATATCTTTGGCAATGTAACACATAGAGAGTAATGAAAGAGTAAGCCTATACTACATGCATGTATGGCTGGTGGAAAGCTCTATGGTTACAGCTTTTGAAAAGCCAATTTTTCCCTACAGCAAAGGAATAAATTTATTTAACTATCATGGTGGTTGTTAAACATTGAGAATGGTTGACAGCATCCTCAATCCCAATTAAAGTAATCATCATTAAAACCCAACAGTATTAATTAAAGTAACATGATGAGATTCACTTGATAATCCAGATACTAGATACTCAAGATGTCCATAACCGGGGACACGACTAACCATGATTAGTTTATACACTCTGCAGAGGTTTGTGCACTTTTCCCACAAGATCGATCTCCTCCGTTTGATTTCTCGCACTACATGGTGTTTGAGAAACGGATGACCGAGACATAGTCTTTCAGAAGCGCTAGCACCTTACGAATGGGTAGACCGTACCAACCTACAACCCCTACATCAGCAAGTCTACCATTGTAAGAGTTCGCATGACTTAATCAACTATGCTAGAACCCATAGTAGCATGTGGCTGCACACGGAAGTTTCTAGCATGAATAATCTTATGATCCCTTTGAGCCTGGGTGGCGGTCCATAAAAAAACAGGCAAATCCTGGTCTACCCAGGTGCCTAGAGAGGCAAATCCTGGAATAGCCGGGTACCTCAATCCACCCAGATGTGTGTTTAAGTTGCCACCTTAGATAAACAATTTATTAACAATCTCACATCTGTCATGGATATTCACTCAAACCCAATCCACGTCTACGAGCATAGCATGGCATAATAAGCAAACGTAGAAGTAACTCCCAAGGGTTTGATAATAAAACAGGTAATAGGTACTACCTCAACTACTTCCCTAAAACCCACAATTTAATTAGATCCTAATCATGCAATGTTTGAGGATTGATCTAATGCATAAAAACTGGGTATGAAAAGTATATGATCAGTGTTACTTGCCTTCCTGATGATCCGCGAAACCTAGAGACTTCAAGTAACAGTGGCGCACTCCGGGTATTCTATCGCAGACAAACAAACAAGCATACAATAAGTACTCATCTAATGCACAGGTAAAACTCAAATAAGAGATCTAACCAGATAGTTCGACTTAAGAACTCCGGTTTGCAAAAAGAATCAAATCAAATGAAGCAACGAAAGTCAAACGGCGAAAGAAAACAACGTCGTTTTACTAATCTGGACCTAAGTCAAATTTTACAGAAGCAAAAACTTGTTTAAGTTGGTTATTCAGAAAGAGAGTTTCAAGACGAAACTCCAGGCGCTTGAATCGCCTGATTCCGATAAACGAGCGAAAAGTTATACTAAAACGAAAATTGGATCAGAAATCACGATCAGAAATAATCGCGGAAAATCCGAGAAAAAGAAAAACGACGAACAGCTTAACGAACGAACGTTCGTTAACTGGATCTAAACGACGAACACGTTCGTTAAAACGAATGAACGAGCGAACGCTCGCTATTTAACCGAACCAAAAATAAATAAATCGATCTAATAAAAAACGGAAACTAAAAAAACCGGCGAAAAACCAACGGAAAAACCGAACGGTTTTTCGAGAAAACCGGCGGCGTGGATTTCGAGGCAACCTCGGGCGGCGGGTCGGCGAGACGGCGGCAGACTCGGCGACGGCGGCGGTGGCGGCGCGGCGGCCGCACGGGCTCGAGGCGGCGCGGGCACGGGGCTAGGGCTGGCTCCCCCCCGGCTTATAAAGCCTAGACGGGCCGGAGTCCCGGTCGGACACGGCCCGTAGGTCGGTTCGCGTTTTTTTAAATAAATCCGTGCAGAAAAACAAACGAAAGAAATACTAAACGGACTCCAAAAATCCCGAAATAAATTTTCCCCGACTTCTAAAATCAAGCCGGACAAAATGAACATTTATTTGGGGCCTAAATGCAATTTTTAAAAATGCACATTTTTCTTAAATTCAAATAAAATGGCGAAAAACTCCAAAATAAAATCTTATTTGATTTTATTATTAAATCCTCAATATTTCTTTATTTTGGGAAAGTCATTTTATTCCCTCTCTCATATTTTTGTAATAGAAGTAATTGATGATAAAATAATTAAAATTAAATGATCCTATTCTCAAAATTTGAGAAAAACTCAAATATGAAAATAACGAAATCCCCAACTCTCTCCATGGGTCCTTGAGTTGTGTAGGATTTCTAGGATCAAAACCCAAAGCAAACAAAATATGATATGCATTGATGATCTAATGTATAACATTCCAAATTGAAAATTTGGGATGTTACATACAGTTCTACCCTTGCCAATAGGCTTCTCGGCTTGGGTCTGTGTACTGAGGGTCGGGGATAGTAGAGTAACTTTGCTTCTCCCCAAATAGTGGGCGGGAGCGATTTCGGGCGAGGAGGGCGTGTTTTGAACTATAGTGGGCGCGAATTGAGGCGAGGAGAGCGTGTTTTGAAATAGTGGGCGCGAGCTATTTGGCGAGGAGAGCGTTTTTGCCGACCATGGTTTATGAATTATTCGGCACATGTCATTTCGGCCGAGGAGGAGGCGCTTGGATGAAGTTACGAACCTACCCTCGATGTACAACAGGCCAATTGATGTGTGTCCCACATAGGACGGTAATTTCGCGTCTCCCATTTATTTGCTGGGCCGAATTCCACCGAAAGCGTAGAGGATTTTTAATGGTTCGTTCAAATTTTGGGAGAACGAGCATCCACGTCTACCTTACCAAGTCGATTCGAATCAAATTTTGAAATATTAGCTTGCCACTTCTTTTTTAGATGGAGAGATGATGCTTGGGAGTAATGTGTTTTTACATGCTCGTTGCTAGCGATTTACTATATGACAAATAGTTGACCCACTCAAAAACGAATCAAACCCAAAATGAAATATCTCGATTCAAAGAACTAGCTCGTTCAGTAGGTCAAAATAGTGAACTAAATCCAAAATTGAACACCTCAATCGAGTAGCATGTTGTACCATATTATAGTACTCCATGAACATGTTGAAAGTCAAATTAATGAACTTGTTTGATATATGCATATATATGTTCATGTGT
Source organism: Aegilops bicornis (assembly GCA_021605145.1). Classification (NCBI taxonomy): domain Eukaryota; kingdom Viridiplantae; phylum Streptophyta; class Magnoliopsida; order Poales; family Poaceae; genus Aegilops; species Aegilops bicornis. Next base: position 535,609,630 of record CM038670.1, read on the forward strand.
GGATTGCAGACAACATGGTCTCCAATTTAAATATTTGAATGCAAGTTTATATCAGTCTTTGATGCATAAACGCGACCTCCCCCTCTCCCGGACTCATGTTCTCTCTCTCTCTCTCTCACTCTCTCGCCGACAATCTTCAATTCTGTCGCACGCATTCGACACAAAAACCTTGTTGGTCCCTCTCCCTTTCTCTCTCTCTCTCTCTCTCTCTCTCTCTCTCTGTGTGTGTGTGTGTGTGTGGGGGGGGGTCTTTCTAGTCCGCATTCATATATACACCATCTATAGGTCTCTCTCGCACACTATGTATGATACTCTATCTAGTCCAAGCTAGATATCTTGGGTGCACTCATCGTATGCACACAATTCCTTGGCTCTTTGCCCGTAACTCTCTCACGCACCACTATGTCGTCTCGGAGCTCTCCCCCCCTCCCTCTCAAACTCTCCATCCACCTGGGTCACACATACACATGCATATCTCACTCGCACTCGATAGGCCCATCTAAAACTCTATCTCTCTCCATCGTTCTCTCTCCATCTCACATGCACACACACACACAATCTCATGCCCAGCTAGCCAAGTATGATGGTCTCTCACTCAATTATAGGCACACGCAGTCCCCCCTATATGTATATGACTAACTAATCTTAGTCTCCATCACAAACATGTGCATGGTCTATCTCGATTTCTCTCGGGGCATCTTTCTATCACGCACACACTCCCTCAATCTCCCACCCATATAGTCCCCTCACGATCTCGGGGATATCTCTATCACAAACACACCCTCTCTCCCTCCCCATGCGTCCATGCCATCCATGTGTCCCTCTCAACCTTTTTTCCTTGTTGGCCAGACCTCTATTGGACATGTGCTACAGGGGTGTCTCTCTCCGTTGCAAACAATCACACACTAGCTATCTTCGTGTACCTCCTCGCCTCGCTTTTCCATCTCGGAGATGCATGTGTGATATGTTCGCATAAGAAACGAAAAAACACACTCTCTCTCTAATTTATCGTTTGTTGTCACTTTCTCTTTCACACACATACTCTTTTGCACACTTACTCATTCTCCTTCAACGCACTTGATCTGCCCTGACCGAGGCACTCACCTCCATCCATAGCACATAGATTTATTGAAAAGTCAAACATCACAAAGTTTGACCATGTACGTGGAGAAAAATAATTACATCTAGTACGGCAAACATATACCATTAGATTCACCATGAGATGTAGTTTTGTATGATGTACCTTTGGTATTGTAGATATAAATAACATTTGCGTAAACCTGATCAAAGTTTCCAAAGTTTGACTTCTAAAAAATTTACATACCTTTGCATTATCGAGCGGATGGAATATCTCTTTCCCTCTCAGCTATCTCGACGCACCACTCAGCCTTATCGGGGCACCTCAATCTCTCTCAAACTTTATTAGTCAGTTTGGTTCGTGAGACCCTCATGCCTTGATGCTCGATCTTTGCTGGTGTGGACGTGAGATGTAAAATATTTCTGCTGGCCTGGCTTTTGTGGTGTCAAGCGTTTGGTTCATGCAGGCGTGCAAAGCATCAACGTCCCATCAATCAATCCATGCATCAATTATTTAATGCTAATATCCATCCATGTTGCTGTTAGCCTCGTGGCCGCACGACCAGGCACGGCCAGGCATTCGAAATCGGTCGCTTGGGCCGGGCTACTTGCAGTGCCTGGAGTTCAGCCAGGCTAATTAAAGTGCTAGGGAACCCAGCACCAGGCGGGCTTTCTTTTTCACAGGGTAGCAACCAAACAAGCGTGCATGAAATCCAGCCACAACCCCAGGCCACGCAAAATATGATCACGACGCAAGCCAAACGGGCCTTATATCTCCCTGGTTCACACATACACATGTCTAACTCGCGCTATACATATAGATCCATCCAACACTCTCCGCCCTTGTTCTCTCTCCATGTGACACGCACCCCCCTAAGTACCATAATCCCTCACTCCATCATAGGCTCTGTTTGGATCCATGGGTTAGAGTTAGTTTGGGTTAGTTTGGAGTCAACTAACCCAAAAAGATCCAAATAGGAGGGTTAGTTTAGGTTAGATGCATCTAACCCATCCAAAAAAACTAACCCGTCCAAGAGGTGCTTATTTGGGTTAGTTCTTCTCGGGAACACTAATAAACACTTTTTTCTCTCGCTCTCCCCACAGCAGATCCCTCCCCACTTCCTCGATGCTTCTCGTCCTCTCCCTCCCTCCCTCTCACACCGCCCGTGAAGGTGCCTCACCGTATCCGCGCTCCATCTAACCCTGCCATCCAAACACCTCTTTACTTAGAGTTAGTTCAGGGTTAGAATCTAACTCTAACCTCTAACTGAGTTAGAGTATCCAAACAGGGCCATAGGCGCAAGCACTCCCCTAAGTATGATTATCTCTTACTAGCCATCGGGAACACATGTATTGTCTCCTTCCATCCATACGTCTATCTCGATATCTCTCGGGGCATCTTCTATCGCGCACACACCTTGTCACTCGATCTCCCACCCATGTAGTCCCATCACGATCTCCAGGGGATCTCTATATGACAAACATACACTCTCTCCTCCCCATGTCTGCATTTTCTCCGTACGTCTCTCTCGACCTCTCTCCCTTGTTTGTCAGACCCCTCTTGGCCACGTGTTAGGGGTCTTCCTCTCTCGGTTCCAAACAACCACACACTATCTCCTCACCTTGCCTCCGTTGTCGAAGATGCATGTGTGATATGTTTGCATAAGACACGCACGCTTTTTCTCCACTTTTATCGTGTGTTGTCCATGTCTCTTTCACACACGCACACACACTTTTTCACTCTCTCTCTCTCTCTCACTCTCTTGTCAGGGACTCTGTCACGTCCATAAGCATATGGATGTTTTGAAAAGTCAAACCACAGAAAAGTTTGACTAGGTATATGTGGAGAAAAACATTTACATCTGGAACGATCATTAGATTCATCACAACATGTACTTACTTCATACTATCATTTATCTTTGGTATTGCCGATATAAGTAATTTCTTTATAAACTTGGTCAAAGTTTCAAAAGTTTGACTTTAAAAAAATGTTGTAACTACATTATCGAATGGAGGGAGTAGCTCTTTCTCTCTCTCTCTCTCTAATATCTCTCACGGGCCTCCCCTCTCACTCAAACTCTCTATATCGACGGATTATATGCTCACTGTGTGAGCGTATAGTTCTGTATATTGTTTAGTTGACCGGTCAACCAATCCACATGCTGCGTTGTCAGCTCGTGTTCTGTATCTTGGTGTGCTGGCCCATGTGGCAGTGGGTGAAAATATGTAAACTAGAGGCCCATCTGACACGCGGTGAAGGAAACAAAGTTGAAACCACTCGGGGTAGCACCCCGCACGCTAGTAAATTGAGGGCGCATTTAGGACAAACTTCTTGCGCGAGGAAGGACGCACTCGCGCACAATTCACCACTGCGCGGCGGCATGCATAGAAGGACGCACTCGCGCACACCCAGCACACAACACACAGCAGCACACGTGTACATCGGCGTCGCCGCCGGTTGAGATGGACGGCGAGGCAGCCAACAAGTGGAGGCCGCTCGAGCCAAAACCGCATCCGGCAAGCCTCGACTTCATCAGCAGCCTCCCCGACGACATGCTACTCGTCATCATCGGCCTCTTCCCCACCAAATCTGCCATGCGGACCGCCCTGCTCTCCCGGCGGTGGCGCCCCCTCTAGCGCTGCGTCCCCCTCAACCTCACCATCGACAGCTGCCTCTGCGACGGGGATTGCAAACGCATGGCGCGATCTCCAAGATCCTTGCATCGCACTCGGGCCAGCCAGACGCCTTGACATCCGCATGTTCGGTACCAACCGCAAGGTCCAACCCAAGTTCGACGAGTGGTTCTTATCCCCGCCCTAGATCAGCTCGAGGAGCTCAGCTTTAAAAGCTGGACGATGTCGCTCTCTGCCGCCGTCGCGCTCCGCCTCACGCCAACGCTGCGCGCGCGCCGGCTTCAGCTCCTTCTATCTTCCCAGTTAATGTCAGCGCCCGCCCTTCTTCTCCCTCAACTCAAGCAGCTCGACCTCTTCGACGTTGTCATCTTGAAGAAGGCTATGGAGCACCTGCTCCGCAGCTGTACTGCACTCGAGTACCTTCGTCTTTAGAAGATCCACGGGTTCATTAGCCTCCACATCGCCTTGACGAATCTCCGATGGATTTATGTGTCTTGCTGGCCCCGCAACAAGACATCAATTGGGAAGAGATCACTCCAGTTGTTCCATGTTATGGTCATTGAGAATGCACCTTTCCTTGAGAGATTGCTTGTATCAGATCTAGAAGGTCCAACAAAAATCAGGGTCATTGACACGCCGAAATTGACAGCGTTGGTGCACTCGTCACGCCAAATTCTCGAACTCTTTATTGGATCCGTAATCGTTCAGGTACAACACTCATCTTCTTCTCCGTCTTCTTGAAATTCACATTTTTAAATTTCTTCTTGATGTATTTACGACCGTCTTCCAGAAAATGATTCCCACAATCTTGACCCAGTCCATGTGCACAGTGAAGATCTTAGCACTAAAATCTATCGGCCCCAATCTGGATCAAGTTGTTGGATTCCTTACATGCTTTCCATGCACGGAGAAGCTACTCATCAAGGTGAAACTTCTTTCCTATTAGTAAACGGTAATCACAACGTAGCTCAATTTTTTCTTAATTTTACCAAATTACGATGACAAGTGTAGTGTTCAAAACTACATCTACGCACTGCACCGAAAGAAATGTTTTTAGTATTTTTTCTCACGTGATCACCTGCATCATTTTTATGTTGTACTACTATAGTAGCCTAGGCTAGTCATAGTGGAAAGTAACTTAGACTACTCCAGTAACTCTATGGTTACCCTAAGGGCAAGTACTACCTCCGTCCTGGTTTACTCTTCCAATTTTGTAGTATCAAAATTTGACCATAGATTTAACTGACGAAATGTTAATGCATGTCACTAAGAACTATATTGTTGGATTCATATTTGAACATAATTTCAAATGGTGTAATCTTTTGTGACATGCATTGGCATTTTCTTAGGTAAATCTATGGTCAAATTTTATAATAAATACGAGGTAGTATTCCCTCCGTCCCAAAATTCTTGTCTTACATTTTTTTAGATACGGATGTATCTAACACTAAAATGTAACTAGATACATCCGTATTTATACAAATTTAAGACAAGAATTTTGGGACGGAGGGAGTACAAAAGTGGGCTATGTAGGCCAAAACATGTGCCAAATTCACTTGTGATGCATTTGGCATCGATGCCCCTCCATTGCTCACCTGGTGCCCCAATCTGGAGCACCCACTTTGCTCCGGTGCCAAATTAACTCACGCAATGAAAAAACACTGCGTGGGAGAGAGAGAGGACTGAGGCAATAAAAAACACTTGTTTGGGAGAGTGAGAGGCTGGAATAGTTGGTTTGATTGATTTGTTTATACATGTGGGTCTGTGTGCACAGCGGTGCCAACTCTCTCACATCGCGAGAGCGGTGCCAAAATCTTTTGATTTGACATCGATGCGTATTATGTGGCATACTTTTGCGAAATATGGCATCAGCCACATAGTGGAAGGCAACAAATGCCCAAGCTCTTCACGTGCTCCTAGTTAAATGAGAGGAAACAAAAACAGAGAGAGAGAGAGAGAGAGAGGGAGAGAGAGAGTGGAAAAATATCACTAGCCAGCCAACCCTATCGTATGAGCGAATGATATTGGTACCTCTTGATGACACGGCAATCTTATGCAGCCAGCTGCTCTAATATGTTCTCTTCTTTTGCAGATAAAAAAAGACCCGAAAGTGAAAAATGTGCTGCACTATAACAATCTCATCGAATGCCTTGATCTCCATCTTACAGAAATTGATTTGATCGACTACAAAGCACATCCGAGATTAAGTTGGTCGGGTTCTTTGTTCTGGAGGCAAGTGTGCTCAAGGTAATGAGGTTTGGCATTCTCTGGCGCAACAATGAATGGTGTGTTGATCACCGCAAGCGTCTAAGCCTAAATGACAAAGTCTCCGCAGAAGCTGAATTTGTTTTTGAAACATCAAGTGGCCAGAGACTCGAAAAGTTATTTGCCCATTAGTGACTTGTCAGGGCGGTGGATTTTAGTTTGTACGATGACGCTGCATCCACCTAAAGTAACGAAAGTTCTTACGTGAACTTCCTAGTAATTCCCTCTTCCTAGGTGCAGCATTACTCCTAACATTTGTAATATCAGTTTGAAACTTGTAATATTGCCGTGTCCTATTCCTGCGTTTTCAAAATCCTGCGAATCAAACAGGTCTTGAGTTGGTGATGATGTTGTGCCTCCCATCTTTCACCAGTAGTCGTCGGATCTAGATCTGATGCATACAAACCAAGCTTCTCCATTTTTGCAAAAAGATGCCCGTGCTTGTTCCCTATTTACAAACAACTCCTTGTCTCTCACAATCAGCCTTATCTCCTCCCCGCCACATCTAGAAGGCCGTGGAAAAATCTGGCGCGATGGCCGCTGCCGGAGCAGTCCTCCCCCAATCTTGGTGTTCTGTGCAATGCACGGGCATCTACGCATGGGAAATTATGTCGAACAGGGCTAATTGTAAGCAGGCTAGCTCTATAACCATGATGATAGTGACTGCGGACGGTGAGGCTGAATATGGTATGCCGAACACGGCGCCTATAATCAGGTGTCATCTCCGGCAGGGTCTTGTCACTTCACTGTGAGGAGCAGCACGTAATAATTTGACCAAGGGTAGTACAGTGCTAGTACTCCTAGGAGTACTACATTGGTAGTACTACTACTAGTACTAGTAGAACCACCGTCTGGATTTAGGAGTACTACCACGTCCATCTGGATTTTAGTATTTGACTAGCAATATCTAGTAATGCATGTCACTAAAAATGTACTACTCCCTCTGTAAATAAATACATGGTGTTTTATTCCTATTGGCGAGAGAACTTAATGTTTTCTTGCTAGCTAGAGTCTTAATAGGATTACATGCAATGAACTAAACACTGCATGTCATGTTTGGTAGTCTCAAGTCATTGAAAGCATGCACGGCCCACATCTCTCATTGGTTGATATGTCACGAAATAAGAAACAAGGAGGGAGTTAATGCACCGTGCCTAAGTGTTTTGGGATTATTTGTTTTTCGTAATGTGACTTACACAACATTTTTTTTTACATGCATTAACATTTCATTAGTTAAATCAAAGGTCAAAATTTGGCGCAAAATGCAAAGGGGACCAATAAACCAGTAAACATCAAACTTCTCTCGTTTGGCCCCAACTAGAGGTCCGGTGAGATGACTATCTTTGCCAAGCACGGAGGGGGTCGCAGCTTCATTGACTTTCGGCAACTGCCTTTGGGTGAATGACACGTGGGCCCAGGGGGTGGCTGGCCCACCTATCATACAGCCAAAGGCAGGTGCAGTAGAGGGCCGAGGAGTAGTACGAAATCCTACACACCTACGCACGCTAACCAAGGGCAAGAGTGATCACTCGAATCGCAAGATCAGTTGACTAGTAGAAGCTAAGCTAGGCCCATAGAGGCTATGAGCGCGAGCATCAGTCGCCTGTGCTAGATGGTCCACGACACCGGCCTGCGGCTCGGCAACGAGGAACGTCTCCAGGTAGTATTGCTTGAGGCCGGCAGGGCGAGGGGCCGCTTGGAAGACATCTTGTCTCCTTGTTCGACGAGGTCCTCGTCGGTTTCCTCGACAAGTTCACCGTCGTCAAGAAGATCGCGGACGACTTTGACGTAAGCCTTCAGTCGGCGCGCCCAGGCTCTGCGATGCCCGCCACCCTCAACGGCCACTATGGTGACAACCTCTTCGACGCACTGGTGGCCCTGCGACTGCCCGCCGTCGCGCCGGAGAATGTCCACCTTGAGGTCGCGCTCGCCGCGCAGCGCCTGGCGCAGCAAGACACCATGGACATAATCACCCACGTCTACGTGCATGCAAGAGGAGGACGATAGGACGCTGGCCTTCTTGGACCGCAGGGCAACCTTGGACGCACTGTTCAGAAGCACGTTGAGCTCGCCGCCAACGCCGCTGCTCCTCACACGTCGGTTGGTGACCCGGCGCACTAGGGCGTGAGGATGTCGTTGATGGATTCGTATGTATTTTTATCTTTCCATCAAATCCATGTAGTAGTATATGATACTACAGTAATTATCTTACCTTTCGCATCAACTTCATAATTTTCGTACGTACTCCATGCATGAACGGCGCCAGAACCAAACTTCTCATTACTCTAGGCAAAATCATTATTTTCTATCTATCGATCGCGCCATGGAGCAGAACCAAATTTTACAAGTTACGAGTTCAAAAGGAAAAGCCTGCCGTGTTCGCGTCGCACCCCCACACGGTTGGTCCGACACGCCGCTCAAGCGGGAATGCGTGCGGTGTTGCATTTTCACTTACAAGTGGGACCGTAGTTGAGCAAACCGACTATCGGCAAACCCCCACCCCGTCCACCGCGCGATGGCTGAGAAAACATGAGGGAGAAGAGATGGCTGTAGCACGGACTCCAAGAAAATTGGTGTCGGATGGGACTCGTGTGGGTGGCGTGTGCCGTAGTGCTAGACGTGAATGCTAGTTATGGTCCATGCGACCCCACTATATCGAGCCTATATCGAGGTACAATACGTAGAACAAATTTCCTGCAGTCCGTGCTCAGCAGTCCTCTATCTCTCTTCTCAGCCAGCCGGTGGCCTTGAGCACATCGTCTGTTTGCTCACATGCGGTCCCACATGTCGCTGAAAGCATAAGCGGACCCACCGAACCTGCACATCTTTCACCTCGACGTCTTTGGTGATGAAAAACAAATCCAAGAAAAGATCTTCGGTGGCCGCTTTTGGAGTTACTCAAGAGTAGTAAGATTCTATTTACAGTTTAACCCAAGATGCACATCTCGTGGCTTCAACTTATCAACTACCACTCTATTTTCTTTCATGACACGACACGGATCTTTGGATGTCCCACGTGTCGGCAAAAGGAGGAAGAACCCGACCAAATCTTCGATTGTGCTCTCGGATTAGACTAGTTGTGCTAACTTAAAAAAATTATTGTGTACTCCCTCCGTTCCAAAATACTTGACTTCCATTTGTCCAAAAATGGATGTGCCTATATACTAAAACATGTCTAGATACATATATATTTTGACAAATAGAAGGCATGCATCGTGCAATGGAGGGAGTAGAATGGATGCAAGTTTTTGTATTGGGAAGAAGAGTACATCCATATATTGATAGAGCGCAATTTAGTAGATGTTCTATCACTTTTAGCTAGCATGAGGCTATAGATGAGATTAGTGCACTTGTTGATACTCCTACTTGGTATGCGTGTTGCTGCTTAGACGCAGAGAAAAAGCGGACCGGAGGGAGTACTAGAATAGAGGCTAGACATGAGACTAGATGCGAGGAAGCAACGTCTACTTCTTTACACTCGAAGAAGAAAGAAGCACGCATAAGATCGAGCCTCCACGGATCAACAATGAATGCATCGAGAAGGCACTAATCCAACTTACAGGAGTAGTAAAATGTATTCTTGTGGTTCTTGTTTTCTTTGGTCTTGCTTTTATAGTCAAAATTATCATTGAGTTCATGCAAAGCGGAGGTCCGTTTGGGGTCGTGCATTGCAGATTGGCCTTACAAGTGGGACCGCAGATTAAGGAAACCGACTATCGGCAAACCCCACCTCACCCGCGTAGCGATGGCTGAGTTAGAGAAACGATGAGGTTGAAGAGATTGCTCTATACGGACTCCAAGAAATATGATGTCAGATGGAAGTCGTGCTGGTGGCGTGTGCCGTACTCCTGGACGTGAATGCTTGTTATGGCCCATGCCACCCTACTACTCCTACTAGTTAGTACTACTATATAGTACTACTAGTATCGAGGATTCGAGGTGCTGGTTACATAGTATAGTATGGCTACAAAGAAAACACCCGTATGACGCCATAAAGCATGTGAAGCTAGTACAAATAGTGTACTACTATTGTTGATTGGCCCCATCCGATAACCTCTTGCAATGCACGTACAATTATGTATTCGGAAAATATATTTTTTGCCTCGTTGCACCACTCCCTCAAAGAAGCAACTCGAAAGCCATTTATAAATTTAGTAAGTTTATCACAGGCATATCATTTTACTACATACAACAGGTCATCAACCCACATCGACAACGAGGATACATTATAAATACTAAAGTTTTCACCACACACCAAATAACAAGGAATGAAATGAACTTCAACTCAACCATTCCTCGGCGTTGGAAACGCTTGCTTTGAACCACAAGTGATTCTCTGGGACGGGCCATCCATTGTTGATCTGGAGACCAACGCAGATCGATCATCCGGTGAAGCGGCCTACTATATCGATGCAGGATAGGGAACCACCCAAATGTCCGAGGTATAGACACAATTGCTTCTCATAAATGGTAGTAACGTTGTGTCAACAGCAGTTGGATCGCCTTTAACCATCATTGGATAGTTTTGTCCAAGGAAGAGCGAGTTTTCTCCAAGACTATCAATTCTGTACCAGGGAGAAGGAGTTGGCGCTAGCACACTAGTGTCCATCCCGAATACCATGCAACGGGTGTTGGAATAGGTCCGGAGAGTGCGATCATGGGAGAATACACTTGCTTCCTTAGCAGTAACATCATCAGTGGGTTGTATACACATGAGAAGAGGTGATCCATCGGAATTAGTTGTGGTAGCCAAATAGTATATGGGCTGCTCGTCCTCATGCTCGTGATCATCACCATCATTATCTCCCCTTGGTTATAAAAATCTTCAAGTATAGGTGGTGGAATGTTCACGGGACCTTGGAAACACAAGAAGAAGGTTGCATGCATGTGGATGAAACAATTATAATTACGGTGGAAGACAAGCGTGCGAAACAACGAGGATGCCATGCAAAAAGCGATTGCCATGAGTGGTGGCAGCAAACACAAGGCCCTCGTCTTGAATTGCATCACGGTACTCATCCGTGTCTGAAACTGATTTTTGAGCAATATCCATCCGGTCAAACCACTAACGACGGCAACAAGCTTGTCGAAGATAACAACAACTTCATAGTTGTTGTAATTCCAAGAGTGGTTGGGGACTCGAGAAATTGCTATCTTCCGTAGAAGACAGTCACCATGATTGTATTTGAATGTGCGTACAATACCGGTGTGCTCAACCTCTGGCGATCTGCTAAGATTTTTGGAAGTGGAACCCGGTCATGAGTGTACACATTCACAAGTTCCCACTCATGATTGGACCCAATGTAAACAACCCAATATCCGATTCGCTTTGCCCAAGCCTTGCCCTCAGCGATGGCATATTAACATCATAAATATCATTATCAAGCGGCATCAACTTGCGAGGCGAGGCCTTCGCCGTGACGGGGCGATCATCGTGGTCACGGCGAAGAAGATAGGGGAGATCAAACCGCTCCTTGACTCTTGGGTTCCTTGTAATGATGTTATTAGTTGAGTCAAGAATGGGCTTGAATGAACCTGCCATGCTAGCCGAGGTGATGACGTCACACCGATCAATGAGTTCCTCCACCACGTCATCTTTCAGATCGGGGCAAGAATAACGGGGTCGTTTCCGTCCTGTTCCCTCCATGGAGAAGATGATCGAACAATGGCAGAAGAAAGGGTGAAGGGCTGAAGGAAAGTGGAGGAGGGAGAGGAAGAGCGTATGACGGCGATTCAAATCGAGAGGGAAAGGTGAAGAGTCGGTGGGCGGTTGCGATCGCCACGGTTCACGATGGGCGCCCTGGCCTACGTCGGTTGAAATACTCCTACTACTCGTCGTCGTCTCACTGATATGTGGATCTGGACCACATGTCAACGAGACATGGTGTGTAATTTCTCGTGCAAAATGCGATCTGGCCGCGTTGGCCCGAGGTGTCGCACTAGTTATCGGCCTTTATTTTTTTAATGGCGCACCGTTCAGTTTTGAAGCACGACTAACTGATGCATACGGAGAAAATATAAACTACTCTACCACTACTCCACCTCCGGTACTAGTAGTATTAAGAAGATATATAGGTGGAGCTTGACGCTTTCTTGCCAAGGGCTGCCCACTTGCTTCTCACACTACCACCCTCTCTCCATATTTAAAAAGACGGCCCCTCTCTCCTCCTCACGGTGGTCACAGATCCGGCCGGGAAGAAAAGGACGATGCAGCGTTGGCCTTTTCGTCATCGGCGAGCGAGGTCACGCACTGACGACAAGGCCGTCCTCTCAGACCTAGCGCCCGCGCGGGATCGTTGCCGTAGTGTGTGCGGAGGACGACGACCATGAGTGAAGCCACTTCCCGCCGACCCTCAGGTATGCTACCTCTTTTCGAACCATACCCTTGTTCTATTGCCCCATCTGGCACGTCGTTGCATGTGGATCTTTTTCCACTCCACCATCTTCCCAATTTGCTATCCTCTCTCATCGCCTGCAGCATTTAAAAACCATAATTTGCACTATTAAAGGAAACCCTACTTCATGTAGACTAATGCATGTCTGGGTTGAATAAGGAAAGGAAGGGAGACTGTACTGTCCAAGAGAGTAGGCATCGAACCCGCATCTAGGTTGAAAAGTGGAAAATCAGTAGCTAAGGAATGAGTCTCGTGTCTCTTGGTTGAAGAAGGGTAGAAAGGCATGACAACGCAATAGAGAATGACCAGGTCGATCGGTTTGTTGTCCTCAAATAGGAAAAAGGTGGCTAAAGAGAACAAAAATGGGACGTAATCCACATATGCTGCCTGGATATTTGTTGCTCTGGGAAACCATACCTCCCTCACCACTCTGCGTCCGTGGAGGTACATCGTCTTTGGTGCGCCTTATGCGAATGGGCCTCCCATGCTCTTATTGCCACTTTTTTTGCTGTTAGTATAATGCTAGCAGTCAAGTCAAGCAATGCTACTGCTAAAGTGATGCCACATTTAACTAATGCCGCTCTCAGTCTAATGCCACAGATAAATTTAAGCAGTGCCATTTAATGTCCTTTGGATCATTTCGAGGTTAAATGTTGATTGTGGATGTATTAAAGATTTTTCAGCTAAGGCATTCTAATCTTTGTTGCACCAAGATACCAACGATGAAACTTGTTACTACCTTCAGATTTTTGCATTGTTAATGCTTATAGATTACATACCTCACTTTCATGAGATAAGTTAATTTTTTATGCAGTGTCACCAAAATGCCAAGGCGCTGATGTCATTTTATTTTGGTTAAACTGCACAGACAATTATGAAGACAAGAGGAAAGGTCAAGAGTGGGCACCTCCTCCTCGGCTGTTCTCTTGATTATCAAGAGGAAAGATCAAGTTTTTATGTTTGATCGATTATCAAGATTGGGATAGCAATTTTAAGGCCCCCGAGTTTGAAATGATATTTACCTTGGAGGTACATGGTTTTGCAATTTTTTATACTATCATTAGTTAATAATGCTAGTTACCTTCAGACTTTTGTATTTGGTTTAATGCTCATGCACAGCTAGTATACCAATGCTGAAACTTGTTACCTTTACATTTTGTATTATTAATTCTTATAGAAAACTTCCAGTGCTAGAGTTTATTGAAATTTGTTCAGTAAAACCATTGTAATGTACCCTGTAATAAACTAACTACTCTACTATTGCACTAGCCCTTTGGATTAGTGTATATTTGTAGTATTCGAATGGTGTTGCATTAGCGTATGGACATAAATAAAGTGTGGCAAGCTTTCCCGGATATGTGCTCAAGAAAACTACTACCTGTTTTCTAAATACTAGGCGTTTGGGTACTTTAAATTGAACATGAAGCGTCTTATATTAAGGAACGAGAGGGTGTAGAGTTCACTCAAATTATCCGGTAAAGCTAGTCACACCTTTGTTAAAATTAATGTTCATTATGTTATCGGAGGAGGTCTCATATGTTTGTCTCTAATGCATCTACTACATACCCGACATCATGATGTAATGTTAAGTCATTTCCTTTTATGCAGTCTTAACCCCTAAATTGTCAAGGCGATGATGGCATTTTATTTTAGTAGAACTGCACAAAATTTGCTTAAAATAAGAGGAAAGGTCAGGAATGGCTCAGTTTTTCAGAAAAAAAGCCTATGTAAGCCTTCCTGACATCAGCCGTTGTTGCTTTATTTATTCCTTCAAACAGGTGGTTGGAAACAGTCTTGCTACCTTTTCCCATTAAGAAATTGGAATGCTTATATTTGTGAGTCTATGCTTCAACTAGTGCCACTTTTATAGTAATCACACTTTCAATATCTATGTAAACAGGGATGCTCGTTTTTAGTGGAGCTACACAAAAAGTCCAACTGGTTCAACATTAGGAGCATGTTTTTTCCAAACCTTTATATCCAATTGGTGGCACTATGAGCTGTTCATTACGAAGGTACATGGTTTGCTACTATCTTGCTACTCTTTTTTGTATTGTCATTAGATAGTAATACTAGTGGTTTGCATGTGAATTTATTGGCGGGGTGGACCTACATTGGAGGTGCGAGGACATGATTCAATGATTGGATGCTCAATTTCGGTTGTATCGATTTCACCTCTTCCATAACTGCGAATATGGTGTGGTATATGTTTACTAGCTGCTTGATATTTGTGCAGACGAGAGATGTACGCCCGTTGCTATTTGGCAAACAAACAAAGTGTCCGCATAATTTTGGTTGAACTGCACAAGATAATAGTATAGTCACTGCATGCAGTGCCACTTGAAAATAGACATAAAGATTGGATAGTCACTTCATGGACTGCAGAAAAGTAATCTTGTACTATTCTTGGCCAACACTTGGTGCTTCATTGCTTTGGTGCGATTATACAATGGGCATCATTTTCCCTAAGTTAAATTTTGTATTCGAAAATAGTCTCGTGGTGTGATCGAGAAGACCAAATCATATTGCGTTGGATGTTCCTCCGGCATGTGTGGTTCATTCTCATGGTTCCGGTATTGGTGAAACCACTTACGTTTGCAAGAGGAATTGTAGACTTCACAAACAAATTTGTCTTCGATGCATCTTGAATGTTGGCCAAGAGAAGAATCCATGTTAGTAGGAAGAACAGATGTTTTTTCTAGATATTTGCTTTTGGAGCTACATATTTGTATATGATCTATGAATCATTGAGATGCATTAACATGTTGATCTTATGTATGGGAATCGTACTAGTTAGTTTTAGTTGCTGACGCAAGATCCGAAGTGGCTGATCTTTGCTTTTGGAGCTACATATTTGTATCTGATCTGTGAATCATTGAGATGCATTAACAGTTACTTATTTCTGTTCGCTCAGTGTTTACAAGTTACTGATCAATCACTAGCTAGGCTACAAATGCGCACCTGGAAGTTTTATTTGTGACACAAGATGCGAAGTGGCAGTTTTTTGAATAAAAATGCCTACCTCTGAAGAAACTGACAACTACACTATCGATCATACACGGATAAAAATGCCTACCTCTGAAGAAACTGACAAGCTACACTATCGATCCTACACGGATAAATAGCGTATCATGCACGTACTACCTCCTTTCCGGTTTGCAGGGCTCAATTCAAGAAACGACCTACTCAATCCTACACGAATAAATAGCGGATCACGCACGCGTACTAGTACCTCCTTTCCGGTTTGCGGGGCTTAATTCAAACCTCTCACCAACCAAGGTACTCCCTCCGTGCAGGTTTATTAGTCCGTGAGCAAAGCAGCAAGACCAAGGCATGGCAATAATTAACGGCATGCGAAGTTTAAGCCTAATTAATTCCAGCGATTTAAGTGGCTGCATGCGTGCCCTCGGCTGCGACTTCGTTGCATGCCGCCAGCGTATTACTGCGAGCGATTTTGAGTGCCTGCATGCAGCCGGCCATAATTAAGGCAGCTAACTGATGCGAAAAAAGATACGCTTTAATTGTTGCGGGCTTTTTAAATCCGTGAAATCATTATTGACAAGGAGGGAGATGATTCGAGTGCACTCGTTTGACCGCCATGCCGGCGTGCGACCCAGACGGGACGGGACGGCACAATCATAATTTCAGTTTCCCTAGTTTTCCACGGCAAGCTGGCGCGCTAAGCCATTATGCATTGAATTCCGATGACCGTCGCGCTACCTTCCCCCTATAAGTACTGTTTCCCGGCATTCTCCAGTGCCACTGTGACCCAACTCGCCGTATCCTCATAAGCCCCCACCAGCCCGACGTCGCTCGCCACATCCACCATGCCCCGACCGTCTGCGGTGGCGACGCCTTGGCGGTCACCGCCGGAACTAGTGTCGATTTTCACCGGAAGGCGAGCGGAGGGAGGAGGCATTCTATCATCTTTAGATGGCAATGCTGATCGAGGAGTTGTTGAGCGCGACCGCATGGCGGAGGAGCAGGAGTTGTTGGGCGCGACCGCTGGCGAAGGAGCAGCGTAACGCCGATTTGCGCCGCCAGCGGACATGGAGCGATAGCGCACCGACGCTTTCTGAGTCGCGAGCAGAGCGCCCATAATCGGGCCGACTACATGGAGGCGGCGACGGAAAAATAGCCACGGAGGCTGTCGACGCACGCGTTCGCGATGCTGATTTTTACTACCAGCTCGTCAAGTGGGTTTCCCGCTTGGAAGCCGAAGCTTCGGTGGACCACGCCGGCATGGAAAGGGCCAACGCGCACGAGCAACGCGCCCTATCGCACCTCTGGCAAGTCCGAGGCGAGGCACAGGATGCCGATGTCGGCTTTTAGCGTGTACCGACGGCATCGTCTAGTTAGCTAAGAGTAAGTTAGTACTTGTCTAGTGGGAGTAGATAGTTAACTTGGCTATGATGGTTGTCAACGTGGAAGTTCAGTACTCTATATGTGGATCAGACCTGTTACTTTGCTCACGAATGTTGAACTTTCCGTTTGAGCGTATGGAATGGGCTGTTATTTTTTTAAATGGGTTGTATTTGTCCTCCACGGGTTTAGAGGCTGACTTGTGGGCCTAGCAAGTTGTGGCGTGAGACAATCGAGGAGATGATTATGCGTGGAGAGGATGATGACGAGGACCCACCAAGGTCATGGCGATGCATAAAGCAAGTGCCTCCTTATTTCAAGCCAATTAAAAAATGGCTCCTCCTAGTGGATTTCTGACATCTGGGTCCCATACCATTGTCAGCGTAGTCAATAAACGAGAGAATTGCACAACGAGCGGCTGACACCAGGGACCTAGCAGCTCGCCCAGTTATTTTTGTTTTGGGTTAATTTGATAAATGCCTTCGAGAAATGCCACTACAATTTCCAAACTTTGAAAAATGCCATTTCATGCCATTTCTAGTGGCATTTTTTGAAGTCTGGAGTGGCGTTTTACAAAGTTTGCAAACTGTTGTGGCGTTTTTCAAAGTTTGCAAAAATTGCAGTGGCATTTTTCAAAGTTTGGAAATTGCAGTGGCATTTTTATGAATCGCCATAATTGGAGTGGCATTTATCTAATATGTTTTCGAGACGGAAGCAAGGTGTCAACTGGGCTGTGCGGGACACTCTGGCATGTCTAGACAGCCTTTTCTTTTATGTTTACCACAGACCAGCCCAGTAGTTTTTTTTTTCTTTTTGAAAATGGCTATCCCAGTTTTTTGTGATTTGTCAAGTAAGTCACTTTATCAGGCCTGTTGGGCTGAGCGAGGAGAGCTTCATTCGGTGGCCGAGAAAATGGCCTATCCGTAATGAGAAATGGGTTGTACATTTTTAAAACACATCAAACTGGCAATTAGTTTCAAATATCTTTTTTTCATTTCGAGATTTTAAATTTCATTGATTTTTATGCGTGGACAATTTATTGGATTTTATATTGTTATACATTTATTTTTAAAATCAGTCTGAATGTGACTCGAAATTTCAGGATTAAAAACAGTTCAGACCGCACTGACATATGCAAAATTTCGTATAATTTTTTAACCGTGGCCACAATATGGCCTGTAATGCTAAAACAAAAAAAATATGGGCTCCAAAAAAACCCGTAAGAATTAGAAAATGGGATGTAAACTATTAGAAATAATGGCAGATGGGCTGTATGCTGTTTTCCACAGATTTGAGGCTTTCCACAGATGGCCTCTTCCTGCTCCAGCCGCTCAAACAAGCGCCGGCGGGACTGCCTGCTCCCTCCTCCCCGTGGCCACATGTGCTGCCGCGCAGGCCTCACCGCCCCACCGTACTCCCATTGCTGGCCTAGCTATCCCTCTACTCACCCTCAGTCCCACACATGCTGTTATTCTCCGGCGACGGCAGACGAACCAGTAAACCCTCGTACTCCTCCGCGTGGGAAATAACTGCCGAGTATTCCCTGGCTCCGTGTTGTTCCCTTCCTAGGCCTCGCCGTCGTCCACTGCCCTGGTGCTCTCGGTGCGGCCTGGTCAACATGGTCAATGAACGACATCCATCGGAAATGGATTGTACGTGGAGAGGTTGACAGCTGGGTTCCGCAAGGAAATGCCTCCTTATTACGCACAAAATAATGATTCCTCCACCTGACATCTGGGACCCACCGAAAGGGCCTCTGTATTTCGCGAAAAAAACATTACCGTCACTGACAGCTCGGACCCACCAGCTATATCTTTGCACGCAAGGAAGTGCCTCCTTATTATGCCCAAAAAAAGAATACCCCCTGCTAGCTGGGACCCAGTATAGTGGGCCTAATAAGTTGACGGGGACCAAGGGCTTTGTCAACTTAGTCAATATGCACAATTCTAGCTTGACTGACCGTACGATGTCCATCCAACGGCCGTGGTGCTTCTTCAACCTCTGGTCTTCTTGCTCCAGCCGCCCAATCTGGCCGGTCGGTCCGCCTGCTCCTCCCTCCGTGGCCGGCTGTCTTTGCCGCGGAGGCCTCACCGCCCCCATACTACTCCCACCGCTGGCCATGCCATCCCTCCACTCCACTCACCCACACCCCTCGTTATTCTGCGGCGGGCGACGGCAAAGACAATGGACCTGAACCCTCGTACTCCTCTCCGGCGTGGGCATCCGCGCCACGTCTTCCCGGCTCCGTGTCATCCCTTCCTAGGCCTCGCCCGTCGTCCACCGCCGTGGTGCTCTCGGCACGGCGTGGTCAATGTGGTCAACGACCAAATTCCATCGGAAGAATCTCAGTCGTGGAGAGGCTGACAGCTGGGTCCACGGCAGCCGCAAGGAAGTGCCTCCTTATTACACGGAAAAAAATTATTCCTCCACCTGACAGGAGGGACCCATCGGACGGGCCACCAGTATTTCGCAAAAAAAACGTTTGCCCCTGACTGCTAGGACCCACCCGACGGGCCACCGTATTTCGCAAAAAAGACGTTCCCCCTGCTGTCAGCTCGGACCCACCGGAAGTTCCTCCTTATTACGCACAAAAAATGCATACCCCCCCAGCTAGCTGGGACCCACCTTGGTGGGATGCTGACTTGTGGGCCTACTAAGTTGACGGGGACGGAGGGCTTTGTCAACTTAGTCAATATAAATGATTCTAGCTCCAGTGACCGTACGATGTCCATCCAACAGCCGTAGTGTTTCTTCAACCTCTGGTCTTCTTGCTCCAGCCACCCAAAGCAGCGCCGGTCGTGTCGCATGCTCCTGCCTCCCGTGGCCGGATGTGCTGCCGCGGAGGCCTCACCGCCCCCTACTATTCCCACCGCTGGCCAGGCCCTGCGGCGATGGCAGCCTCACACCGCAGCCGAACCAATGAACCCTCGTACTCCTCTCGGCGCGGGCTTCCACTTACGTGTCTACCCCGGCTCCCCGTCGTCCCCTTCCTAGGCCTCGCCGTCGTCCACCGCCCTGGTGCTCTCGGCGCGGCGTGGTCAACGTGATCAAGGAACGATTTCCATCGGACGTGGACTGTATGTGGAGAGGCGACGGCTGGGTCCACTGCCGCAGCAAGGAAGTGCCTCCTTATTACGCGCAAAATAATTATTCCTCCACCTGACAGCGGGGACCCACCGGACGGGCCACCGTATTTAGCGAAAAAAACTTTTCCCCCTGTCTGCTGGGACCAACCAATTACATCTTCGCACGCAAGGAAGTGCGTCCGAGAAAAAAACGATTCGCCCCCCTGACTGCTGGGACCCACCAGCTACATCGCCGCACGCAAGGAAGTGCTTGACAGTCGGGACCCACCTGGTCGAAGCGTACGTAGAGTTGTCATTCTGGTCGCGAACATGTATGTACATACTGGTCGATGTAGAGGCGTGCATGTGTCGTAGATGTAGAGGCGCGCACGTGTCGTAGTAGAGGCGCGCACGTAGCATGTACACGTCACGGCCGCGAGGCGCAAGAAAGAAAATCTGACCCGCGTCGCATTACATCTGGCAGGGTCTCGAACGCCTACTCGGCGCGCACGTACATGGCTGGGTCGGAACGGAGAAACAGCATCGTCGTCGTGTTCATGGGGAGCCAACCGGCTGGGTCAGAATGGAATGCGTGGTCGTGTTCATCGGGAGGGCTTGGACGGAACAGGCGATGGAAATGAGGCCTGCCGTACCGCACAACGGAGGAAACGGCCTTGTGTTCGACCGGCCATGGTCGAAACGGGGTCCTGTTGATCGGGAGGGGCCTGGCGTACCGCAAAACGGAGGAAACGGACCTCCTCTACGGTCGAAAGCAGGGGGTCCTGATGTCCGGGAGGGTGTGGCGTGCCGCCAAAAGCAGGCAAACGGACCTCCTACGGTTGAAACGGGGGTCCTGTTCATCGGGAGGGGTGTGGCGTACTGCAAAACAAGACTCCACGGGATATTGTTCATCTCCACCGTCGACCTCCTCCAGCCTCCACGGGCTACCGTCGACCTCCTCCAGCCTCCATGGGCTCCTGTTCATCCAGCCTCCACTGCGCTACTCCACAGCTCTTGTTCAACCAGCCCTCTCCACGGGCACCCCTCCACCGTCTCTGTTCATCTAGCCCTCCACACCACGGGTCTTGTTCAACCACCCCTCCACGGCCACCCCTCCACCATCTATCATTCATCCAGCCCTCCACACCACGGGTTCTGTTCATCCGGAGGCAACGCCCTTGCTCGCTCATCCAACCCCCCGCATAGCGCTCACTAGCAGCGGTGATAGCGAAGGAATCGCTCCATCGGGTTCAGTTAACAGCCATCGATCGATCGCTCGGGTTCAGTAACGCGTAGCCTGTAGTGCAATCGCTCGGGTTCAGTTAGAGCCCAACGCCTCGCTCGGCTTCAGTTAGAGCCAACGCCTCACACACACACACGTACATACGAGAGAAATGCGCATCGCTCCGCCCCCGACCTCCCACCGTAACCGGCAACTCCCTGAAATTTTCCTCCCCCTCGCTTCTACCACGGTTTATTCCGTCATGGACGGCCCAAAGAATGTCATACAGCTGCGTCTCCGGCCCGCTTGATCTGAAAAGCCCATTTTCTGTCATGATTTTTTGTCATAGAAGTAGGAGCCCACCACATCTATGATGATACCGGGTTTTGTCACAATTATCGTCATAGAAGTGTCATATGTATGACAGAAAAAAATTCATTCGGCCCAAAATGTCACGGATGTGTCTTTTTTTTGTAGTGATGATGGTTTCAGTAGGGAACATACCACCTTTGGGGATGGGACGATATCTGTTGCCTCTTAATGCTTTCAAAACAATTCTAGTGTCAACATAGAACAACAGGAGTGTTGTTTTTAATCTTGGAATTTTTCGGGGTTCGTTTGGCCTTTTTTATACATTAACTGGGTTTTCTAGGCATTTTATGTGCATAATTCAAATTTGAACTACAAGCACATACTCCAGTGCACTAAAGTTGGTTCAAAAATCACATGTGTGTCCTTGGGTGAATTTCTAGGTCCCATGCAAGAGATGGGAATGGAATTCAAACACCAGGGCACTGTTGATTGTCGGCAAAACGTTGAGATGCCTGGTTTTTAAATTATAGTAAATCCAAAACTCGTCTGAAATTCATGAAACTTGGCACGCTATCATGGAGCGGCATCAACATGTCGTGGTAAAAAAATTGTCCCATTTGGGGCGGGTTTGGGTATAAGCTTCTCACAAACCAGAGCTTCTCACAACAAGCATGATGGTTTCGATAGGGAACGTCCCACCTTTGAGGACAAAACGATATCCATTGCCTCTTATTACTTTCAATTTTTTTTCTTGTGTCAACATAAAACAACAGGAGTGTTGTGTCAATTTTTGTGATTTTTCGGGGTTCGTTGACATTTTTATGCATAAAGTGAGTTTTCAATGCATTTATGTGCATAATTCAAATTTGAACTACATGCACATCTCAAGTGCATATAAATTGGTTGAAAAATCAAATATGTGTCCTTGGGTGCATGCTTAGGTCCCTTGCAAGAAATGGGAATGAATTTCAAACACCGGGGCACCGTTGATTGCCGGCAAAACATTGAGATGCCTAGTTTTTAAATTCTAGTAAATCCAGAACTCGTCTGAAATTCATGAAACTTGGCATGCTGTCGTGGAGCGGCATCAACATGCCGTGGTAAAAAATTTGTCCCATTTGGGGCAGGTTTGGGTATATGCTTCTCACAAACTAGAGCTTCTCACAATAAGCCTGATGGTTTCGGTAGGGAACGTCCCACCTTTGGGGACGGAACGATATCCATTGGCTCTTATTGCTTTCAAATTTTTTCTAGTGTCAACATAGAACAACAGGAGTGTCGTGTCAATTTTTGTGATTTTTCGGGTTCGTTTGGACATTTTTATGCATTAACTGAGTTTTAAATGCATTTATGTGCATAATTCAAATTTGAACTACAAGCACATGCTCCAGTGCATATAAATTGGTTGAAAAATCACATGTGTGTCCTTGGGTGCATGCTTATGTCTCATGCAAGAAATGGGAATGAATTTCAAACGCCGGGGCACCGTTGATTGCCAGCAAAATGTTGAGATGCCTGGTTTTAAATTCTAGTAAATCCAAAACTCGTCTGAAATTCATGAAACTTGGCATGCTATCCTGAAGTGGCATCTACATGCTGTGGTAAATATTTTGTCCCATTTGGAGCAGGTTTGGGTATATGCTTCTCACAAACCAGAGCTTCTCACAACAAGCATGATGGTTTCGGTAGGGAACGTCCCACTTTTGGGGACGAAACGATATCCATTGCCTCTTATTGCTTTCGAAATTTTTCTCATGTTAACATAGAACAACAGGAGTGTTGTGTCAATTTTTGTGATTTTTCGGGGTTTGTTTGGACATTTTTATGCATTAACTGAGTTTTCAATGCATTTATGTGCATAATTCAAATTTGAACTACATGCACATGCTCCAGTGCATATAAATTGGTTTAAAAATTAAATATGTTTCCTGGGGTGCATGCTTAGGTCCCATGAAATAAATGGTAATGAATTTCAATCACCAGGGCACCGTTGATTGCCGGCAAAACGTTGAGCTACCTGGTTTTCTAATTCTAGTAAATCCAAAACACATCTGAAATTCATGAAACTTGGCATGCTATCATGAAGTGGCATCAACATGCTGTGGTAAAACATTTGTCCCATTTGGTGCAGGTTTGGGTATATGCTTCTCACAAACCAGAGCTTCTCACAACAAGCATGATGGTTTCGGTAGGGAACGTCACACCTTTGGGGACGAAAGGATATCCATTGCCTCGTATTGCTTTCAAAAAAATTCTCGTGTCAACATAGAACAACAGGAGTGTTGTGTAATTTTTTGTGATTTTTCGCGGTTCGTTTGGACATTTTTATGCATTAAATGAGTTTTCAATGCATTTATGTGCATAATTCAAATTTGAACTACATGCACATGCTCCAGTGCATATAAATTGGTTGAAAAATCAAATCTGTTTCCTTGGGTGCATGCTTAGGTCACATTCAATAAATGGTAATGAATTTCAATCACCAGGGCACCGTTGATTGCCGGCAAAACGTTGAGATACCTAGTTTTTAAATTCTAGTAAGTTCAAAACTCGTCTGAAATTCGTGAAACTTGGATGCTATCATGGAATGGCACCGGACATGCTGTGATATTTTTTGTGTCCATTTTGAGAGAAGGCGCACTCGAATAATGACAACCAAGAAAGGCATTTTGAAAAAAATAGCTGCCACTTTAATATCTCAAATGTATGTATAATTCAAACCATGTGCGTTCTGTTAACCATTCACGTGATGCCACGTTCTTGGTTTTAATGGTTGTAGGAGGTGCCGTGCGGACAGCTGCTTGACCTTGACTGAACGGGAGGCATGCGAGAACAGTCCGGTGTGTAGGCTGACCGAGAGGCGTGCAAGATGTCCTCGAATGTGCAGGCTCACCGGGAAGCGTGCAAGTTGTACGATGCGCAGGCTCACTGGGAAGCGAGTCCTTTGACTTCCATGGCCGCCCACCTTCCTGTCCATTAATGGTACCCGAGCCGTTGTTTAATACGGGCGGCCTTACTGTTCGCCTCCAGTTCCCCTCCCTCCCGCAGACCTCCACCAACGCCATGGCGCAGAATGATCATCAGCCACTAGCCTTCAAGTTTGGTGAAGTCGACTCCGAGCTAGAGGAGATAGAAAATAAGGAGAAATGGGGCCTCATGGACATGGCCCAGAATGAGCTGGCCGCGGCGGTTGCTACCCTCGCTCCCGTCCCAGCTCCCATCCCCGCGCCCGCGCTAGCGACCATCCCCATAGCATTGATGTGTTGGTCGCCGAGCACTATCGCAGAGCTGGAAGCTGCGGGCGTCAGCATGGTCTCCGCAGACCTGCGCGAGCTCGTGTACATGCCAGCGCCAGCGCCCGTGCCTGTGCGTGCCCCTGCACCCATCGTGGCGCCGGCCCTCGTGCGTTTGGCTGCACCCGCCACGCCCGTGCCCCTGCCCGTGCATGCCCCTCCACCCACCGTGGCACCGGTCCCCGTGCGTTTGGCTGCACCAGCCCGTGCCCATGTGCGTGCCCCCCTCAGCGGCATGGGACGCTGCCATCGACCGCTACCTCTTAGTGGCGCCAGTTGTCGTGCTCCCGGGCCCCGCCCGTCGATCGTGCGATGACATGATGTTTGATTTACAAGTGAAGAACATTTTGTGCTGCCTTGAAGACTTCAACAACGGCGTCCTGGAGGACGAAAACGACAACGACGGCGCGCCACGCCGCCTCCGGCACCGCCGGAAATAGTTTTTTTGGGGTTTAATACTGTATCTCGGATTCTCGATCATATGAATATAAATTCACAGTGTGACTGGATGAAAGATATGGTTTGAACAAACTTGCATTTTTTTGTCTTAATGTACAGACTTATCAAACGATTTTCTTTTTAAAAAAACGTCAATGGTTTTTAAATATAAAACACTCATCGCAAATGTTTTAGTTACAACACCCGTATGCAAACAGACAGCTTCCCCAGGAAGCCCGGGGAAAATGTGTCGAGCAGGATTTCTGCATCCCTTGATCACAAACATTTTAGATAGAACACCCATATGCAAAGTGAGACCTATGGTCTTCCCTCGCGCAGTGTAGGATTTGTGCATCCCTTCAACGCAAACGGTTGTTTTGCATGACCCGTGTGCAACCACGTACAAACAATTGCGTAAGATTTGCATATCTGTCATTTTGGGTATGTTGCCATTTGTCAAACTGGAAAGATTGACATTTGTTTATCTAGTAACATTGCCATTTTTCAACCTTGTAACACTGTGATTTGTCAGAATATGCAGCTAAAAATCACTAGCACTATCTAATTTTGCAACTAAAATCACTAGCATTGTTCATATGGACACCACTAGCAGGCGTGAGTTGATGGACGCATATGCAAATGTACCATTTGTCGTGGAATTGTCATGGCAGATGTCCTCGTGAAAGGACTTAGTCGTGGAGTCATCGCAACTAGGAAGCTTAAAGGGGTTAAAGCGGGACAAAGGACAAGAGGGTTATACTGGTTCGGCCCCTTACGGTGAAGGTAAAAGCCTAATCCAGTTGAGGTGAAATTGCTAGGGTTTCGATGACCAGGGAGCGAATCCGCTATGCCTGGCTCTCGATTTGTGTTACTTGTCGTAAGCCGCC
Organism: Aegilops bicornis; assembly: GCA_021605145.1. Classification (NCBI taxonomy): domain Eukaryota; kingdom Viridiplantae; phylum Streptophyta; class Magnoliopsida; order Poales; family Poaceae; genus Aegilops; species Aegilops bicornis. The sequence continues at coordinate 535,635,580 of CM038670.1, forward strand.
GGCGGGTCGTCCCCTTACATACATGGGTTGACGCCCCGCAGCCTACAGAGTCTCGGCCGGCTCATAAACAGTGTCCGACTCGGTGACTAGTTAATCTTGCCTTACAATGCAAGTCATGCTACTATGGCGGTTCTCACTACGGGCCTTAAGTCGCCTTTCGGCTTGGGGCCCTTGACTGAACCACCATCTTCAAGCTTGATATTGGGCTTCATATGATGAATCGCTATAGCGTAACCCGGCCCCTCCTGGGCGGATTACACTAATAGTTATATCCCCAACATTAGGCCCCAGATTGATTTGAACCGGTTCATGTCAATCTTCAATACTTAAGAAACAGTCTTCTGCCTTCTACCTGTGCAAAAATTTATAACCAGCCATGATGTCATCTTATGGATTCCTGATAACCCACCGTGATGTCACCTGCCATTTAATTTATATTTTATTCAATCACATCCCAACGGATCCTTATCTTTAATGACCATCCCAAAAATCGAGGCATCTGAGTAGCTGGATAGCCATGTTTCAGCCTCCTCATTTTTCGCGCCCACTCTGTCATTCTTCTCCTTATAAATAGGCACGACTTTTAGGTCTTTTTTCATTCTCCCCTTTTCCGTCGTCTTCTTCCTCTCGCGACTCCGCTGCTACTCGAACTCCACCGCCACCGCCACCGCAGAGCACTTCGTCTTCGTCGACCTCGGCCGCTGGATCAACCTAAATCAGTCCAGAGAACGGCGGCGACCCTCCGCAGTAGATCTGCAGCTGTAAGCCTTCATCTTCCCGCACCTCAGATCCGCATTAGGGTTCGCGAGTTCCTCTGTGTTCTTCGCTGTTCATCACAGATTCTCCATGATTTCTTCATTGCATCCTCTTTTGATCCAAAGGAAGTACAAAACTCATGCGGTAGTTGTTTCACATCCATTTCAGGCGCTAGTAGATCCCTTTTTCTAGTTCACAGGCCTCATCAGAACTCACAAGATCTGCACTAGATTTTTAAGTCTAGAATATTTTCTTTTCTGAACAGCCATCTGATCCAAATTAATAAATGCGACATGTGAAACCTGTTTTTGTACACTTAGTCGATGCCTATATCTTAATAGATCCACTTAGCCATGGCGGCTCACACCACCGGCTTTAATTTTATATGCTCAATAAATAACTTCAACCACGCCCAGTGGCTTAAATAACTGTAACTGCTCATGGCGGCTTAAACAATCTGACATAACTAGCCTTACGCCATTAGGCCCCTCTTATAAGCCGCCATCTTGAGTATGATTTGAAGTATTTCTCTCCGGCTTAAATTTGAACCGGAAATTTTTATTTTGTCATAGGCTTCCACCTTTAAAATGCCGCCAAAAGCGCCCAAACCACCCGTTACATGCAATTGGGTCAAATCCATCGTCACAGAAAGCACCCTTGCTGATTTTGTGAAGACCGGCTACCTGCCAAAGAAGGAAATCATGCCCGATCGTGATCCTGATCCAACAGAGGAAAAACCTCAAGCCAAAGAGGGGGAAGTCATCGTCTTTACTGATCACATGAACCGGGGCTTTTCTCCACCCGGCTCAAAGTTTTTCAGAGATGTCCTGCACTTTTTCGATCTCCGACCTTAAGATATCGGTCCCAACTCTGTATCTAACATTTGCAATTTCCAAGTGTTACGTGAGGTGTACCTTGGAGAAGAACCCAACTTCTTTGCTCTTCAGGGAATTATTTTATTTGAACCGGCAGAATGACCGTGTCAATGGGCCTAGCTTGGAACTTGGTGGGATATCAATCCAGCAACGGAGAGACTGTCTTTTCCCGTATGCCGAACCACCGAGTCACCCTAAAGACTAGAAGCAGACATGGTTCTATTGTCAAGATACTTCTCCTGCTGATGAGAACCCTCTGCCCGGCTTTCGTGCCCTGCGCCTCGAGTCCACTCACCCTTTGCCAGATAAACTGTCTCCTGCTGAACGCCAAAAACTCGCCCCCACCATGAGTAAAGTCAAGGCTCTTCTGGAGAATGGCTTGAATGGTATTGATTTGGTCCATGTTTGGCTTGCCTGGCGGGTTATTCCATTGAGCCGCCGCCCTGGTTTGATGTGTGACTACACAGGCCAGAAGAATGATCCTCTGCGGCACAGTCCTGACGATTTATCTGATGACATCATTGATGATAAGGCAAATCACTCTTGAATGAGAGCCTGGCAGACTGTGGCAAAGTAGGTTTGAGCCCTTTCTGCAAACCTAACCCGGCTCCAGCGGTAAGCTAGTAACTTAAGCATTTTTATTTTATACTTTCCCTTTGAGGTTTTACCTTTACTCAAAACTCTTGTTGAAATTCACAGGCCACTGACGAGTTTTGGAAAGCCAACTATGATCATGAGGCTGCAAAGAAGGCCAGAAAAACTAAGAAAGCCGCCAGGAGAGCCGCCGCCAAGAAGAAAGGAGACAAACCCAACGCTTCTGACATGCTTCGGCTAGAGGACACCTCTGAATCAGAGGTAGCTCTTGATTCTCTAGGCTCCTTTTTTAACTATCTTATTGACACTGATTATCCTCAGGAGGATACAGGAGCGAGTTACGCAGCGGTTGAAGAGGTAACTATCATTTCCTCCGACTTCGAGCCATTGCCAAGACAAAAAGTCCGAAGAGTGACCCGGAAAGTAAGATTTTCACATCCTTTATCTTACCAAGATCCTCAATTTCTTTTGAAGCGTCAGATTCATGAGAGCCGGAGGCAGACCCGGACCAGCAAAGATGCGGAACTCTCCTCCGGCTTGCCCAATACACTAAGGAAACGTCGGAACGAGGTCACCTCCGATTTAAATTCCTTTTATCCCCTGGCGGGTCTCACTCGTCAACCACTCAATTCTTCTGACTCAAACTTCCAGGGAACTTCTCCTTCCTCCGGTGAGTCAATGCAGTCCAATTTGCCGGCTTTCAAAAGCGCTCCAGGGTAATGATAACCTACTTATCCTATGTTAATTTCAATTTGCTACTCTTGTACTGACTTTTTGATTTGATGAAGTGGACAAGTAAAGCCTAGCAAAAGAGCGAAGAAGAACAAGCCGGCCGAAGATCCGATCTTAAATGAACCGTAGCTCAGAACGGCTGCTCCTGACACCTCCACTCATGAGCCGCCGCCTGAACCAGCCCACGATATTCCAACGCCATCGCTGATCCGCTTTGTCGAGCAAGCAAGCCATTGATGGTTACGAAAACCCGGAAATCCCTAGCCCGGCCAAGACAGATGACCCCGATGTCGAAATCATCAAGACCGGCTTTGTTGAGCCGGGAAGACCAACCGTGCTGGCCAAGTGCTCCGCCAAGGAAGAACTTCTGGAATGCTGCAGGGCTAAACTGGATGTTAATGATTATACTCACATGAGTATTGGAGAAATCTTCTCTGGCTATATGAGTCAAGTGCACAACAGCCGTGACATGGAAATTGACATGGTGAAGCAGATGCACCAAAAATCTGAGGTATAACTCTTCTTGTTGTACTTTATTTATCCTTACCATACCAGCCCCCAAGTCTATTGCTTATGATAAAATATGTTGTAGACTTAAGACCATCTTAGCAATATATGTAAGAAGTCTGGCTTATCCTGTAGCCCCCAAGGGCCGGCTTAAACAATATGTTTAAACCAGTCCTTATCATGTTTAAATCGAAAAGTTCTTGTAACAGCAATATGCATTAGCCCCCAAGTGCCAAGTATCTTTGCTTGCAAAGTGCTTGGGACTTACTTTTATGAACCGCCATCAGAAGCAGATTTCTTCAACACACATTAGCCCCCAAGTGCCAAGTGTCATTGCTTGGAAAGAGGCTTGGGACTTTAATGTGGCATTATGATAATCCTGACTTTAACCCGTCATTTTTGCAGGCCACCATTAGTCAATTTGAATCGGAAATATCTTACTTGAAGAATCGCCTGGAAGCACAGGAGATTGAAACCCAAAAAGGCAACTCCAAGTTTGAATTCAGTGTATCTGAACAAGAGAAAATGAAAAAAGGCTTTGAATCCGAGAAGAAGGCTTGGGCTGATGAAAAGATCGCCTTGATCAATCGGGCTGAGAAGGCAGAGGCGGCTCTTGCAGAAACAACCGCTGAATTATCCGGTTTAAAACGCCATGTATCTCAGATGGTCTCAGCAATCTTTAGTAAGTTACTTTGCAAGTATTGAATCTTGTCTAATAATCATATCAATTGCTATCAACTCACCTGACATTGTAATGCGGGCCCTAGGAGTTCAAATCTTAACCAAAGCATGCTGGTAAAGCTGAAGGCGGTTTATACGCTGGTAGAACAACTTTACACCGGGTCTCAGTGTGCCTTAGCTACAGTGGCTTTGTCAAACAAAGTGCCCACCCTCCTGGCGGATGTACTGAAACGGCTTGCCATGCTACCTCAGCGGTTCAAAGAACTAAGGCGATCTTCTGCGAGAGCTGGAGCCGTAGCCGCGTTAAGCCGGGCCAAGGCGTGGCTACCGGAGCCAGACCCGGCCGACATCGCCATCGGATACCCAAGCTTAAAGGAGGATGGCACACCATTTGAACAGAAGGATTTCACCGCTTGTGTGAAAGAAATACGCCTTGTGGCCACCCTGATCGCCGCTGACACAGATCTGACCAAGTACCATCCGGTTTATAACACAGAGAACCAGAGGATTCCAATGCCGCACTATGAAGTGATCAGCCTGATCCCTCCCATCCATAATCATACCTTCGCCCCTGAAGTTGACCCGGCCGGATTAATTGATGATGAAGCTAAATTTGAAGCTTTGAGTGGCATTAACTGGTCATCATCAACCTTCCAGGACAGGGAACAACATGGAGAAGCGGAAAGGGATGACCCGGAAGCTTCAGGTCAACAAAACAACTGATCCGTCGGGCGGCTCATATTTGTGCTGATAAAACAATGTTAACTATTTGGACTCGGGGAGTCATGTAATAGGGTAGTCATAACTTGGTTTTGTCGTTGCCTTCGCGTACGCATTTGGTGCTCAATATTGTTAAGCCGCCATCTTATATTTATCCATAGTATGCGTATCATCTGTTTTCTTTATGCTTAAGAAAGCCATTGCACCGCCCTGCGTACAGAAAGACATCACAAGATCCTTGGCGGCTTACCGCAAGGCGGGTCATAGATAGATAAACTTGTTTATCAATTATAACCTTGAAATACAACTGATGATATTATACATGCGATACTTTGAATGATACCGCCGGTTTATGTGATCCGGATAGTGAGGGTGATACCCCAATTCTGTAAAAACCGGCACATATAATGTTTGTTATGTGCTGACAACTTATTGATCAAGGTTAAGCCAGGTGGAATAAGCCACTCACTAGATGCTATCAAATATGATAAAAAAAGTCTCAAAACAAAGTCGAAGAATTGTGATTGCAAAAAACTTACAGGAAACAAAACAAAGTTTTGAGGCTGCTGATTCGAATACGATCAGAAAACTGTTCCAAAGGGGTTAAGCTAAGATTCGAATACGATCATATAGCCCCCGGTGGCTTTGGCGTTGCCGATCAAGAGGGTACCAACAGCTATGTTCTCTTTGGTTCGAATACGACCTATGTTTGAACAGGAAGCCCCCAAATGACCTTGAGAGTTGTTTAATGATGTTGATTCGAATACGATCCACATCAGACCCAAAGGGGTTGAGCTATGATTCGGATACGATCAAGAAGCCCCCTAGTAGGTTTGGCAGCGTGCCAATCAAAAGGGTATCGACAGCTATGTTCTCTTTGGTTCGAATACGACCTATGTTTGAACAGGAAGCCCCCTAGTGATCATGATATTTAACGGCTAGATTCCAATATAATCATGAGTCGGACCAAAAGGAGAGCCAGATTCAAATATGACCAGTTCCCTTTCGTTTGTTTTAAAGATATAATAATGAGGACATATAAACCTTTGAGGATAAAAAGGACAGAGGTCCTGCTTTATTACTTTTCATAATATATACATCGTAAAAATATGTACATCATGAGATCCGGCGGCTCAAGTGTAGTAAGGCCGAAGATGAGCGATATTCCATGGCCGGCGGGTCTCTTCCTCCAACTTACGTGAGTATTTGTGCTCTCGAACAAGTAATATGGCCCGTTGTGTAAATTCTTACTGACCACAAAGGGCCCTTCCCAAGGCGGCGATAACTTGTGCACATCAGACTGATCCTGGATGAGCCAGAGCACTAGGTCACCTTCTTAAAAGGTTCTGGACTTAACCCGGCGGCTGTGATAACGACGCAGGTCCTGTTGGTAAATCACCGAGCTGGCTGCTGCTAAGTCATGCTTCTCATCCAACAAGTCAAGTGCATCCTGACGGGCTTGTTCGTTATTAGCTTCAACGTAAGCCGTCACACGGGGCGAGTCATGACGAATGTCGCTTGGTAGAACCGCCACTGCTCCATAAACCATGAAGAAAGGCGTATAACCCGTAGATGTGTTAGGTGTAGTATTTATGCTCCATATCACAGAAGGCAATTCCTCTACCCAACAACTCGGCGTCCGCTGTAAAGGGATCATGAGCCGGGGCTTAATGCCTTTCAAGATCTCCTGATTGGCTCTTTCAGCTTGACCATTGGATTGTGGATGGGCTACTGATGAAACATCGAGCCGGATATGCTCACATTGACAGAACTCTTCCATGGCACCTTTGGACAGATTAGTACCATTGTCAGTTATGATGCTGTGTGGAAAGCCAAAACGAAAGATCACCTTTTTCATGAATTGAACTGCCATGGCTGCATCACACTTACTGACCGGCTCTGCCTCAACCCACTTTGTGAATTTATCAACCGCCACCAGAAGGTGTGTCTTTTTATCCTTGGACCTTTTGAAAGGCCCAACCATGTCAAGCCCCCAGACTGCAAACGACCAAGTAATTGGAATCATCCTCAATTCTTGAGCCGGCACATGAGCTCGTCGTGAGAATTTTTGATAACCATCACATTTACTGACCAGATCCTCCGCATCAGCATAAGCCGTCAGCCAATAAAAACCATGACAGAAAGCCTTGGCCACAAGAGATTTAGACCCGGCATGATGACCACAATCGCCTTCATGGATCTCACGAAGGATTTCTTGACCCTCTTCAGGCGAAACACAATGTTGAAACGCCCTAGTAACACTACGATGATGCAACTCACCATTAACAATTGTCATTGACTTAGACCGCCGGACGATTTGTCTGGCCATGGTCTCGTCCTGAGGCAACTTGCCCCGGGTCATGTAAGCCAAATATGGCACTGTCCAATCTGGGATGACGTGAAGAGCCGCCACCAATTGCGCTTCTGGGTCTAGGACAGCTAAGTCTTTCTCTATGGGTAACTTAACAGAAGGTTTATGCAGAATATCTAAGAAAGTGTTAGGTGGCACCAGCTTACGCTGAGATCCCAGCCGGCTTAAAGCATCAGTCGCCTCATTCTTTCTTCGATCAATATGCTCCACTTGATAACCTTTGAAGTGTCCAGCGATAGCATCAACTTCACGGCGATAAGCCGCCATGAGAGGATCCTTAGAATCTCACTTGCCTGACACCTGTTGAGCCACCAAATCTGAGTCACCGAAGCACCTTACCCGGCTTAAGTTCATCTCCTTAGCCATCCTAGACCATGGAGCAAGGCCTCATACTCAACTGCATTGTTAGTACAAGGAAACATCAACCGGAGCACATAACAAAATTTGTCACCTCGAGGGGAAGCTAAAACAACTCCAGCCCCTGAGCCCTCCAATTGCCTGGACCCATCAAAGTGAATAGTCCAATATGTGTTGTCCGGCTTTTCCTCAGGCGTCTGCAGCTCTGTCCAATCGTTGATGAAGTCCACTAGTGCTTGAGACTTAATAGCAGTGCGTGGCACATACTTTAATCCATGAGGCCCAAGTTCAATGGCCCACTTGGCGACTCGTCCTGTGGCCTCTCTATTCTGAATGATGTCTCCCAAAGGAGCAGAACTTACCACAGTGATGGGGTGACCCTGGAAGTATTACTTAAGCTTAGGCTCGCCATGAACACCCCATAAACGAGCTTCTGCCAATGTGGATATCTTTGCTTAGACTCAATAAGCACCTCACTGATGTAGTAAACCGGCCGTTGAACCGGATGCTCCTTGCCAGCCTCTTTGCGCTCCACTACAATTGCAACACTAACAGCACGTGAGTTAGCAGCCACATACAACAATAAGGGTTCCTTATCAACGGGAGCCGAAAGGACCGGCGGCTCAGATAACTGTCTCTTTAAATCTTCAAAGGCAGCGTTAGCGGCATCACTCCAGACAAAGTTGTCTGATTTCTTCATCATCTGATACAGCAGTATGGCCTTCTCACCTAACCGGCTTATGAACCGGCCTAAAGCAGCGATATGACACGCCAGTTGCTGAACATCATTGGCGCACGCCGGCTTAGCCAAAGAGGTGATTTCCTTGATCTTCTCCGGGTTAGCCACAATGCCTCTGTTAGAAACCTGAAAACCCAAAAGATTGCCTGCTGGCACGCCAAACACACATTTGGCCGGGTTAAGCATCATTTTGTAGACCCGGAGATTATCAAAGGTTTCCTTCAGATCATCTATCAAGGTCTCCTTCTCTCTGGACTTCACCACAATATCACCCACATAAGCATGAACATTACGCCCAATCTGATTATGGAGACAGTTCTGTACACATCGTTGATAAGTCGCCTAGGCACTTTTAAGCCCAAAAGGCATAGACACATAACAGAAGGCTCCAAACGGAGTGATGAAAGTCATCTTCTCCTGGTCCTTAACTGCCATCTTGATCTGATGATAACCAGAATAAGCATCCAAGAAACTCAAACGCTCACAACCCGTCGTAGCATCAATGATCTGATCTATACGGGGGGGAGCGAAAGGATCAGCCAGACAAGCCTTGTTTAAGTCCGTGTAATCCACACACATACGCCAGGTGCCTTTCTTTTTAAGTACAAGCACCGGGTTAGCCAACCACTCCGGGTGAAAAACTTCAACAATAAACCCGGCCGCCAAGAGCCGAGCTACCTCCTCACCGATAGCTTTGCGCCTCTCCTCGTTAAAGCGCCGAAGAAACTGCCTGACCGGCTTAAACTTTGGATCAATATTTAGAGTGTGCTCAGCGAGTTCTCTCGGTACACCCAGCATGTCAGAAGGTTTCCATGCAAAGATGTCCCAGTTCTCACGGATGAACTCGATAAGCGCGCTTTCCTATTTGGGATCCAGATTGGCACTGATACTGAATTGCTTAGATGAGTCGCCTGGAACAAAATCAACAAGCTTGGTGTCATCGTCCGGCTTAAATTTCATCACCGGCTCGTGTTCCGTGGTTGGCTTCTTCAGAGACGTCATGTCTGCCGGGTCAACATTATCCTTATGAAACTTCAACTCTTCTGCTGCACAAACAGATTCAGCATAAGCAGCGTCACCTTCCTCACATTCTAGGGCTATCTTCTGACTCCCATGTACCGTGATGGTGCCCTTGTGACCCGGCATCTTGAGCTGCAAGTAAACATAACACGGTCGCGCCATGAACTTGGCATAAGCCAGCCATCCAAATAGAGTGTGATATGGGCTCTTGATCTTGACCACTTCAAAGGTTAATTTCTCAGCCCTAGAGTCATGCTCATCTCTGGAGGCTACCTCCAGTTCAATCTTACCCACTGGGTATGCCGACTTACCAGGCACCACTCCATGGAAAACAATGTTGGATGTCTTAAGATTTTTATCAGTCAGCCCCATACGACGGAAGGTTTCATAATAGAGGATGTTGATGTTGCTGCCTCCATCCATGAGTACTTTAGTGAATTTATATCCACCAACTTGAGGTGCCACCACCAAAGCCAACTGACCCGGATTGTCAACCCGGGAGGGTGATCTTGCCTGCTCCATACAATGGGCTGCTCTGACCACCTCAAATAACGAGGGATTGCCGGCTCAACAGCGTTCACAGCCCTTTTGTGAAGCTTCTGGTCTCGTTTGCACAGACTAGTGGTGAACACATGATATTGTTCACTATTCAGCTGCTTTGGATTGCTCTGATAACCCGATTGTCGTTGTTGCTGACCTCCTTGGCCAGACTGTTGATTATAACCACCTTGATTTCCTTGAAAGCCGGAATTTGAGCCGCCTCCCGAGCCATGAAAATCACCTCCACCTGAGCCACCGTCAGGCCCATGGTTGCCGTCGAACATGTTAGTATTTTTGAAAGCCTTCATGATCGCGCAATCTTCCCATAGGTGAGTGGTTGGCCTTTTCCGAGTGTCGTGTCTTGGACAGGGCTCATTGAGCAATTGCTCAAGAGTAGGACCTGACCCGCCAGACCGAGGAGGCAGCCTCCCTTTGCGTCGTTGATTATTACCCTGTGAATTGGTGTTAGCCACAAACTCCGGGTTACCATCGGCCTTACGTTTATTGCCTCCCTGACTCGCCGGGTTATGCTGATGCCCTTTCCATTGTCGTTCTTCTTTCCCTTCCCTGTATTCTCTTCATCAGACGCGGGATCCTTGGTACTATCAGAATCGGCGTATTTGACTAGAGCCGCCATCAGCTGGCCCATGTCATTAAAATCACGCTTGAGCCGCCCGGCTTACATTTGAGAGGTTCAAATCGGCATTTTTTCTCCAACGTTAAGACCGCAGAGCCGGCATCCATCTTATCAGATGAATGTATTATCTCCTTGACCCGGCGCACCCAATGGGTCGTGGACTCACCTTCCTCTTGCTTGCAATTAGTTAAATCTACAATTGACATGGGCTGCTTGCATGTGTCCTTGAAGTTCTGAATAAACCGAGCTTTTAACTCTGCCCATGAACCAATGGAGAAAGGCAGAAGCCCCTTCAGCCAAGTGCGGGCCGTTCCATCCAACATCATGGTGAAGTACTTGGCCATTTTCGATCACTGACCTCCAACAATTCCATGGCCATCTCATAGATTTCAATCCATGCCCCAGGCTGTAAATCGGCTGTGTAATTCGACACCTTTCGAGGTCCCTTGAAATCCTTGGGCAAACGCTCATTACGCAGAGCCGGTATCAAACAAGGAACACCGCCGGTTCTCATGGCCACACATGCCTCAATAGAAGTCGTTGGATAATACGGGAAGGTTTGGTGAGCCGCCTGCTGAGCCGCCCGCTCAGCCTCTTGACGTATCCTGTCCTATACCGGATTATGCCCACCTAGCTGGTTACGGCGCTGGGCGTTGCTTGATACGGCCGCTGAATCCATATGTCTGGTGTAACTCGGGCTCCGGCTTGGGCGAGGAGTCGAATGAATCCTGTCTCGACTATAAGAATAAGCCTCCTGCTGCGCCAGAGCCGTCTGAAGAAGTTCTCTGACCCTTCGCGTCTCGACCGCTGTTGGAGAGTCGCCATCCACTGGGAGAGCCGCCAAAGCAGCGCCCGCAGCGATCGGAGTTCTCCAAAGGGTTGGAAAAATGACCCAGTGGTGTTGGTACGTAGCGAGGCGGGGCAGTATTCATGTGAGGAGGTTCCATCACTCGGGGCTGAATCGGCGCCCCCGCTCCGGGTGTTACAAACCGGTTTTCCTCCGGCGGGTTACTAGGGCCGGCTCCGGGTGTGCAGAAGAGATTCCGAGGATCATAAACCGGGGGCAGGCGGGATTGAGCCTTCTGGTGCCTCCTCCTCATCACCTCATTAGACGCGTTCAAATTCATCATAAGCTGGAAAGCCTCTGACTGGATATGCTGAGCTCGAGCATCCAAAGTCGCCCGTTCTGCGGCCAATCTGGTGTCCTCAGCTACTAGGGCTTCTTTGGCTCGGGCTACCTCCTCACGTACCCGTGCTACCTCTGCATCATGCTCAGCCTGATCCGCCGGAATAACTGTGGCGGTTAACAAGGCCGTCAATCTGTCCATGAGATCAATATTTTGAGCCGAGCGGGCGACAGGCCTCCTGCTGACCGCTCTGACCGGAAGTTATTGCTGCCGCAGCCGTAGAGAGTTTTGACCGGGTTGAGTGCCACCATGAAGATCCCTACTCTGCTCGGTGGCTCAAAGGGGTCCGGAATACTGCTGCCATCGGAACAGCCCCCAAGCCCACCGTCTTGTAATTGGTATAACGAATCCGTCTCACCAGTGAACGACTCACCATCAGAGTAGACGGCTGTCTCACCACCATCCACGGATCCATCAGAAAATTCCCCTCCGTGGATGCAACCCACGAAGGCATGCTTCATGGCGGGCTGAGCCCGGGCGGGTCTCGCACGCTGAGCCGTCTCGATGATGTCGGTGCTGATGTCCGGCTCAGGGCCCGGCTCGCCAATCCGGCCGATGAAGACGTGGATTCCGCTGAAGGGGACCCGGTACCCGTACTCAATTGAGCCGGCGACGGGGCCCCAGCCGGCGTCGTCAATGTAGAGCTTGCCGTGACGACTCTTGGTCATCCGGGCCACAACGTATCCCTTGAGCCCTTCGAAGTTGCCCTTCAGGAACTCAAATCCACCGTGCGCCGGCCCCATGGTGGGCGCTAACTGTCGTGGAATTGTCACGGCACATGTCCTCGTGAAAGGACTTAGTTGTGGAGCCATCGCAACTAGGAAGCTTAAAGGGGTTAAAGCGGGACAAAGGACACGAGGGTTATACTGGTTCGGCCCCTTACGGTGAAGGTAAAAGCCTAATCCAGTTGAGGTGGAATTGCTAGGGTTTCGATGACCAGGGAGCGAATCCGCTATGCCTGGCTCTCGATTTTTGTTACTTGCCCTAAGCCATCGGCGGGTCGACCTCTTATATACACAGGTTGACGCCTCGTGGCCTACAAAGTCCCGGCCAGCTCATAAACAGTGTCCGACTTGGTGACTAGTTAATCTTGCCTTACAATGCAAGTCATGCTATTATTGCGGTTTATCACTACGGGACTTAAGTCGCCTTTGGGCTTGGGGACCTTGACTGAACCGCCATCTTAAAGCTTGATATTGGGCTTCATATGATGAATCGCTATAGCGTAACCCTGCCCCTCCTGGGCGGGTTACACTAATAGTTATATCCCCAACACCATTGATTACATACAACAAATCATCAACCCACAACGACAATGAGGATACATGTTGGATTATAGATCATTTCCAACAAAACATTCTAGTAAAGTAAACTTTTTCTCACACAACAAATAACAAAGCGATGAAATGAACTTCAGCTCAACCACTCGTCGGCATTGGAAACGCTTGCTTTGAACCAAAAGTGATTCTGCAGGAAGGGCCGACCATCTTGTCAATCTCGAGACCAATGCAGGACTGATCATCCAGGCTGAAGCGGCCTATGTCAGGACCCATATTCGGACGGTAGGGAAGCATAGCAATGTCCGAGGTATAGATACAGTTGCTTCTCATAAATGGTAGTAACGTTGTGTCAACGGCAGTTGGATCGCCTTCCACCATCATTGGATAGTTTTGTCCAAGGAAGAGCGAGTTTCCTCCAAGACTTTCAATACTGAACCAGGGAGAAGGTGTTGGCACTAGTACACTAGTATCCATCCCGAATACCACCTGTGAGATGTTGGGATAGGTCCGGAGAGTGCGACCATGCGAGACAACACACCTTACTTAGTAACATCAGCGGTGCCTGTGCTCTGAGACAAGAAGAGGTGATCCATCGGAATAAGTTGCCAGGCGCCACTAAGTATATGGGTCCCGCTCGTCCTCTCCCTTGGTTATAAAAATTTTCAGGTATAGGTGGTGGAATGTTCACAGGACCTTGAAAACACAAGAAAGTTAATTAGTAAAGGGAAACTAGCTAACCTGCATGCATGTGGATGAAATAATTATAATTACGGTGGAAGACAAATGTACCGAAAGCATCAGGATTCCATGCAAAAATAGTGCCACGAGTGGTGGCAGCAAACACAAGACCCTCGTATTGAATTGCATCACAATACTCATCCATGTACAAAAATTGATTTTTTAGCAATATCCATCGAGGCGTGGAAGTAAGGATGGCAACAAGCTTGTCGAAGATAGCAACAACTTCATAGTTCATGTAATCCCAAGAGTGGTTGGGAACTCGGCAAATTGCTATCTTCCATAGACGACAGTCACCATGATCGTATTTGAACCCACGTAGAATACCGGTGTACTCAACCTCTGGGCAGTCTGAGATTTTTGGAAGTGGAACCCGGTGACGAGTGTACACATTCACAAGTTCCCACTCGCAGTTGTACCCAATATAAACAACCCAATCTCCATTTGCGCCTGCCCAAGCCTTTCCCTCAAGCGATGGCATCTTAACATCATACGTATCATTATCAAGCGGCATCAACTTGCACAAGGCAAGGCTTCCCTCGTCCCCGCACCAGTTAGCAGGGTCACGGAGAAGAAGATAGGGGAGATCAAACCGCTCCTAGACCCTTGGGTTGCTTGTAATGATGTTATTAGTTGAGTCGAGAATGGTCTTGAACGAACCTGCCATGCTAGCCGAGGTGATGATGTCGCACCGATCAATGAGTTCATCCACCACATCATCTTTCAGATCGAGGCAAGAATAACGGGGTCATTTCTGACCTGTTCCCTCCATGGAGAAGATGATCGAACAATGGCAGAAGGAAGGGTGAAGGCAAATGGAGGGAGGAAGAGTGTGCGACAGCAGTTCCAAATCGAGAGCGAAAGGCGAAGAGGCGGTGGGCGGTTGCCACAGTACAAGAAGAGGCTAGTGGGGAGCGAACGGTTGCCACAGAGGTCACACACTGATGACAAGGCCGAGTTGACCGCATGCGTATATCGCACACACCTTGATCTGGCTGATTGTTTCTTTTGTGTTTCCTAATCACAAACAGTTCATCCGAGTGAACCATATGCTATACCTCGCACACACCTTCATCTGGCTGCCCGTTTCATTTGTGTTGCCTAATCACAAACAGTTCATCCGAGTGAACTGTATGCTGTGTATCACACACGCCTTCATCTGGCTGCCCGTTTCTTTTGTTCCTCCTCATCGCAAACAGTTAATTGAACTGAACCGTATGCCCTTCATCGCACACGCAACTAAAATCTGAACCGTGTTTGATGCATCCGTCATCACAAATGTTTTATACATTTTTGACGGTTTTCATACACCACCATTTGTGATTATTGCATCGCACACAGTTTCTCGAAGGGTCTCTGATCGTAGTGTCGCGTTAGCAGCATCCTGCAGTAGTGATGATAGGCATATTTGGTATCTTCAGGGCAACTCTCCACTTCTTTCTCTTCATCCTTTTCTTCCACACTAGCCTTGGCCTTCAAATCAAGGTTGGACTTCTTTGATCGTTGAGCACGCAACACCGCATTGTCGGCGGTCTTGTCCAAGATCCTCATTGCAACAAACTCATCCAACACTTCACTTGAGGACAAGGCATGGAAGTCCGGCCTTTGATAGATAATGGAGGACATGGCATTATGGTAAGGCATCATGGCCTTGAGAAACTTGCGCTTGATCCAATTGTCATTCGTATCCTTGCTCCCATGATCTTGGAGTGAGACCGGGAAAGTAGTTAACCTTCGATAAAGCTCTCGAGGTTCTTCATCTTCAATCATGGCAAACTCATCGGCTTCATCTTGCACCACTTCAAAGTTTGAGCTTTGAATGCTTGCGCTTCCCTTGTACAAGGAGAAAACATGCCCCCATGCTTCCTTGGCCACGGTGAAGGGTCGGAGATGCACAATATCTTCGGGAGGAATAGCTTCTTGGAGAATGAAGAGAGTGAACTCGTTGAATTGATGATCCGCGGCTTCTCTACGAGTGAGGTTGCTTGGATCGTGCCAGTAGAAACCTTGCTCAATAATTCTCCAAAGATTAGTAGAACTATGATTTAAATGACGTTTAAAGCGATACATCCAAGCGGCAAAACCCTCATTTTTCACAAGCTTAGGAGGAGGACCAACATGATTCATATGCGTGGAGGGAACCGGTCCTCCATAGGTAAGGGGAGGTTCAACATGGACAAAGATGCCACTTCCACTCTTACCACTAAGCAAAGGAACTTGGTCACTACGAGCTTCCTCCTTGTTGGAGTTAGCATCCGTCACCTTGTTAGTGGGATCAACCACTTCCAATGGTGTGGTGGATAATTTAAGACCTTCAAGAAACTCCTTAAACATGCCTTTAACCTCGGTTGTCATGGAGGTTTTCAATGTGTCCAAAGCCGCATTGAACTCCTCATGACAGACTGAGGATCCCCCATCGGCCGCAGACAACGGAGGACTCACACCGGAGTGCTCTTCCCCCTTATGTGTGGTGCCAACCATACTCTTCGGACGGCAAATTCCTTAATAAAGAGACGAGGCTCTGATACCAATTGAAAGGATCAATATGGTTGACTAGAGGGGGGTGAATAGGCAACTAACAATTTTTATCTTTTCTTTACCAAATTAAACTTAGCATCAAAATAGGTTGTCTAGATATGCAACTAGGTGAGCAACCTATATGACGCAACAACAACAAGTACACAAGCAAGCAAGGATACAACATAATATAAGCTTGCACAAGTAAAGGTAAGAGATAACCAAGAGTGGAGCCGGTGGAGACGAGGATGTGTTACCGAAGTTCCTTCCCTTTGAGAGGAAGTACGTCTCCGTTGGAGCGGTGTGGAAGCACAATGCTCCCCAAGAAGCCACTAGGGCCACCGTATTCTCCTCACGCCCTCATACAATGCGAGATGTCGTGATTCCATTATTAGCGCCCTCGAAGGAAGCGACCGAACCTTTACAAACAAGGTTGGGGCTATCTCAACAACATAATTGGAGGCTCCCGACGACACCAAGAAGTCTCACCACAATGGAATATGCCTCCGCGGTGACCAAAACCGTCTAGGGTGCTCTGTAACATCCCAAATTTTCAACTTGGAATATTATACATAGAGCATCATTGCATATCATATTTTTGTTGCATTTTTGGCTCGATCCTAGAAATTCTACACAACTCAAGGACCCATGGAGAGAGTTGGGGATTTCGTTATTTTCATATTTGAGTTTTCTCAAATTTTGAAAATAGGATCATTTGATTTTAATTATTTTATCTTCAGTTATTTCTACTATCAAAATATGAGAGAGGGAATAAAATGACTTTCCCAAAATAAAGAAATAATGAAGATTTACTAAAAATCTCAAATAAGATTTTATTCCGGAGTTTTTCACCTTTTTATTTGAATTTAGGAAAAATGCGCGTTTTTCAAAATTGCATTTAGGCCCCAAATAAATGTTCATCTAGTCCGGCTTGATTTTAGAAGCCGGGGAAAATTTATTTCGGGATTTTTGGAGTCCGTTTAGTATTTCTTTTTATTTTTCTTCTTCGCGGAATTATTTTAAAAAAACGCGCACCGACCTACGGGCCGTGTCCGCCTGGGACACCCGGCCCGTGGGGGCTTTATAAGCCAGCCCACCCGGGGCCGAACCCTAGCCGCCCCAGCCGCCTCGCCCGCGCCACGGACGTCGCCGCCCGACCCGCCGAGACGCCGCCGCCTTTGCCCGACCCGCCGGACCCGCCGTCGCCGGATCCCGCCGCCGACGTTCGCCGCGCCTCGATTTCCGTGCCTTCGGTTTTTTTTTAAAACCGAACGGTTTTCGTCGGTTTATTTTTTTTCTTTAGATCGGTTTTTTTCGGTTCGGTTAAATAGCGAGCGTTCGTTCGTTCGTTCGTTTTTAACGAACGCGTTCGTCAGATTAGTTTAGTTAACGAACGTCCGTTCGTTAACCTGTTCGTCGTTTTTCTTTTTCTCGGATTTAATCCGCGATTTTTCTGATCGCGATTCCTGATCCAATTTTCGTTTTAGTATAACTTTTCGCTCGTTTATCGGAATCAAGCGATTCAAGTGTCTGGAGTTTCGTCTCGAAACCCTATTTCCGAATAACCAACTTAAACAAGTTTTTGCTACTGTAAAATTTAACTTAGATTCAGATTAGTAAAACGAAGCTGTTTTCTTTCGCCGTTTGACTTTCGTTGCTTCGTTTGATTTGGTTCTTTTTGCAAACCGGAGTTCTTAAGTTGAACTATCTGGTTAGATCTATTTTAGTTTTACCTGTGCATTAGATGAGTACTTATTGTATGCTTGTTTGCTTGTCTGCAATAGAATACCCGGAGTGCGCAGCTTGTTATTTCGAGTCTCTAGGTTTCGCGGATCGTCAGCAAGGCAAGTAACACTTTGATCATATGCTTTTCATACCCAGTTTTTATGCATTAGATCTATCCTCAAACATTGCATGATTAGGATCTAATTAAATTGTGGGTTTTGGGAAGTAGTTTGAGGTAGTACCTATTACCTGTTTATATTCAAACCCTTGGGAGTTACTTCTACGTTTGCTTATTATGCCATGCTATGCAAGTAGACGTGGCTTGGGTGAGTGTATCCATGACAGATGTGAGATTGTTAAATTGATGGTTTATTTAAGGTGGCAACTTAAACACACATCTGGGTGGATTGAGGCACCTAGTTTTCATCAGGACTTGCCTGTATTTCTTCGGACCGCCACCCAGGCTCAAAGGGATCATGAGATTATTCATGCTAGAAACTTCTGTGTGCAGCCACATGCTACTATGGGCTCTAGCATAGTTGACTAAGTTGTGCGAACTCTTACGGGTAGACTAGCTGATGTAGGGGTTGTAGGTTGAGTACGGTCTACCCACATGTAAGGTGCTAAGCGCTCGAAAGACTATGTCTCGGTCATCCGTTTCTCAAACACCATGTAGTGCGAGAAATCAAACGGAGGCGATCGAGTCTTGTGGGGAAAAGTGCACAAACCTCTGCAGAGTGTATAAACTAATCATGGTTAGCCGTGTCCCCGGTTATGGACATTTTGATTATCTAGTACTTGGATTATCATGTGACTCTCATCATGCTACTTTAATTAATATTGTTGGGTTGTTAATGAGTACTTTTAATTGGGATTGAGGATGTTGTCAACCATTCTCAATGTTCAACAACCACCATGATAGTTAAATAATTCATTCCTTTGCAGTAGGGAAAAATTGGCTTTACGCAAAAATTGTAACCATAGAGCTTTCCACCAGCCATATATGCATGTAGTATAGGCTTACTCTTTCATTTTTCTCTATGTGTTACTTTGCCAGCATATTCCATGTGCTGACCCGTTTTCGGGCTGCAACGTTTCATGTTGCAGACTTTTCAGACGACGAGTAAGGTGCTTAGGTCGTGGTTCTATACTCAGTGATGCCTTTGGAGTTGATGGACTCGCTTATTCTTCCAAGCCTTCCGCTGTTATCGTTATTAGATGGCCTTAAGCCATATTTACTTTATTAAGTTCTCTCTTGAGACATTCGATGTAATAAGTGTGTGATTGCTACTCTGTTATAAATCCTTCAAGTACTGTGTGGTGTCAGCATTACTGATCCAGGGATGACACTTGAGCACAGAGATCAGACTGTTTGAGGTCTGGTCACTACAAAGATGGTATCAGAGCACACGCTGACTGTAGGACATGACCATTAAGCTAAAGTCATAGATCACTACTCTCTTCTCATTTCTAACTCCTCATCTTTTCTACTCTTCTAGGATGACGGAAGCGAGGATCAAGTTCACCCAGCCGGATGAAGATACACCCTTTGGACGACACCTGAAGGAAGTCACTAAGTACCTGAACATCGGAATACCAAGCTTCACCGGAACCTACAATTCCACTTTACCTGAAGAAGAGCGCTGGAAATTCAAGCTCAAGTTCCCGGAAGGACGTTTGCGCCAGTCACAGAGCCCATAGAGTGTGTTTTCAATGCACCAACCTGGAGTCTGGGAAAGAGCATGGCAGCTCACATAACCATGGGACGCATTGGAGAAGTTTACAAAGAAGACCTCAAGGATACTATCTACCAGATTTGCGGGCGCCGAGATGAACAATGGGAGATAGTTGGCACTAAGAAGGATCGATCCATTGCAGCTTTCATCCGGGAGTTAAATCAGCACATTCGACGCCAGGAGAACCGGATGTCTTGTACACATGATGGAGTTGAAGACAGCAAAAGCCAAGATTATCGAACTAGAAGGAGAACTGACGGCCACCCGCAAGGACTACATGGAGGAGATTGTAGCTCTAGTGGGACAAAACGGCGATCTTAAGGAGCAGATTGAAGAACTCATGGGAAATTCAGCACCCGGAGGAGAAAATGAAGATTGTACCTGTCCAGAGAACTACATCATCATCGACGACACCTATTCCGATCCTAGTGATGATGATTTCGAAGATGAAGCTGGAGCAGATATCATGCAGTCTTCATCGGAGCAGTTTTTCTAGTTGACCACCATAACAGTAGTAGATTTCCCCCATTAAAAAATTAGTTTAGTACCAGCACTTTGTAACGATAGATAGATCGTTGTATGCCCTTGTCTGAATTGATTGGAGTGATATTGTGTGTTTTGTCTCATGTGCATATGGGTAGTGTTTTCTCCCTAGACCTCATTCTATTCTTAACTCTCGTCTTTTCTATAAACCCTCAGATGCCTCCGAGACGCGACCACGGATATGTTTTCCCGCCAGAGATCACTCAGTTGATTCAGCAGCAGAATGCCTTGATTCAAACATTGATGCAGAACCAAGGCAACAACAACAACAACAACAACAACAACAACCCACCGCCACCACCACATGTTGACCATTTGACCCGTTTCTTAAAATTTGAATCCGCGGCGTTTTCGATGCACCGAGCCGATTGTCGCAGATGATTGGCTCCATAAAGTAGGGAGGGAGTTGACCACTGCAGGATGTACAGATGGGGAAAAGGTGAAATTTGCCGCACATCAGCTTGAAGGACCCGGCTGCGGCATGGTGGGAGAATTTCTGACCACTTACCACAGACACCTTTGTCACATGGGATCGATTTGACAAGCTTTCCGTCTTGCCCATGTTTCAGCAGGAGCTATGGCCATGAAGAAGCGTGAGTTTAGCAACTTGCGCCAAGGAGGACGGACGGTTGGCGGTATGTGGATGACTTTAGTAAGCTAGCACGTTATGCCCCGGATAGCGTTGCTACGGACGCAGACTAAGCGGAGAAGTTTCTAGAAGGACCGAATGATGAAATTTGAGCATGCAGTTGATGGTAGCCACCTTCAATAACTACCAGGAGTTAGTAGATCGTGCTCTTATGATTGAAGGGAAGCGGCAGATTGACAATCGCAAGAGAAAGTATGGACGGGGAAGTACAATTACGAGCTCGGCAGAAGCTTCGCTTTACCCGAAGCCGGGAGGACAATTTCAGCATACTCATGGAGGAGGTAGCTCGCACAACCATAATGGCACCAAGAATGGAAAGCGGGAATGGAGGAAGCAATGGACAAAACCGCACCAACCCGTCAACACCAACCAAGGTAGACTGAGCCATATCACTGTTTTAAGTGCCGTAAGAATGGGCATTATGCAAATGATTGTCCGGAAGGCCAAAATGGTAATGGCAATGGAAGCTCGATAAAGAAGTCGAACCCTTTCAACAGGGGACAAGTAAACCACGTTACCGTGGAGGAGGTTGAAGCTCAGACGGGGCGATAATAGGTAAGTTCTTGGTTAAGACTTTTCTGCGGTTGTTCTTTTGATACTTTGGTGCATCGCATTCATACATATCAAGGGGATTTGTGGATAAGTATAAATTACCAGCCCAAGCCCTTAGGTCACCCATGCTAGTAACCTCACCCAGAGCAGAATATATGGCAAGTATATGGTGCGATCGACTGCCATTAAGGATTGGACACTATGTATTTCCCTCGGACCTAATAGTATTGGAATCCCAAGGATTGGATGTGATATTAGGAATGGATTGGTTATCAAAGTATGGAGGGAATATTGATTGCGCCAGTAAGTGGATTTTGCTTACCACCCCAGAAGGAAGGAGAATCAAGTTTGTATCACGGCATGAGCCGAGGAGAGCACATGTAAATTCCTTAACAGGAGTTGTGCAGGAGGAAGTACCAGTGGTAAGGGATTTCCGGACGTGTTTAGGAAGAGTTGCCGAGCATGCCGCGGACAGAGACATTGAATTTCTGATTGAACTCTTGCCGAGCCTTTGGGCCGATATCTAAGAGACCGTATAGGATGCCAGCCCAAGATTTGGAGGAAATTAAGAAGCGATTAAGGAGTTCTTGGATAAAGGTTTTATTCGCCCAAGTTCTTCGCCTTGGGGATCACCGATACTTCTAGTGGAGAAGAAGGATGGATCTTTAAGAATGGTTGTTGATTATCGAGGATTGAATGAAGTAACCATTAAGAACAAATACCGTTGCCAATGATCAACGACTTGTTTGACCAATTGCAAGGAGCTAAGGTATTTTCCAAGATCGACGGCGATCGAGGATACCATCGATTGAAGATTCGGGAGCAGGATATACCCAAGACGGCTTTTACCACTGTGCACGGGTTGTATGAGTATACCGTTATGTCGTTTGGACTGACTAACGCCCCAGCCTATTTTATGAACATGATGAACAAGGTGTTTATGGAGTTTTTGGATAAGTTCGTCGTGGTATTCATTGACGATATCTTGGTCTACTCAAAGAATGAAGAAGAACATAAGGAGCATTTGCATTTGGTACTCGAGAAGCTTAGGGAACATCACTTGTATGCCAAGTTCAGCAAGTGTGAGTTTTGGTTGAAGGAAGTTGGATTTCTCGGACATGTTATATCCGAAGAAGGTATAGCAGTAGACCCCACTAAATTTGCCACGGTGACAACCTGGGAAGCGCCAACAACAGTTGGAGAGATCCGGAGTTTCCTTGGACTCGCAGGATACTACCGGAGATTCATTGAGAATTTCTCGAGGATTGCGAAGCCCATGACAGAATTATTGAAGAGGGATACCAAGTTTATTTGGACTGAGGAGTGTGAGGCTAGCTTCCAAGAGTTGAAGAAGCGTTTGGTTACCTCACCAGTATTAATCCTGCCAGACCAAAGCAAGGATTACGAAGTTTATTGCGACGCTTCACGTCGAGGACTTGGAGCGATGTTTATGCGGGAGGGAAGAGTTGTTTCGTATGCTTCACGACGGGTGAAACCTCACGAATTAAACTATGCCACGCATGATTTGGAGTTAGCAACCGTAGTGCATGCATTGAAAACATGGAGACATTTCCTCATTGGAAATCATTGTGAGGTGCATACGGATCACAAGAGTTTGAAGTACATCTTCACGCGAAGGAATTAAATCTCGTGCAGAGAAGATGGTTGGAGCTCATCAAGGATTATGATATGAGATTGCATTACCACCGGAAAGGCTAACGTGGTAGCGTACGCGCGTTGAGCCGTAAGAGTCATGTTAACATCCTAATGACCAGAGGTTTACCAAAAGAATTAGCCGAGGAATTTCGGGAGCTATGTTTGGAAATAGTTCCATGAGGCTATGTAGCAGCGTTGGAGATTGGTCTACTTTGATGGATAAAATCGAGAAGCTCAAAGGATGATAAGAAAGTTGCTTCTATTAAGGAGAAGATGAGCAAGGGAAAAGCAAAGGGATTTCGTGAGGATGAGCACGATACCCTATGGTTTGAGGACCGCGTTTACGTACCAAGTGATCCGGAGATTCGGAAGTTGATTTTGCAAGAGGCACATGATTCGCCGTATTTGATCCACCCCGGAAATACCAAGATGTATTTGGATTTGAAGGATACTTTCTGGTGGACCGGAATGAAGAAAGATATCGCAGAGTATGTAGCGATTTGTGATGTGTGTCGAAAGTGAAAGCGAACATCGAAGCCGCAGGATTGTTACTGACCATTGCCTATACCGAATGGAAGTGGGATAAACTAGGTATGGATTTCATCACGGGATTGCCCAGACCCGTTCGAGGCTATGACTCGATTTGGGTTGTAGTCGATCGTTTGTGAAGGTAGCTCATTTCATTCGATAAAGACTACCTCTGGCGGTGCCTAATTGGCTAAGATATATATGACAAGGATTGTATGCTTGCATGGAGTTCCGAGGAGTATCGACGATAGAGGAACCCAATTCACCTCAAAGTTCGGAAGCGGTTACCTAAAACTTTGGGAACCAGACTAGAGTTTAGCACATCTTTTCATCCACAGACAGATGGACAAACAGAGAGAGTTAACCAGATCTTAGAGGATATGCTGAGAGCATGTGCTTTGGATTATGGATCAAGTTGGGATGAACAAGAGAAAGAAACATATCTTTTTCATAGATATTTAGAATGAATATGTTCCCTATGGTAACTGGGTTCATGAGTTATGGTCAACAAACAATACGTGCTACAAGGTACATAGGTCAAAGTTTCATAACTACCTTATCCCAAACAAATCGTTTACCTATAACGATTCACTACCCTTATGAAAAATCAATTACACCAGAGGCGTTCCGAGGGCGAACCCACTTTGAATTTGATAAATGTATTGCTTGTGAAGTATGTGTTCGCGTATGTCCGATAGATTTACCCGTTGTGGATTGGAGATTTGAAAAGGATATTAAAAGAAAACACGCATGGCTAGACAACCGAAAAACAGCCTAGCAAAGATGACTTCTCTTGGGCAACGCAAGGACAAGTAGCTCTGATTACGAAACACAACACAAGTTGGCATAACCCAAGTCAATATGATAACTCGATCATCCGGGTCTTGCTCGTGTCGACTTCTTTCTTTGGATCAATGAAGACTTCGGCACCCTTGATCTGATCGATATGAATGAAAGATACATCCGTCTTTTCTTCTCCTTCGAAGGTTAGGTATCCGCTCGTTAGTTCAGCGCCGCATAAATACTGACTTTAAAAGGGGCGACTCCCGCCAGGATGCGCTAAGCCATTCGATCTTGCTGCTGGTGGTCCACCATAGAGCTCCTATGTAGCCGTTTGTTTTCTCGCTTCACTAGTTAGAAACCGGACCAGAGCTATTAACCGACTTGACGTGCTTTCCTGACTGACTGACCAGACAGACCAATCCAACGAACTGACTTTGCTAGCTTATCGAGCCGCAACTTGCCCTATGCGGAGTTTTCTTATAACAACAGCTACCAAACCAGTTTGAAGATGGCACCTTTCGAAGCCTTGTACGGAAGGAGGTGCAGAACCCCGCTACTGTGGGATGAAGTTGGAGACCGCCAGTTGTTTGGACCGGATTTGATTAAGGAGTCTGAACGGAAAGTAAAGTTAATTCGCGATAGGCTCAAGGTAGCCCAGTCAAGACAGAAGAGCTATGCAGATTCAAAATGCAAGGAGACAGAATATGAAGCCGGAGACAGAGTTTATCTTCGAGGAGTTAAGCGTTTTGGTGTTAAAGGAAAATTAGCGCCACGTTTTGTGGGACCATACGAAGTTTTGGAGCGCATGGGAGAAGTTGCGTACAAGTTGGAACTACCCGAAGGATTGTCAGGCGTTCATGATGTGTTTCATGTTTCTCAGTTGAAGAAGTGTCACGCAGAGATGGCGGAGATATTGTGCCACTAGAGGCGATTCAGTTGAATAACGATTTGACCTATGAGGAGAAACCAGTCAGGATTCTTGAGTTTGCCAGCCGAGTCACCCGCAGCAAGGTCATTAAGTTTTGCAAAGTTCAGTGGAGCCACCACACCGAGGATGAAGCCACCTGGGAGCGAGAGGAAGATCTGCTTAAGGACCAGCCTCACCTATTTTCTAGCCAACCCGAATCTCGAGGGCGAGATTCATCTTAAGGGGGTATGTTTGTAACATCCCAAATTTTCAATTTGGAATGTTATACATAGATCATCATTGAATATCATATTTTTGTTGCATTTTTGGCTCGATCCTAGAAATTCTACACAACTCAAGGACCAACGGATAGTTATGTGGATTTCGTTATTTTCATATTTGAGTTTTCTCAAATTTTGAAAATAGGATCATTTAATTTTAATTATTTTATCTTCAATTATTTCTACTATCAAAATATGAGAGAGGGAATAAAATGACTTTCCCAAAATAAAGAAATAATGAAGATTTAATAAAAAAATCAAATAAGATTTTATTTCGGAGTTTTTCGCCTTTTTATTTGAATTTAGGAAAAATGCGCGTTTTTTCAAAATTGCATTTAGGCCCCAAATAAATGTTCATCTTGTCCGGCTTGATTTTAGAAGCCGGGGAAAATTTATTTCGGGATTTTTGGAGTCCGTTTAGTATTTCTTTTATTTTTCTTCTGCGGAATTATTTAAAAACGCAGACCGACCTCTGGGCCGTGTCCGCTGGGACACCCGACCCTTGGGCTATAAGCCGCCCACCCGGGCCGAACCCTAGCCTTGTGCCGCCCACTTGAAACCACGGACGCCGCCGCCGCCAAACCCGCCGCCGCCCGCTGACCGCTTGACCCACCGCCGTCGCCGGATCCCGCCGTCGAGGTTCGTCGCGCCTCGATTTCCATGCCTTCGGTTTTAAAAAAAAACCGAACGGTTTTCGTCGGTTTATTTTTCTTTCTTTAGATCGGTTTTTTTCGGTTCGGTTAAATAGCGAGCGTTCGTTCGTTCGTTCGTTTTCAACGAACGCGTTCGTCAGATTAGTTTAGTTAACGAACGTCCGTTCGTTAACCTGTTCGTCATTTTTCTTTTTCTCGGATTTAATCCGCGACTTTTCTGATCGCGATTCCTGATCCGATTTTCGTTTTAGTATAACTTTTCGCTCGTTTATCGGAATCAGGCAATTCAAGCGCCTGGAGTTTCGTCTCGAAACCCTCTTTCCAAATAACCAACGTAAACAAGTTTTTGCTACTGTAAAATTTAACTTAGATTCAGATTAGTAAAACGAAGCTGTTTTCTTTCGCCGTTTGACTTTCGTTGCTTCATTTGATTTGGTTCTTTTTGCAAACCGGAGTTCCTAAGTTGAACTATCTGTTTAGATCTATTTGAGTTTTACCTGTGCGTTAGATGAGTACTTATTGTATGCTTGTTTGTTTGTCTGCAATAGAATACCCAGAGTGCGCAGCCTGTTACTTCGAGTCTCTAGGTTTCACGGATCATCAGCAAGGCAAGTAACACTTTGATCATATGCTTTTCATACCCAGTTTTTATGCATTAGATCTATCCTCAAACATTGCATGATTAGGATCTAATTAAATTGTGGGTTTTGGGAAGTAGTTTGAGGTAGTACATATTACCTGTTTATATTCAAACCCTTGGGAGTTACTTCTACGTTTGCTTATTATGCCATGCTATGCAAGTAGACGTGGATTGGGTGAGTGTATCCATGACAGATGTGAGATTGTTAAATTAATGGTTTATTTAAGGTGGCAACTTAAACACACATCTGGGTGGATTGAGGCACATGGTTTCCATCAGGACTTGCGTGTATTTCTTCGGACCGCCACCCAGTCTCAAAGGGATCATGAGATTATTCATGCTAGAAACTTCCGTGTGCAGCCACATGCTACTATGGGCTCTAGCATAGTTGACTAAGTTGTGCGAACTCTTACGGGTAGACTAGCTGATGTAGGGGTTGTAGGTTGGTACGGTCTACCCACATGTAAGGTGCTAGCGCTTCTGAAAGACTATGGCTCGGTCATCCGTTTCTCAAACACCATGTAGTGCGAGAAATCAAACGGAGGCGATCGAGTCTTGTGGGGAAAAGTGCATAAACCTCTGCAGAGTGTATAAACTAATCATGGTTAGCCGTGTCCCCGGTTATGAACATTTTGAGTATCTAGTACTTGGATTATCATGTGAATCTCATGATGCTACTTTAATTAATATTGTTGGGTTGTTAATGAGTACTTTTAATTGGGATTGAGGATGCTGTCAACCATTCTCAATGTTCAACAACCACCATGATAGTTAAATAATTTATTCCTTTGCAGTAGGGAAAAATTGGCTTTACGCAAAAATTGTAACCATAGAGCTTTCCACCAGCCATATATGCATGTAGTATAGGCTTACTCTTTCATTTTTCTCTATGTGTTACTTTGCCAAAGATATTCCATGTGTTGACCGTTTTCGGGCTGCAACGTTTCATGTTGCGAGACTTTTAGAACGACAGTAAGGTGCTTAGGTCGTGGTTCTATACTCGATGATGCCGTTGGAGTTGATGGACTCGCTTATCTTCCAAGCCTTCCGCTGTTATCGTTTTTAGATGGCCTTAAGCCATATTTACTTTGTTAAGTTCTCTCTTGAGACATTCGATGTAATAAGTGTGTGATTGCTACTCTGTTATAAATCCTTCGAGTACTGTGTGGTGTCAGCATTACTGATCCAGGGATGACACTTGAGCACAGAGATCAGACTGTTTGAGGTCTGGTCGCTACATGCTCAAACACCCAAGAGTAACAAGATCCACAAGGGATTAGTGGGGGGATCAAATTTCTCTTGGTGGAAGTGTAGATCGAGGCCTTCTCAACCAATCCCTAGAAAGTCAACAAGTTTGATTGGCTAGGGAGAGAGATCGGGCAAAAATGGAGGTTTGAGCAACAATGGAGCTTGGGGAGGGAAGAGGTGGTCTTCTTGGGGAAGAAGACCCCCTTTATATAGTGGGGGAAAGATACAACCGTTATCCCCTCTCTCAGCCCGCGCGGCGCGGTACTACCGCATAGAGTCACGGTAGTACTGCATAGGGTTGCGGTACTACCGCTGCAGGGTCCGGTACTACCGCTAGCATGGTAGTGACCAGGTGAGGACCTGTTGCACAGGGCAACGAGCGGTACTACCGCGCGCCCCTACGATACTACCGTAAGGCAGGGCTCAACTAGCGCTGGAAAAGCACGGAAGAATTAAATTGCTTCCGTAACTATTTCCGTTGAGGTTGGAGCTATGCAAAAAATACGGCACGGTACTACCGCTCACAGGGAGCGGTACTACCGCGTGGGGGCGGAAGTAAAAAATTACATCCACGCCTACTTCTGCATGCTTCAGCGTCAGGGTTGGAGGCAGCGGTACTACCGCACGCCCTTGCGGTACTACTGCTCCCTTGAGCAGTACTACCGCACGCCACAGAAGCTTTATCATTTGGCATCCTTCATATCGTAGAGACATGGATAAACGGAAGGTGCTCCATCGAAGCGAAGGAAAGGTGGTGCAAAGGAACAGATGTGTACGTGTTGATTCCACCCTAACCTTTCCGAAGCTGACCCCCTCTTAATAGTACGGCTTTCCTACGACTCAAATCCACCGAAAAGAACCATAGAGAACTGCCGTCTTCGATAGGCTCCGAGGGGCAACGAATCGTCTTGTGCCTAGACATGAGATATCTGAAATGCTCAATGCACACGATTAGTCCACAAATGCACTGTCATCAATCACCAAAACCACTTAGGGAGAGATATGCCCTTACAAGGGGACCCACCAGTGAGCCACAAGCTCAGCTCCCCCCCCCCGGCGCGCCCTGTGTGCTTGTGGGGCCCACAGCTGGCCTCTGTGGCCCATCTTCTCCTATATGAAGCCATTTTCCCTAGAAAAATAAATAAAGAGAAGATTTTCGGGATGAAGCGCCGCTGTCTCAAGGCGGAACCTAGGTAGGAGCACTTTTGCTCTCCGGCAGAGCAATTCCGTCGGGGATACTTCCGCCCGGAGGGGGAAATCGAAGTCATCGTCATCTCCAATGTTCCTCTCATCTCTAATATCCTCTCGTGAATTTTTTTCCTATTTGGATAAGAGCAACTCTAATTCGTGCCAAAAAAAGATTTAGCCTAAAAACTACCACTATTGGGAATTATAGACATATAACTCATCCCTAATATCCTCTCGTGAATATTTTTTCCCGGAGAACCGAAAACATTCCCGAATGTGTCCCCTCGCCCTCCCTACGTTCGTTGTCGTGCTCCGGCGCTGCAACTCTGCCTCGACCCCCGCCGCCAAGTTCCTCGAATCCAACAACCATGGAAAATCTAGCATTCGCGCTCACGCGACGTCGACGGGAGGATATGTTGCCGCCCACCAACAACAGTGTGCCGACGTGCCCTCCCATGCCATGGACAACCTCATATTCCGCGTGATGCGCCGAACATGAGGCGGTGCACCGTGGCAAAGCTCAAGGACGAGTCATCGACAACAATGAAAAAATCGACAAATGTGTCGACACCTTTGATGCATGTCCCTCTCCGGTGATCTATACAGTGCCAACTCACCCCTCCCTCCTACCCTATACGTCGACCTCCAATACCCCCCAATTGCGACGCTGGCATGATGCACACCAAGTGCTCGTCGAAATGCCTCCAACGTAAGAAAATTATTTTTCATTTATTCGCTGGTTTTGGTAAGTTTGATGTCTAATTTGAGCACTTATACATGGTGTGCAAAATGACCCAGAAGTAGAGGAGTTCGTGATAAGGTTGAAGGAAGATCAAATTGGGGTTGAAGACATCAAAATCTTGTTAAGTCCGTGCCATATGAGTTTTTTTTTTTTTTTTTGCGGAAACGTGCCATATGAGTTAGAGCATTGACGATTTCTTCTCTCTTTATTTTATGATTTGAGGAAACAATTTGAAAAAGGAAATGAGAGATACGGTACTTGTAACACGGATAGCGATTGGATTAGCAAAGCCACTTCTCTTGTTCTTCTTGTTCTTAAGTTATCTTACTTGATATGATAGTGCGTTAAACTAATGAGGGCTGCTAAAGCCTTGGTCATCGGTGCAACCACCCCATGCCGTTACCAAATTTATGCCGCCAGTCAATCTCAATTATAGAAGGGAAACTAAGTGTGTAACCACAACGGTCGGATCGTGAATTGACGGCCCAGATTAAGCAAAACAAGTGGCGTAAACGGCTAAAACCCGTCCGTTGGGAGCCACGGTCGACGAATGCGTAGGACCGCGCCCATCGTTATAGCAGCGGCGGATCCGCGGAACGAGATCCTCTGACTTGGAAGAAACTACTGCCGAGGGACGTCGTACACCCAGCGCCGTTGATCTATATCCAACGACACTCGCTACCAGCGCTACTTTCACTTGCATGGACACGAAAACAAGCAGCCCATACGGCCCAAGACGCCCAGAACTCCTCGCTCGTGCGTCACTGCAGAAAAAAAAAGCTGTTCGGCCGGTCGCTGTCGCCTCGCTCACCTTCAGGCGCTGACGGGGAAGAGCAGCCGCTGCTCCTTCAAGGCGCGTCGCAGGGCGGCGGGGTAGAGCAGCCGCTGCTCCTTCAGTGCGCGACGCTTCCTATCCACGCCCCAGAGCCGCGGAGCAAGCTACATCGCCGCCGTCGATCTATCAAGGTCACGAAGCCCGCCTCCGTAGATCTACAAGAACTCCGTCGAGCGCGGCGCATCTAGCTATGGAGGGCGGAGCAAGCCACTGCTCGCGACTTCGCCGGAGCAAGCATCGTCGCGCCGTCGAGCTTTCTAGGCCACGAATCCAACGCCGTTGGCTACTCAGGCTCTGGACTTCTGTTGGAAGTTCCCTGCTACTTCAGTTTTAGTTGGATAGAACCAGCAGAGGAAGCAATGGCAGCAGAGACAAAGCCAAATGCCAATTTGAGATTGTAATTGATTTAAATCAAAAGTAATGTGTAATGAATAGTGTGACTGAATTTAAATTCAGTTTGCAATGTCATTTGAGATTGGAGTTCAGTGAATAGTTTGACTGAAGGTTTGTTTGGCTGTTGAGTTTGATTTGGCTGAATATTTCATTTGAGAGTGGAGTTGAGCGGTTCCAGGACTACAAAGACCAACAAGTCAATGCTTGATTTGGCTGCTGAATGTACAATTATCATAAAAAGTGACTGAGATTGAGCAAAATAGATGCCAAAACATATCTCTGGGAGATATGGCTGGAGATTGAGCATTTTAATTTCTACTTGTACAGAAGTTTGACTTGTATATGTGCATAATTAGACTGAAGCGAATGGCAAAATGTTGTCTAGAACTGAAGTTGGACTGAACTCAATGTCAAGTGTTGCCCAGAATTGAACTTGCAGACCAATGCCCTCTCATTCATTTGCCCAAAAACAACAGTACTTCACCATGACCCAGTGAAAAGATCATCTGTAATTGGCCCTGAAATTAAATAAATAAGAATACCGTATGAGCAAGATTTTGCAATCTCTAGTTGGATCATTCTAGATTTTTAAACTACATGGGCAAGATTATACCATCAACAACTGAGTGAAGCTAAGGTTGGTCTTGTAACCTTCAGGCACCTCTGCATTATCCCTATAAACTCTATCATTTGCAACTTGTGCACCACCACCACCTGCCACTTCCCCGACCTCCTGCATCTTGTTGTGAAAGAAAATTGGAGGCTGTGAGAATTAATGGACATAATGATAACACCGAAAGCATTGTATTGTTTATCAACATACCTCTTCACCCAACTGTGATGTAGCTCTGCTTTCTCTCTTTTTCCTAGCCTTGTGCTTCTTATCGAGCCAATTTTTTTTTCCGTTTTGAACTCTTTGTTTGGACCTCCTTTTTCTTTAGACGTGCATTAGTCAACAAGTCATTTGATGGGCTAGCATCTGTCGAAATTGTACACGGATACCCCAATGTGCTTGCACATGCATTAATTTTTTCTTCAATTTGCTTACCAAGGATGTCAAGTGTGTTGTCTACTAACACGACACATTCCGGAAAGTAGGCTGCTCGATCTGCCAAATTATGAAATTTGTGGGACATATATTTGTAGCTAAGCATGGCATCCATATTCGGATTTAAGATGATATTTCTTCCTTCTTTGTCTTGTACAGTTCCACTTCGTGCTTCCTTTGTCCAGCGCTTTAACACATAATGTGGTGGTAGTGACTTGATATTCATCAAATCGAGAACTTTAAGAGCATGGCCACACAATATTCCAATTCTATCAAATTGCTGGCAGCCACTTTTACACAACTATTTGCTTCAAAGGATCACCTATAACTTTATACTCCTCCTCAAAGATACAATCTCCTACTAGATATTCATTAAAACCATCTAATGCCTTGGTGCAAGCTGACAAGGATATTTCATATTCACCTTGAAAAGCTTCAAAAATACCAGGTGTATATAACTTGCTAGCTTGCACCAACATAGGTGGTGGTCTCTTCATAAATATTCTAGGCAACTTTTTCCTTGATTCAAATTCTGAATTCAGTTCATTGTTCCTTTTCCTTGCACCACCCTTTCAAAATGCTTAAAGAACCGGATGATATCAAAATCAGATTTGAAATGTATTTTTAAGTCATTATTCAAACTCTCACTCAATTGTGTACTTCTCATTCCCAATGTGAAGACATCCTTCATATAACATTCAGCCCATTTTTCCTTTAACTTATATATACTATCCAGCCATGTTTGCTTGCTCATCTTTTTCCTTATGAGGTCAAATTTTTGTTCAAATTCTGCCATGTCTTCGTACTCAAACATGCATGCGCTAAAATCTGATAGAATACTTGTTTCTTCATTCTCCTCCTTTTCCTTCTCTTCTTTTTCCTTCTTTTCATTCATCTCTTGCTTCTTCTGTTTTTTCTTCCCTTTTTTCTTCTCTTTTTTCTTCTCCCCATTTTTCTCTTCATCATCCTCTTCATGTAGATGTTTGACAGCATTCTGCATAATGTGGAAGGTGCATAAACCATGTCGTGCTTCTGGAAACACGTCCTCAACTGCATTTCCCATTGCAGTATCTTGATCAGTATAGAATGTTCTTGGCCCCTTTCCTTTATGGGCTGTTAGAAAAGCCTCAAACAACCACTTAAAGGATGCAAATGTTTCATCATACATGAGGGCAGCACCAAAAACTACAGTTTCCCTAAAGTGAT
Source organism: Aegilops bicornis (assembly GCA_021605145.1). Taxonomy (NCBI): domain Eukaryota; kingdom Viridiplantae; phylum Streptophyta; class Magnoliopsida; order Poales; family Poaceae; genus Aegilops; species Aegilops bicornis. The sequence goes on from CM038670.1 coordinate 535,669,144, forward strand.
TGAATCCGACAAAGACACCAAAGGGCCTACTCTCCTTGTTTGTTCCAAAAGTAGTGTCAAAACTAACAACATCACCAAAATGTGCATAGTCCATGATCATTCTAGCATCAGCCCAGAATATGGTCGCTATTTGTTCTTCACAGTCCATTTGCAATACATCTTTGGAATGATGGGTTTTCAGCAATTTTGTCTTGAAAATACTTAAGCATGCTACCCGCTTGGCCATATGCCATTTCTCGTTGCCGCTTGGTCCGCAAATGATTCTTGTGATCACGGAGGGTATAACTAAGATTGAGTGGTCCACCAACTTGACGACTAGCCAACTCATGTGCGGCTTTTGGCCCAATTCCCGCATCATCTGCTGTTGCAATTTCAAAAGCTTGTAACTCTGAAATTTTTCTTTGTGACACCATTAAGTGTAAGGTTTACGCTAGGTGTAGTGTGTGGTTGTGTTCCAAAACCAGCTCGACACTTTGAGATTTCCCTTCTTCCGGTCCATTTTAAGCTTCATGTGCACTTCACAATTGGTTCTAGTTTCAGCTCGAGGGCACTTTGTCAAATGATCCCTTTTGTCTTGTGCTCGTTGACCCTCATTTGCACAAACAAATTTACATGATGTAACCTTGCCTTCGGCTGAACTTTTGTTAGTATACCTTTTCCTAACCTCAAAGCCTTTCTGCCCACCGTAGCTAAGCCAATATGACCAAGCCTCATCCGAGCTTCTAAATTCCATGCCAACATAAGGTACTAAACTAGGCAATACAACTCTGCAAAGTAAAAACACCACGAGTAAGGGGATTGTAGAAGTATCACTGAACTATCGAGAAACTTGGTAAATCTGAATATGTCCAGACTTGCATATGTGCAGAAATTATGTAATAGTAACACTTAAACTATTGAGAAATGATGTAAATCTGAATATATGCAGAAATTATGTAATAGAACTATCACTGAACTATTGAGAAATTATGTAAATCTGAATATGTGCAGACTTGTATATGTGCAGAAATTACCTATTGGAATCGGAATCCTGGTGGGCTGTGTTGGCATGTTCTTCCATCTCGGTTGCTTCCTCCATGACAGAAAAGATGTTTGATCAAGTTCAACAAGCTGATTCTTCCATGAGAAAAACGGAAACTTGATCGAGTTCCAAAGCAACCTGATGGTGAAAGTTCAGTTGTAGTGTTTTTATTCATGTGAAAGATGGCGTGAGAGGAGCAGAGTATTAGGACTTACGTGATATTGACGAGCAGAGCAAGGCGTCCACCTCCGGGCTCCGGCGATCTCTTTTTCGTCGGATGGCGCCGTCTGTGTACTCTTCGCGCCCTTTTCCCCCTCGCCTGCCTCCCTCGCTTCGTAGTGGGCCGCATGGGCCGCTCGTTTTGGTGCCGATCTGAGCGAACCAGAGAGCTGCCGTCTGATGGTCTGATGGTTGATGGACGGTGCCAAGCAAAGGACGTCCCTCTGACTTGGAATCGCCAACGTCAGAGGATCTCGTTCCGGATCCGCGCCCTCCGGCTCTGGGTGCTGCCGCCCCCGGAAGTCATCCCCGGACGCGGACGCACACCTCCCAACACGTCCCGTCCACCCCGGCCCGATCCTCCGCGCACGCCAGACAGAGGTAGGCGAGCACTACTACACACCCATCCACGCTCACTACAAGAAGCAGCCACGCACGCGACCGCGCCCAAGGACACGACGACCAACCAAGGGAGAGGGCGGCGACGAGGGCGCACGACGGCACGCCGAACGCTCTCGCAATGCATCACGCCAAGACCGACTCGGAGGTGACGTCGAGCATGGCGCCGTCGTCGCCGCCGCGGGCGCCCTACTACGTGCAGTCGCCCAGCCACGACGACGGCGAGAACCACTCCAAGACGGCCGCCTCCTCCTTCCACTCCTCCCCGGCCGCGTCCCCGCCGCGCTCGCTCGGGAACCACTCCAGGGAGTCCTCCTCCTCCCGCTTCTCCGGCAAGGTCCCCTCCGCAGGCTCGTCCCGCCGCGGCGTCGCCGGCGGAGGCGGGAAGCGCGGCGGGGGCGGCGGCGGCAGCGAGGCGGCGCGCCGCAGCCCCTGGATGAAGGAGGCGGCCATCGAGGAGGAGGGGCTCCTCATGGAGGAGGACGACGACGCCGACGGCCGCGCCGGCGGCTTCTCGGCGCTCCCCAAGAAGGTGCGCTACGGGCTCGGCTTCGTCGGCGCCTTCCTCGTGCTCTTCACCTTCTTCGCCCTCATCCTCTGGGGCGCCAGCCGCAACCAGAAGCCCGTCGTCTCCGTCAACGTACGCACTCTCCTTTCCCTCTGGGCCGGATTCGTGATTCGTCTTCTCTTATGCAAGCAAGAACTGATGATTCCTTCTCTCCGTTGATTGCGCAGAGCGTCACGTTCCACAACTTCGTGATCCAGGCGGGGACGGACGCGTCGCTGGTGCCCACGGAGATGTCCACGATCAACGCCACGGTGAGGCTCACGTTCCGCAACACGGGGAGCTTCTTCGGCGTGCACGTCACGGCGCAGCCCGTCACGCTGTACTACTCCCAGCTCCTCATGGCCTCCGGCGATGTAAGCATTCATTTCATTCCCGCACGCGCATCCTTAATTCCTTCAACCCCGCACGCGCATCCTTAATTCCTCATACAGATTTCTTTGAACGGTTTCATCTGATTGATCGATCGAATGGTAAGCCTCAAGTTGGAGAACAACCGAGTCAAATCTGGTAAATGGCTGTGAATTAATCACAACACTGCATTCAGGTCATGCCTGAACGATTGATTTCTTGTTGATAGATACGTAAAAAATTGTGCGGTGCATTTACGTCAACCACTAGTCTTATGAACGCACATTTGCATATTGTAAGCCCAAAGAGAAAGTCAGTCTTGCTCTGTGGTTTCTAGATGTGAACTTTGGACTACAGCTGCAGATGTCTTGACCAAAACAAAGGGTGTTAATTTAGCCATGGCAACGTCTGCTGATAGCTACAAAAGCAGAGGCCACTGAACGCTGCTGAAAAACTCGAACAGGACATCGTCATCCCGAGTTGCTGTCATCCAGTTCATATCCTTTATTTCTTTCTTTTTCCGCGGGAAATCCAATTCATATTCTTTGTTTCTTTCTCTCTCTTTTTTCTGCGTGGAATCTCATTCATATTCAACTCATGTTGTAACCTTGGCCAAAAAAAACTCATCTAGGAGTAGTTGTGAATCCTGATCCAACAACGACTTTGTGTGGCAGATGAAGTACTTCTACCAGCCTCGGAAGAGCCAGCGCAAGGTGGCGGTGACGGTGGTGGGCAACAAGGTGCCGCTGTACGGCGGCGGCGCGGGGCTGAGCAGCACGCCGGGGCCCAAGGGCGTGCCCCCGCCGCCGGTGCCGCTGCAGCTGACGCTGAGGATCAGGGCGCGGGCGCTGGTGCTGGGCAAGCTGGTGAAGCCCAGGTTCTACAACAACGTGCAGTGCAGCGTCCGCCTGGACACGACCAAGCTGGGCAAGGCCATCTCCCTCAAGAAGTCATGCACTCACGTCTAGCCACCCTGCCAGACCTTTCTTCTTCTTGTTGCTGCATATGTTATGTCCGTAATGTAATACTCCTACGTGGATTACTGCCATTTTGAAGGGAGAAAGCACCATGTCTGTTGTGTATGTACACAGATGAATTTTGTCGCCTGCATCGGGATGGAATGAATGAATGATCACGCGTTTCTTGCCGCATTTTTTCATGGACGGTGACGGTGTGGCGTGGGTTTTGTGATGTGTGCACAAGGCGTGGTTGCCGTGAAGCCGGTGTTGCTTCCGTTTTTGGTGCGGTATGGATTGGTGGACGTTGCTGTCCCATCACCGTCAGTGTGTAAACTGCTCCCATAAACCGTGGATTTTTTCCCCTTTCTTTCTATAAACGGAGGTTTTAACTTTTAAGCTTGCTGGTACCGTGGTACGCATCCAACTAGAGTTACTTATGAATGTTTTCTTTTTCTTTTTGCGGGGATTATGGATGTTACTTTTTGCGGGGAACAGCTACTTACGAATGGATAGTTCCACGACTATTCCAGGGGCACTGTAATATCGATCTGATGGATGACCATTAGCTCTTTTTTAGTGCCAATTGCCAAAATCTGATGGTTACAATCACAAAAACGAATCCTCGTATTAATGCGCAGAGCCGTTTCACTGTCGAAGAGCAGGACTGGCTCGATAGCTGTAATGGTAGAACACTGCTACTGTGTCGGATCCTATCCTGTGCTCCCATCTCCTGCATGGCCACGACCGAAACGCCACTGCAGAGTTATGCCAAAACTGAAGAAAAATGAATAATGCAGAGATTCAACATTGTATGCCTATTTTCCCACAAAAATTTAAATTCAGAACCGAAAACACAACTCGAGAGAAAAATATAAAAGAAAGATTCAGTGATGGTATTGATGATTGGCCAATTTGACAGCCAAACTGAAATTAGCTATACCACGTACTACTACTATAATTCACGCATAAATTTATCCTTTTTGCACCCCGAACGTAGATCAATTTTGTACCAGTGCACTGAATATTTTTCAGAATTTTTGTACCTTAAAAAAATTGATATATTGAGTTTGACATTACCGGAAGTCTAGGGATGGGACCGGAACATTTATTACAGTGCCCCTGGAGTAGCCAGAGTGGGAATGGATAGTTCCACGAATACTACTCCCTCCGTTTAGGTGTGTAAGTCACCTTATAAAAATCAAATAATTCTAAAACACTTAGGCACGATACATTAACTTCCTCCTCATTTCTTGTTTTATGACATATTAACCAATAAGAGATGTGGTTAGTTCATTGCATGCAATGCTATTAATTAGCAAAAAGGCATTAAGTTTTCTTGTTTTCCTCTCCATCTTGGTTGCGGTGCACAACGTAAGATGACTTAGGCTGGTCATAGTGGGAGTAACATAAGTAGTAACATAAATGCCACATAAGCAAAAGTGATGATGTGTCAACTAGTTAATGAGGAGAGAGACAAATAGAGTAACATAATATGTTACCATCACCTAGCGGTTCCCAATGCTAAATGAGTCTATGAAGTAATAAATGAAGTGATGCATGACACTACATATATGTTACTACCCACTATAGAGATAGTAACATAGCCTAGTAACATATACATGTTACTAGTCTAAGTTACTCCCCACTATGACCAGCCTTATACACTTAGAGCAAGGTTAATAGTAAAGCCGGCTGCCGGCTCTATAGTAGAGCCATGTCACCTGTAGCCTGTATTTGAAAAGTTCATACAGTGGCCATGTTTGGATCCATGGGTTAGAGTTAGTTTGGGTTAGTTTGGACTCAACTAACCCAAAAATATCCAAACAGGAGGGTTAGTTTGGGTTAGATGCATCTAACCCATCCAAAAAATCTAACCCACCCAAGAGGTGCTTATTTGGGTTAGTTCTTCTCGAGACCACTAAAAACATCTTTTTCTCTCGCTCTCCCTGCAACAGATCCCTCCCCACTTCCTCGAAGCTTCTCGTCCTCTCCCTCCCTCCATCTCGCACCACCCGTAATGCCGCCTTGCTGTATCCGCGCTCCATCTAACCCTGTCATCCAAACACTTGTTTGGCTAGAGTTAGTTCAGGGCTAGTTCAGGGTTAGCATCTAACTCTAACCTCTAACTGAGTTGGAGTATCCAAACAGGGCAAAGAATGGCTATAGTGTTGGCTATACATTTAATGCATGCATGATGTGCTAGGCAAAGGAAAGTAACAGGATTGGCTGGGAGGAGCTGAACGCGGGCCGCAGCGCTCGCATGGGCTGCATGCAGGCTCCTTTTCCTTGTTGCTTGTGCTATGGTCCGGCGACTCGCGAAGCGCCCGCTTGGTCCTTTCTTCTTACTTCTCTCTCCTCCAGCTATGATTTTGCTGATGTGAAAGATGATATAGCCTGCTAATTAGTCTCTATTGTACTTGCTCTTAGACGAAGGGAGTAGAGATCTCTCCTCACATGGAAGATGTCAGAGTGGGAATGGGTCGCTCGAGCATTTATGGACGTGTACTGAACACTTTGCTCTTATGTACTACTAGATGCATCGGCCGGGCTGTCCGTGTATTACTGGTTCTGCCTAGAAAATGTAGTTTATTACGGACAGCCGGAGACTACTTTGGCTATATATATGCATGAGGAGTTCTCAAGTCAGAGGACAGGTGCGTCGTGCGTGCAGAATTACTTCCATTTTACACTGGCAGTGTACTCCTTCCGTTCACAAGAAATCTATACATCCCGATGAAGTACAGATTAGAGCATATGCAGACGGACTTGTCAAATTCAACACCTCAAACTACCGCGGATGTGCCCGGGTATGTCCGTGGACACTGATCAGGCACGTCTTAAATCAACCACTTTGCATCCACCTCTCTTATATTTCATCCCTTAAATCCATACAAAGCACACAAAAGAAAACCTACATACTACGTCTACGTACTACCCTAACTACTCTTGGTCGTTGAAGATGTCCACGATGACGGTGCCGGACGCCGGCTGGACAAGCGGGTAGGAGGGCTCCGGCTCATCCTCCTCCTGCTCGACCTCATCCATGTACGCAAACATCTCCGCCTCCTCCGCGGCCTCTTGCGTCTCCATCTCGAGCCGGCGACGGCGTCTTGCCTCCGCAATTGACTCCGACCGAAGGGAATCGAGGATGATCTACTGCTCCGCCTGCAGATCCCCGTCGCCAGCGTCCCCCACATCTTCCTCCTCTGGCTCATCCCCCTCCTCCTCCTCCTCCTCCTCGTCGTCCTCCTCCTCCTCCACCACCACCACCTCCTCCTCCTCCAACTCCGCCTCCGGATCCACTGCATCCAAAGGAAGCCCGCGGCGATCTGGGCTTCGCGCCAAGCCCGGATCTGCTCAACGCGCTCGTGCAGGCGCTCCGGCGTCAGAAATGGCTCGCTCCTCACCCGGCAGCGTGGGGGCATGGCTACTAGGCGGACGGGTGGAGTGGAAAGTGGCGGCGGCGGCGAACAGGAGTAGGAAAATATGGATGGATGGTAGGGTTTAGGTGCCGCCGGTCGACTTAAATAGCCGGGCAATGCACTACGCGACCCGCCGGAGCTGCGCCACGCGGCGCCCCCGGTCCGATGGAGGAGACGAGCTTCAGACCGCCGGGTTTGAGGGCGTTTCTGGCTGGGACCCCTTTGCCAGTCTGACGTGGCGGGCATGCCCGGGCACCCCCATATCCGCCCAATATTTGGGCTAGATATGGGGGGTGCCGGTCAGCCCGGGCATTTGAGCCTGTTTGAGGCGTCCGTCTAGGTCAAAAAACATGACCGGTCAGTGACCGGGCGGCCCGTCCGAGCGTATGAGGCGGGTTTGAGAGGTCCGGCTGTAGATGCTCTTACATACATACTCAAGCGAGCGAACATTTGTAAAATGGAGCCTGAATGGCTGGCTCTACGCATTATCGCGAGAATTCGTTGTATAACTCTTCAGATATATTTTCCTCCGTCATAAATATAGGATGTTCTCCCTTTAGATATACTTCCTCCGATCTAAAGGGTTATTGAAAGTGTAGGTTAACTCCCAAAAAGGGGTGAAAGAAAGATTTTTAGATATTCATCAAACTCTTATGAATTTAACGAAAATCCAAGTGAAGAAATATAAACGCGAGTGAACTAAACCATCATAGAAACAAAGAGCATGCATACAAAATACATACAAGTGAAGAACATGTGATCATACAAGCACACAAGTATGAGTAAATGAACTGAAGAAATGAAAAGCAGCTTGATGAAAGTCTTCATTTCAAATTCTTCAGAAGGTAGATCACAAATTCTTCAGCAACGGAATAACGTAAAGGTAAGGGGTGAAGAATTTGAAACCAGCTAGGCTCGGTGAAAACACAACGATTTGGTAGACGAGTTTCAGTTGTTGTATCAATTGTACGTCTGGTGGAGCCGGCTGAGATGAACTCTTAGGACACTTAGTCCTCATTGTATCCCTCTTGAGCCAAGGTCACTTAGACCTCGCCCAATCACTCGTGGTAAGTCTTCAAGGTAGACTTCCAAAACCTTCACAAACTTGTTCACCAGTACACCATAATTACTCTTGGGTGCTCAAAATATGACGTTTAACCCTATGGAAAAATGACAGTCTTGAAAGGTAACAGGTGTCGGATCACACAGATCAATCCTTCAGTATTGCTTATCACACAGATCAACCTCTTGAGTATTGCTCAATCACTTTGGCTCTGGTTGGGTTTTTTCTCACTTGGGTTTCTCTCAAAAATCGTCAGAGGAAGGGTTGCATGACAAGTGTCAAGTTCTCCCTAGAGTAGCCAACCAACAAGTGGTTGTAGGGGGCGGCTATTTATAGCTAGGGGCAACCAGGCATGAAATGCCATTAATGCCCCTTCAGACATGACCGTTGTCAGGATAAGGATCCACTCAAGAGTTGGCACGCGGCGTAGCAACGGTCGGAAAATTGAACTCTCAATTTCGTCGGGGCTCTCAATTTCCTCACAATAGGCAGATTGCACTAGCGATATCCTAACTCCTCAGCCTGACCAAATTTGTCAGCGACGAGATGAATTGCGTCATTGTCGCTACCAAATTCATCACTATTCCAGAAGTTTCCAAAGGCTTCACTCGAAGCGGCTAGTGTATATGTAGGTTTGAGCATCACTTTGGAAATGTGAAGTATGTTTCACCTAGACCCACTGGTATAGCGAGCTGCTATACAAATGGTTTTAACCCCTTTCTGTGATGACATTTTAAATCATCACCTAGTGAGTGTGGGCGATAAGGGGGTCCTTCCCACACGACCTTGAAACCGTTGGGGATAGGCCCTCCGGTCACACACGATGGGCAAAATGAGCTTGTGTGCGATCGGGCTAGCCATTGCATACAATTATACAAGCCCAATCATTTCCGTTTGTAGGTACAGTGATTCCCAGAGAAACGTTTCCGTTCTTCTGCATATCCGCATAGTGAATCCCAGAGAAATGTTTCCGTTCGTCTGCATATCCCACACAGTGAATCCCAGACAAATGTTTCCGTTCGTCTGCACATCCCATACAGTGAATCACAAATGAACGTTTCTGTTCGTATATACATCCCACACAGTTTTATGTATAGCCTCGTGTGTGATAGGTGTAACGATCACACACGCTCTAAATCCATTAACCGTTTGCTTTATTTAACTATATCACACACGATTTGATGAGAAAACTGTATGACATTGGGATATCCATCACAACCGCTTTTACTGTTAGAACAATTTGTAAAGTTCCATGACCCATTTAGCAGGTTTATAAGTTTACAATTAATATTTCAGTTTACGCAAATTCATATATCGTATCGAACAGTTGTTTGCTAATTTTATATCAGGCACATAAATATATTTTAACATTATAGTATGATAGCTACATGAAAACAACACAGTACAACATATAGCTAGTTCACCTTCATAAGAACAATATATTCATTTCACTAATCGATTGATGCATGATCATCCAGGTTCGTCTTCTCCGCCTCTACTTTCAGTTCAGTAAGAACCTGTGTTGCACTGACCAACCGGGAAAGTGCCTCCTGCTTCGCCAACACCATCTTAGCAAGGTCTAATTAAAAAAATCTGAGCTCATTCTCCATCTTTCTCTTTTTTCCCATATTTTGAAATATTCTTCAGTGTTGACAACACTTTATCTAAGCCTATCTCTATTCTCTTCCTCATACATGCTCCAGAGCTTTGCTAGGAACATCTTCAAAGACTGTGACCACTCTTGATCAACCCACTCCAGGTAAGAACACTTTCGTTCATCCTATAATATTTAAAATTAAATCAGTAACAATTGTAGGGAAAATGGGTTTCTAGCAACTTAGAAAATCACCAAATACATATTTTGAAAAACTGAATAAAAAGGTCAATTATGACATATCTTCTCAAAAAGATCAATGTGCAAAAGAATTAATTGCCACTGAGAGAACAACCAAATTTAGAAACATCACAAGCTATAATTAACTGTAAAAACGCTACAAGTTCTTAGTCATGTACTATAAATAACAAATTGAACATTTTATGAGGAAGCAAAATATAACTGCAGCAACATAGCGGCAGTGTTTGGATGACATCAAATTGATACTAAAAGGTGTGTACATGCACAAATTTAGTAACATATTGTTGGGAAACGTAGTATTTCAAAAAAATTCCTATGATCACGCAAGATCTATCTAGGAGAGCATAGCAACCAGCGGAGAGAGTGTGTCCACGTACCCTCGTAGACCGAAAGATCAAGTACCGAACGCACGACACCTCCGCGATCTGCACACATTCAGCTCGGTGACGTCCCTCGAACTTCTAGATCTAGCTGAGGTTGAGGAAGAGTTTCGTCAGCACGACGGCGTGTTGACGGTGATGATGAAGTTACCGATGCAGGACTTCGCCTAAGCACAACAACAATATGACCGAGGTGGAAATATGTGGAGGGGGGCACCGCACACGGCTAAGAATCAGCTTGTGTGTCTATGGGGTGCCCCCTCCCCGTATATAAAGGAGTGGAGGAGGGGGAGGGCCGGCCTCCTATGGCGCGCCCCAAGGGGGGGATTCCTACTCCTACTAGGAGTAGGTTTCCCCCCTTTCCTAGTCCAACTAGGAGGGGGAAGGAAGGGAAGAGGGAGAGGAAGGAAAGGGGGGGCTCCCATATTTGGATTGGGCTTGGGGGGCGCGCCCCACCACTTGGCTACCTCCTCCTCTCTTCCTCATGGCCCATCAAGGCCCATTAACTCCCCCGGGGGTTCCGGTTATCTCCCGGTACTCCGATAAATGCCTGAACTATCCGAAACCATTCCGGTGTCCAAACATAACCTTCCAATATATCAATCTTCATGTCTCAACCATTTCGAGACTCCTCGTCATGTCTGTGATCACATCCGGCACTCCGAACTACCTTCGGTACATCAAAACACATAAACTCATAATACCGATCGTCATCGAACGTTAAGCGTGCGGACCCTACGGGTTTGAGAACTATGTATACATGACCGAGACTCACTTACGGTCAATAACCAATAGCGGAACCTGGATGCTCATATTGGTTCCTACATATTCTACGAAGATCTTTATCGGTCAAACCGCATAACAACATACATTGTTCCCTTTGTCATTAGTATGTTACTCTCTCGAGATTCGAACGTCGGTAGCATCATACCTAGTTCAATCTCGTTACCGGCAAGTCTCTTTACTCGTTCCGTAATGCGTCAGCCCGCAACTAACTCATTAGTCACATGCTTGCAAGGCTTATAGTGATGTGCATTACCGAGAGGGCCCAGAGATACCTCTCCAACAATCGGAGTGACAAATCATAATCTCAATCTATGCCAACTCAACAGACACCATCGGAGACACCTGTAGAGCATCTTTATAATCACCCAGTTACGTTGTGACGTTTGATAGCACACTAAGTGTTCCTCCGATAATCGGGAGTTGCATAATCTCATAGTCATAGGAACATGTATAAGTTATGAAGAAAGCAATAGCAATAAACTAAACGATCATAGTGCTAAGCTAACGGATGGGTCAAGTCAATCACATCATTCTCTAATGATGTGATCCCGTTCATCAAATGACAACTCTTGTCCATGGCTAGGAAACTTAACCATCTTTGATTAATGAGCTAGTCAAGTAGAGGCATACTAGTGACACTCTGTTTATCTATGTATTCACACATGTACTAAGTTTCCGGTTAATACAATTCTAGTATGAATAATAAACATTTATCATGATATAAGGAAATATAAATAACAACTTTATTATTGCCTCTAGGGCACATTTCCTTCACATATAACTAATAGCACTAAGGCCATCCACTATGTATGCCAAAACCGGTGTCAAGAGAATTGTTGCTACATTTGGTACCGGTGCCCTGCACTAGCGAGCCGATGCATAGGAAAAATCCAGGGAACCGGACACTAGAGCACCTAGTTGCTCTGATGCCAGTTCCTTCGTGCCATAAAGTTTTAGTATTTTACTGCTTGACTGCTCGGATGTGTGGACCAAAGTTGGCTGCACCAACTGCTGAAGCGGTGCCAAATAATTTTCTAATGGCACCGCTGATGAGATTGCAACATTTTTAGATACTAGCTAGAAGCTGTGACATTGTCTTAATCACATCCAGAATAACATAGCATAGTGACAGTGTCTGAATCACATCTAACAAATGATTTGTAACAACGAAAGTGGGGCTAACCTTCTCTGCACATGCCTGATAACCCACAAGTACAGGGGATCGCAACAGTTTTCGAGGGTAGAGTATTCAACCCAAATTTATAGATTCGACACAACGGGAGCCAAAGAATATTTGTAAGTTCTAGCAGTTGAATTGTCAATTCAACCACACCTGGAGATTAAATATCTGCAGCAAAGTGATCAGTAGCACAATAATATGATAGTTTTAATAGCAGTGGTAACAATAGCAATGGTAACGCTAGCAGTAGTAACAGTTTTGTAGAAGTTGTAACAGTAGCAATAGCGATAGTAACTTTTTTTAGAACGAAGGCTCGCGGAGAGCCCGGCTTTGAATTAACAAAGCCATCAACCGGCCAGGAAATACAGACACACACAAACCCCCACGACCAAACGATACAAGGGGACACTCTAGGAGGCTTACAACTCAATGGGTCGCACAAGCACCAAAAGAATACAGGAAAACAAAGCTCGAAGCTTGTCCTAGCCGAAGACTACAGCCAAACTGCCATCTAGGGATGAGGCACACACGAGCACGCCGAGGACCTGCTTGCAACAGAGTGTGGTAAGTGAGCCCGACCAACGCCCAAGTAGAAAGACACCACACATCCGCCGTCTCTCACGCCGCAAAGGGACCCTTCCCTCTCGCCATGGCTCGCAAGGCGCCGTACCCGGCGGACTTGAGAGACGCTCACCCTAGAGCAGGGGATGTATCAGCTTCGGGATCTGGAACAGTCGCAGCACATCACCACTTGAACATTCGAGCACTCTGCGACTGCCGCATCACCACAACCTAGAATGCCTGAGAGCTGCAGGAAAACCACCAGGTGCAGCTACTGAAAAAAGGCAGCAGAGGCATCAAGAGAACCGACAGGCCACCGAGGAGCATTGCCAGGCAGCCGAACGCCTACAGCCATGCCGAACCTCGTGACACCGCCATCACCGGACCACCCAAGCCACCCAAGCTCCGACCTTGAACCCCTCACCTGAATGCAACCCTCCCCAGGCGGCGCCCCCAAGGAAGAACACGACGCACAGCGCGCCGTCGCCACCCAATCCAAGCCGGATTTTGGGCTTTCACCCGGGAGGAGGAGCAGGGGTGGAAAGGGGAAGGGCCTCTGCAGCACCTCCAAGGAGGGGACGACATCGGGGGCGTCGCTGCTGCCAGGCCGGCCATGCCGGCCAGCGGTTTCCCGCGGCCCGAAACCAGACCACCGGTCACCCACCCACATCATACCGGCGCTCGGAGGGAGGCTGGCAAGAAGCGGTGGGGACGAGGAAGACAAGGGAAAGGAGCCACCCTCAGATCTGACGAGGAGGGGAAGACCTCCGCGCCGCCGCCGCCACCCGCCGTAGCCTCACCACCCGTGTGGTCGAGGCCGCCGGCCAGAGCTACCCGCGAACGATGCCGGCCGAGAAGGCGCCGCCGCCTCGCCAAGAAGGGCCGCCGCCCCAGATCCGAGGTCCTCCTCGAGGAAAGGAGCGACCGAGGCCTCGCTGCCACCTTCACGGGCGGCCGCGCGGGCGGATCCGGCGGCTTTCTTAGGTGGCGGCGAGGGAGGGAGGGTGAGGAGGCGGCCATGACGGGAAACCCTAGTCGCCGCCCGAAGCGGACGACACGGGGGCCGCGCGGGGGGGGGGGGGGGGCTGTCAACCCTCAGTCGACTCCGGTAAAAATGATTTTAACTAATCGTTCAGCAATAGTAACTTAGCAAGAGCAATATGTGGAAAACTCGTTGGCATTGGATCGGTGAATTCGTTGGATGATATTCATCAGATATCAGTCATAACCTAGGGTGACACAGAACTAGCTCTAGTTCATAAATATAATTTAGGCATGTATTCCATAAAGAGTCATACATGCTTATGGAAAAGAACTTGCATGACATCTTTTGTCCTACCCTCCCGTGGCAGTGGGGTCCATAAGGAAACTAAGGGAAATTAAGGCCTTCTTTTAATAGAGAACCGGAACAAAGCATTAATACACAATGAATACATGAACTCCTCAAATTACGGTCATCACCGGAAAGTATCCCAATTACTGTCACCCTAGGGTTTACGGATCATAACACGTAATAGGTGCATATGGCTTGCAAGATCGGATCTAGAACATAAATACAATGGTGAAAGCATAAAGGGTTCAGATCTAAAATCATGGCACCCGGGCCCTAGTGACAAGCATTAAACATAGCAAAGTCATAGCAACATCAATCTGAGAACATAGTAGATACTAGGGATCAAGCCCTAACAAAACTAACTCGATTACATGATGAGTCTCATCAAACTCCTCACCGACCAACGAGCTTACGAAGGAATTACTCATTCCCGGTGGGAGCATCATGGAATTGGTGATGAAGGAGGATTTGTGATGACGAAGACTGAAGATTCCCCTCTTCAGAGCCCCGATCGAGCTCCAGATCTGGCCTCCCGATGAAGAACAGGAGATCTGGCCCTAACAAAATAATATGGGCTCTTTGTTAGATCAATAATAATGCATATGAGAGCCACTCAACATGTTCATCGTGGCCTTCCCTTTGGTACGACTCAACAAAAGAAAAGGAAAAGAAATTCAGAGAAACACACTGAAATATTTTTAGAGTTTTTATTTTTTCTTGAAGAAAGCTAAATAAAGAGGGAAAAAATAGAAAAACTATTTACACGAGAAAGCTCCCAACAAGCAAAAGAAGAATCGAGAAATCCTTTTGGGTTTTCTTTTAATACTAAAACTAAATTAAACTATAAATAAAAACCGAAAAGAAGCAAGAATTTTTTTTGGATTTTCTCAGAGTCTTTCAAACACACAAGAAGAAAGCGAGAGAATAAATCTAGCATGGATAATACAATGAAAAAGTATGAACACTGACAACTGGAATGAAATGTGTGAACATGAATATAACTAGATCATTGAAGGCGCGCGTTGCCGCACCCGTCCATTTTTACAATGGAGCGATAGGAATTACATAAATATGTTGAAGCATGATTACTACCTAGATTCAAGCCAAATAGTAACTTCATTGCTTCTACGATTTCATTGAATCCTTACATATAAACTATAAAAATAGACTAAAGTATGGAAATGGCAGTGATCATTACTTCTTGTGTTTGAACAAGCATCTTTTTGCCGCGTCTGGAAAGGCAAACCCTTTTGTTGTAACGTCCAGGAACAACTTTGGCCTGACTAACAAAAAAGCGACAATTTTAGCATGCTCATATGAGCAAAGAATTCACACATCAAACTTGCAATGACTGGATAGCAGATGATACAAGTTATACCAAAGAGATTAAACACGCTCAGAACAAAAATGCACGTAAAACTATTACCTAAGGAAGGATATTACTCAATAATAGCAGATGCAAGGACCAAAAAAAGGACTCCGTGGACTAAGGCCAAACAGATTTTCTCTCAAACTGATGTTTGAAAGCACCTCGGGCCGTCAGACTGCCAATGAACGACAATCTAATTGGTAATACAATTACTATACGAATTATCAGTACTGTAGTGTAACAAATTTAACAACCCAAAGAGCACCAAAAACTGGAATCAAAGCCAAGTCGTCTTCTTCTTACTCTCTTTAGCACAAAATTACATAAACAATAAAAACTGGTTAATGTTGGATATGTCGGGGAAGAGAAAAAAACTATACTACAGTCAATAGCAGATATAGTTGAACGCAGTGTTTACATGATTAACAAAAAATCGTATCCATCTAGATCTCTATATATATTTGCGAAAATTCAAACTAATAATCACCAAAGGCAGAATTCTCCCTTCCAGATAGAAATAATTTAAATCAAATTTTCTTACAAAAGTAACCTGCAGGCTAAAAATGTTACTTTTAGAATTTAAGCATACTACAAATTGACTGTCTATTTCAGACAATCAAGTGGCAACTACCCATTGTTTTGTAAATAGCTAATTGTACAACATTTTTTTCCTAAATTCGGAGGAACACAGTCCTCAGTATGGTGATTATATAATCTGGATTATCGAGTTGGAGTTTGTCAACTTACTTTCATATGTGCCATAGTGTTGGTCGTTGGTAATGGAGGAGATCAATAGTGTAGGTTCCAACAATGGCAGAAATAGGATCTGTAGAACGAAAAGAAGTCGACTAATGTGTTCAATGGAGCAATGGTAAGAAATAAAACCAAGACCTTAACTGGTAATAACAAACTACACCATCTGTGTGCTTTGAATAAAAGTTGGCTATAATTTTAATGTGGATAACAGCAACATGGATGCAACTATGTGTTCGAAATTTATAGTCTTATAAAAATGTCTGTCAGTGGCTGTAAATTTTCTTTAGGTCCATGTAATCACATGAATCGCAGATTCATACTACAAATTAGCAAGGGGAGATCCATCTAATCTTTCAATGATAATAAAACAGTGCAGCATTTTCTGATTTTGGGCTATCACAGGATAAAGCCATGCGTTAGTGGTGCTGCAAAGCGACATGAGAGACGAAACATGATCACACATGTAAAAGCAGATAAATAAATCAGCAATCTACTGTAGAAAAATCTATTCGGAAGCATGAGAAATTTCTGTTCTTTGGGCCACACAAAAATGAGCTAAAAGGAAGAGGAGTGAGCAATATCCCTAAGAATAGAAAGAGCTGCCACGACCTTGTTATGTTTATGATTTTTTTCTGGTCAGGTGGTGATGCGGGGTAGTAATGAAAACAAATTGACATACTGAAAGAGCGAACCTCTAGTCTAAACAGTAACTCTGTCATAGCCAGAATCTCTCATTTCTATGTACAATTTATTTGTCAGGAAAGATAAACACACATTATATCAGGTCAGATGATTTGATTTGCTAAGGTTTTGGTCTAAATCACATTCAATGCGGACATCAATAGAGCAAATTCTATTTTCAGAGCAGGCATGTGAGAGAGGTTCTGTCCATTAATATTCTTATGGATGAATGCAAACAAGAAGGCATGACATAATTTCGACTTCGACCCAAAGATCGGCGGAGTCCTTTTGGTTGCACAATGACACATTAAGTTGTCCGACTATTAAGTTATCACTATGGAATTGCTCAGCTGGATCCTGTAACATAGCTCACCATCAGTAAAGCAACCTATCTTTCATGCCAGCACAATGTCAAGAAGAAATAGAAAGTATATTTTAGTTGAGAGGTTGAAATACATACCTTCGCAATAAGTACTGACCAATACGAATAATGACATTGTTCACAGCCTACCAAAAGATGACACGTTTCTTCACTTAATCGGGATATCCACCTAATAAATAAAGCATACATATGTGCTGGTTGTTAATAAAAAAACATCATGCCACAAGTTCAAAGAAATCTATGACGGTTATGAGGACTTTACATTATTAAAATACCAGCTATCTCAAAATAAAATGTACAACCGAACAACGATTCATTATAACTATAGCACACCTTCACTCTGAATAGAAAAGATGATTAGTTAACTAACCTTGAGAGCACCTTTGGCAGCGCAATAAGATCATCCATCTCTTAATTCTCATGCCTCGTATATTCCTAAATCCGACGATCCAAATATTGAAAACTGAACAGTCCCGATGGATCTTGAGCCAACTCTATCTCTTTTGAGAAACTTGACTGGACACTGCAGATACAGTTACAATACATCATCTCTCTTCAGTTTATTTCGGGAAAATTTTGGAATTGTCATTTTGCTAATTTTATTATTTTCATGTCACTCATTTTTAGTATATGTACACTCCCTGCAGATTGTCATATTCATCAGTACAGAAACTGGCATCGATAAATCAACAGCTTGTAGTTAGCAAGAGAGAGAAAAGAGCATTGGAATGGAGAGGGAGAGCAAAATCATTGAACAGAGACAGGGGAAAGGGTGATAGAAGAGGAGTAGAAGCGGATTACCTGCAAAAATTGCATGGTTGTCGCAGAGAATGAAGGCAAACGCGGACTGTGCGCCGCTACTTAATAAACATCAGGCGCCGACGCCGATCACCAATCCATGGTCATGCCATTAGTTGGACATGCCACCATCCCAATTGACCACACGCGACGCGAATGGTGAAGGGGGAGCGCCGGGGCCGATCAAGACGCGCGAGGGGACGCTGCTCGGCTACTGCAGCATCAACCCGCGTACCGGGGAGGAAGAAGGTCAGCCCGATGGGTAAGGATGAGAGGAGTCGCGCACCAACGTCGCTAGAGATCGCCTGTCGCCATAGATACTTGGATCTGTCCCTTCCACGCCGTCGGCGGCACACCTAGCTCTTGCCCTAGGCTGAGGTCGGGAGGGTTCAGAGGTGCGGAGCAGGGTAGTACATGAGGAGAGGCGAGTGCCGCTAGGAGGTGAAGTCGGAGCAGAATCAGGATCGTTAGTATAGAGGATCCGACGATCTGCACCAGGGAAGGATAAATAGCATCAACCCAGGCAAGGAGAATATATATAGGCGCATCGGAGGATGAACTAAGGAGGAGAAGGCGCCTGGATTGTAACGCACATCTACCATCAGTGCCGGCGAGTAATGCGCCTCCACTGCCATTATTGATTGACTCTCCAGCCACCGCATCAACGCCCCTTCGCATCTCCAGATGGGCTCAAATAGCCCAAGCGCAGTCTTCCGTTGTTTTCGAGTAGGCCCAATTCAACAACAGATCAGCGATTTTGTTGTGGGAGCAGCGGCCCAGTCCGTGTAGCGCTATCTGGCGAGGAACAGAAGCTCGGCTGGGATTAAAAGGGATCCTAAAAAAAAGAGGTTGGCATTAGAAGGAATCCAACGGTCAGAGACGCCCAAAATTCCAAATCCGACGGCTAAAATTGCTGATGGCCTGAGAGGGCTGGATTAGTGCGCGGTTTTAATGTATCTAAATGTCGGTGGAAATACGTACTCTCCCAAGCTTAGGCTTTTGGCCTAGCTTGGTAATCACCACCCGTAATAGCCATCTGGTGCCATGTAGAAATGTTGTGGCGGCGGCACCTCAGCGTCCCAATCCTGAGGCTCCTGCTCTACCGCTGCCTGGTCGTTCCGGTAGGCAGCAATGTCCTCTGGCATGACCCTGTATCCACCCCTAGCAATAGAATCAAACAAAGCAGGTGTAGGCAATGGGATAATATCACAGGTTTCCACGCTGAAAACCAAGTTGTAACGAATGTTATGAAAAGAATCATCGACATCAGTGAATTGGTGCGCCTCCATCGCCTGGTGGTCTAGATAAACTCGGGGCAAAGGATAATCATGTTGGCGTATCTGAACATTAAAATGACTCGCTAGAAGAGTGGCAAAAATACCACCATGAATTTTGCGCTTAGTTCTGTTGAGGTGCAGACAGCGTGCAATAATAGCCCCTAGACTAAAGGTGTGATCATTGTGTAGTGCACGGCGTAAAATGGCGAGGTCGGGAGCACTAAGTGCACTGGCCTTCTCCCTAGCAGTTAAGCACTTCGCGTTGAATTGAGCAAAGTAATGCACAGAAGGAAACTTCAAACTAGTGGCGGTAGCTTTCGACACGCTTCTTTCATCACCCACAGTCAAAGTGAGGAGAAAATCCTCAAACTCTGCCGGTCTAGGCTCTCTTAATTCCCTGTCAGAGGGAATCAAACATATGTCGCAAAAATCAGTGAGCGGTATTTGGTGGGTTTCAGAATATAAATTAAACCGCACCTCAGGAGGATTGTTCCTATTTAACAAATAGAAATTTTGCACAAAGGAATTTGTGAGGAGGTGATATTGGTCACACTCATCTGTGAGGAAGTCGGTCAGCCCGGCATTTGCAACAAATTGGGCAAACTCTTGATGGAACCCGGCCTCATGCATGAAGTCATTATGTGGCCATTCGCATGGCCGCACCTCCGCCATTCTTGGAGTGTTGATGTCATTGTCCGATGATTCCCCAATGACTCCCTTAGCATTCTTTTTGGAGGAAAACTTCCTGAAGATACTCATCTTCTTCCTATGAATAAAATTCTTAAAATTTTGGCCACACATTTTTTTTCAACAAAACTTCACAAGATTGATAGCAACTACTCATTTGGATGCATAGAGGCTATATTAAGCATTCAAACTACCTAGAACTCTAAGAATTCAACATGCAAGCCCATCTACAACAGCATCAAGAGCATCTAATTACTCAAAATATGAACCAGCAAAAAAACTAAATGGAGCAATGGAGGAGTCACATACCAAGTAGTAATCCCCGAAAACAGTTTCGAAAACGGAGCTTCGAGCAAAGAACACGAGAGAGAGAGAGAGAGAGAGTTATGGTGATCTTTTCTGGAGGTAGGAGATGCCATGGGCTAAAGAGATAAGTGAGGGGACCCACGTGGGGCCCATCACCCACCAGGGCGCGCCTGGGGTGGTTGGCGCACCCTGGTGTCTTGCAAGCACCAGGGGCACCCCCCTGTGATGTTATTTGTACCAGAAATTCAGAAATATTCAAAAAACATCGTCTTAAAATTTCAGGGCATTCTGAGCACTTTTATTTTTGGGTCATTTTTTATTGCATGGAAAATTCAGAAAACAGACTAAACATGGCATTTTATTTTAGTTAACTAAGAAATATAAAAAAAGGCAGGGACAGAAAGTTGTGCTTACTAAATTCATCGACCACATGCCTCTCGAAAACAATCCATTAATAAGGTTGATCAAGTCATATTAACAACCATTTTCGATTAACATGAACCCAAAGAACTTTTGTAAAACACTAAGTTATCTCAATGGGGATATGCGTGTCCCCAACAATAAGTATATTGTATTTCTTTTTTGCCAACGCCAGGCACCGGTGCGCCGACCCAATGTTGGGCCGATCTCGCGCTAGCCGTTGGATCTCATATCCCTCAGCTGTTGGATCTCCTTCTTCCACCTCTCGTTGACCTCTCCTTCGCTGCAAAGTACACCCCGCGGGAGTCGTGCGCCACCAACCCCCTCCCCCTGGCTGCACTTGTCATCCTCCTCCCCCGCCACCCCTGTCTCCGGTCGTCCTCATCGGCCGCCGCCCCCTCGCCGGTCGTCCTGACGAGCTGCAAAAAAGGTTGTTTGCAGCTCCCTGTAGACACCCTTTCCAGCATGGATGGATGCCCCTCATTGCGTTCTAGCAACCACCTACGAGCTTGCAGCACTCGACGCCCCGGTAGCTGCTCACCGGACCGGTGATCGCAGTTCATAGCTCTGGCCAGTCACCGGTTGGAGCACCTCACCTTCGCCCCATTGTAGAAAATTTTCTTACCCGCTGTAGCACTTTTGGTCACTGGTTGTAGCACACTTGGGGGTCGCCGGCCATGGCCAAGGAGTAGGCGCTGGTTCCAGCAAAAACACAAAAGGCTGGTTGTAGCAAAACTCACGTTGGGTTTCAGCTTCACCGTAGCCGGTTGCAGCTTTTCACGTCGTTTGTAGCTTTGCCTCTGGTTGAAGCCTTTTTTGTTGCCAGTTGAAGCTTTTTCCATCAATGGATGTAGCTTTCTTAGACTCCGGTGCAGCTTCTGTGCTGGTGCCGGCCTGATACGTCTCCAACGTATCTACTTTTTCTCACGCTTTTCCTCTTGTTTTGGACACTAATTTGCATGATTTGAATGAAACTAACCCCGGACTGACGCTGTTTTCAGCAGAACTACCATGGTGTTGTTTTGTGGAGAAATATAAGTTCTCCGAATGGAACGAAACTTTGCGAGGAATTTTTATATAATAAAAGAGAATTTCTGGAGCCAAGATCCACTGGAGAGGAGCCCGTGGGTGGGCACAACCCACCAGGGCGCGCCCCCCTCTCCTGGCATGCATAGGTGGGTTGTCCCCACCTGGTGGCCCCGCTGACCCTGAAACCGACACTATAAAATCCTATTTTTGAAGAAAAAAATCAGGGAGAAAGAATTATCGTGATCCATGAGATGGAGCCGCCGCCAACTTCTGTTCTTCCTCGGGAGGCAGATCTGGAGTCCATTTGGGGCTCCGGAGAGGGGGATCTTCGTTCTTCGTCATCACCAACCCTTCTCCGTCGCCAATTCCATGATGCTCCCCATCGGGAGTGAGTAATTCCTTCGTAGGCTCGCTGGTCGGTGAGGAGTTGGATGAGATTCATCATGTAATCGAGTTAGTTTTGTTAGGGCTTGATCCCTAGTATCCACTATGTTCTTAGATTGATGATGCTATGACTTTGCTATGCTTAATGCTCGTCACTTTGGGCCCGGGTGCCATGAACTCACATCTGAACTGTTTATGTTATCGTCATTATATCCATGTTTTAGATCCGATCTTGCAAGTTATAGTCACCTACTACGTGTTATGATCCGGTAACCCCAGAGTGACAATAACCTGGAATTCTTCCGGTGATTACCGTAGTTTGAGGAGTTCATGTATTCACTATGTGTTAATCCTTTGTTCTGTTCTCTATTAAAAGGAGGCCTTAATATCCCTTAGTTTCCAATATGGACCCCGCTGCCACGGGAGGGTAGGACAAAAGATGTCATGCAAGTTCTTTTAATAAAGCACGTATGACTATTTACGGAATACATGCCTACATTATATCGAAGAACTGAAGCTAGTGATGTATCGCCCTAGGTTATAACTGTCACATGATGAATATCATCCAACAAGTCACTGATCCAATGCCTACAAATTTATCCTATATTGTTTCTGCTAAGTTACTACTGCTATCATCCCTGTTACACTTGCTACAAAATTATTGCTATCACTGTTACTGTTACCGTTGCTGCTGTCACTATTATCAAAACTATCAAACTACTTTGCTACTGATTACTTGTTGTAGATAATTAATCTCCAGGTGTGGTTGAATTGACAACTCAACTGCTAATACCTTCAAATATTCTTTGGCTCCCCTTGTGTCGAATCTATAAATTTGGGTTGAATACTCTACCCTCGAAACTGTTGCGATCCCCTATACTTGTAGGTTATCAAGACCTTTTTCTGGTGCCATTGCCGGGGAGCATAGCTATATTTCTTGAGTCACTTGGGATTATTATCATATTATCACTATGAAGAATCTAAAGGATCCAAAGACTAAGATATTTCCCTCAAAGACGAGGGGAGGTAAGGAACTGCCATCAAGTTCTGCTTTAGATTCACCTTCTGTTTTGAGTAAACTTGCAACACCACAACATACTATCAATTATAATATGTCACAAGTTATTGATGATGCTACTTTTACTATGAATGTTGCTTATGATGATGCTAGTACCTTGCTTGCTAATGATGATGTGCCACTTGGTGATTTTCTTGAAAAAAATTTGCTAGTGTAATACAACATGATGTTGTTGAATCTGATGATGAGCTTGAAACTGAAACTCCTGAAACACCTGCTAGAACTAGCCTTCCTCGATATGAATTTCCTAAGGTACCAGAAGGTTATGTTATGAAGAGGAGACAACCAGAGATATTCTTGCTTGTAAGGATAGAGATGATCTAGAGAAATTACTATGCAAGTACAAAGAAAAATCTCTGAATGCTAGAATGAAATGTGATCCTAAGTTTGCTACTTCACCTATCTTTATTGATGATAAGGATTATGAATTCTCTATCGACCCAGTGTTAATTAGTTTGGTCGAATCTGATCCTTTCCATGGTTATGAAACTGAAACTGTTGTGGCACATCTTACTAGTTGAATGACATAGCCACCCTTTTTATTCATGATGAGAAGACTCGCTATTACTTTATTCTCAAATTATTTCCTTTCTCATTAAAGGGTCATGCTAAAGCTTGGTACAATACTCTTGCTCCTGGTTGTGCGTAGTCCCCAGGATATGATTTATTACTTCTCTGAAAAATATTTTCCTGCTCATAAGAAACAGGCTGCCCTACAGGAAACATTTAACTTTGTGCAAACAAAAGAAGAGAGTCTCCGACAAGCTTGGGGAGGCTTTGCCAGTTACTTAATGCTTTGCCTGATCATCCTCTTAAGAAAAATGAAATACTTGATATCTTCTAAAATGGACCAACCGATGCTTCTAGGGACTTCCTAGATAGTTGTGCTGGTTGTGTTTTCGAGAACGAACTGTTGGACAAAATTTGAAGAATTATTGAATAACATATTGAAAAATTATGATGATTGGACTCTTCACGAATCACCGCCTAAACCCAATTCAAGAAGAGGGGTATATTATATCTCAGTCCACGAAGATATGCAAGAGGCAAAGAAATCTATGAAGGAAAAAGGTATTAAAGCTGAGGATGTTAAAAATTTACCTCCTATTGAAGAAATACATGGGCTTAATACACCACCACCACCTAAGGTGGTAGAGGTAAATTATCTTATGAAGTTCAATGATAATGATAATCCTCACAATATGCATCCTAGCCAATGCCTTTATGAGTTTGAAAACTACATTAGAAAACAAGATCACTTCAATGCAAATGTTATGAAACAATTGTAATATAATTACGATGTGATGCTCGCTGAGTGACTTGTTATTATAATTTCAAATGATGTTAGAGGTGTTGGAAAACATGCTTCTATGGTTCAAACTTAGTTAGAACAAGTTGCTAAATCACAAAGAGAATTGCTTGATGAAATGAATAATAATATACATGACTTTGTTGTTAGAGTTGCAACTAGAGGAGGTAAAATGACTCAGGAACCACTTTATCCCGAGGGACACCCAAAAAGAATAGAACAAGATTCACAAAGAAATAACACTAGTGCACCTAGTCCTTCTAAACAGAAAAAGAAGAAGAAAAATGATAGGACATTGCACACTTCTAGTGAACCTGAAATAGAGAAACCTCCTGATAATGAAAATGAAACTTCTATCTCAGATGCTGAAACTCAGCCTGGTAATGAACATCCACCTAGTGAGAATGAAAAATATAATGATGAGGTTCATGAAGACACTCAACCAAATAATGTAAAAGAACCAGATAATGATGTTGAGATAGAACCACCTGTTGATCTTGATAACCCACAACCTAAAAATAAAAGGTATGATAAAAGAGACTTTATTGCTAGAAAACACGGTAAAGAAAGAGAACCGTGGCTTCAAAAACCTATGCATTTTCCACCCAAGTCGACTAAAAAGAAAGATGATGAAGAATTTGAATGCTTTGCTGAAATGGTGAGGCCAATCTTTTTGCGTACTCGCTTGACTGATATCTTGAAATTGCCTCCTTATGCAAAGTATATGAAAGACATCATCACAAATAAGAGAAAAATACCGGAAGATGAAATCTCCACTATGCTTTCTAATTATACTTTTAAAGATGGAATACCTAAAAAACTTGGAGATCCGGGTATACCAACTATACCTTGCTCTATCAAAAAGAATTATGTGAAAACTGCTTTGTGTGATTTAGGAGCTAGTGTTAGTGTTATGCCTTTCTCTTTATACAAAAGACTTGACTTGAATAAATTGACACCTACTGAAATATCTTTGCAAATGACTGACAAATCAACTGCCATACCTATCGGTATCTGTGAGGATGTGCCCGTTGTTGTTGCTCATGTTACTATTTTGACTGACTTTGTTATACTTGAGATGCCCGAGGATGACAACATGTCGATTATCCTTGGTAGACCCTTCTTGAACACTGCAGGGGCTATTATTGATTGCAATAAAAGCAAGTTCACTTTTCATATCAATAGTAATGAACATATGATGCACTTTCCGAAGAAACAATTCCAAGTGAATGGTATTAATGTTATTGAAAAATCTCCGACAATCACTATTGGAAGTTTTCAAGTACCTCTACCTACTGTCAAAAAGAAATATGAAATGATTATTGTTGGGGACATTCATATCCCCATTGAGGTAACTTAGTGATTTACAAAAGTTCTTCGGTTTCATGCTAATCGAAAGTGGTTGTTAATAAGACTTGATCAACCTTATTAATGAATCATTTTTGAGCAGCATGAAGTTGATGAATTTAGTAAGCACTATCTTCTATCCCTATCTTTTTTTTCTGTTTTTATTAGTTAAATAGAATAAAATGCCATGTTTTGTCTGTTTTCTGAATTTCCCGTGCAATAAAAAAATGACCCAAAAATAAAAGTTCTTAGAATGCCTTGAAAATTGAACATGATTTTTTTCTGAATATTTCTGAATTTCTGGTGCAAATAATATCAGAGGGAGGTGCACCAAGTGGGCACAACCCACCTGGGCGCGCCAGGACCCCCAGGCTCGCCCTGGTGGGTTGTGGTCCCCATGTGGGCCCCCTCACTTATCTCTTTAGCCCACATCATCACTTACCTCCAGAAAAAAAATCTTCATTGCTCTCTCTCCCATGTTCTTGCTCTCAAACCCGCGGATTTCGATCTCTTTGCTCGAAGCTCCGTTTCCGAAACTGTTTCGGGGGATTGTCGCTTGGTATGTGAATCCACCGTTTGTCTAATTAGTTTTTGTTTTAGTTGTTTATTTTGACTAATTAGCTGCTCTTGGTGCTGCTGTAGATGTGCTTGCATGTTGAATTCTTAGTTTTCTAAGTTATTTGAATGCTTGCTATGGCCTCTATGTATCCCTATGAGTAGTTGCTATCATTTTAATAAAGTTTTGTTGACACAATTTTGTCACCCAAAAATTTTATTTTCAGAAAATTGTATGCGGACATGATGAACCTATTTGGAAGGAATTCTTCGAGGAGATGATCCTTGGGGGCATCTTCTAGTGACAGTTCTGCTCGCCGGTCTTATGTTGAACCAAGAGAAAGTTCCACGCAAGAAGCCGCCACCAGAACATGCTTATGGCCTTGCGATGAATATATGGTGCATGTTGGCATCAAGGAGGAATTTGAGCAATATGTTCACAATGCCGGTCTCAGTCCCTACCTTTCAGATAAGTGTGAACAACACCAACTTCTCACTTAATCATTTGTTAAAGGATTTAAATATTTTCCACGTGAGTCTAGGGTGTCGTTTATGCTTTATCATAGTCCATTGACTATCCCACTAGAGAATTTTTCTTACCATTGCAAACTTCTGATGTCTACTACACAACCTTCTTCTTGTAGACGTTGTTGGGCCTCCAAGTGCACAGGTTTGTAGGACAGTAGCAAATTTCCCTCAAGTGGATGACCTAAGGTTTATCAATCTGTGGGAGGCGTAGGATGAAGATGGTCTCTCTCAAACAACCCTGCAACCAAATAACAAAGAGTCTCTTGTGTCCCCAACACACCCAATACAATGGTAAATTGTATAGGTGCACTAGTTCGGCGAAGAGATGTTGATACAAATGCAATATGGATGGTAGGTATAGGTTTTTGTAATCTGAAAATATAAAAACAGCAAGGTAGCAAGTGATAAAAGTGAGCGTAAACGGTATTGCAATGCTAGGAAACAAGGCCTAGGGTTCATACTTTCACTGGTGCAAGTTCTCTCAACAATAATAACATAATTGGATCATAAATACAGAAACCTTCGGGAATTAACCTAGATCGGAAGTTCCGTCTCCGCAAGCCTCTGTAGCCACGAGAAATCAATCTAGGCCCTCTCTAGCACCTTGCCGGAGGGGGCCATCATCACCGGTGGCCATGGAGGAGGATCCCGGAGAGGCCATCATCGCCATGAAGGCCAAGGACCAGAGGGAGAACCTCTCCCCATCTAGGGGGGAGGCCATGGAGGAGGAAGCACAAGGGGGAGAACCTCTCCTCCTCTCTCTCGGTGGTGCCAGAGTGCCATCGGGAGGGGAATCTTTGCCGCGGTGATCGTCTTCATCAACATCACCATCATCATCACCATCCTCATCTCTTTTACGTGGTCCACTCTCCCGCAACTCGCTGTAATGCCTACTTGAACATGGTGCTTTATGCCACATATTATGATCCAATGATGTGTTGCCATCCTATGATGTTTTGAGTAGATATCCTTTATCTTTGGGTTGATTGATGATCTAGATTGGTATGAGTTGCATGTTGTAACACCCGGATAATTATGCTACAGTAAACCACTATTAATGGTGCCATGTCATCGATTTGTACTGTTGTTAAGTTCGCGTTGATTCAAAGTTGGTTCAATCAGCAAAAGTAAAGGCAAAAGTAATTAAAAGAAAAGGAGAAGGCAAGTAAAAAAAGGAAAACAGAAACCCACCCTCCCCCAGTGGGCCTCGTGGCCCAGCTGGCCATTCCATGAGGCCGACCCCAGGCCAGCCCAACCCTCGACCTACATACCCCCACGCCTCCCCGAACCCTAACCGCACCTGCCCCCAGATCCCCCCACTCCCCCTCGTTCCCCACTCCCCACTGCTCCCCCCCCCCGATTCGGGATCTGGATCGGGCCACGCCCCGACCCCAACACCATCACCCCACACCACCCCGCCGGACCTCCTCAACCCCATCGCGCAGCTGCTCGCCTCCCGGACTCCTCCTCTCCTTCGCGCGACGCCTGCCTGACGCCTCGGCCTCGCCTCGACGCCGCCCCGCCGCCTGCTCCGTCCCACCGCCGCCTTGACGCGCCAAACCCTGTTGGGATCGCCGCCGCCTGGAGTTGCCCTCGCCGGACCGCCCCGCCTCGCCTCTCCTTCGATGGTCGTCCTCGAGCCTCGACGGCCCCCGATCCCCTGCAAACGGGGGTGAGCCGCCGTTCTCCACTCCTCTCCTCTCCTCTCCCTATAGATCGAACGCGCATGCACCGTCCCCGATCCTCTGCAGTCACCCCGCCCATCGCCATCGCCGCGGCCGGCGCCCTCCCCTGGCCTCGCCGCAGTTCGCCGTTGGCGGCGCCCTGCTCCTCACCCACGCCACTGGTTGTGGCCGCCGGCGCCTAGTGCGCCCGTGCGTGCCCAACCCTCCTCTGTTGGCCCGGGCCAATGACCGCAGGGCCCCCTTTTTCTTTAATAAAAAATGAAGTAAAAATGTAAATTGTTAATTTATTAACTAAAGAATTAATCTAGCTTAATTAGCTGCTTAACTTCTAAATGGGGTAATGTGTCAATGGCAGTAGGGCCCCACTACTAATTAAACTGTTTTAAACAATTTGTTAAACGCATGTGACATTGACAGATGGGCCTTTTCAATTCGCTGATCGGTCAACTCTCACCCACACGCTGATCAGATCGCCGACCGGCAATCGACCGAATTTAATTGCTCTGCTTGACCCAGCCAACTAGCTGGTTGACTCCTGACGTTAGGATGACGTCATGCTGATGCAGTATTATCTTTTTAGTTAATATTAATATTAGAATAATGTTTAAATATTTGAAAAATCATATAAATTAATCCGTAATTCGGATGAAATAGTTTTATACATGAAAGTTGCTCAGAACGGCGAGACGAATCCGAATACGCTCTTCGTTCATATGTCACATGACCCTAGCATAGCGAACATGGAACTTTCCCCTCCGTTTCGTCTGTCCGAAAATGCCAAACTTCGGGAAAGCATTCTCGGATGTTATCCCCTTCACCGGTAACATGTAGCACCGCGTTAGAACACGTCTAGCTCTGTCTGTTGTCCTGTTATGCTCTGTTTGCTCTGTGTTTACTTTTTCTTCCTCCTCTTCTCTCCGGTATACCCTGAGACTGCCGCTGATGCTGCTGTGATCGACTACGTCGACGACGACCCCTTCTGCTTGTCTGAGCAACCAGGCAAGCCCCCCCTTTGATCATCCCGATATCGCCCATTCCATTCTCTCATGCTTGCATTAGATTTTGCTACTGTTATTGATTGCTCCTATTCGATGCATAGCCCGCTTTTGTACTTTGTTGTACTGCTGTTGTACCTTACACCTTATCCTAAATTGCTTAGTATAGGTTGGTTAGAGATCCATCGATGACCCCACCTTGTCCTTGTTGCCCTCGCTTCATCATCGACGACTCGATCAACGTGATCGACGACCAGAGCCCGACACCTCACATCACATCACGCCCCTTTTGTTGCTCGACTCTGCAGAACTACTATCGAGTGCCGAAGGTGATCCCTCATAACGCACTCCTGATGATAATTTTGTAGTGTAGCTATTCGGTCGTGGTCATCGAGGGTGATTTCCTCTTTCACCATTCCCGAGCACGGCTCGTTGCAACACCTCAAGTGTGAACCTCGAGGGTGGTCCCTCTTACGTTCGCCTTGATGATTACATTGAGTGGAATCCACCGGGGGTGATTCCTCGGGTTTTCCCCTTGATGTCTGTACACACGGTTACTTTGACTTTACTTGAGACATTGGTGAAAGTAGGGCGGGCCCGGAGAGCACCCGCAAGATGGTTACGAGGCATGGCCGGGCCGGCAAGCCGCCCCCAAGTGGGCTGGGCTAGCCCTTCCCGTATTTCCTCGAGACGGGGCGATGGGGTCACATTATCGTGAGTCTCATCTCGTCTCCGCAAACTAATAATACACTACGGTTTGGGTATTTGTTCTGAGTTGACCTTTGGCCTTTACGCACTACCCACCACGCGAGAATAGTTATGGGCCTCGACGTTGCAGTATCAGCCGAAGCTTTGTCAGACGTCCAGTTCAGCATTGCGGCACGGCTGGGCTGGCACCCCAGAGGTGGTACCTAGGTCCGCCCTGCATGTAATGACCCGGAGTGATGTAGACCGGCGGGGACCTCTCTGCTGAGCCTAGGTAGGGCTACCACGTGTTGATCTTCCGAGGCCGGGCATTGACCCCAGAAAGGTGTGTACGGCCAGAGTGATCGAGCGTGTTGGGTTACGTGGTGCACCCCTGCAGGGAGGATCTTTATTCGAATACAGTGTCCACGGTAATGGACGTTCAGACTTATATCTTGATCTAATACAACTAGAAATGGATACTTAAGATATGTGGCTCCGGGATTGCTTTCTCACAGGGAGTCGAGGAAGGATCTCTGGGCATTATTGCTACAACATGCTTGATAATTAAACTGCTATTATTTACTCTTCTTCATGCTGCAAGATGCTTGGAGCTACTTGAAGATGCTAGTCTTCGATAGGCTAGGCCTTCCCCCCTATTACGGCATACCGCGATTCAGGTCCATGAATACAGCCTTTCCATTTGATACCAATGCATACTTAGTATAGATCTGATGCTTGCGAGTACTTTGGATGAGTACTCACGGTTGCTTTGCTTCCCCTTTCCCCCCTTCTTTCTTCTTTCTGGTTGTTGCAACCAGATGGTGGATCCCTGGAGCCAGATGCCACTGCCGATGAATACTACTACACGGAGACCGCCGACGACCAGGAGTAGTTAGGAGGTCCCATGCAGGAGGCCTTGCCTCTTCGATCGTGTTGCTTTTGTGCTAGCCTCCTTAAGGCATCCTTGTTTAACTTATGTTTGTACTCAGATATTGTTGCTTCCGCTGACCCGCTTGTGTATCGAGCTATGTATTCGAGCCCTCGAGACCCCTAGCTTGTAATATGGAGCTTGTATTATTTTATTGGTGTCTAGAGTTGTGTTGTGATATCTTCCCGTGAGTCCCTGATCTTTTGGTGCGTGTATGATTAGTGTACGGTCGAATCAGGGGCGTCACACATGTTTTATTATTGGTGCTGTCCTATGGTGCTCTCCATGTCGCACAAGCGTGAGGGATTCCTGCTGTAAGGTGTTGCAATACGTTCATGATTCGCTTATAGTGGGTTGCGTGAGTGACTGAAACACAAACCCGAGTAAGGGGGTTGTTGCGTATGGGATAAAGAGGAATTGATGCTTTAATGCTATGGTTGGGTTTTACCTTAATGATCTTTAGTAGTTGCGGATGCTTGCTAGAGTTCCAATCATAAGTGCATATGATCCAAGAAGAGAAAGTATGTTAGCTTATGCCTCTCCCTCATATGAAATTGCACTAGTGATTACTAGTCTTATTAACAATTGCCTAGGACAATTCCGCACACCGATCCACCATTATTCCACACTCGCTATTTATAATATTTAGTAATATATTCTAACTTTATGATAACAGCACCTACTTTTATATTTTAGCTCTTCGATAACATGCAAAGTTATCCTCTTCATACCCACAACGTAGTTTAATTTCTCGTTTCTAGTTGGAAGCAAACGTTCGGTATACATAGAGTCATATCAGTGGCACATAGGGCTTGAGAAAATATGGATCTTACCTTTATCTCCTTGTGGGTTCGACACTCCATACTTATCACTCCCACCTTTGGAAATTGCTATGATGACTCCCTTCACTTGGGGATTATCAAGCTCTTTTCTGGCGCCGTTGCCGGGGAGCAATAGCGTGGGGTTGATATTCTTGTGTGTGCTTGTTTGCTTTATTCACTAAGTAGATTTTGTTTTTCCTTTTTGTTTCTGTTTAGTTGTGGGTGAAACATACAAAAAATAAAAGAATGAAAATACAAAAAAATTTACTTGCCTTTCATGCCTAATTTTTTTTTTCAAAAAAGAGAAGTGATTGGAAAGTTTTGCATTGAAGAAGTGAGGGTCGACCTTGAGCACTTGTGTTCATGCTCATGGAAACAATGTAGAATTTTTCATGGAAGTTTCTCTGTAAATAATTATCCCCTTGTATATACCCATTGTATTATAAAAATAATGTGCCAAGCTTTGGTTTTAGGATGATTAGATTGCTTGTTTACTATGTGCAGAACAAAAACAGAAACTTTGGCTGTAGCGCGTGATTTTACATTTTTACTGGAGGGTCAAATGGGTCTTAAACTTTTTGCACCTTAATTCTGTACAAATTGTTCAAAATTTCAAATTTATTCCATAATTTTTGGAGTTACATAAGTTTGCTAAATCTCCAGATTACTACAGACTGTCCTGTTTTTGATAGATTCTGTCTTTCGCTTGTTGTTTGCTTATTTTGATGAATCTATGGCTAGTATCGGGGGGTATGAACCATAGAGAAGTTGGAATTAACACCAATATAAATAAATAATGAGTTCATTACAGTACCTTAAATTGGTAGTTTGCTTTATTACACTAACAGATCTCACAAAGTTTTTGTGGATGAAGTGTTCGAAGAACGAGGAGTTACCAATGTGAGAAGAATAAAGAGAGGCAAGAGTTCAAGCTTGGGGATTCCCAAGGCACCCCAAGTAAATATTTCATGGATACTCAAGCATCTAAGCTTGGGGATGCCCCGGTTGGCATCCCATCTTTCTTCTTAAAAAAATATCAGTATACCTTGGTTTTTGTTTTGTTCACATGATTTGTGTCCTTTGTGTTTTTCTTTTTATTTAAGAACAATGCTAGTATGATATGTACCTTCATTAATTTATAGAATACTTCATGTGCTTCACTTATATCTTTTAAGTATGACCTTATAGAATTGCTCTTTGTGCTTCACTTAAATCATTTGAGTATGGTTTTATAGAATGCTTCGTGTGCTTCACTTATATATTTTGAGCTTGGATATTGGTTAGTCTATATTATTTGTAGAATGCTCCATGAAATTCACTTATATATTTTGGAGTATGAATAATACTATCATCTAAAGTGGGTTTGGAAGAGTGTCAACTTTAGGAATTAGTGATCCCACTGTTCCGAATGAGAAGAATTTTGCTTATGTGGAGAGTAGAAAAATTTCTATGCTTGTAGATCATGAAAAGAATGCTTTATGTGATGGTTATATTGTTGAATTCATTCATGATGCTACTGAAAATTATTAGGAGGGAGGAATATATGCTTGTAGGAGTTGCAATAATATCAAGTTTCCTCTCTATGTGCTTAAAGTTTTGAAGTTATACTTGTTTTGCCTTCCTATGCTAGTTGATTCTTGTTCCTATAAATTATGTCATCACAAAATCCCTAGGCATAGGAAGTGTGTTAGATTAGAATGTGCTAGTCATATTCTTCATGATGCTCTCTTTATGTTTCAGTTCTTTTCTTTTATGTGAGCATCATTGAAATCATCATGCCTAGCTAAAAGGCATTAAAGAAAAGCGCTTGTTGGGAGACAATCCAATATTTACCCTTACTGTTTTTTTGTGTTTACATGATTAAGCTACTGTAGTAATCATGTTTTATAGATTTTGTTTCAATAAAGTTCCAAGTAAGACCTTTCGGAAGTCTTGGGTGAAAGTTAATGTGATCTTGCTGTAAAAAAACAGAAACTTTGCGCTCATGAGATTAGCTACCATTTTTTTACAGAAGAGTGCTTTTGAGTTGATTCTTTTTGCAGAAGATTAATAGACAAATTACTCACGTCCACCAATTTATTTCATAATTTGTGGAGTACCAGAAGTATGGTTGTTGTTCACATCATTACAGACTATTCTGTTTCTGACAGATTCAGTTTTCATTGCATAGTTTGCTTGTTTTCTAGTTTCTATGGTTTATATTTCTCAATATAAATTGTAGAAATGATATGATATAGTAGACATTGTGTGGGAACAATTATGAACCTTGTCTTTTACAGTACCAAAGTGAATGGTTTACTCTTTATCATACTAACCTATCTCACGAAGTTTTGTTAAGTTTTGTGTGATTGAAGTTTTCAAGCTTTGGGTGAGATATCGATATGAGGAGAATAAGGAGTGGAAAGACCCTAAGCTTGGGGATGCCTAAGACACCCCAAGGTAATATTCAAGGAAGACTCAAGCGCCTAAGCTTGGGGATGCCGGAAGGCATCCCTCTTTCGCCTTCAAAACTATCGGTATAGCTTACTCGGAGCTATATTTTTATTCGTCACATGATATGTGTTTTTCTTGGAGCGTATTTCAATTTTACTTGTTGTTTGAATAAAATCATTGGATCTGAATTATTGAATGAAAAAGAATCCTCCCATGGCTAGTTAATTATTTGACCACTCGGTGTTCTTCACTTATATCTTTTGGAGTAGTTTGTCATTTACTTATGTGCTTCATGTATATCCTATGAGTAAATGGTTGAATGTCATAAATATGAATTTATATATGTTTCATATTCTTATAACACGGGGAGTAATGACTTCACACATAATAAGTATAGGTAGTAAACTCATTGAAAGTTAGCAAACGTGGAATTGGTCACTTGAACAATTCATGAAAGAATATTGAAGGAAGAGAGATTTCACATATAAATATACTATCTTGGACATCTTTTGTAATTGTGAGCACTCATTAAAATATGACATGATAAAAGGTTGATGTTGTACAAGCAAGACAACTTAATGGGTTATGTTTTCTTATATCCGAAATGAAGTATATTGTCATGGATCATCCAACATGCTGAGCTTGCCTTTCCCTCTCATGCTAGCCAAATTCTTTGCACCAAGTAGAGATACTACTTGTGCTTACAAACATCCCTTAAAACGAGTTTTGCCATGAGAGTCCACCATACCTACCTATGGGTTGAGTAAGATCCTTCAAGTAAGTTGTCATCGGTACATGCAATAAAAAATTGCTTTCTAAATATGTATGATCTATTAGTGTGGAGAAAATAAGCTTTATACGATCTTGTGATATGGAAGCAACAAAAGTGACGGACTGCATAATAAAGGTCCCTATCACAAGTGGCAATATAAAGTGATGTTCTTTTGCATTAAGATTTTGTGCATCCAACCTTAAAATCGCATGACAACCTTTGCTTCCCTCTGCGAAGGGCGTATCTTTTACTTTTATCTTCTACCTTATGCAAGAGTCATGGTGATCTTCACCTTTCCTTTTTACATTTTATCCTTTGGCAATCACATTGTGTTGGAAAGATCCTGATATATATCTATATATATATATATATATCCAATTGGATGTAAGTCATCATGAACTATTATTGTTGACATTACCCTTGAGGTAAAAAGTTGCGAGGCGAAACTATAAGCCCCTATCTTTCTCTGTGTCCGATTAAAACCTTGAACCCATAAATATCACGTGAGTGTTAGCAATTGTGAAAGATTAAGTGATAGTTGAGTATGTGGAGTTTGCTAAATCAAAGCTCTGACATAGACCCTTCTGAAAATAAGATGAATTGCAATTGTTTGATGACTAAGACCACGGTTTGTTAGTTTTCAAGAAAGTTCATGACCTATACTTTAACATGTGAATAGCTTGATACT
Organism: Aegilops bicornis; assembly: GCA_021605145.1. Classification (NCBI taxonomy): domain Eukaryota; kingdom Viridiplantae; phylum Streptophyta; class Magnoliopsida; order Poales; family Poaceae; genus Aegilops; species Aegilops bicornis. The sequence continues at coordinate 535,705,153 of CM038670.1, forward strand.
TGTTCATGAAAAGTTTTATGAGTTGAGCTACTCTTATGATATATAATGATGCTAGAAAAAGTGATTGGAACTATCATTGATCAAACTTGTGCACTTGCTAGCATTCACACTTCATAAATTATTTCTTTTATCATTTACCTACTCGAGGACGAGCAGGAATTAAGCTTGGGGATGCTGATACGTCTCCAACGTATCTAAAATTTATGAAGTATTCATGCCATGTTTACAATAGTTTTATATGATTTTGGTATGATTTGATTAGAACTAACCCGGACTGACGCTGTTTTCAGCAGAACTACCGTGGTGTTGTTTTTGTGCAGAAATAAAAGTTCTCGGAATGTGATGCAAATCAACGGGGAATTTTTCTGGAAAAAAGTGAAAAATACTGGAGCAAAAATCTACCGGAGGGGAGTCCCGGGGGGCCCACGAGGGTAGGGGCGCGCCCACCCCCTGGGCGCGCCCCTATGCCTCGTGGACTCCTCGAAGGCCCCCCCGATGTGAAATCAACGCCAACTCCTCCTATAAATACAGAAACCTTTGGGAATTAACCTAGATCGGAAGTTCCATCACCGCAAGCCTCTGTAGCCACGAGAAATCAATCTAGGCCCTCTCCAGCACCCTGCCGGAGGGGGCTATCATCACCGGTGGCCATGGAGAAGGATCCGGGAGAGGCCATCATCGCCATGAAGGCCAAGGACCAGAGGGAGAACCTCTCCCCATCCAGGGGGGAGGCCATGGAGGAGGAAGCACAAGGGGGAGAACCTCTCCTCCTCTCTCTCGGTGGCGCCGGAGTGCCATCGGGAGGGGAATCATCGCCGCGGTGATCGTCTTCATCAACATCACCATCATCATCACCATCCTCATCTCTTTTACGCGGTCCACTCTCCCGCAACCCGCTGTAATCCCTACTTGAATATGGTGCTTTATGCCACATATTATGATCCAATGATGTGTTGCCATCCTATGATGTTTTGAGTAGATATCCTTTGTCTTTGGGTTGATTGATGATCTAGATTGGTATGAGTTGCATGTTTTATTTTTGGTGCTGTCCTATGGTGCTCTCCGTGTCACGCAAGCGTGAGGGATTCCCGCTGTAGGGTGTTGTGATACGTTCATGATTCGCTTATAGTGGGTTGCGTGAGTGACTGAAACACAAACCCGAGTAAGGGGGTTGTTGCGTATGGGATAAAGAGGACTTGATGCTTTAAAGCTATGGTAGGGTTTTACCTTAATGATCTTTAGTAGTTGTGGATGCTTGCTAGAGTTCCAATCATAAGTGCATATGATCCAAGAAGAGAAATTATGTTAGCTTATGACTCTCCCTCATATGAAATTGCAATAGTGATTACCGGTCTTGTTAACAATTGCCTAGGACAATTCTGCACACCGATCCACCATTATTCCACACTCGCTATTTATAATATTTAGTAATATATTCTAACTTTATGATAACATCACCTACTTCCATATTTTAGCTCTTCGATACCATGCAAAGTTACCCTCTTCATACCCACAACGTAGTTTTATTTCTTGTTTCTAGTTGGAAGCAAACGTTCGGTATACGTAGAGTCGTATCAGTGGCAGAGAGGGCTTGAGAGAATATGGATCTTACCTTTAGCTCCTTGTGAGTTCGACACTCCATACTTATCACTTCCACCTTTGGAAATTTCTACGATAATTCCCTTCACTTGGGGATTATCAGACATACAACAAGTGTTCTCAAATCCTTAAAGACTCAATCCGATAAGATAACTTCAAAGGGAAAACTCAATCCATTACAAGAGATGGAGGGGGAGAAACATCATAAGATCCAACTATAATAGCAAAGCTCGCGATACATCAAGATCGTGCTGAATCAAGAACACGAGACAGAGAGAGATCAAACACATAGCTACTGGTACATACCCTCAGCCCCGAGGGTGAACTACTCCCTCCTCGTCATGGAGAGCGTCGGGATGATGAAGATGGCCACCGGTGAGGGATCCCCCCTCCGGCAAGCTGCCGGAACAGGGTCCCGATTGGTTTTTGGTGGCTACAGAGGCTTGCGGCGGCGGAACTCCCGATCTAGGTTATGTTCTGGAAGTTTGGGTATATATAAGAGGTTTTGGCGTTGGGAACAAGTCAGGGGGGTCTCCGAGGCGGCCACGAGGTAGGGGGCGCGCCCCCAGCCCTTGTGGGTGCCTCGGGACTCTTCTGGCCCATCTCCGGTGCTCTGTGGGCTTCTTCTGGTCTAAAACCAGTCTCCGTGAAATTTCAGGTCAACTGGACTCCGTTTGGTTTTCCTTTTCTGCAATACTAAAAAACAAGGAAAAAACAGAAACTGACACTGGGCTCTAGATTAATAGGTTAGTCCCAAAAATCATATAAAATAGCATATAAATGCATATGAAACATCCTAGATGGATAATATAATAGCATGGAACAATAAAAAAATTATAAATACATTGGAGACGTATCAACTTCCATTTTGGGGTTCGCTTGATGAGCCACCAAAAGTTGAGTTTGAGTCTTTCTTGACTAGCCTTTGTTACGGTCAAAATAGGGGAGTGATACAAGGAATAATAAAGAGCATTCATTTTCCCGCAATTCAGTATTTTGCTATTTAAAGGGAAATGCATAGTAGGCAAGCAAGACTGTAGCATACTTTGTGCACCAGACTTGAGCCTCATTCACACCGCTCTCACTTGTGAAAGGAATTATAACCTTGGAGCGATTGTTGCACGTAGACTTCAGCATAACGCTAACAGTGGCTGGTTCTATGGTGGATTTTACGCCACGCCACACGAGGGCTGGGTGTTTCACCTTTGCCCTTTGATCCTATCCTACCCACACGGTACTTGGATTTTGACACCTTAAAAGAGCATAATATTCTTAAGGGAAAGGTTGATAATTTCACACATATTTTCCTGCGCATGCTCTTTTTGATTATCACAGCAAGGGGAGATTTTTTTGACTATATACTACAAGGCAACAGCCTCACAGTTCTTTATTAAAAAGAACCAGAGAAGTTACAAGGTTACAAATTACAAGTAAAATAACAAAGGAGATACTTACAAAGAGTAACGATGGGAGGGCAACTATCCAGGAGGTTAGGCTATTCCTATATTTACATTTGATGAAATGTCATGGACAAAATTTCTCCTCCAAGATCTAAAGGAAGGCAGTTCATTTATGAAGATCTTCCCATTCCTTTGAGTCCAAATATTCCATGTGGCAGTGAAGACCACCTCTGTGAAAAATGGTAAACCAAAATCCTTCGTAGCAGATAAAGCCATTTCATAGGAAGTCTGGTTTGGTTGAAGAATCCATGAAATGCCAAGGTAATTCCAAACCCGCTGAGCGAAGTTGCATGCAAAGAAAAGGTGGGCTGGGTCTTCATGATAGGCAGAATTGCACATTACACATGTGTAATCTTGGATATTCCAATGACTTCGCTACATCATGTCTCTGGTGTTCAGCCGATCCATCAAAAGGAGCCAGCCAAAAACCTTGAATTTGAGAGTGCATGAACATTTCCATATCCACTTAAATATAGGATCAACCACAATATGTGAGAAGCAAGACACATAGTAGATCCTTGACTGATACTCTCAGACTTGGATGGCCATTTCCATTCCTTCCCTTCCTCCTGAAGGTTGATCAGCGGCAACAAAGATTGAAGTTGGGTGAATTCCTGGAAAGCTTCAGCCGACACAGGCAGATGGAAATTGTCGGTTAGGTCAGGCAGCTCCATAAGTTCCTTAATGGTGATCGTATCATCAATCACATAGGAATGAAGCCTTGGGAACCGACGATGCATGAGGATAGCATTATTTCCAAGTTGCCAACGATCCATCTAGAAGACCACCGTATCACCAGCACGCACTTGTGGCACAACCAACTTACAAAAACTATCATATAGCTGCAATACATCCCTCCACCAGAAAGAAGCATAGCTCTGGGTGACTAGTGGCGGCGAAGAGGCATAATACGTGTCCCAAATGAGTGTGACCCAGGGCGCATCCATCTTGTTAAAAAACTTGAAGAGATGCTTGAGCAACAAGGCTTCATTTTGTATACTTAAGTTGAGAACACCGAGACCTCCTAGCTTCTGGGGTCGGCAGACCAGGTCCTAAGCCGCCAATGATTGGCGTGGGGTATGCGTGTTCCCTCTCCACACACACTGGCGCATGATTCTCTCGATTTGCTTCAAAATGCCCCGAGGTAGAGAAAGTGTACACAAAAAATAGGTTGTCATTGAACTTAGGACTGACTGCAAAAGTTGAAGACAGCTCCCCTGATTCAGCAAGCATGAAGACACAGATAATCGTCTCTCAATGCGATCCACCATTGGCATTAGATCATGGATCGTTGGCCTAGATGTTCCCATGGGCAACCCTAGGTATGTGAATGGCATGGAACCAACTTCGCACCCAAGCAAACTGGCAACTCGATTGCCTTCTTCATCACTCATATTGATCGGGATCAGAGAGGACTTACTGAAATTGACCCGCAACCCAGTTGAAGCAGCAAAGATATCAAGCATCTCCTTGAAAGCAATGAGCTGGCTGTCAATCGCAGGGAATACAATGAGAGTACCATCCGCGTACTGGACAATCGGATAGTCATTCGATTTTGTCGGGATTGGTAAGGTGAGAATGTTCCTGGAGCACATCTCATTAACCATCGATTGTAGTAAATCAACTGCAATCACAAAAAGCAGTGGAGATAATGGATCTCCTTGGCGCACACCCATTCTGCAGACAAAATGATTACCCGGCATGCCATTTAAGAGGACCGAAGAGGAGCCCATAGATAAAATGTTATTAATCTAACCTGTCCAACGGCTATCAAAACCCTTGCATCGCAAGATTCTGAGGATCACTTCGTGTTCGATGGTACCAAATGCTTTCGTGAAATCAAGCTTGAGAAGAATGATAGGCCTCTTGGAAGCTTTGCATTGGTGAATATATTCAAAGCACCATGCCAGGCAGTCTTGAATGGATCGGCAACGAAGAAAACCATATTGGTTATGGCGAATACATCGTAGAATCACTCCCTGGAGGCGATTAGCCAAGAGTTTACTTAAAAACTTCAAACATGTGTTGGCCAATGATATAGGCTGAAAATCACCAACATATTCTGGGCTCAGCTTCTTGGGGATGAGAGTGATTAGAGATGTATTAAGACATTATAAATTGCATTTCCCATCATAAAACTCATGGACAAGTTTCATAAAATCTTCCTTCAAAATAGACCAACATTTCTTTTAAAAAAGTCCGGTGAAACCATCTGGACCCGGAGCATGATCGGTAGGCAGGTTTTTAATTACTGCCTCCACCTCAGAATCCGAGAACGGCTGTGATAACTCCTTCAGTCTATCAACTCTAGCAATCAATGTGTGCAAATCAAAGCCCATTTGTATGCCTTTGGATTGGCCCATTCTCTGGTTAAAATCAGTCCAAAACATTCCAGCCAGCTGTTGGTGGTCAGTGACAACGTCACCTGCCAAGTTCTTGATCGAAGAAATAGTATTCCTTCGCACTGCCTGCTGCCATAGCATGAAAAAAAATTGAATTCTCCTCACCAATTTTAATGTTTCTGATCGTGCAACGTTGCTTCCAATGAATAAACTGCCAACGTAGTATGTCCTCAAGGTGTAATTTAACAACTCTCCTAAAATTTAACTCCGGCCAACTCAAGGGCCTAATCTCCTATAGACCATCAAGGAAAAGAACCACCTTGTTGCAATCAGAAATGAGGGCTTTGACTGTGGACAGATTTAAATGCCATTTCTTGAGAGCATAACGGGAGCTTTAAATTTAGCAGATATAGTTAAGGCAACAGAAGATTTGCCCACTGGCCTGTTCCAAACCTGAGAAACATAATCAGTAAAACCAAGTAGATAAATCCAGTAATTTTCAAAGCGGAAAACCTTTGATTTAGGTATGCATGTAGCAATTGTAACCACGCACGGTACGTGATCCGAGGCAGTGCGTGCAAGAGGTATAACCAAGGTGTTGGAATGATCAGAAGTCCATGCAACCGAAGTGAAGAACCAATCAATCTGCTCGAGAAGCGGTGAAGTTTGCATATTGGACCAAGTATACTGACGACCCTTGATTGGTAGTTCAGCAAGGCCCAAATGGCCAATGATTTCATTAAACAAAAAAATGTCTTTGACATTGCCACCAGGTAGATTACGGTTTTCAAGTGATCGCATAAAGTTAAAATCACCCGAAAGAAGCCAATTATCGTCAAACTGGATATCGAGGTTATATAACCACTGCACAAACTCATCACGAGCAGGACCTTGACATAGGCCATAAACAGAAACTGAAGTCTAAGTTTCATAGGTGTGTTTAGAGTTGAATTCCACAATGATACCATAAGATTTTGCCTCAATTAATTTGCCCACGACGAAAGAAGAATTCCATATAACCACCATTCCAGGAGACGCACCAGCTGATGGCACATAAACAAAGTTATCGAAATGCCGTGGATAGAATTTCCTAATGAACCTTTGATCAATATGCGTGCACTTTGTTTCTTGGCGGCAAACAACAGAACAACCACTTTCATCGATCTTTCGCCTACCGCAAGTTGACGTGCCTCAGAATTAAGACCACACACGTTCCAACAAAGCACCTTCCAATCCTTAAACCCTAACTGATTCATTACAAACCAAAAGGAAAAACAGCAAAAGTAGATCACACAATGACCTACACCGACCAGCTAAGCAGACAAGCACCACATAGTTCCATACAAGAAAATAAATAAAGATAAATGGCGATTAAAACGGGAAGCCATGGACCTAAAACCTGCATGATGGGACTAATCATCAGAGCTCTTGCTGCTGTTGGACTTAGCAGGATCAGCCACAAGCTTATCCACAGTGATCTTCTCTAGCGCAATGCAAAGACGAGCTCCAATACGCTGGAGATTAGCAATAGCAGTTGGGGGTGGGACAGATGGGCTCTCATCAGACTGGGCTGGCTTGGTCTTGCGCTTCTTGATAGTGTGGGTCCTCTTGTGGGGGCTTGGGTTGCTGCTTGGCATCTTATGGAAGCCATCACGTAGAGCGCTGAGACGTGCACTGCGTCTAACCTCAGTATCAACAAGGATTTTAGAAGTCCTAGACTTCCTGTCACGCTTCAAGGTCACTTTAGGAACAGCAGTGAACTCAAACGCTTCAGTGACCGGTTCAGAAAGATCGTCAAAACAGAGAGCCTGAGCAACGGGCCTTTTAACTGGCGACACACGTCGAGCAGGGCTGTGAGAGAAATCAGATACAGACCGGAGCTTGAAATTGGTCGCTGAATCATTGCAGCAGAATTCCCAAGAGCTCTTGTTCAGCAACAAGGTCCCAATTTCAGGCTTGAACGCAAACTAAGGAATCTCTGCAGACCACATAAACGGCATCATCCTGTCAAAAGAATGCTGCCACTGCATCACAGGGGGCAAAACCGGCCCAAAAACAGTGAGCACCTGCCCAATCAGCAAGGGAGGTTGTTGTGGTCCCATTGGGGGCTAGAAAACAACCACATCCGCAACATCAACTACATTATTAACAGAATCGTCAGAGATCTGCAGAACAATTGATTCTTTGGACTGGATATCCTCAACTTGATCTTGCTGGGCAGCATCATGCACTGGTGGAAGTTCATCCTGCGGCTGCTCATTGACAGGTGGTGGCACATCATTCCATCCAAGCTCTGGAAACTCTAGCATGACCCAATTGTGATTGTCAAACTGCATATTGCAAGGGAGGGGGTGGGGATTGCCATTGAACGGCATGGGGTCCTCATCAGCTTGCAGGATATCAGCAAAGTCCGCAGAAAGAATATACACAGGAGTTGTCCAAGAAATCCTAAGCCCCACCAAAATCTGCATATTCACGGTATACCACATCCCTTGGAACTAAAGAAGGTGCAAGGAACAAGACATATGCCAGGGTACGGACCAGCATTGGGCCATCCGGATGCCAGTGATGAAAACACCCAAAAGTGCTAATGGCATCGGCAATGTACTGTGTGCGCCTGTAATCTAGAGGAACACCAAGCAACATGACCCATCTGCGGCAGAAACCCTGAGTAGCTTTGTAGTTTATACCTATCATGCGGAACAAATCATACAAATCTATCATTGCCCAGATCATAGGGGGAGTGATCGACTAGAGTTTGATGAGCAACAGCGCTGCGAAAACGGAAAAGCCCAACCCCTTGTATCCATGGTTGAGCGTCCAAAACAGCCCTTCCCAGAGTATTAACAAAGAAATCACTGACCATGTTGCGGAAGATGAGGATCTCTTCAGGCAATGGAGCCGGCTCGATGATAGTGATGGCATAGTCCTCATGCTGCCGATCAGGAGCCACTACAGGCGAGAAGAAGATGCGGGGGAGGCGCAGCAGGCCTCCATTGATGATGTCAAAGCCCGGTGGAGCAAACTCCAATGGATCAAGCGCGAAGTTGGCCATTGCTGGTGCCGAGGCAGGCAGACAGCTCGAATCGGTGGTGCGGCGATGGAGGGGCGAGGTTGGCGACGGTGATGTGTTGGGCGATGGTGGCGTGGTGGGAGGCGGAGGAGGCGTTATGGGCGGTGGCTCTACGGGTAATGGTGGAGTAGATGGGGTGGCAGGCTCGACGGGACTGGGCAATGACCCGACAGGGCTGGCTAGGGAAGAAATCGAGGCGTCCGGCGTAGATATTCCTGCTGACCGGGTGGACTCACCGGTATTGACCCGCAGGACCCACTTGTAAGTTGGAGAAGGGGTAGAATCCGAACAACCCTTGGCCCGGTGACCTAGCCGAAAGCATCTATGACACCTAACCCGATTAGTACACGCGCTGGTTAAATGCGTCATAGATAAGCAATTTTGGCACTTCCAAACTTTAAATACCATATCATCAATAAGATTGTTTAACCTAACAGAATCTCCAAAAGAGTCCGTTAAATGGTTATCCTGAAGTACCTCATTGCGTATTTCTGCCGGAGACAAATTGACATCTGGCAATCTCAATAATAATGGAGATTGAGTTATGGCCAATTCAGGTTGGGCCGTTGTAACTACCTGGGCCGGGACAACTCAGGTCCATCCAACTCACCCCCATGCACATGCAGACTCACGTCCAAACTTTTTGGAGCGGCCATTGAAATCCTGGCAGAAGATTTGGCTTGGACGTTTACCGTTTGAAAGTGATGGGTAGTGTCGCCACCTTCCAGTGGAGGTCAGTCGCCGACGGCGAGGGCAAAATAACTCTCTCTCTCGAGGCAGAACTGGGTAACCCGCATCAGAAATTGTATCAACACAAAGCTGCGTACCTGGGTATCTATATCCCTTGCAAGCATCATACTGTTGGAAGGTGGCAAAAGAAATCTTCTTCCTTAACACAGAACCCGATCGTGGAGAATACTTGGTAGGTGGCATGTGCATTGCAATCATGCCAAGAGCAACACACCTTTTAGAAGGACTGACTAAAATCCACTCAGCATCGCACTCTTTCTTCCAAATAATAAACTCACGTTTCCACTTAGGGCCACCATTACCCCATAGATGAAAATAGCATTTGAAATGAGGACATGCAAATGATTGCAACTACAGAATAAGGAGGCCAACTCGTTTGCAAGAAACAGTAAATGAGAATACCTTGTCCTTAATGAGCTGAATAGACAAATCAATTGCTGATCCTCCAATTGCTGATTCCAATGCCGCCGCCACCGAGTCTTCATTAAGGCGGAAATCATGCCTGCTAAAGGACACGACCATGATGAAATGGCCCGTGTTATCCATGGAGTGGATGCATTTCCCACAAGATCGAAACACCTCCTACGCAAAAGCCACTCCTTTGGAAAAATCCAGATCCAAAGTTGATCCACCGTGAGAACCCATGTGAGATGGGTATAGGGGGATAGAACTGAGGACACCGAATAAGTTGGATGGAGAAGGGGCAAGATTCACTGGTTGGAGTAGGAGATCGCCGGAGAGCCTAGGGCACGGGTCATGTCATATATTATTACTCTAACATTTGGTCAAAGTTCCAAGGGGAGATATTTTGTTCTTGAGAGCGAGGCCCGAGCTCATAATGCAGCAGTGGTGGCAGCACGGCAGGCCGAGACATCCACACCAAGAGCCTCCGTGAGCTACCACGCCGACTACTACCCTCCAGGCTACTGATCGATTACCAACTTAGGCCAAAAGCCTAAGCTTGGGGGAGTACGTGTTTCATACCGACATTACATTTATATCTATATATCATTCTATTTGTTGGTGTTCACACTTTTTCATTGTATCATCCATGCTTAAGATTCATTTTCTTGCTTTCTTCTTGTGTGTTTGAAAACTTCAGAAAATCTAAAAAAAATAGTTGTAGTAATTTAGTTTCTATGCATGCTTAGTAGTAGTATTAAAAAGAAAACCCCAAAAGATTTCCTTGTTCTTCTTTTGCTTGTTGGGAGCTTTCTCATGTAAATAGTTTTTCTCCTTTTTGCTTTTCCCTTTTATTTGCTTGTTCAAGAAAACCAAAAAACTCCAAAAATATTTCAGTGTGTTTCTCTGAATTTCTTTTCCTTTTATTCGAGTTGGACCGAGGAGAAGACCACGATGAAAATGTGGAGTGGCTCTCATATGAATAATTGTTGAACTAACAAAGAGTACATTTTACCTTGTCTTATCCTATTGAATAAAATGTTTTGCAGATTCCAGCTTAGTCCACGACACTCTTCCACTATTATTATTTTCATAGCATTCGGTCGTGCAAGTGAAAGGCAATAATGACGACATTCGATGAACTGGCCGAGGCAGAGAGAAACTCGTATGAACTCGACTTGTTCTGTTTGTGTAAATATGTTTAACCTAGTATCCATGATTTAGCCCATTATGATTAAACATGTTTGCAATGACAATTAGAGATTATAGTTTCTCATGCCATGCATAAGTAGCTAGGAGTTGATAATGATTTATCTTGGATATCAACATAGCGTTAAAATGATTATGATGTAGTATGATGATATGGTATCATCCTCTGAATGTTTGAGTGGCTTAACTTGGCACATGTTCATGCATGTAGTTGAATCAAAACCAACATAGCCTCTATGATATTTATGTTCATGGTGTCCATATCCTACTCATGCTAGTGTCCAATGTTACTTATGCATAATGCATGGTTATGATCGTTGTTGCTCTCTAGCTGGCCGCTTCTCAATCTAAATTGGTAGCCTTTGCCTGTACTAAGTGGAATTTTGCTTGTACATCAAAAACCTTAAACCCAAAGTTATTCCAGATGAGTCCACCATACCTACCTATATGCGTTATTACCTTGCTGTCCTAAGTAAATTTGCATATGCCACCTCTAAAAACTTCTAAAAATTATCCTTTTTGTGTGCCTGGATCGTTCACGGAACGACAGGAGGTGGTCGGTATCTTCCATGCTAAATGGGTTATTCTCAGGTTGAGTGTTTATTCACTCGCCATAGCACGAGAAAAGGGCGGTAATAGGGATGCCCATTCCCAAACTACAAACATGAAAAAGAGTTCATCTCTTAAATAATCAAACAGAAACTCCCATTGGAGTCAAAACCTTTACTTTTATCGCTTGGGAACCGCCACTAGCGTGCTTAGCATGGAAGATGTTGATAACCGATGGTCGTGAAGTGAATAAGAAGGGTGCATGTCTCAAAATAATCATTTATCTCTGTTTAAAAATTGAGCTCTGGCACCTCTACAAATCACTGCCTCCCTCTGCGAAGGGACTATCTATTTACTTTTATGTTGTGTCATCACCTTCTTAAACAAGCACCGTAAACCAGTAGAGCACAGCTGTCATGATTTATGCATTGTGTGTAGCTAATGTTGGGTGCATGATGACTGGATCTTTTCTACCATGAATTACAATGTTTAGTCGCTACTTGAACTTTGGAGGTGCTCTGCATTTATGTTTTGCGGTCTCAGAAAGGGCTAGCGAGATACCACTATTGTCAAATTATATCATGGTTGTTTTGACAACGTGTTGCTGTTTGAGATCTCTTATTATTGCTCGCTAGCTGATTATGTCATTGATATGAGTCATTATGATCTTTAAGAGTTATTGTCGACATGGTTAGTTATAATGTTGGCTGAAAACCTGGGTGTTGTTTAAGCTTATTTATGCAAACAAGAGCAGAAGAGTTTGTAAAAGTTTTTTCTTCTCACTTTCAGTTTATCAACTGAATTGCTTGAGGACAAGCAAAGGTTTAAGCTTGGGGGAGTTGATACATCTCCAACGTATCTACTTTTTCTCATGCTTTTCCTCTTGTTTTGGACTCTAATTTGCATGATTTGAATGAAACTAACCCCGGACTGACGTTGTTTTCAGTAGAACTACCATGGTATTGTTTTGGTGCAGAAATAAAAGTTCTCGAAATGGAACAAAACTTCGCGAGGAATTTTTATATAATAAAAGAGAATTTCTGGAGACAAGATCCACCAGAGTGGGGCCCCTGGGTGGGCACAACCCACCAGGGCGCGCCCCCTCTCCTGGCGCGCCCAGGTGAGTTTTCCCCACCTGGTGGCCCCACTGACCCTTAAACCGACGCTATAAAATCCTATTTTGGGAGAGAAAAATCAGGCAGAAAGAATAATCGCGATCCACGAGACGGAGCCGCCGACAAGCTCTGTTCTTCCTCGGGAGGGCAGTTTTGGAGTCCATTTGGGGCTCCAAGGAGGGGGATCTTCGTTCTTCGTCATCACCAACCCTTCTCCATCACTAATTCCATGATTCTCCCCACCCGGGAGTGAGTAATTCCTTCATAGGCTCGTTGGTCGATGAGGAGTTGGATGAGATTCATCATGTAATCGAGTTAGTTCTGTTAGGGCTTGATCCCTAGTATCCACTATGTTCTTAAATTATTGTTGCTATGAGTTTGCTACGCTTAATGCTTGTCACTTTGGGCCCGGGTGCCATGAACTCAGATCTGAACCGTTTATGTTATCATCATTATAGCCATGTTTTAGATCCGATCTTGCAAGTTATAGTCACCTACTACGTGTTATGAGGTAACCCCGGAGTGACAATAACCGAGACTTCTTCCGGTGATTACCGTAGTTTGAGGAGTTAATGTATTCACTATGTGCTAATGCTTTGTTCCGGTTCTCTATTAAAAGGAGGCCTTAATATCCCTTAGTTCCCAATATGGACCCCGCTGCCACGGGAGGGTAGGACAAAAGATGTCATGCAAGTTCTTTTAATAAAGCACGTATGACTATTTATGGAATACATGCCTACATTATATCAAAGAAGGGGAGCTAGTGCCGTATCACCCTAGGTTATAACTGTCAGATGATGAATATCATCCAACAAGTCACCTATCCAATGCCTACAAATTTATCCTATATTGTTTCTGCTAAGTTACTACTGCTATCATCCCTGTTACACTTGCTACAAAATTACTGCTATCACTGTTACTGTTACCGTTTCTGCTGTCACTATTATCAAAACTATCAAACTATTTTGCTACTGATTACTTGCTGCAGATAATTAATCTCCAAGTGTGGTTGAATTGACAACTCAGCTACTAATACCTTCAAATATTCTTTGGCTCCCCTTGTGTCGAATCTATAAATTTGGGTTGAATACTCTACCCTCGAAAACTATTGCGATCCCCTATACGTGTGGGTTATCATGGTCCAGCTTCCGTCGTCCCTTTAGTTGAAGCTTTTTTTTCTCGCTGGTTGCAGCACCTGTGATCGCCATCTCCAGCTCCGGCGGATGCTGGTTGTAGCACCGTATTCAGGTGCAGCTCTAACCATGGACGCAACTTCGTCGGCCACGCCCATTGCAGTCCGGCTGTCATGGAGCAGTGGTAGATGGAGATGAGAGGGGGAGTGGAGGGGAGGACTCTGGCTTGGGGGTTGGCTTCGGGGGTGCTTGCCGGAGAAGAAGAGAGGGGGGGAGGGGGCTCACCGGAGGAGATCGCCGAGCAGGACTTCCATGGCAGCTAGGAGGTGGGGGAGAAAAAAGACCAGGTGAAACGGAAGGAGAAGGATGCGGGAGGTGGAAGGTGGGGAAGAGATAACATGGTGGGCCTGCCCACCCCAGCTTCATTTGTCGTAGCTACACGCGCCTGGACGCGACCGGCCGAACGTTTTGGCCGGCGCGCTGGCGTAAGGCGTCTCCCTTTCTTTTTGACAGTAGGTAAAGGGAGTTGAAAACTTCCAATAGTAATTGTCGGAGATTTTTCAGTAACATTAATACCATTCATTTGGAATTTTTTCTTCAAAAAGTGCACCGTATGCTCTTTACCATTGATATGAAAGGTGACCGTGCTTTTATTGCAATCAATAACAGCCCTGCAGTATTCAAAAAGGGTCTTCCAAGGTTAATCGACATATTGTCGTCCTCAGGTATCTCATTGTCGGGGAGGCTGATCGTACCCACGGACACCTATGGGGCCGGCGGAGCAGGCCCCTTGTGGTTCGGAGGGGGGCGGAGGTCGCACGAAGAGCGGATCGAGGCGAGGCACACGAGCAGTTTACCCAGCTTCAGAGCTCTCCGGAGAGATAAAACTCCTACTGCTGCTTGTTTGATCTATTGTGTTCTTGCTAGAGAGCAATGAGAGCTACAAAACCTAGCGTGAGTCTATCTGGTCTCGAGTGGGTCGAATGAACCGAACGAGCCGAACCTGCGGAACCCTCTCTACGTTGCACTCGGGCCTCCTTTTATATGCTCAAGGGGTCTCCGACAGGTGGCAACATAGGCGGGGGTACAAATGTAAAAATAGGAGTTGGTACACCTACTTGAACAGTGTACAGTGCAAAATACCTAACTCTGACGGCAAGGGACAAAAGCAATAAATGCCCGTCGTTGTCGCCCAAACAGTGTAACAGAGGCCGTCAGGTGCGTCTCCGCTCGCCACGATGGCGAGCTTGTCAGCGCCGCTTATGGCTGCTCTCCGCTGGCTGCACAGCCTCTCGACACGCGCCCATGGAACGGTCCCATGGCGACACGTCGCTGGGTGAGCTGGAGCGGAGACGGAGAGAAGTTGCATGTCGCGGCAAGCGCCTTGCCGCGGCCGAATCCTTGTCGCGCCCGGAGACTTGTCGCGCTCCGAGCCTTCCCGGCAAGCTCCTCTTGCCGGGGCCTTGCCTTCTGCGTGCCTGGAGTGGCCTTCCCGACAAGCTCCTCTTGTCTGGGCCTTGTCTTCTTGATCAAATACTTTGTTCTTGAATGGCTTTAAGGAAGCCGCGGAGGATATTGGTGGTGACGAGGCAAACCTTGCCGCGGGGTGCTGCAACTGTCCGTGCACGAGTACGGGATACTAGGGTGCCCCTACTCTAGTACACCGACAGGAGCCCCCGGGCCTGGGCCGTACACGGTGCCGAGCGCTTGTCGGGCCAGGCCCAGAATCGCAGACGGGCACGCGGCCTCGACCACGCCGCAACTCGCCCCGGACCCACCACGATCCCCACTAACGGCACGCACCGGACGTGGCGTCATGCGAGAGATCGTGGGCGCGGTCGTTGGGGGTTCTTTATTGATATAAGCGGAACGTCCGCCCCCTCCTCCCCTTTATAAGCGGAGGAAACAGAGGCAGGCCGACCACCCCTGCCATTGATGTCTTGTCAAGAAACCACCGCCGCTCCCCTCTCCTTCTCTGGTGCGAAGAGAACAGCGCCCCGCTCCCCTTTTCGCCGCAAGCACACTTCACCGCCGTCGACCTCCTCCGCCCCCCTCGCCATGGCTCCGAAGGCCGATAAGGAGAAGGGCGTCAAGTCGGCCGAGGCGCAGCGGCTCGCGGCGCTGCGCAAGGAGCGAGCCATCTTCCCCGCAGCTCGGCGCACGGGAGTTGCGGGGCGTCTTCTACCTTTTACGGTCGATGGAGACTGCGTGCGCATCCAGCACGCAGGGTGCTCCCCGCCTCCGCCGCTGATCTGGCCCCAACAGGTACCCTTTCTTCGCCATTTTCTTCTATTGCGGTCTTTGCCCGCCATTTTCCGAGTTCTTTTGCGACATAATGAACACCTTTAGCCTCCGCCTCCTTGATTTCACCCCAACGCCATCTTGACCATGGCCGTTTCGCACATTTGTGCGAAAACTTTGTCGGAGTCCACCCGAATGTGGCACTCTTCCGCCATTTCTTTGTTCCCAGCGTCGAGAGGAGAGCCACTTGCGGAGGGATAGCACTGGTCTCTAGGATCGGCAAGAAAGAGGCCTACCTAGAGGGGAGTTCGGAACAAGTGGGAGCGGTGGAGAGCCAACTGGTGCTTTGGGTCGTGAGGAGAACCCACAGCCTTTCATCGCTGGCGCCAAACCCCAATAGTGCGCGGCAAGGATTGGAGTAACTTGGCGCCGGAGGATGCGGCTGAAGATAGCCGTGACCAATTCTGCGCCTCGGGCTTGCGGGTTGTGATGGGAGCAGTTGGCGCAGACTTCATTCGCGCGCCGCTTCCCTTGCAGGGAAAGGAGGAGGCCTGCTTGGGAGTTCCAGAATGCGGCGGACATCATGAGGCTGCGCCCAGGCCTGAATTGGAACTTCACTGTCATGGAGCTGGATTCAGTGCTGCTTGAGCTGTTCAAGAACGACCCCGAACATCCAGAGTGGTCCAGGTTGCCGCGGGGGGTCGTCCCATTGTGCAACAACTCGGCGCTCGACCGCATCCGCGCCATGATGCCACTGTGCGACTCCCACGGGATCGTCTCGACCTGGCAGGAGCCCCCCGACGAGGTCGTGCAGCAATTCTTTGATGACTTAGAAGAAGTGCCGATCCGCGCCGACGAAGCGTAAGAGGCTCACCCGCGACACCACCGACCAGAGATGGCGATGATCGCCACCAGAGTGGAGGAGGCGGCAAGCTGCCGCTGGAGCCTTCGGGTTCACCGTGGAGGAGGCGGACGCGGCGAAGGCGGCAAGCTCTGCGGCGAGGGAGGTCGCGGCGAGGACGAGCTTGTCGAGCCCGAGGCTAGGTCGAGTGGACCCTCCAAGGCGCTTCTTCCCCACCGCTAAGCGACTTGCCGCTGGAGCCCCGGCTCCGCTGAGGAGGCGTCTCCGCAGGTCGGAGGCAGTCGGGCGGCAGACCGCCCACGGCAAAGAGCGCGCGCTCGGCGCTCCACCGCGGCAAGCGAGGTTGCATGAGCGCCCCAAACTGCAGCGACAATCGGGCGGAGTCTTCTCGAGCCGCCGACGCCTCCGCCAAGCGGCCAAGAGAGCCCACTCCCCCGCCTCATCGCACCGGAGGCGGGCCGGAGTTTGACTTCTCCGCGCTCAGCTCCGAGGAGGAAGGCGAAGAGTAAGCTTCTCGACATTGTGCTTGTATTTCTTCAATTTTTATTGCTTCATCTTGAATCTGATTTGCTTCGTTCTGGACTCTTTCCTTTTCAGGACACTGGCCCAGAGCGCGAAGAGGGCCAAGATCCCGATGGTCGTCGTTGAGGACGATTCTCCCGTGGCGACGGGACGTGTCCGAGACTCCCTTGCCGGACCCGCAACCCTTCCTTCGAGCAGCCTCAAAGACAGCCCCCAGAGTAAGTGTGCAATTTTCTTCTTACTATTGGGTGCGCAGGGGTGCCCTTTCTTCGTTGATATCTGACTGTGTGCTTGTGTAGGAGCAGAGCAGCCTCATCAGGAGGGCTCGGAAGCCGCCTCCGAGATCCTGCCCGCTGCCACTACGCCGCCAAGGGGGAACTCCCCGGCAAGGGAGCTCCCTCCGACAAGGGAGGCCACCCCGGCAAGGGAGGCCACTCCCGCAAGGGAGGCTACCCGGCAAGGGGCGGCGCGGCTGACCCTCCAGTGGTCGAGGTCATGGCTGCGGATCCCGTTGCAGGTAACTCCCTTACATGGAATTTTCCCTTGGGCTTGTTTTCTTTTGTTTCTCTTTCTGAACATCGGCTTGACTGCCCCTTCTTCGTCTGACGCAGACCCGATGGAGGTCGAGGCCGCCGGCGAGTAGGAAACGCGCGGCAACACCAACGAGGCCGCCGTCGAAGAAGAAGAGGTCGTCATCGTCGTGGAGGAAGAGGCCGTCGCCGACGAGCCTGTTGGCGAGGAGGCCACCGAGGCTGCCGACGCAGAGGCCGGCGAGGGGTCGGGCGGTCGTACTGACGGCCCTGAGGCCGCAGGAGCGGCAAGCACTACACCGACAGCCGACTCCCCCGCCCGCCAGCGGCCAGTCGAGGAGCCCCAGCCCGGTGCCTACTGAAGGCCGGGCGAAGGCGTCTTCATCAAGCTCCCAGGAGCCGAGCTCCAGGCGCCGGTCCGAGGGCGAGACCTTCGACGACGAGCTACTCGCCTCACTGGGCTTATCTTGGTGGATGCGCCAGCAGCAGCGGGCGAAGTCTCGAGGAGGAGCAGCCGAAGAAGCCGCTGTCGCTCTACCGCGCCGGCAGCCAAGTTGGAGACCCGGGAGGCCCTTGTCGCGAGGGCGGGAGGCGGACATGGAGAAACGCGCCGAGGAGCTCCGAGCGCCATGTGAGAGAAGCCCTCCGCGACGCGGGCGGAAGCGCTGGGCAACTTCATGAAGAGCGCACGGCCTTCATCCTTGAGAAGGCCGCAGCTGATGAGGAGCAGCGGCTGGCTGCCGAGAAGCTCGCCGCGCAGGAAAGCGAGTTGGCGCAGTGGAAGGTCAACCTGGACAGCCACGAAGAGGACCTTGCCGCGCGCGAGGAGTCGCTTGGCGGGGCGCTTCAGGAAGCGAAGGACGCTGCCGCAGCCGCCGAGGCCGCCAAGGTGGCACAGCTGGAGGCCACCCTCAAGAAGAGCGGCGAAGAGCTTGCCGTGCTCAAGCGTGAGCGCGAGAAGGATGCCTACACGCTGGGCGAGCTGCAGAGCCGTCTCGCTGACAGGGCCAAGGATCTCGACGCCGCCAAGGATTCCAAGGCGGATCTGGAGTTGAAACTGACCACTCTGACGCAGACGTTGGATGGCGCCAGAGAGCGGGAGGTGGGCTTGTTGGAGGCGATCAAGGCCAAGGAGGAGCTGCTGGCGAATGCTGTCTCCGTCCAGAACACCTTGAGGGAGAGCGTGGAGCATCGGACCAAGGTCTTGTGGACACCGCCGCCGACATCCACAACGAGCTGATGGAGCTGGGGATGGCGGACCTTGCGTACTCCTCCGACGAGCATCTCCAACCCAGCGCCAAGCTCAGCTTATTCTTCAAAGGCGTGACGACGGGTCTCCGGTGACTCCGAGAGGAGGTCCCGAAGCAGCTGGCCGAGGAATCACGCCAGGTCTGCGCGGGAGCCCTCGAGAAGGTGTTGATGAAGGTGGCCTTCCGCAACCCGGGCCTCAACCTTAACGGCGTCCTTAGATCCTTGCCGTCCGACGCCAACATGGAGGAGCTCAAAGCCCTTGTCGCACCCATTGTGGACAAGGTGAACAAGATCAAGCGGATCGAGGCGACCGCAGACTAGGCCGCCAACTTCATCTTTCCTTGTCGGCCGATCATGTTTAGAACACTTTGTTAGATCAGCGGCAGTTATTCTGTAATATACTCTATCTTAGGTGAATCGATCGATTGCAACGTTATTTCCTCTATTTGATTTCTTCCTTTATGCGTTTCGCCTTACGCATTTAGGGGACTTGTCGGTGCGGGCACTTTTGTCATGAAGGCCGAGTGCGAACGTCGGCAGCCTCGGCTGGCAAAGGCCGCCTCCGACAAGCAACCTTGTCGCGACTAGCCGCAGCTCACTTAAGTTGTTGAGCGGACTCGAAACAAAACAAAGTAAGGGCGACTAGCCGGCGAGTTGGTTCCTCTGCACACAGGTTTTCCATACAAAGTACTATCGTTCGAGGAAGATAACTTAAAAATTTAAAAATTGATTGCTCAAACTTTGGCAACTTAGCTTTTCGGTCTCTTGCTTCCCGATGAGGTGAATCTTCTTCAAGCGGTGTTTGGTCCATAGTATTATCTCCTCCTCCCCCCCTGGTTAACTTGTGCGCGAGGGAGCCTTCTCTTTCTTTGAGAAAAGAAAAAGAAGAGGAAATAACGTTATGGAGCCCAGTGGCTCGATTCTGCTTACCGGGTGTGGTTGCTGCACAAAGTGTTAGCCAAAGCATGCAATAAATTGATGAAAGCATGAACTTGACAGGTTGTGCGCAACACATGAGCTTCTTGATGCACGGGTGCATGCCCGGCTTTGTACAAAGGATTACATGCAAGCTGCGGCAAGACTTGTACAAAAGGTGGTTGCCGGAACGGGTTCCGACAACCGCGCCCTATGGGTAAAACTTACGAAGATGCTCAATGTTCCAGGAGTTGCTCACGGAATGCCATCTTCGGTCTCAAAGGCAGCAGCGCCAGCCTAGTGACTCGTTTCACCCGATAAGGGCCTTCCCACTTCAAGGCGTCAACTTGTTTGAATTCTTGGCGGACTGAACGCAGCCAAGAACAAGGTCGCCTTCCTCGAGACTTGGCATTAACCTGCGGCTATGGTAGCGACGCAGGGCTTCTTGGTAGCGAGTGGCTCGTGACAATGACGAAGACGATCTTCCTCGAGGAGCAGCGTCATCTTGTCGCAGCTGCTCTTGCTCGAGCTCATCATAAGCGAGCACTCGAGGCGATCCGTATCTGAAGTTCCGTGGGGAGAACTGCCTCTGCTCCATAGACTAGAGCAAAGGGTGCACGGCGATGGCTCGATTTGGCGTCGTCTGATCGACCAAAGAACCACCGGCAGCTCCTCGATCCAGTTTCTTCCGCACTTGTGCGACTGTCGAAAGTTCCGGTCTTGAGCCCGCGCAGCACTTCAAAGCATTTGCCCTCTCGCTTGACCGTTGCTTCTCGGGTGAGCAACAGAAGCAAAGCAGACCTTGGCGCCAAGGTCTTGGACGTACTGCATGAAGGTGCGACTCGTAAATTGTGTGCCGTTTTCGGTGATGATCCGGTTAGGGATTCCAAAACGACAAACAATTGACCTGAAGAACTTGACTGCTTGTTGTCTTGTCACCTTCCTCATCGCTTCCACTTCCGGCCACTTTGTGAACTTGTCGATGGCGGCGTACAAGTACTCAAAGCCCCGACAGCTTCGGGGAAGGGGCCGAGGATGTCGAGCCCCAGACCGAAAATGGCGAGGATAAAGGGATTGTCCGGAGAGCTTGAGCCGGCTGGTGTATCTGTTTGGAATGGAACTGCACGCTTCACACTTGGTTACTTGTGCAGTTGCATCTGGAGGGCTGTCGGCGGAAGAAACCTTGCCGGAAAGCTTTGCCGGCAAGTGCTCTTCTTGCCAATGTGGTGACCACATATGCCTCCATGTATCTTCGCCAACAGCTTACATCCATCTTCCACAGGAATACACTTCAATTTCACACCATTGAGTCTTCTTACATGCGGTATCTTTGTCGACAAACTGGTACATACTTGACCGCCGGGCTACTCTTTCCGCTTCTTCTTTCTCTTGGGAAGTTCTCTGTCTGAAGGAAATTGACAATCTGCTGCGCCCATCTTTGGAGCTTGCGGCTCGACAACAAGGACTAAAGGCACATCTGCTGCTGGGAACATCAGCTTCCACGGCAAGAGCCTGCGGCCTGCCGGAGTTAGATGCTCCCCGACAAGCTTGCTGGAGCAAGACTTGTCGGGAGCGTCTCGCTTCAACGAAACAAACCACAGGGTGCAGCCGGGCTTGAGCGCTCCCTCAACTGTTGGTGTTGATCTTGGGGACCTTTGCAACGGCTGCCGGGAAGCTCTGTGGAAAGTAGTCACCAGAGGCCAACTTCCTCTTCTTGCTTTGTCCAGTTGATGGTGTTACGGTTGGTTGAGTCAGCTTGAGCACGAAAATCCCTGGTTCCACAGGCAACTTAAGTGTGGCGCACTTTGACAGGCCGTCAGCAATATCATTCTGAGCTCTTGGAACATGTTCCATTTGCAGGCCGTCAAAGTGCTCTTCCAGCTTCCTCACTTCATCCACGTAGGCTTCCATCAACGGACTCTGGTAATCTTTGTTGACTTGGCGGACGACGAGTTGCGAGTCACCCCTGACAATAAGCTTCTTGATCCCAAGGTCCACTGCGATCCTGAGACCGGCAAGCAAACCTTCATACTCTGCAGTATTGTTTGTCGCTTGCTCCTTGGGAAAGTGCATCCGGACGACGTACTTGAGGTGCTCTCCGGTGGGTGCGATAAGCGACACGCCCGGCACCGGCGCCTTGCAGCGAGAAGGCACCATCAAAGTACATCGACCACTCTTTGCTTGCTTCTTTGACGGGATGCTCGTCTCCGGAATCTCTTCATCCGGCATTGGCGTCCATTACGCTATGAATTACGCCAACGCCCGCTTTGGATGGTTGATGTGCTTTCAAACTTAAGACCAAAGCTTGACAGCCCGGTGCCCACTCGACAATCCTGCACAAACCACGGATTCTGCAGTATCCTCTTGAGGGAAAGCGAGTGACAACTGTGATCTCATGTGCTTGGAAGTAATGGCGCAACTTTCTCGAGGCCATGAGGAGGCCGAAAAGCAATTTTTGCACACCGTAGTACCTTGACCTAGCCCCCTGCAGGAGGGAATCGACAAAGTAGACTGGGCGCTGCACCATCCTTTTACAGTCTGCTCAGGCGTCTTTGCGGACTCGTCCTTGTCGGGACCAGAGCTTGTCGGCGAAGCCCTCGCTTGTCGCTGGATGTGCTTGCGCATGATTCTTTGGCTCGTCATCCGCCTCCCTCTCCGCCACTAACGCAGCACTAACCACTTGATTGGTTGCCGCTATATATAGCAGCAACTTCTCTTGTGGCCCAAAGTGCGACAAGTGTTGGAGTGGAGGAAAGGTATCTCTTCAAGTCTGCAGCGCAGCCTCCGCTTCGAGTCCATTTCTTGGACCCGCCTTTTCCAAAATCTTGAAAAGCGGCGAGCGCTCGATGAGACCTAGAAATAAACCTCTTGAGAGCAGCCACGCATAACCGCAAGTCTTCGTACATCCTTGACGCGCTTCGGTGCTTCAATCTGCTCAATGGCCTTGATCTTGTCGGGATTAGCTTCAATCCCTCATTTGAGACCACGAAGAACCCGAGAAGCTTGCGGAAGGGACTCCAAACACGCACTTCTCGGGGTTGAGCTTGAGGTTGATCTTGCGCAGATTTGCAAAGGTCTCGGCCCAAATCTTGAACCAGAGTTGCTTTGTCCTTGCTTTTGACCACTATGTCATCCATGTAGGCTTCTACATTTACTGTGCATTTGCAGCTCAAAAGCTTCATGGACTACCCTTGCAAATGTTGAACCAGCATTCTTCAAACCGAAAGGCATCCGTATGAAACAAAGATATGTGCCACATGGTGTAATGAATGCGGTCTTCTCTTCATCTTCTTCAGCCATGAAGATCTGATGGTATCTGAGTATGCATCAAGAAACGAAAGCAAATCACATCCAGCCGTGGAGTCAACAATCTGGTCAATGCGCGGCAAGGGAATGGATCTTTGGGACAAGCTTTATTAACATCCGTGAAGTCAATACAAAGTCTCCATTTCCCATTTGCTTTGGCGACGACTACAGGATTGGCCAACCACGAGGGATGGAGCACTCCTCGACAAGGCCTGCTGCTTCCGGTTCTTGATCTCTTGACTATGAATTCTTGGCGCCCACCGCTTGCTTCGACTTTTTGCTTGACGGGCCGCTGCGTGAGGACAAACGGCGGCGGTGCTCAATCACTTTCACAGGAACACCGGGGATATCGACGGTTGCCATGCAAACACGTCGACATTCGCCCGCAGGAAAGCAACGAGCGCGCCTTCCTATTTAGGGTCGAGGGAGGCACTGATGGTGAAGGTACCACCAGTGCCGTCCTCCTTGGCGGGCACCTTCTTGGTCTTCGACGGAGCTACCATCTTCTTGCACTTGCCGGTGGAGCTCGATGGTGCGTCCTCGACGGTAGCGCAGCACTCCGAAGAGGCGCGCTTGCCGGAGTGAGCATCAGAGCCTTTGCCGGACTTGGACTTGGTCTTCTTGGCGGAGAGTGCACGGTGGTTGCACCTCCGACAGTCTCGTCGCCACCGGCTCGTGCCTTGTTGTCTCGTCGCGGCAACGATGGCGTTGGTTGCCGCGGAGCGTCGCCGTTGGCAAAGCCGATGAGGCTCTGGATAGTGGCCCTCCACTTGTCGACCTTGTCGGCCGTTGGAGGGTAGTCGAGGAGCAGCTGAGCTCTCGCCAGAGCTTCTGTTGGAGTAGTAGGCGGCATTGGAGAACGGTGCGAGGAGCAGGACACGCTCGGACTTCTAACTACGTTAGAAGGAGCAGGACCCCGTCCGGGCGACCGTATCTCACTCGTGCCAGCATGTTGGCGCGCATGCTGGTCTTGAGGGTCTCGATCCAACGAACGTATGGCGTTGTGAACGCCATGACGTTGTTGGTCCCGCGTCTCCTGAGATGGGCGCGGGGGATGCGCGGACACCGAGGTTTGCGGTGCCTTGTCCTTGGACTTGGCAACGTCGCGAACACCTTCGCCGGCGCCCGTTCCTCCGCCCGGCGTACGCCTCACCACCCGCTTTGCTGTGAGGGTGGGTACGACGCAGACGGCTCTGCTGCCGCCAAGCCTTCTTCTTCGGTGGCATGTTGAGGAAGATGTTGATGACGCTGCTCGTGTGAACGCCGGATCAGATTCACACGGCCTCGACGCCTTTACCCGGGCGCGCCAAAGATGTCGGGAGGCTGATCGTACCCACGGACACCTATGGGGCGGCGGAGCAGGCCCTTGTGGTTCGGAGGCGGGGTCGCCTGAAGAGCGGATCGAGGCGAGGCACACAAGCAGTTTACCCAGCTTCGGAGCTCTCCGGAGAGATAAAACTCCTACTGGTGCTTGTTTGATCTATTGTGTTCTTGCTAGAGAGCAATGAGAGCCACAAAACCTAGCGTGAGTCTATCTGGTCTCGAGTGGGTCGAATGAACCGAACGAGCCGAACCTGCGGAACCCTCTCTACGTTGCACTCGGGCCTCCTTTTATATGCTCAAGGGGTCTCCGACAGGTGGCAACATAGGCGGGGGTACAAATGTAAAAACAGGAGTTGGTACATCTACTTGAGCGATGTATGCGATTAAAAATACCTAACTCTGACGGCAAGGGACAAAAGCAATAAATGCCCGTCGTTGTCGCCCAAACAAATGTAACAGAGGCCGTCAGGTGCGTCTCCGCTCGCCACGATGGCGAGCTTGTCAGCGCCGCTTATCGCTGCTCTCCGCTGGCTGCACGGCCTCTCGACACGCGCCCATGGAACGGTCCCATGGCGACACGTCGCTGGGTGAGCTAGAGCAGAGACGGAGAGAAGTTGCATGCCGCGGCAAGCGCCTTGCCGCGGCCGAATCCTTGTCGCGCCCGGAGACTTGTCGCGCTCCGAGCCTTCCCGGCAAGCTCCTCTTGCCGGGGCCTTGTCTTCTGCGTGCCTGGAGTGGCCTTCCCGACAAGCTCCTCTTGTCGGGGCCTTGTCTTCTTAATCAAATACTTTGTTCTTGAATGGCTTTAAGGAAGCCGCGGAGGATATTGGTGGTGATGAGGCAAACCTTGCCGCGGGGTGCTGCAACTGTCTGTGCACGAGTACGAGATACTAGGGTACCCCTACTCTAGTACACCGACACTCATGTACAACAATGTTTGTTAAGATAGTAACATTTGCAACAACAACGGGCACATCCTCACAAATACACATAGGTATGGCAGTTGATTTGTCAGCCATTTGCAATGATATCTCAGTAGGTGTGAGTTTATTCAAATCAAGTGAGGGATTCCTGGTTTAGGGGGGTCCTCGGGTGCCCGGCCTATTCAACATGGGCCGCATTGATGGGCCGTGAAGATAAAAACTGAAGATCATTCCCGTGTCCGGGTAGGACTCCTACATGCGTGGGCGGCAAGTTTTGGTGTCCGGATGTATTATTTCCTTCCTCTACAAACCAACTTTGTACGACCCTAGGCCCGTCCGGTGTGTATATAAACCGGAGGGTTTAGTCATGGAGGCTATCAGAATTCTCATAGGCTAGATAGCCAGGGTTTATCCTTTATGATCTCGAGGTAGATCAACTCTTGTAACCCCTATACTCATTGAATACAATCAAGCAGGATGTAGGGTTTTACCTCCTTTAAGAGGGCCCAAACCTGGGTAAACATCATGTCCCCATCGTCCCTTGTTACTATCGATCCTCACACACGCAGTTCGGGACCCCTACCCAAGATCCGCCGGTTTTGACACCGACATTAGTGATTTCATTGAGAGTTCCATTGTGTTGTCGATAGAAGGATCAATGACTCGCCTTGTCATCAACGACGATATCACTTATGGAAGGAGCCTAACTTCAGGACATGTCCTCCAGCTCGGCGGTTTCACCGTGGGCACCCACACGGCCATCAAGCCGACGGCGCCCTCCGCGATCGCCAAACATCACCTCCGCATCGGTATCGAATACTCCGAAAAGATGGATCGGACAGATATCTCGTACTTGAACGAGCTGCTAGATCGCATCGCCGCCCTGGGGCTTTCAACGGGTTATGATCGGATCGGGCTTAAACCTGACCAGAGGGAAATCAATCTTCCGCGATCACTCATCTGGTGGCGGTCGTCGAGGAACGAGACAAGAACACTTCTTCCCCTAAGTTGAAAACCAGCTATGTTCGGATCTCCGAATCCATTGAAGTGGATACTCTTCCTTCGGAGGAGACCCCGCGTCCCCCAAACTCAGGGTCAGACTTAGGGTCCAGGGAGCACTTGGATCTTCCCGGACCCGAACCGGTGACCTCGGAGATTTTACCAACTCCAAACACAATCTTGGGTAGGGATTTAAGTTTTATCCCACCCGCCCACCACAATCAATATTCTCCAAGTAATTCAGGCCCTCCCGACATATACGACCTGATGTATGTACGGCAACAACCTTAGGAAAGGGTCCATCACTTTTGGGCCAGGTTTCTACTTGTCAAAAACAAGATTAAAGATTGTTGCGATGACGGTGCGGTCTCGTTTTTTATCACAATTGCACCGATGAGGGAATTCGGAATGCCCTCGACCGCCGCCGCATACAGAGTTTCATGGAACTATCACACGTAGTGCGGAAGTACTGCGCGATGGAAAGCACATGGAAGGCCCAAAAAAACAATTGGAACATGGTGCCTTTAATAAGTGTACTACCCCGGGAAAAACGGGCACACCCTTATGAGGCATCTGATCATAAGCCCGTCGGTAAGACAAACAAGCCCTTTATGGGATACAGAACAGTTCTTGACGAACTTCTTGACAAACCCTGTCAGATACATGTGACGCCGAGCACCGAACCAACTCACAACCTTCGGGCATGTTGGGTACTCCGGCAAGTGGCTAAAAGCGGTGAGGCTATCCTCACAGCTGCTACTCTAGAGAAGTATTCTCTGGATGATGATGACCTTAACGTCTTTACGTTCTCCGAGAGATTCTCTTCAAATAATCGGCGAAAAAGGGTGCTCTGCGACCTCACCAAAATCAACCAAGTAACCGCGATGACCCCATGGAACGACGCGGCAATAACTTTCACCGCTGACGATGAACCAAGGGCCCGATCAATCCGAGCACCAGCCGCCTTGGTCTTAAACCCAATTGTGGATGGCTTTCGACTCACCAAAGTGCTCGTGGACGGCGGCAGCGGACTTAACCTCATCTACGAGGACACGCTCGACAAAATTCAAATTGACTAGGCCCGCATCGAGCAAAGTAGTACCACCTTCCGAGGCATCATCCCTAGTCGAGAAGCACGACATTCAGGGAAAATCAAATTTGATGTAGTATTCGGCACGCCTGAGAATTACAGGTGCGAAGAGTTTCTTTTCCACGTGGCTCCCTTCAATAGCGGATATCACGCCCTTTTGGGGCGGGACGCTTTCTCACGCTTCCTGGCCATACCCCATTACGGGTACATGAAGCTTAAAGCACCGTGGCCAACGGAATAATCACAGTTACAAGTGATCCGGATAAAGCACTCCGCGCCGAAAACAAAACAACATCCTTGGCCCTTGAGGCACTATCCGAAGCCCTTGCGGCCGAAGAACTAACCACCCTACGATCCACGGTGGAGAAGGATGATGTGATTCTTGATAAGAGGCCCAAGTCCACCTCTTTCAAACCAGCAGATGAAATAGTAAAATTTCAAGTGCACCCGACGGATCCTAACAAAACAGCATACATTGGAGCACAGCTGGATCCGAGGGTCGATGCCGCCATATGAGTGTTCCTGCGGGAAAATTGGGATATTTTTGCCTGGCACCGTTCAGACATGCACGGGATCCCACGCAGACTGACCGAACACAGCCTCAACATAATCAAGGTGTTCAAACCGGTCAAACAAACGCTGCGGCGATTTTCCGAACCCAAGCGATAAGCTATGGGGGAGGAGCTAGCCGAACTACTCGAAGCCGGGTTCATCAGAGAAATCAAACACCCAGATTGGCTAGCCAACTTGGTCATGGTGCCGAAGAAGGATAAGTCTTGGCGCCTTTGTGTCGACTTCAAAGACCTCAATAAGGCTTGCCCCAAAGACCCTTTCCCATTGCCCCGGATTGACCAAATTATTGACGCGACCATAGGACACGACTCATTATGTTTCCTTGACATTTACTCTGGATACCATCAGATTAAAATGAAGGAGTCCGACCAGGCTGCAACAACGTTTATTACCCCGTACGGGCCTTTTTGTTTCAACACTATGCCTTTCGGGCTTAAAAACACTGGTGCCACTTACCAAAGCATGATTCAAACATGTTTGGAAAAACAAATCGGCAAGATAGTGGAAGCATATGTGGACGACGTGGTCATCAAGACTAAACACGTCGAATCATTGGTGGAAGATCTCCGCCTCACATTTGACAAACTCCGAACATATGACATACGACTTAATCCGGAAAAATGTGTTTCCGGTGTTCAGGCCGGAAAGCTGCTAGGGTTCATTATCTCCAATAGAGGACTTGAAGCGAACCCAGCCAAAATCTGAGCCTTGTCACAATTGGCCATGCCG
Organism: Aegilops bicornis; assembly: GCA_021605145.1. Taxonomy (NCBI): domain Eukaryota; kingdom Viridiplantae; phylum Streptophyta; class Magnoliopsida; order Poales; family Poaceae; genus Aegilops; species Aegilops bicornis. The sequence goes on from CM038670.1 coordinate 535,734,049, forward strand.
ACAGACTTAAAGCAGATCCAAAAACTAGCCGGGTGCGTGGCAGCATTAAGCCGCTTCATCTCCAGATTAGGAGAAAAAGCATTGCCACTTTATAGACTGCTTAGACGCATCGACAACTTCGAGTGGACGGATGCGGCTACAGCCGAATTGGAAGAAATAAAAACCTTATTATCAGGCAATCCAATCCTAACCGCCCCAAGTGTTGGCGAGCCTATGTTGCTTTATATATCCGCAACTCACCAGGTAGTGAGTGTCGTACTCGTCGTCGAGCAAGGAGAAGAGGGATATAAATTCCTCATCCAGAAACCAGTGTACTACATATCGGAGATCCTTACACCATGCACATCCCGATACTCTCACAACCAAAAAATAGCTTACGCGGTCTTCGTGGCATCCCGCAAACTCCGGCACCATTTTCAAGAGTGTTCGATCACGGTGGCATCCGAAGTACCACTCAGTGACATTATAAACAACAGGGAAGCCACCGGCCGCATAGCTAAATGGGCCATTGAGCTCTTTGAAATAACATACAAGCCGCGCCGAGCTATTAAATCTTAGGTGCTGGCCAATTTCTCGCTGAGTGGATGAAAGCCGAGCTCCCTAAAGAGTACAGTTCATATTCCAACTGGATCATGTACTTCGACGACTCTAAAATGCTAGCCAGACTGGGGGCTGGTGTAATCTTGAGATCCCCTACGGGGGACACAGTCCGCTACGTGCTGCAGATCATGTATACGGACTCCAATAACACAGCTGAATACGAGGCACTTCTACATGGTCTCCAAATGGCTGTCTTCATGGGCATAGAACGCCTAGAGGTGCGCGGTGATTCAAACCTCGCAATATCCCAGATAAATGGAGAGTTCAACGCAAAAGATCCAAAAATGGCAGCGTATCGAAACGCCGTATTAAAAATATCAGCTCGATTCGAGGGGCTCGAGTTTCATCACATTGCTCGAGACAGTAACTAGGCAGCAGACATCCTTGCTCGAATGGGCGCCAAGCGAGACCCCGTCCCACCCAATAACTTTGTGGAAAGGCTCTTTAAGGCATCCGTGGTGTGGCGGGACGAGAGCGGAAACACTAGTCCGGATCTGGTCATGCCCCCAGCAGCCGAACACAATACATATATCATCGGGGGTTCGGGTACCGAGATAACACCCTCTGCCCATGAAATCATGGCTGTTATTGCTCCATGGACCGAGCCTTTCATGGCCTACCTCAATCGGCAGGAGCTTCCTGATGATCAAAATGAGGCACGTTGCATAGTGCGACGTTCTAACGCCTATAAAGTTCACGAAGGTGAACTATACAAGAAAAGCACTACTGGAGTCCTCCAGAGGTGCATCTCTGAAGAGGAGGGATGGCAACTCCTGGTTGAAATACATGCTAGTCTAGGCGGCCATCATGCTGCAGCTCGGGCCCTCGTAACCAAGGCCTTTCGTACAGGTTTCTTCTGGCCAACGGCCCGAGTAGACGCACAAGCCCTTGTGCAACGCTGCGTGGGATGTCAGCTTTTCGCCAACCAAGTCATATGCCTCCCACTACCTTAAGAACAATCCCCATCACTTGGCCTTTTGCGGTCTGGGAGATAGATATGGTCGGACCCCTTAAAAGGGGAAGCCACAAGAAGAAATATTTACTGGTTATGGTGGATAAATTCACTAAGTGGATAGAGGCCAAACCAGTAAAAACGGCTAAAGCAGGGCCAATGATCGACTTTATATTCGGCGTGGTACACCGTTATGGTGTCCCGCACAGCATCATCACTGATAATGCCTCCAATTTCACAGCCGATGAGGTGAAAAACTGCTGTGACAACTTGGGCATTAAACTCGATTATGCATCCGTCTACCACCCTCAAACAAATGGTCAGGTCGAACGGGCTAATGGCCTAATAATGAGTGGCATTAACCCTAGACTTGTGCGCTCCCTATGGGAGTCAGACCGACACTGGGTCGAGGAACTCGATTTCGTGCTCTGGGGGTTGCGGACTATGCCTAATCGAAAACTGGATAGACACCTTTTTTCATGGTGTACGGCGCAGAAGTTGTCTTGCCCTGCGACATTATTCATGACTCACCTCGAGTGCGTATGTACGAAGAGAGTGAAGCCGAGCTCGATCGGCAGGACGACCTAGATGGCCTTGAAGAGGAGCGTGATATTGCACGAGCCCGTTCCGCATTTTATCAACAGCAGGCTAGGCGATACCAAAGTAGAGATGTGCGGGCCAAGACTTATAACATCGGCGAACTCGTTTTGCGCCTCCCAGAGAAGAAGACGGATAAGCTCAAACCAAAATGGGAGGGGCCCTTCATCATAGATGAAGTTCTCACAGGAGGAGACTAACACCTTCGTAATGCATTGCATAATCGCCTTGAGCCGAATCCATGGAACGCTGCTCGGCTCCGTCGATTCTACGGATAGTTCGGCCGCATCCTTTTTGTTTTTTCTAGTTTCTTTTTTCTCTCTCCTCTTCTTTTTTGGCTTTTCCTTTTAATTTACATCCCAGGGTATGTTCGGATCCGTCGAACTGTTAGGGGTACACATCTTTAAATGTATACACCCCACTATGACTGGGGGCTTCTTTGACGAAGCTTATTACTAAAAGTATGTGGCTTACATTGTCTATGTCATTTGTTATATACAATTTTCTGCCATTATATGAACCTCTATATCTTAAGTTTTTGCCAAGCTGGGTTGCCTCTCTCCTGTGTTTATAACCTACGTTCCCGATTGTTCGGCTAGGGTGTAAAGGGAGCACCTCTACGATTGTTCCAACCAGGTAATCCGGACATGTACCTCCGACGGGTGAAGCCGAAAGCTAGCGTTCTTAAGGGAATAATTGGTCGGCAAGCAACGACAGATTGTTTACGTTTATGTAACTCTTCTAAAAAAATACAGCATAGGCTCCCCGTAATTCGGATCAAAGCCTAGGCATGCATATTAAGCATGCCAACCCAACAAAAGGAACCCTTAACGGAACTATTTTCCTCGGAAGATGTTTCTTACGTTAAATACATAATATAACATAACTCCCCGAACAAAATTTTGTGTGTTTGAGCAATATGGTCGGGTTGCCTGGTTTCCGGACATAATGAATGTATCTTACATTCCAACATGGTATCCGGAAACACTCCACCTTTCTGGTTTGGAGGTTGAAGCCAAAGGCCTGCGATGAAATTTTTTGACATGTTCGGTGGGAGATAAGTTCGATGATAAAAGTACATTGATACATGGAATCGAACGCATACTCTTTATCTGTGCCATCTATAAGACTGTCTAAACTACAGTCTTCTTGCGAATATTTCGTAGCTATCATCACTTGGTCATATACCAAGTTCACGGAATCTCTTTTCCATCTGGTTCCCGAGGTCCAACTCGGGCCATATGATTCGGATCGAGTCTGGTGTAGCGTGTCTTCAGCATCGCCCATGCCTCTCGTGCACCTTCTCGGCATGCGGACACCTTCCATAGCTCGAAACGGAGTCGGGCACCTTTGAATAGGTTAGCCAACCCCTCCATACTTTCTGGAGGGGCATCGGATGGCCATAGGGCCTTAGTCATACTTCTCATAGTTTTTTGGGCCCGCTCATGCACCACGGACAGCTCCTTAAGCACGTCACCTCAAAATCCGAACACTTCCTCTTTAGGCCGACAGGTTAATAGACCTGCAATAACAGAGTTGTGACAATCCGAATTATGGGATACTTTGATTCCCTTGGATGGTTCAAAAGGTCATACCGAAGATGCCGCCTTTCAACTTCTTATTCTCTTTTTGCACGACCGATAACTGAGCCTTTAAGCTCTTTACATCTTCGGCTTGTTTGTCCTTTTCCTCCTCGAGTTTGTTCTCCTGATCAGTGGTCATTGTGGCCTTTTTCATCTCCGCAAGCTCTGTGGTGGCGGCATCCAGCTTTGTCTGGTTTGTTTTCAGCTCTTGGGACAACGCGTTGTTCTTCTGCCTGAGAACCTGCAGGTCATAGCGATCCTTAAATCAGTTGGCCTAAACTGCTTCAAGTCTCGGGGGCTACTGGCATATATCTATCAAATTTGCACAAACTATTACCTGCATATCCTTTGAAAACAGTTGAATAACTCCAGCAAGTCCGTCCCGGGCGACTCGGATATATGCATCCACGGAGCTGAGTGTGGTAAATTCCTGTTCAGTGAACACTTGAGCGTGCATGGCTTATTTTAGTCGACGATGATTCATCACGCTCTCCACCTCAGAATTTGTGATGGACACATCATCCGAATCCTCATGAGGGGGCGGATCTGGCACTATATCAGCTCTCGTCCTGGTTGACGAGTTCGGTGCTGGATTAACTAATATTCGGCTAGCAGGGCGTTTTCCCACGGTTTGCCATGTGCTCCTCCTGAAATAAAGGCAGAGGAGAAATTTAACAATCTGATCTCATGCTTAGGCACACATCAAAGGACATGCCTTTTTGAACGATCGCCCTGCGTAGAGGCTGCTCTCGAGGGGGTGTGGATTGCTGAGCGCCGATCCTATGAAGTACAGTTTAGTGCAATGGATAAGGTGCAAGTTGGGGCTTCTCTCTGAGGAAGATTTTTGAATACTTACAATGGAGAAAGGCGGGGGTAGTCGGCCGTAATAGCCACTTCCGAGCCGTCAAGGCTCGCCTGATAAAATACTCCATCTGGCTGTGGGGAGGGACAATGAATGTTCTCGACCACCTTCCTCCATGACTGTTTTAAGACAACAAGAGTAATTTGATTAGCATGCCTCGATAACAAGGTAAAACAACACTGATAATTAAAAGCTTACCCATACAATAGGGTTGTACATGAAAAAACCTTCTCGACAGTTTAAGCGAAGGAAGTCTTCTTTCTCCCCCTTATACAGATCGGCTAGGATTATGGCCAGTTCGGATGGGGTATCAGGGCCCTTACGTTTGTAACGAGATGTGTCATCTTCTCCGTTGTAACACCATAAAGGAGTTACTCTGGAATGAAGGGGCTGAATACATCATTTTATTGCGATGGCCATGACTTCGATTATCGAGAGCTCGGAATGAGCAAGTAATCTGACCTTGCTGATCAGCCTCTTTACTTCCACACTGTCTTCCTCCTCAGGACTCCGGGGGCGCCAATTGAGGCGTTTCTTCAAAGGAGCACTGGAGAATTCGGGGAGGCCGCGCCGAACTGGGTCCGGAAGGGGGACGTCCTCAATGTAAAACCATTCCGAAGACCATTCTTGGGATACCTCCTTGGGAGTTCCAACAGGATAGCCCGATCCGGCTATACGCCATACTTCGGTGCCACCCACTTCAAATATGGAACCTCCTCGATGATGAGGAACAAGGCAAAAGAACTTTCTCCATAGTTCAAAACGAGCCTCACAGCCCAGAAATAGTTCACAAAGAGCGACAAAACCAGAGATGTGCAGATTGAACCTAGAGTGAGATTGTGCACCTGGATCCCGCAGAACTCTAATAGGCCCCTGAAAGGGGTGGATCAGGAATCCTAAGCCCCGCAGAAGAAACGAAATGAAGCACACTCTATATATCCTCCTTGTTGGGGTTGGGAAATTTTCTGCTAGCACATCATTGCCAATCGAGGCCAATCCCTCTTGCACGGAGACTAGATACGAGAGGGAGATATCCCTGCGTCTGAAGTCAACTCAATTGAAGATGATACACTGAGCAACTCCGCCAATCACCCTCTTGAGGGCCACGAGGGCGCGAAGAAGTGCTAGGAGCGTTGGCCATGTTTTGAAGTTTTTCATGGCTGGTCCTGATGTTCTCTGCACGATGTGGATGGCATTTGGGGATCTAACCTCTTTATATAGGCGTCGTCCCTGTGTGGTCAGGGGCGTATTTGTAAAAGTTATTATGGACCGTTCGCATTCGCCCGACGCATGGAAATCGAGGCGACGAAAGGGAACGAGTCATAAAGGCAGAACGTGAAGGTCAGGGCCGGACTGTTATCCGTCCGAGGTATGACGAAGAACCTTCCATGCAAAAGCCGAAGACATAAGCCGGATACTACATCGTCATTGACGGCAAGTTCGGGGGCTACTGAGGGAGTCCTGGTTTAGGGGGTCCTCGGGTTCATGGCCTATTCAACAGGGGCCGCACTGATGGGCCATGAAGATAAAAACTAAAGATCATTCACGTGTCCGCGTAGGACTCCTATATGCGTGGGCGGCAAGTTTTGGTGTCTGGATGTATTATTTCCTTCCTCTGCAAACCGACTTTGTACGACCCTAGGCCCCTCTGGTGTGTATATAAACCGAAGGGTTTAGTCATGGAGGGTATCAGAATTCTCATAGGCTAGACAGCTAGGGTTTAGCCTTTACGATCTCGAGCTAGATCAACTCTTATAACCCCTATACTCATTGAATACAACCAAGCATGACGTAGGGTTTTACCTCCTTTAAGAGGGCCTGAACCTGGGTAAACATCGTGTCCCCATCGTCCCTTGTTACTAACGATCCTTAGACACACAGTTCAGGACCCCCTACCCGAGATCCGCCGGTTTTGACACCGACATCAAGTCTTTTATATAAAGAGAAAGGCATGACATTAACACCATCTCCTAAATCACATAAGGTAGTTTTGACATAATATCTTTTAATAGAGCAAGGTATAGTTGGTATTCCCGGATCTTCGAGTTTTAAGGTATTCCATCCTTAAAAGAATAATTAGCAAGCATGATGGAGATTTCAGCTTCCGATATTTTTATTTTATTGGTGACAATTTTTTCATATATTTAGCATAAGGGGCCATCTTTAAAATATCAGTCAGGCGAGTATGCAAAAAGACTGGCTTAAGCATTTCAGCAAAGCGTTCAAATTCTTCATCATCTTGTTTCTTAGATGGTTTAGGTGGACAGGGCATGGGTTTCTAAACCAATTGTTCTCTTTCTTTACCATGTTTTCTAGCAACAAAGTATCTTTTGTCATATTGTTTATTTTTATGTTATGGGTTATCAAGATCAACAACAGGTTCTATCTCAACATCGTTATCTGGTTCTTTATCATTGTCTGGTTGGGTATTGATACATCTCCAACGTATCTATAATCTTTGATTGTTCCATGTTGTTATATTATCATTCTTGGATGTTTTATAATCATTTTATAGCAACTTTATATCATTTTTTGGGACTAACCTATTAACCCAGTGCCCAGTGCCAGTTGTTGTTTTTTGCTTGTTTTTTACATCGTAGGAAATCAGTATCAAATGAAGTCCAAAAACTGTGGAACTTTTTGTGGATTTTATATGGACTAGAAGACATCCAGTGGGCCAGAGAAGCACCTGGGGGTGCCCCGAGGGGTAACAACCCACCAGGGCGCGCCTGGGCCCCCAGGCGCGCCCAGGTGGGTTGTGCCCACCTCTGTGGCCTCCCGCACCCCCTCTTTGCCCTATAAAATCCCAAATATTCCAAAACCCTTTGGGGTTAACCTAGGCCACCGCAAGGCTCTGTAGCCACCGAAAAACAATCTAGACCCCGTTTCGGCACCCTGCCAGAGGGGGGAATCATCTCAGGTGGTCATCTTCATCATCCCGGCGGCCACCATGATGAGGAGGGAGTAGTCCACCCTCCGGGCTGAGAGTTTGTACCAGTAGCTATCTGTTTAATCTCTCTTTCTCTCTCGTGTTCTTGAGATTTCATTTTATAGGATTGAATACTTTTATGGATTTGAGAGCACTTGATATATGTCTTGCAATTGAATACTCATGGTGACAATGGTGTATCGTATTGATTCACTTGATATATGTTTTGGCACTCAACTCACGGATTCCAAAGGTGACATTGGGGTAATCTATGCATAGGGGTTAGTGCACGTTCTTGTCTTTGTTTCTCTGGTAGAAATCTTAGGGCACTCTTTGTTCTTTGTGTTGGTTTGAGTATTATGATTATGAATTTGCTTTGGTGTTATTTTAGTACGAACTCTAGGATAGATCGAACGGAATGAATAGCTTTGTGTTATTTTAGTACGGACTCTTGAATAGATCGAACGGAAAGAATAGCTTTGAGGTGGTTTCCTACCCTACAAACAATTTATTCTTATGTTCTCCGCTAGATAGGAACTTTGGAGTGACTCTTCATCGCACTTTGAGGGATGGTTATATGATCCAATTATATTAGCATTGTTCAGAGATTGCACTAGTGAAAGTACGGACCCTAGGCCTCATTTTCAAGCATTGCAATACCGTTTTTGTGCCCGTTTACTATTTGCTACCTTGCTGTATTCATTTATTTAGTTTATAAAAATATATTTCTACCATCAATATTGCACTTTTATCACCATCGCTTCGCCGAACTAGTGCACCTATACAATTTTCCATTGTATTGGGTGTGTTGGGGACACAAGAGATTTCTTGTATTTGGTTGCAGGGTTGTTTGAGAGAGACCATCTTCATCCTACACCTCCCATGGATTGATAAACCTTAGGTCATCCACTTGAGGGAAATTTGCTACTGTCCTACAAAACTCTGCGCTTGGAGGCCCAACACGAGTCTACAAGAATAAAGTTGCGTAGTAGACACCAAGTATCTTCATGAATATCATTATTATTATTTTCATTATCACTAGGTGAATGTTCATTACCAGATTGAGTTTCAGCATCTGAGATAGAGACATCATTGTTATTTTCAGAAGGTTTTTCTATCTCAAGTTCACTAGAGGTATGCAAAGTCCTATCATTTTTCTTTTTCTTCTTCTTTTTAGAAGGACTAGGTGCATCAGTGTTAATTCTCTGAGAGTCTTGTTCAATTCTTTTGGGGTGTCCCTTAGGATAAAGTGGTTCTTGAGTCATTTTGCCTCCTCTTGTTGCTTCTCTAACATCATAATCATTCATATTATTGCTCATTTCACTAAGTAAATGTCTTTGGGATTTAGCAACTTGTTCTAACTGGTTTGGACCATAGAGGCATGTTTTCCTACACCTCTAACATCATTAGTGATTCTAAATAACAAATCACTCACGCGAGCAATCATATCAGAATTTTGTTTCAATTGTTTCATAACATTTGCATTGAAGTGATCTTGCTTCATCACATAATTATCAAAGTCATATATGCATTGACTAGGATTTTTATTGTAGGGATGTCACCTTCATCATACTTTAATAAAGAATTTACCTCTACCACCTGAAGTGGTGGTATGTCAAGTCCATGTATTTCTTCAATAGGTGGTAAATTCTTAACATCTTCGACTTTAATACCTTTTTCCTTCATACATTTGTTTGCCTCTTGCATATCTTCAGGTTTGGGAAATAAGATACCCCTCTTCTTTGGAGTGGGTTTAGGCGGTGGTTCGAGAAGAGTCCAATCATCCTAATTCTTCAATATATTGTTCAACAATTCCTCATCTTGTTCAACAGTTTGTTCCCTAAAAACACAACCAGCACTACTGTCTAGGAAGTCCCTAGAAGCATCGAATAGTCCATTATAGAAGATATCAATTATTTCATTTTTCTTAAGAGGATGATCAGGTAAATCATTAAGCAATTGGACAAGCCTCCCCAAAACATGTGGGAGACTCTCTTCTTCAATTTGCACAAAGTTAAATATTTCTTGTAAGGCATCTTGTTTCTTATGAGCAGGCTCTGTTGGAAAAGGCAGTGCCTAGGAGGCGCTTAGGCACGCCTAGGCGCTAGGCAATGGCCAAACGCCTCGCCTAGGGCATAAATGGAGGTCTAGGCAGGGCAAGTAAGGATTGGCTATCCAAGCAAGACATCATGCCACATACTGCACTGATATGCCAAACGGATCATATTCCAATGGTAGTAGACGGTAATTAACTTATTTATATGCCCTAAACTAATATCAACACCCATATAATAATCACAAATATACTACGAGTAAAAACTATATTACCGCCTGGGCCGCGCCTAGGCACTAGGCGAAGGCCAACCGCCTTGCTTAGGCACCGCCTAGGCACTAGGAGCAGGAAAATATTTTTCAGAGAAGTAAAAGATCATATCCTAGGGATTATGCACACAACCAGGAGCAAGATTATTGTACCATATCTTAGAATCACCCTTTAATGAGAACGGAAATAACTTGAGAATATAGTAGTAGTGAATTTTCTCATCATGAGCAAATAGTGTGGCTATATCATTTAGTTTAGTAAGATGTGCCACAACAGTTTCAATTTCATAGCCATGGAAAGGATCAGATTCAACCAAAGTAATTAACTCTAGGTCGACAGATAATTCGTAATCCATATCGGTAAAAAAGATAGGTGAAGTAGCAAACTTAAGATCACATTTCATTCTAGCATTCAAAGATTTTTCTTTCAGATTGCATAATAATTTCTTAAGATACTCTCTAACCTTGCAAGCTAGAAAGTCTCTAGCTACCTCCCCATCCATAACATAACCCTCAGGTACCTTAGGCAATTCAAATCTAGGAGAGCTAGACCTAATAGGCGTTTCATAATTCTCTGTTTCAAATACTTCATCAGTTTTAGCATTCTCAGGATTTTAGCTCTAGCAAGTTGGTCATCAAGAAATTCACCTAGTGGCACATTATCATCAAGCAAGGTACTAGCACCATCATAAGCATCATTCATAGCAAAGGCAACATCATCAATAGCTTGCGACATATCAGGATTAATAGCATGTGGTGGTGTTGCAAGTTTACTCAAAACAGAAGGTGAATCAAGTGCAGAATGAGATGGCAATTCCTTACCACCCCTTGTCCTAGAGGGAACGATCTTGGTTTTGGTATCTTTCAGATTCTTCATAGTGATAAATAGATATAAATCCCAAGTGACTCAACAAATATAGCTATGCTCCCTAGCAATGGCGCCAGAAAAAGTTCTTGATTACCCACAAGTATAGGGGATTGCAACAGTTGTCGAGGGTAGAGTATTCAACCCAAATTTATAGATTCGACACAAGGGGAGCCAAAGAATATTTGTAAGTATTAGCAGTTGAGTTGTCAATTCGGCCACACTTGGAGATTAAATATTTGCAGCAAAGTGATCAGTAGCACAGTAATACGATTGTTTTAATAGCAGTGGTAACAGTAGCAATGGTGACGGTAGCAGCAGTAGCAGTTGTGACAGTAGCAATAGCAATAGTAACTTAGCAAGAGCAATATATGGAAAACTCGTAGGCATTGGATCAGTGAATTCATTGGATGATATTCATCATATATTAGTCATAACCTAGGGCGACACAGAACTAGCTCCAGTTCATAAACATAATGTAGGCATGTATTCCGTAAATAGTCATACATGATTATGGAAAAGAACTTGCATGAGATCTTTTGTCACTACAAAAAAAGACACATCTGTGACATTTTGGGCCGAATGAATTTTTTTGTCATGCTTATGACACTTCTATGACTATAATTATGACAAAAGCATGTATCATCGTAGATGTGGTGGGCTCCTACTTCTATGGCAAAAAAATCATGACAGAAAATGGACTTTTCGTCCTGGGTGGGCCAGGGACGCACCTAGGGCTGCAAACGAGTCGATCTCAAGCGAGTTGGAGTTGGCTCAGCTCAACTCATATGAAAATTCGAGCGAGCTCAAACTGAGTGAAGCTCGTGATCGAGTTGTATAACATGACTCCTGCTCATCTTGTAACGATCTCGAGTCGATCTCGAGCTAGTTTCGAGCTAAATGAGATGGTAAAAATTATAAATTTATGGATTAAAAACAAAAAAATAAGGTGAATATGCTGGGAACCTTTGCCAAAAATATAGGATATTTAACACATAGTCGGCCACGTGCCATAATTGGGCCTAAATCTTCTCTGCACTTAATTAAGTTTCCATGTTCGTTGGTAAATAAAATGGAGTAACATTATAAACAACATATATGGTAATAAATTATCTTATTTCCATTTAATATATGGCATGATCATTTAACATAATGATATTCTGTCGAGCTACCGAGCTAAAATCGAGCGAGCCAACATTGGCTCAACATCGGCTCGTTTCTCGGCCGAGCTACATAAAGTGTTCAAACTCAGGTCATCTATTTTCGAGTCGATCTTGAGTCGAGTCAAAAAACGAGTCGATCTCGAGCGGCTCGTGAACCTCGAGCTTTTCTTGCAGCCCTAGACGCACCTGCATAACATTCTTTGGGCTGTCCATGGCTGAAAAAATCATGGTAGAAGCGAGGGCGAGGAAAATTTCGGGGAGTTCCCAGTTACGGTGGGTGGTGGGGCCAAGCGTTGCACAGAGGGATTGCACGTTTCTCTCATACACGTACGCGCATGTGTGAGAGGCGTTGGGCTCTAACTGAACCCGAGCGAGGCATTCGCCTACTAAACCCGAGCGATTGCACTGGCTATGCGTTACTGAACCCGAGCGACCGATCGATCCCAGGCTATTAACTGAACCCGATCGAGGGATTCCTTCGCTACTACTACTAACTTAAGCCGATCGAACCTGCTGCTTCTTGATGAACAATGAGCATTGTTGGGGGTTGGATGAACAGGTCCCCGTGGTAGTAGAGGTCGTTGTCGCTTGATGAACAGGACCCCGATCGAGAGGAGGCCGCCACACACCCGAGCCGGTTGGGGCTGGATGAACAGGACCCCATGGAGGGCTGGTTGAACAGGACCCCGTGTGGAGGGCTGGTTGAATAGTAGCTTGTGGAGGCTGGATGAATAGGACCCCGTGGTGAACAGTAGCTGGTGGAGGCTAGAGGAAGTCGATGGTGGATGAACAGTAGCAGGTGGAGGCTAGAGGAAGTCAACGGTGGATGAACAGTAGCTCGTGGAGGCTGGAGCGAGGCAGTAGTTGGTGGATGAACATTAGCCCGTGGAGGCTAGAGCGAGGTAGTAGATGGTGGATGAACAGTAGCCCGTGGAGTCCCATTTTGCGGTACGACACACCCCTCTAAATGAACAGGACCCCCGTTTCAACCGTAGGTGCTCCAACACAAGTCCGTTTCCTCTGTTTTGCGGTATGCCACACCCCTCCCGATCAACAACACCCCGTTTGACCATAGGAGCTCGAACACAAGTGCATTTCCTCCGTTTTGTGGTACGCCAGACCCTGTTTCGGCTGTTGCATCCAAGACGGTTGGCTCCCAATGAACACGACACATTCCGACCCATTCTGTTGCCTCCCGATGAACACGATGTTGTTTCTCCGTTCCGACCCAGTCGGTTGGCTGCCGATGAACATGACGCCGTCGCTGTATGCGTTCGAGACCCCGCCCCTATGTATGTACGTACGTGTACACGATATAGACGTGACTGCCTGAACAGCTACCGCTCCTTACTGGGCCACAGTTCATCGTGGCAGAAAGACCGATGGACCAGTATGTACGTACACGTTTGCGACCAGAATGACAACTCTACGTACGCTTCAACCGGGTGGGTGATACGTCTCCAACGTGTATATAATTTTTGATTGTTCCATGCCGTTATATTATCAATCTTGGATGTTTTATAATCATTTTATATCATTTTTTGGTAGTAACCTATTGACATAGTGCCAAGTGCGAGTTGTTGTTTTCTGCATGTTTTTCACATTGCAGGAAATCAATATCAGACGGAGTCCAAACGCAACGAAACTCCACAAAGAATTTTTTTGAACCAAAAGGAACATAATGGGCCCTGGCGCGCCCTGGTTGATTGTGCCCACCTCGGGTGCCCCCCGGACAACCTCTTTGCTCACCTCGGGTGGGGTTCACCACCTCCATTGGTGCCTCTCCGATGATGTGTGAGTAGTTCTTTCTAGACCTTCAGGTCCGTAGTTAGTAGCTAGATGGCTTCCTCTCTCTCTCTCTCTCTGAATTCTCAATACAATGGTCTCTTGGAGATCCACATGATGTAACTCTTTTGTGGTGTGTTTGTTGGGATCGACGAACTTCGAGTTTATGATCAGATCTACCTTTTTATATCCATGAAAGTTATTTCAGTTTCTTTGATCTCTTATATGCATGATTGCTTATATCCTCATATTTCTTCTCTGATATTTGGGTTTTTTGGCCAACTTGATCTATTTATCTTGCAATGGGACGAGGTGCTTTGTAGTGGGTTCGATCTTGTGGTGCTTGATCCCAGTGACAGAAGGGGAACCAACACGTATGTATCATTGCTACTAAGGATAAAATGATGGGGTCTATCTCTACATAGATAGATCTTGTCTACATCATGTCATTGTTCTTATTGCATTACTCCGTTTTCCATGAACATAAAACACTAGATGCATGCTGGATAGCGGTCGATGTGTGGAGTAATAGTAGTAGATGCAGGCAAGAGTCGGTCTACTAATCTTGGACGTGATGCCTATATAATGATCATTGTTTGGATATCGTCAAGAGTATTTGAAGTTCTATCAATTGCCCAATAGTAATTTGTTCACCCGCCGTTTGCTATTTTTCTCGAGAGCAGCCACTAGTGAAACCTACGGCCCCCGGATCTCTTTCTCATATATTTGCCTTTGTGATCTACTTTTTCCTAGCATTTATTTTCAGATTTATTAAAAAAATACAAAAATACGTTGTTGCGTTTTATTTCTATTTATTTTATTTGTAGTTCGATCTATCAATCTACTACAGTTTTATCTCACGTCCGTTTGCCTATCTTGAGGCGCCGTACCCCGGAAGGGATTGACAACCCCTTTAAACACACCGGGTTGTGAGGATTTGTTATCGGTGTGCAGGGGCTGTTTAGGTTGTGTTGCTTGGTTCTCCTACTGGTTCGATAACCTTGGTTTCATATTTGAGGGAAATACCTACCGCCGCTATGCTGCATCATCCCTTCCTCTTTGGGAAATACCGACGTAGCTTCAAGCGACATCAAAAGGAATTTCTAGCGCCGTTGCCGGGGAGGATCTTCAACATATACCAGGTTCCTAATCACAAATCTCATCTCCTCCCAATTTACATTATTTTCCATTTGCCTCTTGATTTCCTCTCCCCCACTTCACAAAAATTTGTAGTTTTATTCGCCCCTCTTTTTTCCGTTGGCCGTTTTCTTGCCGGACCTATTTTTGAGTGCAATCTTGTTGTGTGGTCATCATGACTCAAGAGAACACCAAGTTATGTGATTTCTCAAATACCAACAACAATGATTTTATTGGCACTCTGATTGCTCCTCCCACCACTAGTGCGGAGTGTTGTGATATTCATACTGCTTTGCAGAATCTTGTTATGAAAGATCAGTTTCCAGTACTCCTAATGAGGATGTCGCGTCCCATCTTAATACCTTCGTGGAATTATGCGATATGCAAAAGAAAAAAGATGTGGACAATGATGTGGTGAATATGAAATTATTTCCGTTTTCTTTGCGTGATTCTGCAAAAGTTTGGTTCTCTTCTTTGCCTCGCAATAGTATTGATTCTTGGAATAAATGCAAAGATGCTTTTATCACTAAGTATTTTCCTCCCGCAAAAATTATTTCCCTTAGAACCCAGATCATGAATTTCAAGAAACTTGAACATGAGCATGTTGCACAATCTTGGGAAAGGATGAAAATGATGCTAAGGAATTGCCCAACTCATGGGTTAAATCTTTGGATGATCATACAAATTTTTATGCGGGATTGAAATTTGTTTCTCATAATCTTTTAGATACCGCCGCGGGTGGTACTTTTATGGAAATTACATTGGGTGAAGCCACCAAATTTCTTGATAATATCATGGCAAATTATTCACAATGGCATATCGAAAGGGCTCCTACTAGTAAAAAGGTTAATTCGGTTGAGGAAATTTCTTCTTTGAGTGAAACAGTTGATGCTCTTATGAAATTGGTTGCTAGTAAAAGTGCACCCATTGATTTTAATAATATGCCTTTGTCTACTTTGATTGAGCAAAATAGTGATGCCATAGATGTGAATTTTATTTCTCGAAATAATTTCAACAACAATGCTTATAGAGGTAATTTTAATCCTAGGACTTTTCCTAGTAATTCCTCTAATAATTATGGTAATTCCTATGGAAATCAATCTTATAATAATAATAGGAACACCTTTGATCTTGAGAACAATATTAAAGAATTTATCAACACGCAAAAAGTTTTCAACACTTCCATAGAAGAAAAGTTGAGTAAGATTGATGATTTGTCTAGAAGTGTTCGTAGAATTGCTCATGATGTGGAAAATCTCAAGATGAAAATTTTTGTGCCTAAAGTATATGAATCAATTAAAGCTCTTTATGTTTCTATGGATGAAAGTATGAAAAGAACCGCTATGCTTAGAGCTAAAAGAGAATTTTTAGAAAAAGCGTTTTCTAGTGATTTCTTTCGTAAAAGTGATGAAGGTCTTAAAATGATTGGTGTTTCTTCTATTTATTCCTTGTTTAGTAAAGTTAAGATTGATGAAAAAGGGACTGGAGAAGAGTCAACTTTAGGTAGAAGGCGTCCCGATATTTCGGAGCGTGAAAATCTTGTTGAGAAAATTTGTGAAAGTGAGTTTGAAGAGGTCAAAACTTTCGCTAGTGATGTGCCCACTGGTTTGGATTAGAAAGACTTTAATTATGATAGTTGCTCTTTGATTGATTTTATTTCTTTGCTGCAATCCATGATAAATTCACCCCATGCTTATGAAAAAAATAAAGCTTTTACTAAACATATTGTTTATGCTATGATGAAAGCTTTTGAAGAAAAATTGGAATTAGAAGTATCAATTCCTAGAAAATTGCATGATGAGTGGGAACCTACTATAAAAGTCAAGATAAAAATTATGAGTGTTTTGCTTTATGTGACTTCGGTGCTAGTGTTTCTACAATTCCGAAATCTTTATGTGATGTGCTTGGTCTTACCAATCTTGAAGAATGTTCTTTAAATTTGCACTTGGCGGATTCTACTATTAAAAAGCCTATGGAAAGAATTAATCACGCTCTTATTCTTGCAAATAGGAATTATGTGCCCATAGATTTCATTGTTCTTGATATTGATTGCAATCCGTCTTGTCCAATTATTCTTGGTAGGCCGTTCCTACGCACTATCGGTGCCGTGATTGATATGAAAGAAGGCAATATTAAGTTCCAAATTCCTTTAAGGAATGGTATGGAACACTTTCCTAGAACAAGAATTAGGCCACCATATGAATCAATCATGAGGGCATCTTATGGATCTCGAACTAAAGATGACAAAACTTAGATCCTTGCTTTATGCCTAGCTAAGGGCGTAAAACTATAGCGCTTGTTGGGAGGCAACCCAATGAATAAAATTTAGTTTTGCTTTTTGCTTTCTGTTCTTGAGTGTTAGAAAAATTATTGTAGTGTTATGATTGTGTTTTTTGTGTTTTAATTAGTGTTTCTGCCAAGTAGAACCGATAGGATCTTCTTGGGTGATAGTTGTTTGATCTTGCTGAAAAACAGAAACTTTTGCACTCACGAAAACAATTCTTATTTTTTACCAGAGAGTGATAAAATTCCAATTATTTTTGAAGAAGATTAATATACAAATTACCTAGGACTTCCTAGTTTTTCAGAATTTTTGGAGTTCCATAAGTATTCGAACAAATCAGATATCTACAGACTGTTCTGTTTTGACAGATTCTGTTTTCTTTGCGTTCTGTGCTTATTTTGATGTCTCTGTGGTTTTCTTTGATGAGTTTTTGCCAAAGAAAATTTGGAATACATAATGTAAACACAAAATATTAATTGGTTTGGTACAGTACTTATAGTACTGATTTATTTTTCTTACACTAACGGATCTCACGAAGGTTTTGTTGAGTTTTGTGTGATTGAAGTTTTCAAGTTTTGGGTTATCTTATGATGGATGAAGGAATAAGGAGTAGAAGAGCCTAAGCTTGGGGATGCCCCAGCATCCCAAGATATTATCCAAAAATGAGCAACCAACTAAGCTTGCGGATACCCCCGAGTGGCATCCCCTCTTTCTTCTAACGACCATCGGTATTTTACTCGAAGCTATATTTTTATTCGTCACATGATATGTGTTTTGCTTGGAGCATCTTGTATGATATGAGTCTTTGCTTGTTTTATTTTGTGTTTTAAGTATTTATCCCTTGCTGGACACACCTATTTGGGAGAGCCAAATTTATGTCATGATTTGTTAGAATTGCTCTCTATGCTTCACTTAATTTTTTTATGAGCTATGGACTTGCTCTACTGCTTCACTTATATCTTTTTCAGCACGGTGTGCTTAGTATTTTTTGAAGAAATGCTCTATTGCTTCACTTAGATTAATTTGAGAGTTAGTAAAATTTTCAAGAAATTCTCTCTTGCTTCACTTAAATTAATTTGAGAGAAAGAAAGAAAAAAAATTATGCTCATGATCTTCACTTATATTTGTTTGAGCTTATGAAAAGCAACACATGAAAATTAGTCCCAAAATGATAGATATCCAAGAAGGATATAATAAAAACTTTCATGAAGATCATTGGACAAAATAAACTTGATTCTTAGTAATATTTTTGAGATATGATGATGTGATATGTGAGTTATGTTGATGAGTAATTATGCTTTAGTAAGAATATTGGTGTTAATGTTTGTGATTCCCTATGCAAGCACAAAAGTCAATAGTCATGCAATGAAAATTATATCCTACTTGTGATGCATTATTCGGTGTTAATTATGCTTAATGCTCGCTTATGAGATTATCTGTTTCTTGGTTGGTCGCTTCTCAGTCTTTTGCTAGCCTTCATTTTGCACCAAGTATGATCTCCACTTGTGCATCCAAAAACCTTTAAACTAGTTTTTTCACTATACCTACCTATATGCGGTATTCTTTTGCCGTCCTAAGCAAATTTGCATGTGCCAACCCTAATTTTTAAAATAAACTTCTCTTTTGTGTGTTCAGTTCGCTCGCGGAGCTGTGAGGTGTGGCTAATATTTTCCATGCTAGATGTGTTATTCTCACGATGAGTGTTTATTCACTTGTCATTGCATGAGAGTAAGGAAAAGGCATTAGGGATGCCCAGTGCCGAAATGAAAAATGAATTTACTTTATGTTGTCAAATAATAAATTCCTTGAAAAGTGTTGGTATGGAAGGCACCCGTGGATACGGTTAGCCATTGAAAGTGAAGGTATGGTGGAAAAAGGAATAAACTTTATTCTCTGTTTGGGAACGTCCTATGATACATCTAGCATGGAAAGTGTTGGGAACTCTAAGTCATTTTCGTTGGTGGGATGGATACACCTCCCAAAATGTTTTTATCTCTAATTTTTCACTTTGAGCTCTGGCGCCTCTACAAATCCCTACTTCCCTCTGCGAAGGGCCTTTCTTTTACTTTATGCAATTTTATTTTGAATTTGAGTCTCCATCTTCTCTTATAAAAGCACCAACTAGGAGGCAATATGATCATACTTGAGTATTGGGTGTAGCTAATATGCGAGTGTGTTTCATGAATGGATCAATGATTGAGCATGATGGGCTAGGGATGACTTATTTTAGCATTGATATTTTGGAAGACATGGTGGCTTGTTGATATGCTTGAGTATTTAAATTATCATGTCAAAACTAGACTATTGCATTGAATCACATAAAAGTCCGAATGTCTATGATATAAGGAAAATCATATGATATGACATGTTAGGCAGCATTCCACATCAAAAATTATGTTTTTATCACTTACCTACTCGAGGACGAGTAGGAGTTAAGCTTGGGGATGCTGATACGTCTGCAACGTATCTATAATTTTTGGTTATTCAATGCTGTTATATTATCAATCTTGGATGTTTTATAGTCATTTTATATCATTTTTTGGTACTAACCTATTGAAATAGTTCCAAGTTCGAGTTGTTGTTTTCTGCATGTTTTTCACATCGCAGGAAATCAATATCAAACGGAGTCCAAACACAACGGAACTCCACGAAGATTTTTTTGGACCAGAAGGAATATAGTGGGCCCTGGCTGCACCTGGGGGGTGCTTCGAGGAGAGCACAACCCACCAGGGCACGCAAGGAGGACCTGGTGCGCCCTGGTGGGTTGTGCCCACCTCGGGTGCCCCCCGGACCGCCTCTTTGCTCTATAAATACCCCAATATTCCCAAAACCCTAGGGGAGTCGACAAAATATTGATCCAGCCGCCGCAGAGTCCAGAACCACCAGATCCAATCTAGACACCATCTAGGATGGGGTTCACCATCTCCATTGGTGCCTCTCCGATGATGCGTGAGTAGTTGTTTGTAGACCTTTGGGTCCGTAGTTAGTAGCTAGATGGCTTCCTCTCTCTCTCTCTCTGAATTCTCAATACAATGGTCTCTTGGAGATCCATATGATGTAACTCTTTTGTGGTGTGTTTGTTGGGATCGATGAACTTTGAGTTTATGACCAGATCTATCTTTTTATATCCATGAAAGTTATTTGAGTTTCTTTGATCTCTTATATGCATGATTGCTTATAGCCTCGTATTTCTTCTCCGATATTTGGGTTTTGTTTGGCCAACTTGATCTATTTATCTTGCAATGGGAAGAGGTGCTTTGTAGTGGGTTCGATCTTACGGTGCTTGATCCCAGTGACAGAAGGGGAACCAACACGTATGTATCGTTGCTACTAAGGATAAAACGATGGGGTATATCTCTACATAGATAGATCTTGTCTACATCATGTCATTGTTCTTATTGCATTACTCCATTTTTTCATGAACTTAATACACTAGATGCATGCTGGATAGTGGTCGATGTGTGGAGTAATAGTAGTAGATGCAGGCAGGAGTCGGTCTACTAATCTTGGACGTGATGCCTATATAATGATCATTGGATATCGTCATGAGTATTTGTAGTTCTATCAATTGCCCAACAGTAATTTGTTCACCCACCATTTGCTATTTTTCTCGAGGGAAGCCACTAGTGAAACCTACGGCCCCCGGGTTTCTTTCTCATATATTTGCCTTTGCGATCTACTTTTTCCTTGCATTTTTTTCAGATATATTAAACCAAAAATACAAAAATACCTTGTAGCGTTTTATTTCTATTTATTTTATTTCGCGTTTGATCTATCTATCTACTACAATTTTATCTCACGTCCGTTTGCCTATCTTGAGGCGCCGTACCCCGGAAGGGATTGACAACCCCTTTAACACGTCGGGTTGCGAGGATTTGTTATCTGTGTGCAGGGGCTGTTTAGGTTGTGTTGCCTGGTTCTCCTACTGGTTCGATAACCTTGGTTTCATATCTGAGGGAAATACCTACCGCCGTTGTGTTGCATCATCCCTTCCTCTTTGGGGAAATATCGACGTAGCTTCAAGTGACATCAGTGGGTCCCGGCTGTCAGGAAGGATAAGGAGGCACTTCCTTGCGTGTGAAGATGTAGCTGGTGGGTACATCTGTCAGCCTCACCGCGTACAGTCCTCTTCTGATGGCTGTTGTTCACTGACCATATTGACGATGCCGCACGGACGGTAATAGGCGGTGGACGACGGTGAGGCAGGGAACGACGCAGAGCCTGGGAACATGCAGAGGGTAGTACGAGGGTTGACTGGTTCGGCTGCGGTGTGAGGTTGTCATCGCCGTAGAATAACAGGGGGTGTGGGTGAGTAGAGGGATGGACTGGCGAGTGGTGGGAGTAGTAGGGGTGGTGAGGCCTGCGCGGCAACACAGCCGGCCACGGGAGGCAGGAGCACGCGGTGGTTTGGATGCTGGAGCAAGAAAATCAGAGGTTGAAGAAGCAGGACGACTGTTGGATGTTAACAATCCAATGGTCACTGGTGATAGAATCGTTTGTTGGCTAAGTTGACAAAGCCCTGCGCATGCGTCAACTTAGTAGGGCCACAAGTCAGCCTCCAAATCTGGTGGGCCACAGCTGTCATGGGGGGCACTCATTATTTTTCGCTTAATAAGGAGGCACTTCCTTCCGTGCCAAGATATAGCTGGTGTGTCCCAGCTGTCATTGGGAGGATTCATTATTTTTTGCGCAACAAGGAGGTACTTGCTTGCGTGCGGCCATGGACCATGTCGGTCCCAACTGTCAACCTCTCCATGTACATCCCTCTTCCGATGTTGTCATTTGTTGACAACGTTGACCAGGCTGTGCCGAGAACACTAGCGCGATGGACGACGGCGAGACCCAGGAAGGGAATGACCCGGAGGCGGCGAAGCCACAGTAGTGGAGGGATTTGGGTGAGTAGAGGGATGGCCTGGCCAGCGGCGGGAGTAGTAGGCGGCGGTGAGGCCTGCTCGGCAGCACAGCCGACCACGGGAGGCAGGAGCAGGCGGTCCCGTCGGCGCTGGATTTGGCGGCTGGAGCAAGAAGATCAGAGTTGAAGAAGCACGACGGTCGTTGAATTGACATCTAATGGTCATGTCTGCTAGAATCATTTGTTGATGTATATAGTAAGTCGAAACATCTTGCATATGCGTCAACTTAATAGGCCCACAAGTCAGACCATTCCCTATTATTTTAATAATTTACAGCTCATTGCAACTTCTTATGCAATTTATTGCAGTCCGTTTTTTTGTTGGCGAGGGCCAGGTTTAAATTTTTTAATGAAATTTCCCATATTTTGGTGGGTTCCAAACTATTTTTAATACCAAAATGTCGAGCCAGATTTAAAGTACTTTGAAGATATATTTAAATTAGGTTAAAGCCCAGTGAAATTGGAATCTCAAAATGTGAAAAAATTCAGAAATTTGAAAGTAATTGCCAATTTTTTGTCTGCTTTTTATATTTACAGCCCATTTCATATTACTCTCAAGATTTGCAGCCGTCTTGAAAGACTTGCAGCCCATCAGGGCGTAGAAAAATAAGTAGGCCTGGATTGGGTATTCTTCAGAAAAAATAAATCGGGCTCATTTTCACAAAGAAAAAAATAGCTGAGTTGGTCATGTGGTGAACGTAAAATATAAGTCGGGCTAGACGGGTCACGTCTCAGTTGAAACCCTGCTCTGTCTCAACAAAAAAAAACTGCTCGAGCAGCTACGTCCCAGGTGTCAGCCGATCTTGTGTTGTTCTCTTGTCTATTGACTATATACGCTGACAATGTCATGGGTCCCACATGTCAGCAAACCACTAGGAGGAAGCATTTTGTTTTTCTATACGCTAACAATGGAGTATATAACAAAAAAATGAGGAACTTACTTACGTACGGCCATGGACATGGTGGGCTCCTATTGTCATCCTCTGCACATACAGTCCACTCCCGATTAACGACGGCGAGGCCTCGTACGTCACCATTAATGATTTAGGAGATGGTGGGGCGGCGATGTGTGCGTTGAGGCACAGCCAGCCGTGGGAGGCGGAAGCAGGCAGACCCATCGGCGCTGGTTTGGTTTTGGCGGCTGGAGGAAGACAGGACTGAAGAAACATGACAAACAGTAAAAGCAGCATGAGTACTTAACAACCTAAACTGAAACAAACAGGGGCACTTAACAACCATAGCTGAAAGCAGTATGAGTACTTATACAAGTTCAACCGTACAAAGCACACCTCGAACAGTGCTACTTTGCCTATAGGTAACCAAGGGTGAGGCCACCAAGCCCCAGGACAAGGCCCAGGCGCCACCCCGTGCATCCACAACCTTCTGAAAGCAGCTTCATCTTGCAATGTGGTCAATAAACATGATATTCACTTTAGAGCCATGGAAAAGCTTGAGCATAACCTTCTATCCTATTCTCCAAGATTGACGGGCCTTCATTATTTGAGACCACCCATGAATAAGTATCGTTTCACCTCCAACGGAAATGGAGTAGGTCGACATAAACATCATGTTGTGACCAAGCGCAAGTCTTACCCGACAATGGTCAGGCATCTGTATAGGAACAATAGAACTGGGCACTTTCTATTTCAAGAAGATCACAACTGTAAAACTGTGTATAAGCAAGAGTTTATGAACAACATATATAACAGAAAACAGCTCATACCATAAGTTTCTCGACACAGTTGGACATGTTCAACATGTGCAGCAGTGGCACACATATCCCACGTGGCCTTCCACCATTGAAACCCCCCACAAGGACCTCAAGACGATTAACAAAGTGTAGGAACTTGTGGATGCCGTCCCAGTCAACTTTAGTGCCATTAGTAACAGTCGAGTTCTTATAGAATAACAAACGAGTAGCATGCTTAACTTTGAAATAACCTACACGTGCCACCATTTATAAGAAATATTAGTTAGAAGTAGCATTTTCGTGAGAGAAGGGAATCACAAATCGTTGCTACTTCTAAAGTTAAATTGTGATTAGTTAGACAGAATTGGTGGATTAAGAAGTAATCGGGCAACAAGCAAGAACCAGATACAAAACTAACATGGATGAACTACTGGAATGACGTCGGGGTGGAAGATCACAGTGAAGTTGAGACCAGGTTCTGCTATTTCCATCAACATTCGTGCGCCAACTTTCAGTCTGTAACACTTGAGAAAGTTTATCCTAGTTCGGCCATAAAAAAGCAACGATCTTCTTGGTTCATGAACCCCACTCGGAACTTTTATCCATGGCTTGTCTTCAGTGTGACCATTAAACTGGTGTATTCAATTATAGCAAGGCCGACCATCTTGAGTTCATGTGTTATGGCAGAGCAAGGAATGCACTGCAGGAAAGATAATATGAGAACACAATGTATTCGCTATCCAAATCTAGAAATAATTTCCTCCTTCACGTCAGTGTTGACCATGGTACTAGTTCCTTTTCTCCAAATATAGAAATCCAAATTTCGAAATTAGTCGACAGCATGTTCAAAAACCCCACCCTCTCGGATAGAAAAGAGGATTCTAGGAACATACTATGCGTGTTTTAAAATCCTGTGTTAGGATGAGAAGGAACAAGTGTGGCATCTCGCCGAGGGTGCAGAAACCTGTAGGGTCCTCGCACTTTGGGCACTGCAAATGAAACACACTAGATTCACTAGGAAGAAAATTGCATCAACGGCGGCGGCTGCTATCCTAGGATTACCCGCGACCAAGGAAATTGGATTTAGCGGAGATGGATGAAGAATTTGTACCTGGTTCTCCATGAGAAAACCCTATGCAATCGCCGAGAGGGGGTTTTCTCTGAACAAGCAGACAAGGGAGAAGGGGATTCAAGCCCAGTGAAATATTGTTGCTTCGTTGGTCTAGCTTACAGCTAAAGCTGGAAAGGTGGGGGTTTTTGTGATTTGACGGCTCATTGGGCATTACTGTGGCGCTACTACCGGGGTGAGTCTACCATGTAGTTGTGCACTCTAATTTGGTGCATGGCACATGGACCCCATTGCCGGATGCCCCACATATCAGCGAAAGGAAGTGGAAAGGCAGGAGTAACTAGTTACACATAAATATATTTTTAACAGAGAGATACTCCCTCTGTAAAGAAATATAAAACTATTTTATATCACAACTTTATACATAAGAAAAATCAAGGTGAATATATATAACATAATCTGGGGTTCAAATGAGAATATAATACTTTATTGTGCTCACGGTTCTGGACTTTGGGCCACAGGCCGATGGGCCTGCATGTTTGGGGGGCCATGTGTTCTAACTCAGCGCATTTCATATTGCAAGCGATCAGTATGGCACTAGTTTTAGATGCTGTCGCAAGGCGAATACAGAAAATTGAATAAAGCACGACAGCTGTTAGAATGAAATCGAACGACAGTTCCTAACCAGCAATCAGAGTTGCAGTTCTTTCACGTTATCCTACGTGATAAATAATACTGTCGTACTACTTATACACACATGACACTTGTTTCACCATGCCATATTATTACATCAAAATCTCTCGGAGGATAGATCAGTTCCGCAGTTGAGTGCTGCTACTGAAGAATTTCAAAGTTGATTTCGACCAGCTCTCCTTGCCGAGAAAGTCCCCTACCGCATGATTTGATTTAGATTTGAACCTTGACCATCCTATAGCATCAATCATCATGCAACCATCCTTTGTACTTCCGGTATATTGAGCAGGTTCATTCACACCAAGGTTGCGCATGGTAAGAGAAACTTGGCCACGGTCGCCCGGATTGTTGAATGACTCCCTCGTTGCTTTAGGAATCCTCTGTCTGCAGACAAGAAGACATACACAAACAGTTAGATCAATATAGTGAATCATGTGGAACAACATGGAAAGAAAAAAAAGAACGAAGCACTTGGGTGGCCAATGCTTACCAAGAAGGTGGAGATGTCGGCTTTTGTAAGGACTTTGGTATTTGAAGTGCAAACTGCAACCCAGTCTATTGTCGGTGCAACTGCTGGTTCCATTGCCGCTGCATGGGTCGGAGCAGATGCAAGTGCAACTTCAAGTGTTGGTGCAGGTGCCGGAGCCGTTGCTGGTGCCCGTGCCGGTGCGACTGGTAGTGCCGCTGCTGCTGCTGGAGATGGTGCTCCTTGTGGAGCTGGTGCCGGTGTCGGAGCAGGTGCCCGTGTCGGTACCCGTTCCTCCGGTAGATCAGCCTGATTAGCTGACGCGGTCGGTGCCCAATCCTCAGGTGGATCAGGCTGAGTTGTTGACGCTGTTAGTGCTAGTGCAAGTGCCGTCGGAGAAGGTGCCGGTGCTCGATCCGTTGCTGAAGGTGGTACTGATGTGCGAGACAGCAGCGATCGTCTTTGGTCTGCTATGATCAGCTTTCTAACTTGACTAGGCTCCATGACCTTGATCCAATCTTTTTCTTCATTTCTTTTAAATGCGAGAAGGACTAATTGTGGCATGTTTGTTAAACCAAACTGCAGTTCATCATAGGGCTTTAGATTGTACTCAGACAACAGACTGATCCAATTGTGTCCATTAATATAAGTGATTGACAGTGCCTTCATTACTGACACGACATAAGAAGTGAAACCTGCAAAAATAACCATCATAGATCAAACCAAACGGTTTGTTCTGTAAGGAATGTCACATGGCAAAACCTGCATCGTAAAATTGCAGCAAAAGTAAGAAAACATGACATTAAATCAATAAGATTTAGACAGTAAATCAATAAGATTTATTTGATGTGACGTGAGTGAATCCTTACAAGGAAATCACTATGTTCAAGTTCTAAACAGAAGGTTGATCGTCCAATTACGGGTGGCATGTAGGGCCCCTGCTTACTCCCACAAGTAGGACAGTCCAAAGGTCATGACAAATCATATGGACCGAACATCCATGGGACTGGAAATCCTGGTGGGTGCGATAAACCCTGCAATGCATACAGATATTGGAGTGTAACCCTAATTGATAAACCAACCTCACAAAAAAGATGATCTGGATACTTCAAAATATATAGACTGAATTGAGTGGACAGACATTAACATAGACTGTTCTCAGAACTCACCACACAAGAAAAGCAGCCATACTAAACAATACAGGGTTCACACACACAAATCAAGTACTGAACAATAGTACTTACTACAGACTAGAAAAGTTGCACTAATTAAACTCTGCAGACTATGTCTTGCCACCGACCTACGGGATATACCCCACATAACTGAGTAGGCCATGGACTTCGTGAGAGGTGTCTACCAGCACCATCACCATCTCGCCAACCTTGGAGAACCTAACAGAGTGGTCTTTCCAGTCATAAACATGACGATGAAGACAATCCGCATCCAATTTTCCAGGAAGCTTTACAAGAACCACACCCTTCGTAATCGAAGGCACAACCAGGAAATTGTTGTGGTGAAGTACACCCTCAAGAACACGCCTGACAACAATGCTACAGGAAAACACTAGTTCACGACACGTGGCAACAAGGACACATCAGCTGGATAGTCTAGCAGTAGAACTCATCCTCAGGTCTTCCAGTTCCCACGACATGACTTTGAGAACTTCATCTCCACCGCGGACCTGGTTCTAATTTAAACAGAAACCAAATATTTTTTTACTACCTCTGTTCAGAAATATAAGATGATTTTCGATATTTTACTCCATATAAGACTACATATACACACAGAAATGAGTGAACAAAGACACTAAAACATGTCTTCAAAGGCATGAGAGCAGAGGGATTACTTGCAATATCCATAACACAAGTTACTGAGGCTAACATACTCTCTTCAAAGGCATGAGAGCTAAAATCTTGCAATTCCTACAGCTAGCATTGATGTTCATAAAGTAGTTGAAAGTAATCTACAAGAAATCAGTGTCAACCTCTCGCATGTTTTGGTCAAAAGAGCAATTTAGAACTGTCATTTGGCACACAAAAATCACATGCAAGATCATCCAGAAAGTTGTACTAGTACTGCGTGTTAGATTTAAAAACACGATCAAGATCGCCAAAAAGATCGTCAAGAAGAGATATTACCCGGACTTGCTTAATGAGGGATCCCGGAGAGGGGGGCTTGGACAGGGTGATGGCCTTGAGCTTGTCTGCGGTAGTCTCGGCGGGGTGCTTTCGCTTCTTCGTACCCTGAGCCTCGACGGTTTTGGCCAGAGCCATAGACATCACTTCGGCCGGTGCTCCAAGATCCATCAAGAAACTGTCAAATAGAAATAAAAGTAAAGAAACCATAATCACAAACCCAAAAAGAAGAACAGAGAGGGAGTTATAGGATCAGTCTTGGGGTTGCAAGACCGAGCCTTGGCCAGAATCAACACCATTGATGCGCTCACCTTTCCTTCTTTGGGAGAGAAGAACAATGGCAGAAGCAGGTCGGGGTTTTCTTGAAGAAATGAGGAACAAGATGAGGGAGAAGCGAGTTGGGGTTTTCTTCAAGAGAGGAAGCTGAGGGAGAAGAGTCAAATGATGGTTGCTTCGTCCGTCCACTCTTACGACGGAGGAGTGCGAAATACGACAGCTACTAGAACTTACACAGTGCTCCGACTACTAGGCATGTGCAGTGGTTAATACGCTAGTACTACATAATCTTGTTGCTAGTGTAGTAAGATATGATGATAACGAATGATGTTGTGCGCATGTCAGCTATATGAACAGTAATGTTACATACCCCTTTTTTGACTGTCCGGTTGAGAATGAACGGTGAGATCAATGTTAATAGAACTAGGTCTACAACGCATGGAGAGTACAGCGCTACAACACTCCACGGAATATGAACCATATGAAGCACAAATCAGTGTTAGGCAGGGTGTATGAAGGGTGCATGGTATGGGAGCAAAAGTTCCCTTCTCGACCCACTTTTGGGTGTTTGGCAGAGTGCATGAAGGGTGCATGAGTCCACACTAGTAGGTTAACACAAATACACTAGGAGCATGCATGAAGAGGGGTGCTTCGATGAGCATGCACGAAGAGGGGACAACTATATTGATATGAGAATGCAACCAAACACACCCACACGCTTTGTGCTACAGTGACTGATCTACACCGTCTAAGTTTGATCCAACGGTCATGTTGCGCCGATACATGGACATGCGCATGCAGAGGACACCTAAACACCACCGAAGTCCCTCTGCTTCTCGAAGCGCACGTCGTTGGTGATGCAGGGTGCCACCGCCCGCAGAGCCCGCTCCCGGTCGACAGGAGCCAGCTCGTCAAAGACGGCATCCAATGGCACGAATGGATTCTAGTGATGGAGCCCTGAGAGGATTCGCCCAGCAACGGCGACGGCAGCCTGCAACCCCTCCTTGTCCAGCTCCGCCCCCACCATCGCGCGGAGACGGCTCAGCTCCTCGAAGATATAGCTGAAGAAGGAGACCAGGACAGGAAGCCGTAACTCGTTGAAGTCGACGGGGTGGTCGAATGGGTTTAGCCCGACGGTCGGCATGGTCGCGCTGGCACGACGGTAGGCATCACGCAGCCGCAAGACGTGCGTGGCAACATGGTCCACCAAGTGGTTGAGGCGATCATGGACCTTGTCACGATCGACCCACTCACGCTCAAGCCGGCTCGCCTGACCGCCTATCGTATCTCCCGCTTTCTGCAGCAACACTGCCGACGCCTCGAGCATCTTTGTGGTGGACGCCTACCGCTTTTGAAGCTCCGTGAACTTCCGCACATAAAGGAGGAGCATGGCACTCCTGTCCTCCTTGAGCTCACGGAGCTCCACGTCCTTGGCCTTGAGCTCTGCATCCTTGGCCTGGAGCTCCTATGTCAGGCGCCTCACCTCAGACTCCGTGATTTGGTGCGCCGCCATGGAACCAGGTAGAAGCAATGGGGAGAGGAAGCAAAGGGGGAGAAATGGCTGAAAGGCAATGCAATCTACGGGAAGGCGGACGGAGCCAGCCAAGGAGGCGAGTGAATCTTTTGGTTTTCACCATGGGAAAACACCAGCCGACGACTTTTCACATCAGGGAGCAATAGGTTTTACAAGCGGAGCCATCATGACTAATTGAGCCCACGCCTGCTCCCGTCAATCAAAAACATAAAAATCCTGCCGCGCCTACCGCACCCAATGACCAGAGCAACGCCGCGGTGGATATTTAAATTTACCTGCCGGCAAGGAGAGAAAAAAGGGGTGATAAAACAAATGTGGCGACGGCCTAGCTAATCGGTCGCACTAGCCCAACTAGCTAGCCACCGTGCTTCACTGATGTACTCGGCGGGAAAGGTGGTCTTTTGTGATTTGATGACTCATTTACTAGCTTTAGCGCTACGACCGAGGAGCACCAATAAAATGCGCGGTAGGGCATCCCATGTCTCGGCAAGGAAGAAAATATGTGTGCACCATGATACGTCTCCAACATATCTATAATTTTTTATTGTTCCATGCTATTATATTATCTATCTTGGATGTTTATATGCATTAATATGCTATTTTATATTAGTTTTGGGACTAACCTATTAACCTAGAGCCCAGTGCAGTCTGTGTTTTTCCTTGTTTTCGAGTTTTACATAAAAAGAATACCAAACAGAGTCCAAATGAGCTGAAAATTTATGGTGATTTTTTATGGACCAGAAGAAGCCCCCGAAGCAAACGAGTTGGGCTAGAAGAGTCTCGAGTCAACGAAAAGGGTGGAGGGCACACCCCCTGCCTTGTTGCTGACTCATAGACCCCCATGACCTGAAACCGACGCCAAAAATTCCTATAAATCCAGAAACCCCAGAAAGAAACCTAGATCGGGAGTTTTGCCGCCGCAAGCCTCTGTAGCCATGAAAAACCAATTGAGAGCCCGTTCGGGCACCCTGTCGGAGGGGGAAACCATCACCGGTGGCCATCTTCATCATCTCGGTGGTCTCCATGACGAGGAGGGAGTAGTTCACCCTCAGGGCTGAGGGTATGTACCAGTAGCTATGTGTTTGATCTCTCTCTCTCTCTCTCTCTCTCTCTCTTGTTCTTGATATGGCACGATCTTGATGTACCGCAAGCTTTGTTACTATAGTTGAATCATATGGTGTTTCTCCCCCTCTACCTTCTTGTGAGGAATTGAGTTTTACCTTTGAGGTTTCACTATTATCGGACTAAATACTATTATGGATTTGAGAACACTTGATGTATGTCTTTCGTGGGATACCCATGGTGACAATGGGGTGCTCTATTGATTCACTTGATTTATGTTTTGGCACTCAACTCACGGATTCGTGAGGTGACATTGGGGTAATCTATGCATAGGGGTTGATGCATTTTTTCGTCCTTGTTTCTCCGGTATAAATCTTGGGGCACTCTTTGAGGTTCTTTGTGTTGAATTGAATATTATGAATCTGAAGTTGTTTGATGCATATCATATAATTGACCCACGGATACTTGTGGTGACATTGGAGTATCTAGGTGACATTAGGGTTGATTGATGTGTGTCATATGGTGTTATTTTACTATGAACTCTAAGGGCTAACACTTATAGGAATATCTCAATGGATTGATCGGAAAGAATAACTTTGAGGTGGTTTCGTACCCTACAAGCAATTTCATCTCATGTTCTCCATGATGGGAACTTTGGAGTGGCTTTTGTCGCACGTTGAGGGATTGCCATATGATCTAATTATGTTATCATTGTTGAGAGAACTTGCACTAGTGAAAGTATGAACCCTAGGCCTTGTTTCCAAGCATTGCAACACCATTTTTGCTCACTTTTGTTACTTGCTACCTCGTTGTTTATATATTTTCAGATTACCAAAACCAATATCTACCATCCACATTACACTTGTATCACCATCTCTTCGCCGAACTAGTGGACCTATACAATTTACCATTGTATTGGGTGTGTTGGGGACACAACAAACACTTTGTTATTTGGTCACAGGGTTGTTCGAGAGAGACCATCTTCATCCTATGCCTCCCATAGATTGATAAACCTTAGGTCATCCACTTGAGGGAAATTTGCTACTGTCCTACAAAACTCTGCACTTGGAGGCCCAACAACGTCTACAAGGATAAAATTGCATAGTAGACATCACACCACCCATGAGGACCCAGAAACCGCGCGGTAGGGTGTGCCACGTCTCGGCACGGAGCAAAAATGTGTGTGTAAAATTATATTGTATCAGACGTACTACCTATGGTTCTACCTCGGGACCCAGCCAGTCGGTCGAAAACACCCCACTAGCCACATAGCTTCATCATGCTAACATGGCATGGAGGATAGGTGTGGTTAGCTCCATCTCGACCAGCCACAACATCTCTTGTTCTAGGCGATTCTTCTGTTTTCCAAGCATTTTTTCAGTTATAATAACACCAAGGCAAGCTCGCGCCACTTTTCGTGTGTGCCCGTGAGTCTAAAGGTTAGACGATGTAGAGGAGAGACAGATCGCGGACATGGGACCCACCAGTAAGAGTCAACGGTCATGCACATGTTGACGAGCCACTCCCTCTAGTCTACTCAACATAATACTATATAAAATCAAGTTATGGGACAAAGCCAACAATCGTTCTTGTTTCAGTCTATCGACTTACGCTTTGTAGTCCAGGTTGCCAGTTCAAATCTTGTCTTTCAGATTTGTTAGTTTTAGGTCCAAATTTGATCAATTTCAAGTGGGACCCTCATCTGTTGTTTCGATATTTTAGTGTAGGATGTTTTTTTGCACAAACACTTTGCGCCATTAGACAAGTAACAACACCAGTTACACGTATTCTGCAAGTTTAGGAACAAAAATGACAGCGGCATAGAATATCACATCCACCCCGCAGCTTAGATGCCATGGTGATACGAGTTTTTACATCATTGGATCCGAGATCCAATGACTTGGGAGTAGTCTTTGTAATTATGCACAATTTCCAAACTCTCCAAGGTTTTTTTGCAAATAAAACATTCAGGCCTCGTGTGTGCCGCTGCATCTTGGATCCAATGGCTCCCCATAGCTTAATTAGCCGCTACGGTGATACGAGCATCTAGGTCGTATGATCTGTGATCAGATGCCACATGCGTAGTACTTGTACTTTCTGCACAATTCCCAAACTCTGTGGCGTATATTACAAAAACATTCAAACCTCCTATTGTGAGCCGTTAGATCTCCAGGAACTCGTATCACCATAGAATCTACGGTGCGGGAGCACCTCATATTCTCCCGTGCGAGAAAACATCAGGTGCTCTCCCAGCTTGGATGCTACGGTGATATGAGCTTCGAGGTTGTTCGATCTGAGATCCAATGGCATCTGAGCAGTCTTTGTGCTTTAAGTAGTGGCCGAACTCTTTGAGGGCTTTTCTGCAAGAAAACATTCGAACCACCAGGGAGTTGTTGGATCGCAGATTCAACGGCTCCAAAGAACTTGTATCACCAAAGCATCTAAGGTGTGGTAGCACATGATATTCTTACATACAGGAGAATATGAGGTCCTCCTTCATCTTAGATGCTACGGTGATACGAGCTTCGAGGTCGTTGGATATGAGATCCAAGGGCATCTGAGTAGTTTTTGTACAAATTGTGTGCAATTCTCAAACTCATTAAGGTTTCCTGTAAAAATATTAGGACATCCTGTGAGCTGCTATATCTTAGATATACAAGCTCCAAGCAACTCGTATCAGCATATATCATCTAAGGTGTGGGAGCACATGATATTCTCCTGGGGAGGGGGGCGTGCACAACCAATCGGTGTTTGGGAGGGTGGGACAAATATAATGTTCAAAAAATATAATCTAAACAATCCTAAATAGAGCTTCACAATTTTATCTAAGGTCGAGGGTTAACCCCGACAATCTACATAGCTGCGCCTATGCAAGAGGTGCAGTGCGAACGTCTATGTGTGAGAGAGATGATGCGAAAAAGCGAGGTCAATCGAGTCATTTATAGTGGGAGAGATTGAGGGAGTGTGTCCTAGCGTACACTGGAATGTTAAAGACGATACACTGAAATATCGTGCGGCAAAGCTATGGTGAGGGATGGAGGGAGATAGTTACCGAGAGAGTGGCCTAAATAGACTTTGTGTGTGCGCGCACGGTGAAGGTGTCTTGAGAGAGGGAGGGATCATTTTTCATGGAGGGCACGACGATGTTGTGTGTGAGAAATACATTTGTTGAGAGTGTGAGGGTGGGAATGACATAAATGGAGATCAAAACGTGAAGAGCAATAATGAGCGCGCATGTGTCGGATACCAATAGCTCTATTAACAAAGAAAAGAACATCAATCGATACATGAAGTATGCGTGTGTGTGGGGTGGGGGGTGGGGGTCGATGGACAAACCTAAACACAACATTTGGATGTATGTAGTACTAGACTTAATATTCATGTTGTTGGTGTTCTGGGAACGGGGGTACCCAGACTTGCCTGCCTGCAGCCCACGGCATGGCTCCATCGACGGCTTAGTACGGCCCACCTTTAGCATCAACAACTCAAGACCCTCGCGAGGCGGACGGCACCAGGACCTCCAGAAGGAGCGGCCTCCTCAGGCTAGCTCCTGAGGAGGGGAGATTTCTATGCAAGCATCACCTCGCGAGGTTCGGGTGATGTGAACCATGACGACCAAGACCAGGCGGGCGCCAGCGGGCACAGGACAGTAGTTTCCTATTTGGTGCTAAGGAGGCAAGCGCGGGCGCGGAGTCCTGAGAAATCAGCCAAAGGTTTTCATTCCCATGCAACAAGACCAGGACCGCCAGGACGGCAGGACAGAGGTCATCGCCGAGCCCATCACGGTGTCACGACTAGAGGATTTTGCAGGCGAAGACTACTCTTGTTAGGATGAGATGTACTAGTTGTTGATACGTCTCCAACGCATCTATAATTTTTGATTGTTCCATGCTATTATATTATCTGTTTTGGATGTTTAATGGGATTTATTATGCACTTTTATATTATTTTTGGGACTAACCTATTAACCGAAGGCCCAGTGGAAATTGCTGTTTTTGCCTATTTCGTGTTTATGAGAAAAAGAATATCAAACGGAATCCAAACGGAATGAAACCTTCGCGAGGATCTTTTTTGGAACAAACGCAATCCAGGAGACTTTGAGTGGACGTCAAGGAAGCAACGAGGCGGCCACGAGGTAGGAGGGCGCGCCCAGGGGGGTAGGAGCGCCCCCACCCTCGTGGGCCCCTCATGGCTCCACCGACCTATTTCTTTCGCCTGTATATACTCATATACCCTGAAAACATCCAAGAGCACCACGAAACCCTATTTCCACCGCCGTAACCTTCTGTACCCATGAGATCCCATCTTGGGGCCTTTTCTGGTGCTCCGCTGGAGGGGGATTCGATCATGGAGGGCTTCTACATCAACACCATAGCCTCTCCGATGATGCGTGAGTAGTTTAACATAGACCTTCGGGTCCATAGTTATTAGCTAGATGGCTTCTTCTCTCTCTTTGGATCTCAATACAAAGTTCTCCTCGATTCTCTTGGAGATCTATTCGATGTAATTCTTTTTGTGGTGTGTTTGTCGAGATCCGATGAATTGTGGGTTTATGATCAAGATTATTTATGAACAATATTTGATTCTTCTCTGAATTCTTATATGCATGATTTAATATCTTTGCAAGTCTCTTTGAATTATCAGTTTGGTTTAGCCTACTAGATTGATCTTTCTTGCTGTCGGTGTCAAAACCGACGAATCTCGGGTAGGGGGTCCCGAACTGTGCATCTAAGGTGGATGGTAACAGGAGGCAGGGGACACGAAGTTTACCCAGGTTCGGCCCCTCTCGATGGAGGTAATACGCTACTTCCTGCTTGATTGATCTTGATGATATAAGTAGTACAAGAGTTGATCTACCACGAGATCGTAGAGGCTACACCCTAGAAGCTAGCCTATGGTATGATTGTTGTTTGTCCTACAGACTAAACCCACTGGTTTATATAGACATCGGAGGGGGCTAGGGTTACACAGAGTCGGTTACAATGGGAGGAGATCTACATATCCGTATCGCCAAGCTTGCCTTCCACGCCAAGGAGAGTCCCATCCGGACACGAGACGAAGTCTTCAATCTTGTATCTTCATAGTCCAACAGTCCGGCCAAAGGATATAGTCCAGCTGTCCGGATACCCCCTAATCCAGGACTCCCTTAGTAGCCCCTGAACCAGGCTTCAATGACGATGAGTCCGGCGCGCAGATTGTCTTCGGCATTGCAAGGCGGGTTCCTTCCTCCGAATACCCTGTAGAAGATTTTGAACACAAGCATAGTGTCCGGCTCTGCAAAACAAGTCCCACATACCACCATAGAGAGAATAATATTTCCACAAATCTAATCTGCTGACGCACTTGATATCATGACATCATACCATGGCCCGGTCATTATTCGAACCGTTTTTCTCAACCAGCCTTGGCGCATATTGCGAGGCGGTTTCCTTGGCACGTCTTGTCGAGGCAGAGATCGTGTCCCCTTATCACTGGATTCTCATCAACACGGGCGTGGGTAACCCAACCGCGCCATCAATCACGGCGCTTGGGGAGTAAGCGAGTTTACCAGGCTAGTGGGGGCGTATAGTTTCGTCCGCCTTTATAAAGGGATATGGGTTCACCTTTTTTCACCCACGCCTTCTCCCTCCTCGCTCATCCATTCTTGTGCACTCGAGATCCAACACCCAAGTTCGCATCTTTCTCCTCACACCGCTCCAATCATGTCCGGAGCGGGAGGCAAGTGGATGAAATCCTCCGTCATAGAGGAGGACATCAAGAAGCTGCGGGGAGCCGGATACTTGGCCACGGATATCGCGCACCGGCTGCCCGACGAGGGGCAGATCGTCCCTACCCCGGAGCCTTACGAGAGGGTAGTCTTTCTCACCCACTTCGTCCATGGACTGGGCTTTCCCCTTCACCCGCTCGTCTAGGCCTCATGTTCTTCTACGGGCTGGACTTCCATGATCTAGCCCGAACTTTATTCTCAACATCTCGGCGTTTATCGTCAGGTATGCGAAACCTTCCTCCGTGTCCAGCCCCACTTCGGCCTGTGTCTGAAGACCTTTAATGTCAACCGAAGGTTGTAGGCGGCCAGCAAGCGGAATGCGGAGGTGCCATGGTGGGCTAAATGCCCAACGTCACATGGCTCGAGGGCTCCTATGTGGAGACCATAAAGGGGTGGCAATCGGGGTGGTTCTACATCACCGAGCCGCGCGACACCAATTGGGTGGCGGCCCCCGAATTTTGATCCAGAATCCCCATGCGGCTTACCTCCTGGAAAGAGAAGGGCTTATCCTGGGGTTCATCGGTGGAGCTGGCCAGACTCCAGAAGTGTATCCGGAACATGATAAGCAAGAAAGTCAAGCTTGTCAACATGGTCCAGGTCATGCTCTTCCGCCGGATCCTCCCGTGTCAACAACGGGCGTTTAATTTATGGGAGTTCGACCCAGCCCAGCACCAGAC
This sequence comes from Aegilops bicornis, assembly GCA_021605145.1. Lineage (NCBI taxonomy): Eukaryota > Viridiplantae > Streptophyta > Magnoliopsida > Poales > Poaceae > Aegilops > Aegilops bicornis. Next base: position 535,771,409 of record CM038670.1, read on the forward strand.
TCTGCGCGAGCTCTTTGACACGACGCACAAGGACATCTGGAGGGTGTTGTTCAAGGGCGCCGAGGTCCCCCCTTCCCTTACCGAGGACCACGGACTTAGCGCGAAGCGCCCTACGAATCCGTTAAGTTCTCTACACCTTATAGGGTATTTACTTTCCCCGGTTTAATCATGCGCGGGATCTAAGCTCCCATGCCTTTGACAGTACTGGGTGGAAACATCGGAGCAGATCGACTGCCTGGCCCCCCTGCCCGAAGATCCGGCCAACGCTCTCCTGACGGAGATGCTGACTCCGGCACCTTATGAGGTGCCGGAGAAGAAGACCAAGAAGAAGGTCACGGGGACCCGAAAGAGTTCCCGGCGTCAGGTGGTATCGGACTCATCGTCTGATAACTCCGAGACGCATTCCTCTTGTGAAAACGAGGAGGGGGAAGATGAAGGTTCTGCCCCTCCAGCCGGGGGAGACAAGAAAAGGAAGGCCGCTAACCGGGAGGTCAAGGGTCCAAGAAGGAAGGACTCTCTTCCGGACTGTTCTACGACCGCCGCAAGATAGCGAAGATTTAGTGGTTGCCCAGGACAAGCCCCTGGCGAAGTCGTAAGTATTCGGATACCAGAGTAATTCATGGCATGCTTTTATTGCACTGCTTCTCCTTACGCCGAATATGATTATGCAGTCCGTCCCGAGCCCGCATCGACGTATCTTCGTCGGACGGTTCTTTGGACTCGTCGGATATGAATAGTGATTCACTTCCGACTGCCTCCTCCCCTCGCCCTACGGACAACGTCGAGGCGTTATATCAAAGGGCAACAAGCCGAGGGGAGGTTGTCCTGGAGGCACCTCAAGGCGACCTTCCGGACCCTGGGCGCAAAGGGAGCAAGACTCCCACGGGCTCCAAGTTCGGCCCTCAGCCGAACACCGCACCGGAACCACCAGTGGTCCCAGACTCCGGCAGGTGGCCCCCCGTTAAGAGGGGAAAGCCGCCCGTGCCGGTGACCTCTGTCCACCCAGAGGCACCGGACAACTTGCTGGAAGTGCTTCGTAGCACTTCCATCGACAAAGAGCACTGCACTATCATGAGTGTGGTGATAAAAAAGGTTCAGTCCGCCAAGAGCGGCTGACTGAAGCCAGTGCCAGCCTCCTAACAGGCTTTGAGGTGGGTAATCGCAGTATAAGAAAATATTACCGCATAGACAGTAGCCCTTGATGCTCTGTTCGGCGTTCGTGAAGAAAATCCGAATAGAGGATCAAATAGTGACTGCAGGAGTCTAATCCAAATATGTCTGTATGCGATGCAGGCTTCACTGCTGGCCGCTGCCGCACGTACTGCGGAGGTTGCCACACTGAAGCAGGACCTCGAGCGGTCCGGGGAAGAACTCGGCCTTGCCAAGAAGCAGCTTGAGGAGAACAAAGTTAAGCAATACCTTGTCTATATAAAAAAAGTTTTGGTTGCAAGATAATAGGATCATCATGAATGTGCCAGGGACCACGACCGAAGTGGCGACCCTGAAGCAGGCGCTGTCCGAGGCCGAGAACAAAGCGGCCAAGGAGCTCATTGAGCAAGAAAGACACGAAACCCAAGTAGGCGAGGTGCAGCAAGAGCTCCAGGCACTCGTGAAGAAGCACGAGTCCTTGGAGCTTGACTCAAAGACGCGAGAGTCCGAGCTTTCCAAGGCCCTCGAAAGTGAAAAACATGCCAAGGCCGAAGCCCAAAAGGCCCTCCAGGAGATTGAGGCGGTGAAGAAGATAGCGGCGGGTAAGGCGTGCATTATGCAAAGCAAGCATGTGAAAGAAAATTTCTATTTACTTACCCGAGTTCGGAGCTGTCCAGGGGCTTTCGCAGATCTGCCCCGTAGTGTGTCTGATGCCGCGGAGTTCTACCGGGCTGAGGAGGGGAGCTCGACGGAGAAGGTGTTCGGTCTCGATTATCTTTGGGACCGAACACCCGATGCCCTTGAGAGACCAACTGAAGCAACTGGTCGAGCTCCACAAGGCGGCCGAACAGGCCATGAAGGGCCTTATAGTCCGGATGTGGCCTGGTGATGCCCTTCCCAACAGCTACTTCGGCCTGGTGAGGCGGCTTGTGGATGCCTGCCCATGGCTGGAAGTCATAAAACGGTCCATCTGCATCGAAGGTGCACGCAGGGCTTTTGCCCGTGCGAAGGTGCACTGGGCCAAGATGGACACAGAGAAGCTGGTGAAGGAGGGGCGCCGCAGGCAAGGAGCATCGCCACCACAAACGTATTATGAGGGTGTCCTGAAGGGTGACCGTCTTGTGGCGGACGAGTGTTCCAAAGATGTAATTTTTGAATGAACTTGCTCATGTGATCATGTATTATGAAAACTAGTTCATGTGCGCTATGCAACGCTTTTGTATTTAAAATATTACCTTCTGTGTGGCCGTTTATAAAATCTGAGAGTTGGCTAGTCGTCGGCTTCTGCCCCCATGCAACTAGTGATGGGGTGTTCGGGATAAATCTGAGCACTCTTTTTCCCGTTTTTGGGTCCTTCGAGGGAGGTGCTCAGCGCAACGAACTAGGCAATCAGACTATAATGCTTTATCACTCTCACTTAGCCATAGAAGTCTACAATTTTGAATTTTGGCGAAGCCCCTAGTATTCGGAGCGCCGAATTTGGGGCGCTATACACGCTTAAGTCGGACAAAGCCGACTCCTCGCCCGAAGCGAAAGAAGTCTTTAGGGACTTGAGACCTCTCGAACAGCGACCGGCTCTCGCCTTATCATGACAGTCAGTTTTAGCTTTCTCTACTGAGGTGCTCGTCCGGAAGAACCGGGACACAATTGCAGTAGTTCTCCCAGTGCTACCTTAGCCGATATAGGGGAACGTAAGGTACCAAAACATGGGAGCCAAGCAAACCCAATTATTGACTCAAGACATGATTCGGAGCTGATGCATATAATGCTATAAGTTTGGGGTGCCACACTGTCAAGAGTGTTCGGACTTCTCACGCCGTGTTATGGGGTATACGGAAGCCTCGGCGATCTTGGCCGTGCCAGTGTCTGGTGCTAACTGTCATAAATGAACATATATATAAAAAACAATATAGAATGCGATAATAGACTAGTGATATGCATTGTTTATTAGAGAAATGCATCAAAGCATAATGATACAAGTAGTGCGGTAAGCAAAAAATAGGACTATTTGACATGTCCCATCCAGAGGCAAGCTGCGTACTGGTATCTTAAAGAAGGTATTTCACTCGTTATCAGGGACCACCTAGGGATTCCATTGTAAGACGTACCTTCCTGCCTCCTTGGATGTTGTATCAAGTGTCCGACAATCGTACTGCCGGATAGGGCTTCCAGTGAGTAAAGTCCTAAAAGAAAGAGAATGATTAAGATAGTAAGCCCCTAGTGCGGTTGAGCCGCATTGTGGGACGTGCCTTGATCGTGCCCCCGCCGATGCCTATGGTATTTTCAATGCGTAATCATGTACGCTGCGTGTACGTAATTTTGTCGTTCGACTAAGGCTAGGGCGGGGGCCGAATTGCTAGGCGAGCTCTGAGCGTGCCAGGCGATCCTGTTGCAGGTTGCTCCGGACGTGCTTGACGGTGTCCGAGGGCTTCATCGCCGAACTGGTGGATTGCCTTAAGAGGCTGCTTTGTGCCTCCGTTGCGAGGGCCACAGTGTGCTCCTCCGTACGGAGCGAGCGCTCTGTGTTTCCATTGACTGTGATGACCCCCTGGGTCCTGGCATCTTGAGCTTAAGGGGTTGTTTGGATACGGAGAATTAGTCGTGGGATTATAGGAAACGGGTTTTTTGAGAATTTTCAGGAAAACTGGTTTTCGCAAATTTTTCAGTTACGGTAGGTCTATATAATTCCTTGTTTGGATGGAAAAAATAGAAAAACGAGGTTAAGCAATTCTTTGTTTGGGTCGCCTCGTACGCAGTTGCCTCGCTTCGCTCGTCGCCTTCTACGGACTGCGCTTCTCCCGTCCCGCTCCGAGCATGATGGTGGTGAGCATGTTGGTCACGAGACCAGCTGACCAAGCACAGGAGCACAGGGTATATTGTTGGGAGCCTCACGGAGGCTGGGCATGATTCGCTCGCAGGTTGCAATCGCAGCTGTGACGCTGGACACGGCCAAGATGAGCACACGGACATAGCAGGCGAGCATGGTGCGGCCACATATTTTCATATTGAAAGCCAAGTACTAGCTGCCAAGCTCAATGCCAATCGTGGTGGCGTTGTCTACAAACTAAGTCGAATGAGGCGTTGTTGGCCGTGTCCAATGATGGAGCTCACCACGATGAGGAATCAACTTCATCCTCTAGCCGCCTCATCCATGTCAAGCTCGACGCCGTTGTTGACGACGCCCATTAGCCGTAAAGAGGTTGTGTCGATTGCGTGCCAGCGTACTCCTGCATCGCCGCATCAAGGCCTCCGGTTCATGGACTCCTTAACATCTTGGGCCTCGTCGGCCGAAGGCTCGAGCTACGGCATTGCCAGGACCGGCTCAAGCATCGCCAATCCGCCGCAGCCTTTGAGCACATAGTTTACTGAATCAAGTCTCGGGCGCCCGCCGTAGTCAGCGTCTGACCACTTGTAGTAGCAGAGGCAGGAGCTAGCCGGGCACCGACGTCCCGTCGACCCGACAGCAACGCATAGGAGGATGAACCTGAGAACAACGATGCCGAGGCATTGGTATATGTTAATCACGTTTTTGCAAAAATGACTAATAGTCGTTTTCCCATAAACGCAAAATCCTGGCTTATAGAGAACCAAGTTTTCCATATCCACGGGTTAGTTAGACGACCCAAACAGGATTTTATTCTGTTAGAGTTGTTTCCTAGTTTATAGAGATCGGGTTTTCTATATTCTTCTTATCCAAACAACCCCTAAGGTATGCATAATGCGGTACTGCATTGAATCTTGCAAACGCGGTTCGCCCGAGCAGTGCGTGATAGCCGCTACGGGACGGGATGATATCAAAGATCAACTCCTCGCTTTGGAAGTTGTCCGGAGATCCGAAGACCACTTCCAATGTGATTGAGCCCATACAATGGGCCTCTACACCTGGGATGACGCCTTTAAATGTCGTTTTTGTGGGTTTGATCCTCGAGGGGTCTATACCCATTTTGCACACTGTATCCTGATAGACCAGATTCAGGTTGCTGCCGCCGTCCATAAGGACTCGAGTGAGGTGAAATCCGTCAATGATGGGGTCTAAGACCAATGCGGCAGATCCGCCATGACGGATACTAGTGGGGTGGTCCCTGCGATCGAAGGTGATCGGACAAGAGGACCATGGGTTGAACTTTGGGGCGACGGGCTCCGTCGCATATACGTCCCTTAGTGCACGCTTCCGTTCCCTCTTGGGGATGTGGGTTGCGTATATCATGTTCACCGTCCTCACTTGTGGGGGGAACCTCTTCTGTCCTCCCGTGTTCGACGGCCGTGGCTCCTCCTAGTCATCGCTGTGCAGCCCCTTGTCCTTGTTTTCGGTGTTTTACTTGTCGGCCTGCTTGAACACCCAGCATTCTCTGTTGGTGTGATTGGCTGGCTTATCGGGGGTGCCGTGTATTTGACACGAGCGATCGAGTATGCGGTCCAAACTGGACGGGCCGGGAGTGCTTCTTTTGAATCGCTTTTTCCGCTAACCGGGTTTAGAGTCTCTGAATCCGGCATTGACTGTCGTATCCCCGGTGTTATCGCCATTGTTGTGGCGCTTGTGTTTGCTGCGACGTGGCCTGCCCTTACTGTCCTTGGTATCCGAAGTGCCAAGGTTTCTTGATATGTTGTTGCTGCGAGCCAGCAACTATCCTCTCCCGCGGAAAAGCTGGTCATTAGTGTCGTGAGGGTTGCAGACTTCGGTTTTTCCTGGCCAAGGTGCCGGGCGAGCCACTCGTCACGGATGTTGTGCTTAAATGCCGCTAAGGCCTCTGCATCCGGACAGTCGACAATTTGATTTTTCTTGGTTAGGAACCGTGTCCAGAATTGCCTAGCCGATTCCCCTGGCTGCTGAATTATGTGGCTCAAGTCATCGGCATCTGGTGGTCGCACATAAGTGCCCTGGAAGTTGTCGAGGAATGCGTCTTCCAGATCCTCCCAACAGCCAATGGAGTCTGCTGGCAAGCTATTCAGCCAATGCCGAGCTGGTCCTTTAAGTTTTAACGGGAGGTACTTGATGGCATGTAGATCATCACCGCGGGCCATGTGGATGTGGAGGAGGAAGTCCTCGATCCATACCATGGATCTGTTGTGCCATCATATGATTCAATATTTACGGGTTTAAAACCCTCTGGGAATTCATGCTCCATTACTTCGTCAGTGAAGCATAGGGGGTGTGCCCCGCCTCTATGCTGGGCTATATCGTGGTGCGGCTCATATGAGTCTTGGCTGCTGTATTCGGCCCGGCCGGATTTGCTTTTACTGTATCCGGCATGGCGGTCACCGTCCCGCGTAGGGGCGTGCCCTCGTGATCCATAGATTGATCTTGCGTGTTTTGCCCTGTCTTCCAATACGTCTCATAGGTCTCGCGTGTTTCCCGGTGCCTTGGTATTTTTGTTTGAGTGGCGGCGGGGTGTGAGCTGAGCTTCTGGCTGAAATGCCTCTCTGTCTCGGCCACGAGGTGGCCGATCACCCGTGTCATATGCTTCCTCCTCAAGTCGGGGTAGCATCCTGCACTTTGGGTGACCCTTGGAGGGGCGTTCGAGTTCGTATTCATCGGCTGCAAGGACTTCAGTCCATCTGTCTGCTAGCAAATCCTGATCAGCTCGAAGCTGTTGCTGTTTTTTCTTCAAGCTATTTGTTGTGGCTATAAGCCGGCGCTTAAAGCACTCCTGCTCGACAGGATCCTCAGGTACGACAAATTCTTCGTCATCGAGGCTCACTTCGTCTTTGGGGAGAGGCATGTAATTGTCATCCTCCGCTTCTCCCTCTGCCGCTCGCTCAGGAGGGTTGGCTTGTTCATCCTCCGGCTCTAGATCTTCTTTGGAGGATTGTCATCATCTTCGCACCTTGTCAGAGAATGTTATCTCTGTGCGGTATCACCGCTTTTCTGTGGCGAGACTTTAGAGCGGCGCTTGACGTCGGCGCTTAGGTTGCTTCTTGGAGGGGTCATCCTCCGCTGTCTTGTCGCCATTGCCTTCTTTGGGTGTATCCACCATATATATATATCATATGATGAGGTGGCGGTCCAGTGCCCCGTGGGCAGTGGTTCCTGTTCGTCTCCTTCATCATTGTCCATACCATCGATGTCTTCGGAGTCGAAGTCGAGCATGTCGGTTAAATCATCGACAGTGGCTACTAAGTGGGTGGTGGATGGGGAGTGAATTTCTTCGTCATCCGCATCCCATTCTAGCCGGACATAGTTCGCCCAAGGTTCTCCTGACAGGGAGAGAGACTTTAACGAGTTTAGTACATCGCTGAAGGGCGAGTGCTGAAAAATATCCACGGAGGTGAACTCCATGATCGGCGCCCAATCGGATTCGATAGGCATGGGCGCAGGCGGTTCGGAGTCCGTGGCCGGAGACAAGTCCAGTGGTTCGGCGTCACGGTTCTCGTAAGGGGTTAGGTCAGTATTCGGCTCTATCGCCACTGAGGGTGCAGCCTCCAAGGTGGGGTCTATCCGTCCGTCCTCGGATGGCGCAGTCCGTTCCGGATTGAAGGTCGGAGTGGTTGCTGGCATGATTTCCCGAACACTGTCCAACGGCAGAGCTACATCGTGCTCGTCGTGATAGTGCGGCACACCTGGCATGGGCTCGAATCCGTCAAAGATTAAGTCTCCGGGGACATCGACAGTGTAATTCAAGTTTCCAAACCTGACCTGGTGGCCAGGGGCGTAGCTCTCGATCTGCTCCAGATGGCCAAGCGAGTTGTCTCACAGTGCGAAGCCGCCGAATACGAAGATCTGTCCGGGGAGGAAAACCTCACCCTGAACCGCATCATTATCGATGATCGGAGGAGCCATCCAGCTTTACGACAACGGCTTAGTGGAACTCTCAATGAAAGCACCAATGTCGGTGTCAAAACCGGCGGATCTCAGGTAGGGGGTCCCGAACTGTGTGTTTAAGGTGGATGGTAACAGGAGGCAGGGGACACGAAGTTTACCCAGGTTCGGGCCCTCTCGATGGAGGTAATACCCTACTTCCCGCTTGATTGATCTTGATGATATGAGTAGTACAAGAGTTGATCTACCATGAGATCATAGAGGCTAAAACCTAGAAGCTAGCCTATGGTATGATTGTTGTTGGTCCTACGGACTAAACCCTCTGGTTTATATAGACACCGGAGGGGGCTAGGGTTACACAGATTCGGTTACAATGGGAGGAGATCTACATATCTGTATCGCCAAGCTTTCCTTCCACGCCAAGGAGAGTCCCATCCGGACACGAGACGAAGTCTTCAATCTTGTATCTTCATAGTCCAATAGTCCAGCCAAAGGATATAGTCCGGCTGTCCGGATACCCCCTAATCCAGGACTCCCTCACTTGCAATGGGAGAAGTGCGTAGCTTTGGGTTCAATCTTGCGGTGTCCTTTCCCAGTGACAGCAGGGGAAGCAAGGCACGTATTGTATTGCTGCCATCGAGGATAAAAAGATGGGGTTTATATCATATTGCTTGAGTTTATCCCTCTACATCATGTCATCTTGCCTAATGCATTACTCTGATCTTAAGAACTTAATACTCTAGATGCATGCTGGATAGCGGTCGATGTGCGGAGTAATAGTAGTAGATGCAGAATCGTTTCGGTCTACTTGTCACGGACATGATGCGTATGTTCATGATCAATCCTAGATATTATCATAACTATGCGCTTTTCTATCAGTTGCTCGACAATAATTTGTTCACCCACCGTAGAATATGCTATCTTGAGAGAAGCCACTAGTGAAACCTATGGCCCCCGGGTCTATTTTCCATCATATTATTTTCCTATCAACTAGCTATTTCTATCGTTGTTTATTTTGCAATCTTTACTTTCCAATCTATACAACAAAAATACCAAAAAAAATTATCTTATTATCTTTATCAGATCTCACTTTTGCAAGTGGCCGTGAAGGGATTGACAACCCCTTTATCGCGTTGGTTGCAAGGTTCTAGATTGTTTGTGCAGGTACTAGGGGCTTGCGTGTAGTCTCCTACTGGATTGATACCTTGGTTCTCAAAAATTGAGGGAAATACTTATGCTACTTTGCTGCATCACCCTTTCCTCTTCAAGGGAAAACCAACGCATGCTCAAGAGGTAGCAAGAAGGATTTCTGGCGGCGTTGCCGGGGAGATCTACGCACAAGTCAAGACATACCAAGTACCCATCACAAACTCTTCTCCCTCGCATAACATTATTTGTCATTTGCTTCTTGTTTTCCTATCCCCCACTTCACCTTTGCCGTTTTATTCGCCTTTTTTTCGTTCGTCTCTTTTCGCTTGCTTCTTATGTCTTCGTGTGTTAGATCGTTTGTTTCGTCGTTATGGCTAGTCCTTCTATCATTGTTAGTACTCCCGATCATGAAGTTCTTAATTTTAGACAAAGGGAGGGATAAAATCTAAAAGATGCTTGGCACAGAATTTGCAATGCTCAGAATAGATCTACTAGGAAGCAATCTACTTCCTTCTTCTTCGAAATTTTTATGTAGGCATCACTCCTTGGAACAGATATATTCTTGATACCATTACCGGAGGGAATTTCTCGGGTAGCCATACTTTTGATTCTTATAATGCTATGTTAGATTTGTTTGGCCCACCACCTCTTTTGGTTAATGGAACTCTAGAACATGTGGTGCAAAGGCTTGAAATTATTGAAAATAAAGTTGCCACTATAGAGTTGATTGATAATTTGGATAAAAAGATCCACAACCAAATTACCCAATATGGATCTAAGGTAGGAGTTACTCTGAATTTTTTTAAAGAAAAGGAACCCATAGTTAATTAAAAGATAGATCAAGATTCCACAAGAATTGATAAACTTGAGGATATTATTACCAACTTACGGTCTGCCTTTTCTTCCGTGAGAAATACTCCAAATCCTCCTACTACCAAAGTTGCCAAATTGATGTATGTTCCTAAAAATAAGGGTGAATCTTCTAGTAAGGAAAATGCGGATCTCAAGTCAATAAGCGTTCACCCCAACTTTTTTGCTATCATTAAGGAACCTTTTGCTACAAATGAGTTTCTTGATTTCTTGCCTAGGAGTTTGATCATTAATAAGAAGAAGGAAACTCCCAAGGGTTATAAGTGTTCCATTGAAGAGTTGCATACCAAAGATGATAATACCTAGATCTATTCTTGTTTTATGCCTAGCTAGGGGCGTTGAACGATAGCGCTTGTTGGGAGGCAACCCAATTTTATTTTTGTTCCTTGCTTTTTGTTTCTGTTTAGTAATAAATAATTCATCTAGCATCTGTTTGGATGTGTTTTTATGTTTTAATTAGTGTTTGTGCCAAGTAGAACCAATACGATCTTCTTGGGTGATAGTTGCTTGATCTTGCTGAAAAAGACAGAAACTTTGCGCTCACAAAAATAATTGTTAAAATTCACTAGAACGTGATAAAATACCAATTATTTTTTGCAGTAGATCAATATACAAATTATCCAGGTTGTCCTAGTATTTCAGAATTTTTGGAGTTCCAGAAGTATTCGAACAAATCAGATTGCTACAGAATGTTCTGTTTTTGACAGATTCTATTTTTCGTGTGTTGTTTACTTATTTTAACGAATATATGGCTAGTATTGGGGGGTATGAACCATAGATAAGTTAGAATACAGTAGGTTTAACACCAATATAAATAAAAAATGAGTTCATTACAGTATCTTAAGGGTGTGGTTTGTTTTCTTATACTAACGGAGCTCATGAAATTTTCTGTTGAGTTTTGTGTTGTGAAGTTTTCAAGTTTTTCGGTAAAGATTTGATGGATGTTGGAATAAGGAGTGGCAAGAGCCTAAGCTTGGGGATGCCCAAGGCACCCCAAGGTAAAATTCAAGGACAACAAAGTTTAAGCTTGGGGATGCCGGAAGGCATCCCCTCTTTAAATCTTCGTCCATCGGTAACTTTACTTGAGGCTTTATTTTTATTCACCACATGATATGTGTTTTGCTTGGAGCATCTTGTATGATTTGAGTCTTTGCTTTTAGTTTACCACAATCATCCTTGCTGTACACACCTTTTGGAGAGACACACATGAATTGGAATTTATTAGAATACTCTATGTGCTTCACTTATATCTTTTGAGCTAAATAATTTTGCTCTAGTGCTTCACTTATATCTTTTAGAGCACGGTGGTTGTTTCATTTTATAGAAATTATTGATTTCTCATGCTTCACTTATATTATTTTGAGAGTCCTTTAGAAGAGCATGGTAATTTGCTTTGGCTATAAAATTAGTCCTAATATGATAGGCATCCAAGATGGGTATAATAAAAACTTTCATATAGAGTGCATTGAATACTATGAGAAGTTTGATACTTGATGATTGTTTTGAGATATGAAGATGGTAATATTAAAGTTGCGCAAGTTGAGTAATTGTGAATTTGAGAAATACTTGTGTTGAAGTTTGAAAGTCCTGTAGCATGCACGTATGGTAACCTTGTGTGACAAATTTGAAACATGAGGTGTTCTTTGATTGTCATCCTTATGAGTCGCGGTCGGGGACGAGCGATGGTCTTCTCCTACCAATCTATCCCCCTAGGAGCATGCGCGTGATGCTTGGTTTATGATGACTTGTAGATTTTTGCAATAAGTATGTGAGTTCTTTATGACTAATGTTGAGTCCATGGATTATACGCACTCTCACATTTCCATCATTTCTAGCCTCTTAGGTACCGTGCATTGCCCTTTCTTACCTCGAGAGTTGGTGCAAACTTCGCCGGTGCATCCAAACCCCGTGATATGATATGCTCTATCACACGTAAACCTCCTTATATCTTCCTCAAAATAGCCACCGTACCTACCTATTATGGCATTTCCATAGCCATTCCGAGATATATTTCCATGCAGCTTTCCACCGTTTCATTTATTATGACACGCTTCATCATTTTCATATTGCCTTGCATCATCATGTAGTTGACATCGTATTTGTGGCAAAGCCATCATGCATAATTTATCATACATGTCACTCTTGATTCATTGCCCATCCCGGTACACCACCGGAGGCACTCATATAGAGTCATATTTTGTTCTAGTATCGAGTTGTAATCTTCGAGTTGTAAATAAATAGAAGTGTGATGATCATCATTCATACAACATTATCCCCAAAAAAAGAAGAAGAAAAGAAGAAAGGCCAAATAAATAATAATAAAAAGAAATAAAAGGACAATGCTACTATCCTTTCTTTCCACACTTGTGCTTCAAAGTAGCACCATGGTCTTTATGATAGAGAGTCTCTTATTTTGTCACTTTCATATACTAGTGGGGATTTTTTGTAATAGAACTTGGCTTGTATATTCCAACAATGGGCTTCCTCAAATGCCCTAGGTCTTCGTGACCAAGCAAGTTTGATGCACACCCACTTAGTTTCTTTTGTTGAGCTTTCATACATTTATAGCTCTAGTGCATCCGTTGCATGGCAATCCCTACTCCTTGCATTGACATCAATTGATGGGCATCTCCCTAGCCCGTTGATTAGCCGCGCCAATGTGAGACTTTCTCCTTTTTTGTCTTCTCCACACAACCCCCATCATTATATTCTATTTCGCCTAAAGTGCTATGTCCATGGCTCACGCTCATGTATTGCGTGAAAGTTGAAAAAAGTTTGACATTACTAAAGTATGAAACAATTGCATGGCTTGTCATCGGGGCTGTGCATGATGAGAGCATTTTTGTGTGACGAAAATGAAGCATAGCCAAACTATATGATTTTGTAGGGATAAGCTTTTTTTGGCCATGTTATTTTGAGAAGACATAATTGCTTAGTTAGTATGCTTGAAGTATTATTATTTTTGTGTCAATATTAAACTTTTATCTTGAATATTTTGGATATGAACATTCATGCCATAATAAAGAGAATTACAGTGAAAATTATGTTAGGCAGCATTCCACATCAAAAATTCTGTTTTTATCATTTACCTACTCGAGGACAAGCAAGAATTAAGCTTGGGGATGCTTGATACGTCTCCAACGTATCTATAATTTTTTATTGTCCCATGCTATTATATTATCTGTTTTGGATGTTTAATGGGCTTTATTATGCACTTTTATATTATTTTTGGGACTAACCTATTAACCGAAGGCCGAGTGCAAATTGTTGTTTTTTTTTGCTTATTTCAATGTTTTGCAGAAAAGGAATATCAAACGGAATCCAAACGGAATGAAACCTTCGCGAGGATCATTTTTGGAACAAACGCAATCCAGGAGACTTGGAATGGATGTCAAGGAAGCAACAACACGGCCATGAGGTAGGAGGGCACACCCAGGGGGGAGGCGCGCCCCCCACCCTCGTGGGCCCCTCATGGCTCCACCGACCTACTTCTTTAGCCTATATATACTCATATACCCTGGAAACATCCAAGAGCACCACAAAACCCTATTTCCACCGCTGCAACCTTCTGTACCCGTGAGATCCCATCTTGGGGCCTTTTCCGGCGCTCCATCGGAGGGGGATTCGATCATGGAGGGCTTCTACATCAACACCATATCCTCTCCGGTGATGTGTGAGTAGTTTACCACAGACCTTCAGGTCCATAGTTATTAGCTAGATGGCTTCTTCTCTTTCTTTGGACCTCAATACAAAGTTCTCCTCGATTCTCTTGGAGATCTATTTGATGTAATTCTTTTTGCGGTGTGTTTGTCGAGATCCAATGAATTGTGGGTTTATGATCAAGATTATCTATGAACAATATTTGATTCTTCTCTGAATTCTTATATGCATGATTTAATATCTTTGCAAGTCTCTTCGAATTATCAGTTTGGTTTGGCCTACTAGATCGATCTTTCTTGCAATGGGAGAAGTGCTTAGCTTTGGGTTCAATCTTGCGGTGTCCTTTCCCAATGACAGCAGGGGCAGCAAGGCACGTATTGTATTGTTGCCATCGAGTATAGAAAGATGGGGTTTATATCATATTGCTTGAGTTTATCCCTCTACATCATGTCATCTTGCCTAATGTGTTACTCTGTTCTTATGAACTTAATACTCTAGATGCATGCTAGATAGCGGTCGATGTGTGGAGTAATAGTAGTAGATGCAGAATCGTTTCGGTCTACTTGTCACGGACGTGATGCCTATGTTCATGATCATGCCTAGATATTCTCATAACTATGCGCTTTTCTATCAATTGCTCGACAGTAATTTGTTCACCCACCGTAGAATATGCTATCTTGAGAGAAGCCACTAGTGAAACCTATGGCCCCCAGGTCTATCTTCCATCATATTATTTTCCTACAAATTAGCTATTTCTATCGTTGTTTATTTTGCAATCTTTATTTTCCAATCTATACAACAAAAATACCAAAAATATTTATCTTATTATCTTTATCAGATCTCACTTTTGCAAGTGGAAGTGAAGGGATTAACAACCCCTTTTTTGCGTTGGTTGCAAGGTTCTTGATTGCTTGTGCATGTACTAGGGACTTGCGTGTAGTCTCCTACTGGATTGATACCTTGGTTCTCAAAAACTGAGGGAAATACTTACGCTACTTTGCTGCATCACCCTTTCCTCTTCAAGGGAAAACCAACGCATGCTCAAGTGGTAGCAGTTGTCTCCCTTCAAACTTGGCCGTTGTGGGATCCCTTCCCGCCTTCATTTTGGGGCAAGAAGACCAAAGCCACTATAAATATAGCCTAGCCACCACCATTCAAGGGGATCGATCCTTCCGAACCCTCACCAGCTCAAACCCACACAAGAACACACCTCCTGAACTAGTTCTTCATGTGTACTAGTTCATCCTCAGCTCACCTCGAGGCCAATGCACCACAAAGCAGGAGTAGGATTTTACACCGCAAGGTGGCCCAAACCTGGGTAAACTGCTGTGTCCCAATTCCTTCATGTTCGTCGAGCTAGGCCGTGAGATTGGCGAGTAGGCAGACTGGGGAGGTTGAGTTCTTCGCACGCACCCAAGAGTTTTAATCTATCAAGGGTCTGCGGAGCCTGAAATCCGACATTTGGCGCACCAGGTAGGGGTGCGTCGAAGCCTCTCTTCCTCCAGTCGATCCGCCGTCCCAATGGCAGATGCTCGTCGAGTTTGTGCTGAGCGTCGGGCCGCCCTCGCCGCGCATGTCGCCCAGAGGGCACCCGCTGGCGATGGTGCTCCCCACCGTTCCCCATTGCCTGCGGCCAATGCTGCCACTTGCCCCACGGCCTACGAGCAGCAGGCTTCATCGATGCAGCCCTCCGTGGGCGGGATGGGCGCACGGCCACTCCGTCACTGACCCCGGCGGCTGCTTCATTGTCTCATGCTCGTCACGGGTCAGTGAACGCGCAGGATGCGATGCTCATGGCACACGAGCTCATGCGCTATCGCCCCATCGACGACCTCTACGAGGACTGGCTGGACCGCATCACCGAGCTTGTCGGCGCCACCGGCGAGGCCCCTGCACCGTCCCGCTCACTGCCTCCCCCGCCACCTCTTGCGGGCGACGTGGCCCACGATGCGCCTGCTCCACCTCCCAGACAAGACGTCGCCCTCGAGCCAAGGCGCGAGGCTCCATGGTGCGACCAACCGCGCAGGGCGCCGGCGCGTGACGAGGAAAGCTGCCAGGTGGTGCAGCGGCCGCAAGGAGATGCGCGTGCGCTCCCAGCACCGCCACATCAAGACCGCGCGCCGCCTGTGGTGGTGGCGCGCAAGCACCAAGATCAGCCTCCACCTCTACGGCGGGCTCCCATGACCACAGCAGGATGTCGTGTGTTCATTCCGGAGCTGCGTGATGTCTACTATGCAACCTTCTTCTTGTAGACGTTGTTGGGCCTCCAAGTGCAGAGGTTTGTAGGACAGTAGCAAATTTCCCTCAAGTGGATGACCTAAGGTTTATCAATCCGTGGGAGGCGTAGGACGAAGATGTTCTCTCTCAAACAACCCTGCAACCAAATAACAAAGAGTCTTTTGTGTCCCCAACACACCCATACAATGGTAAATTGTATAGGTGCACTAGTTCGGCGAAGAGATGGTGATACAAGTGCAATATGGATGGTAGATATAAGTTTTTATAATCTGAAAATATAAAAACAGCAAGGTAACTAATGATAAAAGTGAACATAAACGGTATTGCAATGCTAGGAAACAAGGCCTAGGGTTCATAATTTCACTAGTGCAAGTTCTCTCAACAATAATAACATAATTGGATCATATAACTATCCCTCAACATGCAACAAAGAGTCACTCCAAAGTCACTAATAGCGGAGAACAAATGAAGAGATTATTGTAGGGTATGAAACCACCTCAAAGTTATTCTTTCTGATCGATCTATTCAAGAGCCCGTAGTAAAATAACACAAAGCTATTCTTTCCGTTCGATCTATCATAGAGTTTGTACTAGAATAACACCTTAAGACACAAATCAACCAAAACCCTAATGTCACCTAGATACTCCAATGTCACCTCAAGTATCCGTGGGTATGATTATACGATATGCATCACACAATCTCAGATTCATCTATTCAAACCAACACAAAGTACTTCAAAGAGTGCCCCAAAGTTTCTACCGGAGAGTCAAGACGAAAACGTGTGCCAACCCCTATGCATAGGTTCATGGGCGGAACCCGCAAGTTGATCACCAAAACATACATCAAGTGAATCATGTGATATCCGATTGTCACCACAGATAAGCACATGCAAGACATACATCAAGTGTTCTCAAATCCTTAAAGACTCAATCCGATAAGATAACTTCAAAGGGAAAACTCAATCCATTACAAGAGAGTCACCGGTGAGGGATCCCCCCTCCGGCAGGGTGCCGGAATAGGGTCCCGATTGGTTTTTGGTGGCTACAGAGGCTTGTGGCGGCGGACCTCCTGATCTATTCTGTTCCCCGATGGTTTTAGGGTATATGGAGATATATAGGTGAAAGAAGTCGGTAAGGGGAGCCACGAGGGGCGCACGAGGGTGGAGGGTGGCCCAGGGGGGTGGGCGCGCCCCCCTGCCTCGTGCTCTCCTCGTTGATCCCCTGACGTGCACTCCAAGTCTCCTGGATTGCTTTCTTTCCAAAAATAACTTCTCCTGAAGGTTTCATTCCGTTTGGACTCCGTTTGATATTCCTTTTCTTCGAAACACTGAAACAAGGGGAAAACAGGAACTGGCACTGGGCTCTGGGTTAATAGGTTAGTCCCAAAAATAATATAATGGTGTTTAATAAAGCCCATAAACATCCAAAACAGATAATATAATAGCACGAATACTTCAAAAATTATAGATACGTTGGAGACGTATTAGCATTCCCAAGCTTAATTCCTGCTCATCCTCGAGTAGGTAAATGATAAAAGAAATAATTTATGAAGTGTGAATGCTAGCAGGTGCACAAGTTTGATCAATGATAATTTCAATCACCTTTGCAAGATCTAAAGATATAGACATCATATTGCATGAGAAAATGGTGACTCCCACCCCACCCCACCTATGGCGACTCCCATGGCGATCCTAGGGTCTAACCCTACGATCTCCCTCCGGCGACCCTATGGATGGCCTCCTCCATTGGGACTTCTCCCCCGGCCTTAAGGTCGAGGCACAGGTGCGTGCATGGTTTGGATCTACGGTTCACTACGTCCCCAACCCCGGCTCCAAGGAGTTCTTCCTTGAAGTTTCTTTCTCCTCGGCTTCCTTCCCTCTCTTGGTGGATTCTGTTGGTTTGGCTCTTCAATCTTGTATTGGAGGGATCAGTGACGGGTTTAATGTTATTCGCTTGGGTGATCGTCATTTTTGGTTCTCGGTGGCATCAAATCGAGTGGGTCATTTCATCTTTGGTCTACGGGACCGTATTTGGCCGGACTTTATCTGTCACTTTCATCTGCACCGTGGTGTGGTCTCTCACCCCCAGAGTCCATCTTGGCATGCGGATACTGAGCTAAATGGACTGGCTTCTTCACCGGGTCCGTCCATCAAATCAAAGTGGTTATCTTCACAGCATAATGTGCCTATGGATCCTGCATCTTTAACCGTTTTTCAGAAATTGGGTTTGATCTCGCCACCGACGGACTTACATTCCGGCGAGCCTCCAGTGGAGATCTCTTTTGGCAGTTTTTTGGCCGCGGTTTCTCAGGATAATTTTCAGATTGGGACCATATCTGTACCTATCTCCTCTGATATTCCGGCCAAGTTGCCTTCTTTTCGAGGAGGGCTGTTCAACAAAGGTTTATGGGATTCCATTCCCGATAATTCTCTGTATTCCATCTTGGATGGTTGGCAGGCTGGCTATGATAACGACAGTGTTAAGCTTATAGTGCAAATTACGTCGGTCCCAACCAAGGATTATATTTATAAACGGCTTAAACACTGCTCCATTTGTGATAGGCTTGGACATGTTGCAGATACTTGTACTGGGTACTTTTGTCAATGTTGTGGGGATGTTTCTGGGGATTGTTCCATTTTTTCTTCACGTAGAAACTCCCACAAGCATGTGCCATGCAAGGTGGGCCCAGACCCTATTGTTTATCTCTGCGATGATTACTCCGCGACTAATCACACGGTTAAGTTCTATCCTGGGCTGCGTCGATGCTCTCTTTGTCATCGTCTGGGTCATGAGGCCCGTAAGCCCAGTTCCTGCAAATATTTACCGCATTGGGCTTGGACACAAAAATCACCGCAAGTAACACAATCTGAGCGGATCTTACCTCGGGGTGAATCGGATACATCTGCAGTTGGTAACCCTATGGTTGTTAGTATGTCCCGTGCTGTTCAGGATACGCGTGCATGCTGGGTTTGGAAACAGAAACAGAAAATCCCACGCTCCTCGGACGTGGCCACCTCCCATTGCTTGATGATACGCCTCCCTGGTCAGGGTGCAGTCAATTCAGCCTGCCAAAAACCCCAATGGGTGAGCCGACGTCTTCCTCGAGCTTGCCACCCCCACCTTCATCGCCATCGCCACCGCACAAACAATCTCTCTGCCCCTCACCGGTGACCTCTCCCCCGGCGGCTGCCCACTCTCCGGCATCTCGCGCTATGGCGAACTTCTCGGTGCACCCCTTTGCCTTCACTCCAGATGGATCGACCTTTGATCGGGGCCCTGCTCATTGAATTCAGCGCCATGTTATGGTGGTGGATGATCCTCCCCTCAACCATGATAGGTACGCCATTGTATCAGTCGATCCTCCAGTCCCTGATCATCAAAAGGAGTTCTGGCTTGCCGAGGTCTGTCGTATTATCACCATGGATTTAGAGTATGATTTGGTGGATGATTTCATTTACCCGCTGGGCATTGGCTGTGTGGTTTTTGCGGATATGGAGAGTAGGAATGCTGCGATTAGGGAAGGGCCTCACGCCCTGACTGAGGATTCCACTTTTTCCTTAGTTCCTCATGATGAAAGTATAAATATGCGCATGCCTGCTTTTGAGTATG
The DNA here is from genome assembly GCA_021605145.1 of Aegilops bicornis. Lineage (NCBI taxonomy): Eukaryota > Viridiplantae > Streptophyta > Magnoliopsida > Poales > Poaceae > Aegilops > Aegilops bicornis. Next base: position 535,790,840 of record CM038670.1, read on the forward strand.
AGGTTTGGGTCATGTTTCTTGCTTTCCCAATGGATTACCAGACTGAGCACTATATCCATAAGGTTGTTTCCAATTTTGGAAAACTTCTTGTCTGGTCGCGCCCGGGCCATAACAAAACTCGAATCCTGGTTAAGTGTCATATTAAGGATGTTGCTGAGGTGCCTCATAGTCTCTTGGTTACCAGGATTGGATTGCTGTCGGGTCTTGCCCGTTCTTGGTCTGTTCCAGTGTATGTACTTAACGGCAGAAATACAATCCCCAATCTTGTTGGCAATGAGGATGTTCCTCCCCTTCTGAATGCCTCACCCCACCCATATGAGCTTCCATACTACACCCTCACGCAGCAGGAAAGAATCAATGAGATGAATGCACAAGCTGCTTTGAATGAAGCGGCCTGGAATGCTCCGGAACCTGTTCAGGAACACATTCAGGAAAATGGATGGCGCATGTGGCCTGTGGTTCCTCCACCATACACAAGATTCAGTTTCAGAAAAAAAAATCAATATGACGGGCTGTCTCTGATGGATGGTGTGGACCTTGAGCACAATGTTCAGGACAATTTGTCTGATGTTTGGTCTTCTGATGCTGAAGTTCAGGCTGTGGAAGCGCTGGCAGATGGTTTTGTTCTTGGGAACCCCGCTGCACGAATGGCGTTCGTCAGAGCGGGGGGAGATTCAGTTAACTTTTTTGTGGCTGTTGATCATCAGCTTTTGCTTTGGATGGGGGGATGCTTAAACTCATATACACGCCTGCACTCAATTTTGAGAAACCCGCATCCATTATGCTGCCTCTGAATCCTTTCAGGTTCATCCAAAATCAACTGAATGCTGTCGCTGCGGCCTGACTTGAAGGCGATGTCCCAGAGTTTGATATTCTGTTAGCTATATTCAGTTCAACCTTTCAGTTGGGTGCTGTCATCGTCCCCAAGTCTCTGCTGCAGGAGTTTGGTGCTACCAGGTCTGAACTGGCCGATGCTAATTGGGAGCTGGCTGCTCGTTCTCCTAGTCTCAAGGTGATCCCACAACTTGTCTCTGAAGATGCAGAGTTTCAGTCAGTTTCACTGTCAGATCAGGGTACTGCTCTTCATGTGATTGCTTCTTCATCTCTATACAGTGCACCGCAATCCCGCAACGTCCTGGTGCCGCTCGACACCACTACTGTCATAAGAAGTACAAGATGAAACAAATATGATGGCTTTAAGATCAATCATGTTACTGACACTAAGCACTCCAAGTCAAGGGTGAAACCCCGCGAGACTTCATTTGTCGCTGTTGTTTCTTTGGCTGCTACTCCCGTGCAGGTTATGGCTGATGCATGTCCACCTCCTACTTAGATTGAGGAACTCCAACAGATGGGCAACCATTGCGAGATTGCGCAAGAAGCTCTCTCCCCCGAGAAGCTGCTGGATGGCCAGCGCTCGTCCTCTGGAGCTGGCGACTGATCTCTCTCTTGCTTATGAATAAATCGTGGAATGTGCTATCGTGGAATATCAGAGGCATCAATTCTGATACTAAACTTTTGGCTCTTAGGAATGCTATTGATACTAGCGGTTGTTCTGTGCTATGTATCCAGGAAACTAAGCGTGAATCTTTTGATTTAGCGTTTATTAAAACTTTCTGCCCCAAACGCTTCGATAAATTTGTGTTTTCACCTTCAGTGGGTGCCTCGGGTGGTCTTATCACAATCTGGAATATTTCTGTGTTTGTGGGCAAGCCATGGTATGTTGATTCGTTTGCGGTGGGTGTTTGTTTTGTTGTTACTCAGTCCAGCGAATCCTGGAAACCGATCAATGTCTATGGTCCTTGCTCTGGTCAGTGTCGGGTGGATTTTACTAATTGGTTGTTTTATCTAAACATACCTAATGATGAAAACTGGCTGATCCTGGGTGACTTTAATTTCATCCGCTCTACGAGTAATAGAAATAAACCAGGTGGCGACGCTGCAGATATGTTGCTTTTTAATGAAATCATTCGGGCACAGTCCTTGATGGAACTCCCTGTGAAGGGCAGAACATAGACCTGGAGTAACATGCCGGATGATCCGCTACTCGAACAGCTTGATTGGTTCTTCTCATCCTCTTGTTGGACCACCTCCTTCCCAAATACGATGATTCTGCCGTTGGGGAAACCGGTATCTGATCATATCCCATGCGTGGTAGCGATTGAATCTAAAATCCCCAAGTCCAAGCTGTTTCGCTTTGAGAATTTCTGGGCTAACCACGAGGGGTTTTCTGATGTGGTTGCTGCCTCATGGTCCAAGTCTTGTCATGCCCCGAATTCTGCTGCTCGCATTTGTAAAAAACTTCAAACACTGAGATATGATCTCAAGAGATGGAGTAGAGGTATCTCAAAGATGAAAATCATGATCCAGAACAGCAATGAGACTCTAGTTATGATGGATAATCTCGAGGACAAAAGACCTCTATTTATCCAGGAGTCAAACTTCAGTCGGATTTTAAAACGCCACTTGCAGACACTACTCAAGTATCAGAATGAGTATTGGAGGAAAAGATGTACGATCAGGTTTTTCAGGTTCGCAGATGAAAACACCAAGCTCTTCCAATCTCTGGCCACCGAGAGATATAGGCACAATTCTATTGCCACACTTCGTGATGATAATGTGGAAATCAATGACCATGTTGGCAAAGAGGGGGTGCTGTATAAAACCTATAAGGAGCGTTTAGGTTCTTCTAAGCCCACTAATATGCGCTTTGATCTTTCTAGAATTATCCGCCGGATTGAGGGGCTGGATCAATTGTCGGCACCCTTCTCCAATGAAGAGATTGACGCTGTTATTAAGGAAATGCCCAGTGACGGGGCTCCTGGCCCTGACGGCTTTAATGGATGTTTTCTTAAGAGTTGCTGGCAGATCATCAAAACGGATTTCTATAAGATGTGCCATGATTTTCAGGCTGGGGGGCTCGATATCACCAGCATTAGTGAGGGCTACATCACTTTGATCCCAAAGATCTCTTCTCCAGAAACTATGAATGATTACAGGCCAATCACTTTACTGAACTGTTGTCTGAAAATCATCACAAAAATCCTGGCTAATCGGCTGCAGAAAGCCATTCTTAAAATTATCCACAAGAACCTGTACGGTTTCATTAAGGGGAGGATAATCCAAGATTGCTTGGCATGGACTTTTGAATATATCCATCAATGTCATACCTCGGCGCGGGAGATAATCCTCCTCAAACTTGATTTTGCTAAGGCGTTTGACATGATTGAACATGTTCCCATGCTTGAGATCATGAAGCATATGGGTTTTGATGACAAGTGGCTAGGATGGGTGGAAACGATTTTTGGCTCTAGGGTCTCTTCGGTGCTCCTTAATGGAGTTCCTGGTCGGAAATTTCAATGCAAGTGTGGTGTGCAACAAGGTGACCCTCTCTCACCGCTAATCTTTGTCCTTGTCGCGGACCTCCTCCAAGCAGCGATTAATGATGCTTTTGTTAGCGGCCTCGTTGACCTACCTCTCCCTCGTGACAATGCTAGCGATTTCCCTGTCGTGCAATATGCCGACGACACGATATTGGTGATGCAGGCATGCCCTGAACAAGCTTCCCGTATGAAAACTATCCTGGAAGACTACGCTGCATCGGTAGGTCTGAAAATCAATTTTCATAAATCAACTCTTATACCCATTGACATTGATCACCAACGTGCTAGTGAGTTGGCAGGGGTGTTTGGATGCTCTGTTGGATCCCTACCGTTCACCTACCTCAGTCTCCCGATGGGGACGACGAGGCCCGGTGTACTGGATCTAATGCCGATGGTGCATGCAGTTGAGAGGAAGACTTCCACGGCACTATCTCTGATGTCGTCAGGTGCTAAGCTAACTTTGGTCAATTCTGTTGTGACGTCGATGTTGATCTATGCAATGTGCACAATCAAATTACACCCGAAGGTGGTTGAGCATCTGGACAAGTTGCCCAAATATTGTCTCTAGGCAAAAAATTCTGATGATGGAGTCAAAAACAACTCCCTTGCGGCCTGGGAACTTGTCCGCCGTCCAAAGCGGTGTGGTGGCCTTGGTGTCATTGATATCAGGACCCAGAATGTAGCCCTCCTCCTAAAGCATCTGTTTAAATTCTATAATCATGATGATGTTCCCTGGGTGGAGTTGGTTTGGGACGCATACTACAGGAACAAAATCCCTCATGCAGCTGATGCGGTGGGCTCTTTCTGGTGGAAAGACGTAATGCAACTCAATGGTGTTTTTCGTGGGATCACCAGAGTCACCCCAGGAGATGGTTCTAGCTCTCTGTTTTGTTAAGATGTCTGGTTTGAAGGCGGTAATGACGCTCCACTCATGGAAGTGTACCCGCGGGCTTCCTCCTTCTGCCTGAATGAGGATGATTCCATTGCTAAGGTTCTTACTGCCACAGACCCAGCCATGATCTTCAGCTCACCTCTTTCCACCCAAGCTAGGGAGGAGGTCAGAGAGATTCAGCAGGGATCGATGCACGTGTGTGTGGCCGACGACCGCCGTGACACCTGGAAATGTACGCTCGGGCGCTTCTCCTCAAAGAAATTCTATGATCACTGCTACAAGGAGGTTGTGGCTGATGAGGCTTTTGGTTGGATTTGGAAAGCCAAGAGCCCGATCAAGTTTAAAACGTTTGGGTGGCTGCTACTTGTGGATCGACTGAATACCAGGAACATGCTCAAACGGAGGCACTTTGCTATCACGGGGAACAACTATGCCTGCATGTTCTGTCAAAATCCCCCCGAGGAAACTGTTGAACACTTATTCTTTATGTGCCCCTTTAGTCAACAGTGATGGAGTAAAGTGGATTGACTTGGCCGGTAAGGGATAATAGAATTGCATTGCTGCATGGGGGCAGAGATAACTGGCATCAGCCTCTCTTCATGGACATTTTTTGTTGGTTGCCTAGAGTTTATGGATGGAGAGAAACAACCAACACTTCAGAGGGATCCCGCACTCAATCGAGGCATGGTTGGCTAGATTCACACATCTTCTGTAACTACTGACCCATAATTGCAGAGAGGAGCTTCGCCCTTTCCTGTCCAATTACATTGTAAACTTGGGACACTAGTGTTGTAGTTACTTTAGCTTACACGGTCGGGGCGCGTAAAAAATCCTTTTGTAACACTTATGTAACCGTTCCTTTGTGAGTAATACAAAAGTCAGTGGGAGCCTCTCCCACTGTCGTCCACTTTCAAAAGAAACTCATAGAACTTTTCATGATCAAGTAACAAACTATTCACATGTTAAAGTATAGATCATAAACTTTCTTGAAAACTAACAAACCGTGTTATTGGTCGTCAAACAATTACGATTCATCTTATTTTCAGGAAGAGTCTATGTCAGAGCTTTGATTCAGCAAACTTCACATACTCAACTATCATTTAGTCTTCCATGATTGCTACCACTCAAAGCATATTTTTAGAACAAATAGTATTCATCGAACACAGAGAAAGATAGGGGCTTAATGTTTCGCCTCCCAACCTTTTACCTCAAGGGTAATGTCAATAATAATTCATGCTCAAATATATTTGAATGGCCATATATGCTTAGATCTTTCCATCACATGATGCTTGCCAACTAAAGAGTAGGTTGGAATGAGAAGGAATACTATTGACTCTTGCATAAAAGTAAAAGATAGGCCCTTCGCAGAGGGGAGCAGGGATTTGCAGAGGTGCCAGAGCTCGAAGCAAAAACAGAGATGAAAATAATTTTGAGAGGTATGCTTTCATTGTCAACATAACGACCAAGAGTTCCCAATATCTTCCATACTATATACATTATAGGCGGTTACCACGCAGAAAGGTAAAGTTTTTACTCCCCCTCCACCAACATTCACACTCCACGGCTTGTCCGAAACAACGGGTGTTGTCCAACTATCAACATTCCTGGGGGAGTTTTGTTTAAATTATTTGCGAATTTGTTTTTGATCTTTTGATCATAGGACTGGGCATCCCAGTTACCAGCCATTTTCTCGTGAATGATGAGCGGAATCCACTCATCGTGAGAATAACCCACCCTAGCATGGAAGATACTGACAGCCCCTAGTCGCTACATGAGCGATTCGGGCATACAAAATAGATTATTATTTGAAGGTTTAGAGTTTGGCACATGCAAATTTACTTGGAACGGCAGGTAAATACCGCATATAGGTAGATATGGTGTACACTCATGGAAGAAACTTGGTTCAAGGAATTTGTATGCACAAACAGTATTCCCACTTAGTACAGATATTTTGGCTAGCAAAGGATTCTAAATAGCAAGCACCACATGTTGGAGGATCTATAACAATATAACTTCTATACGAATATACCCAAGCACAACTCATTATGTTGTCTTCCTTGTCCAACTTCAACTAATTTGATCAAGTTTGAAAATAATTAATGGGGATCACAATCATAGAAGATGTCCAAGATAGTATATTTATATGTGAAATCTCTCTTCCTTCAATATTCTTTCATGAATTGTTCAAGTGACCAATACAATGTTTGCTAACCTTCAAAAAAATTACCACCTATACTTCTTATGTGTGAAGGCATTACTCCCCATGGGATAAGCATATGAAACATATATAATTTCATATTTATGACATTCAAATCATTCGACTATTTACTCATAGTATATAAGTGAAGCACACGAGTAAATGACAAACTACTCCAAAAATATTTAAGCGAAGATCAATGAATAGTTAAATAATTATTTAGCTATGTGAGGAACCTCTCTCATTGAAGTATTTCAGATCTTAAGTACTTTATTCAAACAGCAAGCAAAACAAAATAAAACGATATTTCAAGGATAGCACTCATCATGTGAAGAAGCAAAAACTTAGGCTCAACCGATACTAACCGATAGTTGTTGAAGAAGAAAGGTGGGATGCCAACCGGGGCATCCCCAAGCTTAGATACTTGAGACTTCTTGAAATATTATCTTGGGATGCCTTGGGCATCCCCAAGCTTGAACTTTTGTGTCTCCTTAATTACTCTCATATCACGGTCTCCCTAAATCTCAAAAGCTTCATCCACACAAAACCAACGAGGACTCGTGAGATAAGTTAGTATAAACCAATGCGAAAACCTTATCATTTTCTACTGTAACAAATCACTAAAATTATTATTCAACATTGCATACTAAATGCCTCTGCATATTCAATACTCCTATCCTCAAATAGAATCATTAAACAAGCAAACATATGCAAACAATGCAAACATAACAGCAATCTGCCAAAACAGTACAGTCTGTAAAGAATGCAAGATTCATCATACTTCCCTAAATCCAAAAATTATGAAATAAAATTACCACTGTAGTAAATTTATCAGAGCTTATTATGCAAAAGGTTTCAACATTTTATCACATTCTGACTTTTCTAGGGAATTTTTGCAACAGCGATAAACTTTCTGTTTTCAAACAGCAACATGAAAACTTGTAAAATAGGCATAGTAAAGGCTATCAATGCCACTTTTAGTGAAATAAATTGTGCAAAACATTGTTCTAAATAACAGAAAGAAAATCCTAACAAAATAAATTGACACTCCAAGCAAAACACATAACATGTGGTGAAGAAAAATATAGCTCCAAGTAAAGTTACCGATGGACGAAGACGAAAGAGGGGATGCCATCCGGGGCATCCCCAAGCTTAGGCTATTGGTTGTCCTTTAATATTACCTTGGGGTGCCTTGGGCATACCAAATCTTAGGCTCTTTCCACTCCTTATTCCATAGTCCATCGAATCTTTACCCAAAACTTGAAAACTTCACAATGCAAAACTCAACAGAAAACTCATAAGCTCCATTAGTATAAGAAAATAAATCACCACTTAGGTACTGTTGTGAACTCATTCTAAATTTATATTGGTGTAATATCTACTTTATTCCAACTTCTCTATGGTTCATACCCTCCGATACTACTCATAGATTCATCAAAATAAGCAAACAACACATAGAAAATAGAATCTGTCAAAAACAGAACAGTCTGTAGTAATCTGTATCAAACGTATACTTATGGAACTCAGAAAATTCTGCAAAAATAGGAAGACATAGATAATTTGATTATTTATCTACTTCAGTTGGAATCAGTATTTTATCACTTTCTGGTGATTTTTAACAATTGTTTTCGTGAACAGAAAGTTTCTGTCTTTTTCAGCAAGATCAAATAATTATCATCCAAGAAGATCCTATAGGTCTTACTTGGCACAAACACTAATTAAAACATAAAACCACATCTAACCAGAGGCTAGATCAAATATTTATTACTAAACAGAACCAAAAAGCAAGAAACTAAAATAAAATTGGGTTGCCTCCCAACTAGCGCTATCGTTTAACCCCCCTAGCTAGGCATGATGATTTCAATGATGCTCACATAAAAGATAGGAATTGAAACATAAAGAGAGCATCATGAAGAATATGACTAGCACATTTAAGTCTAACCCACTTCCTATGCATAGGGATTTTGTGATCAAACAACTTAGGGAACAATAATCAACTAGCATAGGAAGGCAAAACAAGCATAACTTCAAAACTTTAAGCACATAGAGAGGAAACTTGGTATTATTGCAATTCCTACAAGCATATATTCCTCCCTCATAATAATTATCAGTAGCATAATGAATGAATTCAACAATATAACCATCACATAAAGCATTATTTTCATGATCTACAAGCATAGAAAATTTACTACTCTCGACATAAGCAAATTTATTCTCATCAACAATAGTGGGAGCAAACTCAACAAAATAACTATCATGTAATTGAAAATTAAGATCAAGATGACAAGTTTCATGGTTATAATTATTCTTTAAAGCATACGTGTCATCACAATAATCATCATATATAGGACGCATGCTTTCATCATAGTAAATTTGCTCGTCAAAGCTTGGGGGACAAAAAAATATCATCTTCATCAAACATAGCATCCCCAAGCTTGTGGCTTTGCATATCATTAGCATCATGGGTATTCAAATAGTTCATACTAACAACATTGCAATCATGCTCATCATTCAAATATTTAGTGCCAAACATTCTAATACATTCTTCTTCTAACACTTGAGCACAATTTTCCTTCCCATCATTTTCACGAAAGATATTAAAAAGATGAAGCATATGAGGCAACCTTAATTCCATTTTTTTTGTAGTTTTCTTTTATAGACTAAACTAGTGATAAAACAAGAAACAAAAAGATTCGATTGCAAGATCTAAAGATATACCTTCAAGCACTCACCTCCCCGGCAATGGCGCCAGAAAAGAGCTTGATGTCTACTACGCAACCTTCTTATTGTAGCGTTGTTGGGCCTCCAAGTGCAGAGGTTTGTAGGACAGTAGCAAATTTCCCTCAAGTGGGTGACCTAAGGTTTATCAATCCGTGGGAGGCGTAGGATGAAGATGGTCTCTCTCAAACAACCCTGCAACCAAATAACAAAGAGTCTCTTGTGTCCCCAACACACCCAATACAATGGTAAATTGTATAGGTGCACTAGTTCGGCGAAGAGATGGTGATACAAGTGCAATATGGATGGTAGATATAAGTTTTTGTGACCTGAAAATATAAAAACAGCAAGGTAACTAATGATAAAAGTGAGCGTAAACAGTATTGCAATGCTAGGAGACAAGGCCTAGGGTTCATACTTTCACTAGTGCAAGTTCTCTCAACAATAATAACATAATTGGATCATATAACTATCCCTCAACATGCAACAAAGAGTCACTCCAAACTCACTAATAGCGGAGAACAAACGAAGAGATTATTGTAGGGTACGAAACCACCTCAAAGTTATTCTTTCTGATAGATCTATTCAAGAGTCCGTAGTAAAATAACACGAAGCTATTCTTTCCGTTCGATCTATCACAGATTTCGTACTAGAATAACACCTTAAGACACAAATCAACCAAAACCCTAATGTCACCTAGATACTCCAATGTCACCTCAAGTATCCGTGGGTATGATTATACGATATGCATCACACAATCTTAGATTCATCTGTTCAAACCAACACAAAGTACTTCAAAGAGTGCCCAAAATTTTCTACCGGAGAGTCAAGACGAAAACGTGTGCCAACCCCTATGTATAGGTTCATGGGCGGAACCCGCAAGTTGATCACCAAAACATACATCAAGTGAACCACGTGCTATCCCTTTGTCACCACAGATAAGCACATGCAAGACATACGTCAAGTGTTCTCAAATCCTTAAAGACTCAATCCGATAAGATAACTTCAAAGGGAAAACTCAATCCATTACAAGAGAGTAGAGGGGGAGAAACATCATAAGATCCAACTATAATAGCAAAGCTCGCGATACATCAAGATCGTACCATCTCAAGAACACGAGAGAGAGAGAGAGAGAGAGAGATCAAACACATAGCTACTGGTACATACCCTCAGCCCCAAGGGTGAACTACTCCCTCCTCGTCATGGAGAGCGCCGTGATGTGAAGATGGCCACTGGTGAGGGATCCCCCACTCCGTGAGGTGCCTAACAGGTCCCGATTGGTTTCTGTGGCTCTGAGAGGCTTGCGGCGGCGGAACTCCCGATCTATTCTGTTCCCCGATGGTTTTAGGGTATATGGAGATATATAGGCGAAAGAAGTCGGTAAGGGGAGCCACGAGGGGCCCACGAGGGTGGAGGGCGCGCCCAGGGGGGTGGGCGCCCCCCTGCCTCGTGCTCTCCTCGTTGATCCCCTGACGTGCACTCCAAGTCTCCTGGATTGCTTTCTTTCCAAAAATAACTTCTCCCGAAGGTTTCATTCCGTTTGGACTCCGTTTGATATTCCTTTTCTTCGAAACACCGAAACAAGGGAAAAACAGGAACTAGCACTGGGCTCTGGGTTAATAGGTTAGTCCCAAAAATAATATAAAAGTGTTTAATAAAGCCCATAAAATCCAAAACAGATAATATAATAGCATGAATACTTCATAAATTATAGATACGTTGGAGACGTATCACTGCGCAGCGTCGTCTGGCCAGGGAAGTTCTAGCTCGACCTGCCTCCATACTACGACGGCACCCCCGACCCTACCGGGTTCCTGCAGCTCTACGAGCTGAGCATCGAGGCGGCCAACGACGATGAGAAGGTTATGGCGAACTGGTTTCCCATGGACCTCAAAGATGGCGCACGCTCGTGGCTCCTGAACCTGCCCGCGGGATCGATCTCCTCCTGGTATGAGATGCGAGAGCGTTTCATCGCCAACTTCCTGGGCACTCACGACCGCCCACCAGCCGCGGGTGACCTGTGGCGCATCAAGCATTAGCCTGGAGAGACCTTGCAGAAGTACATCCATCACTTCAACAGTGTTCGCCTCAAGATCCCCAACGTGTCGGATGAGGCCATCATCTCGGCGTTCACTGATGGCACCTGCGACGTCAAAACAAAGGAGGATCTTGCCATACACGAGGACCTATGCACAGCTCTGGAGATGTTCAACATGGCAACCAAGTGTGCGGGAGCCGAGGAAGGTAGTCTCTCCCTCCTAGAACTTCCAGAGGCTTACCCAGAAGACAAGAAGACCAAGGCAAAGGATGTGAAGCGCATGGGACCGGCTGTGCTCGTGGCCAAACCAGAGATGAAGCACGGCTGCGACCCCTCGGATTCATCCAATGGCAGTCGCCCGTTCTGCGTCTTCCACAACGTGCACAACCACAACACCAACGACTGCCAGGAGCTCAGGGCCATCCACGACGGGCACCTCGGTTGTCGCCCTGAGCGCAATGACCGAGGCTACATCCGTGGAGGAGGCCGAGGCGGAGGACGTTGGGACGGCCGCGACCCCCGCTAGGACTGGCGCGGTCGGTCTCGTGAGGACCGCTGGCAGGGCCAGCCTTGTGAGGATGCCCGGAGAGATCAGCCTCGCGAGGACCGCCCTCAGGGCAATGCTGGCCTTCTTCCGCTGCCTCCACCACCAAGAAGGAATGATGACCACCACCAGGACGAGGAGGCTGGGGGCTTCCAAGAGCCTCGGGCCATCGCTTGCATCCTAGGCGGCGCTCAAGCCCCAGCCTCCCTTCACATCTTCAAGAAGTTTGCACCTGAGGTGAATGCGGCCTTCCCCAAGCTCGAGGTAACACGACCGCTCAGGTGGTCCAAGTACACCATCACCTTCCACTCTTCCGTCCAGCTCAAGTGCGTGGCAACTGCTGGTGCCCTCCCGATGCTCTGCTCGCCTACCATCAGCAACATACTCATCACCAAGACACTCATTGATGGCGGTGCGGGGCTTAATGTCCTCTCCGTCGAGACGTTCGACTGACTCCAGGTGCCCTATGACCAGCTGCAGCCGACCAAGCTTTTCTCAGGAGTGACCAGCGGCTCCACCACCCCGATAGGGCAGATCCGCCTCCCTGTCACCTTTGGCAAGCACGACAACTACCGCATTGAGCTCATCGACTTCGACGTCGCCCACATTCGCCTCCCGTACAACGCCATCCTTGGGTATCCGGCCCTGGCCAAGTTCATGGCAGTGACTCATCATGGTTACAACATCACCAAAATGCCAGGAAGTTGCGGCATCATCACGGCCGCCTGCGAGGAGAAGGACGCGGTGTGCTCTCTCGAGCGCGCCTACCAGGCTGCGGCGGTCGAGGACCCAGATGATGAGGGCACTGTCTACCCTCCTAAGGCTATCCCTAAGAAGAAGAAGAAGAAGAAGAAGAAGCTGCTCCTCCAAGGACCTCAGGAGGGTGGGGTGTCCGGCGGCGCTGCCTCAAGCCCTGCACCCACTGACGGGGTGCCCTCCTCTCTTGCATAGGAAGGCGCGACTAGCGCCCCTCTTAGGCTGGGCTCGGGGGCTCTTCTCTGGAGGACCTCTGACCTGGCCAGCGTCACGAGGGAGGCGCTCACACACCATGTGGAGGTGTGCTTCAACATGCGCTTCCGTGGGGAAAGTGCATGGTGCGAGGCGCCAGGCGCTCAGGAGTTCATCACCAAGGCAGTTGAGGAGCTTCAGGAGGCAAGAGCTATGCGAGGCGGCCGTCGCCCACCATCCAGCGTAGCTTCCTGCCCCAGCGAGGACAGCGAGCTATGCGCCTGCGTCAACATCCCTGGGCTCAACAGGGTCGCGTCTCAGGAGCTCTTCTGGACGTCCCACGTTGGCCGGTGCGAGGCCCCCCCCCCTCACAGCTATGTCTGCATGCCTTTTGGTTTGCTGAACAGGCTGCCGCGCACCAATGCCGCATGCGGGGCGTCCTGGCGGCTCAGGAGGCCAAGCATCAGGCGATCCTATTGGAGGTGGCGACGGATCCTCGCGAGCCCCCCGGGCCTCCAGAGCCTCATGAGGTTCAGGACCTGGGCAGCTCATGAGGAGCGACTTCTGCAGTGCGCATCTTCGGCTACTCCAACACCTCTTCAGCAACGGTGCCAGGTGACACTTTTTTGGTTTGTTCAATTGGGGGCGCCCCTCGGGCTGCACTATCACTACAAAAAAAAAGACACATCCATGACATTTTGGGCCGAACGAATTTTTTTTCTGTCATACATATGACACTTCTATGACGATAATTGTGACAAAACCCGGTATCATCATAGATGTGGTGGGCTCCTACTTCTATGACAAAAATCATGACAAAAATGGGCTTTTCGTCCCGGGCGGCCGGAGACGCAGCTTGCATGACATTCTTTGGGCCGTCCATGACGGAAAAAACCGTGGTAGAAGCGAGGGGAGGAAAATTTCGTGGAGTTGCCGGTTACGGTGGAGAGCTGGCGCTGCTTTCTCAGACGCACGCTGCAGTGTGCGAGCGGCGTTGGTTTCTAATCGAACCCAAGCGAGGCGTTGGGCTCTAATCGAACCCGGCGACAGACTGCAGGCTACGCGTTACTGAACCCGAGCGATCGATCGATGGCTGTTAACTGAACCCGATGGAGTGATTCCTTCGCTACTGCTGCTAGTGAGCGTTGCCGGGGGGGGGGGGGGGTTGGATGAACAGTGAGCGGTGGCGTTGCCTCTGGATGAACAGGAACCCGTGGGGTGGAGGGCTGGATGAACAGTAGACGGTGGAGGGGTGGCCGTGGAGGGGTGGTTGAACAGGACCCCGTGGTGTGGAGGGCTGGATGAACAGTAGACGGTGGAGGGGTGGTTGAACAGTAGCCGGTGGAGTAGCGCGCGGTGGAGGCTGGATGAACAGGAGCCCGTGGAGGCTGGAAGAGGTCGACGGTGGAGATGAACAATATCCCGTGGAGTCCTGCTTTTGCGTGCACGCCACACCTCCCCTGCTTTCGACCGTGAAGCGCCCAACACAAGTCCGTTTAAATCTGCTTTTGCGGCACGCCACACCCTAGATCAACAGGACCCCTGCTTTCGACCGTAGGGAGGTCCGCTTCTTCTGCTTGTACGCCAGCCCTCCCGATCAACAGGACCCGTTTGAATGTGGCGGTCGAACACAAGGCCGCTTTCTTCGCAGCGGTACGCCAGCCTCGCTTCCATCACCTGTTCCGTCCCAAGCCCTCCCGATGAACACGACCACACATTCCGTTCCGACCCAGCCGGCTGGCTCCCCATGAACACAACGACGACGCTGTTTCTCCGTTCCGACCCAGCCATGTACGTATGCGCGAGTAGGCGTCGAGACCCTGCCCGTATGTACGTACGTGGCCGTATTTTCTTTCTTGCACCCTCGCCGCTGTACGTACATGTACATGCTACGTGCGCGCCTCTACTACGACACGTGTGCGCCTCTACATCTACGACACGTCGCGGCGCCTCTACATCGACCAAGATGTACGCATACCGCTCATGACCGTAATGACAACGCTACGTATGCTTCGACCAGGTGGGTCCTGACTGTCAGGCACTTCCTTGCGTGTGAAGATGTAGCTGGTGGGTCCCAGCAGTCAGGGGGGCGAATCGTTTTTTTTGCCCAGACGCACTTCCTTGCGTGCGAAGGTGTAGCTGGTGGGTCCCAGCAGTCAGGGGGAAACGTTTTTTTCGCGAAATATGGTGGCCCGTCCGGTGGGTCCCCGCTGTCAGGTGGAGGAATAATTATTTTGCGCGTAATAAGGAGGCACTTCCTTGCTGTGGTCGTGGACCCAGCTGTCAGCCTCTCCACGTACAGTCCACGTCCGATGGAAGCCGTTCCTTGACCATGTTGACCACACCGCTCCGAGTGCACCAGGGCGATGGACGACGGCGAGGCCTAGGAAGGGGACGACGTGGAGCCGGGGAAGACGCGGCAGTGGATGCCCACGCGTAGAGGAGTACGAGGGTTCACTGGTTCGCTGCGGTGTGAGGCTGCCGTCGCTGCAGAATAACAGGGGGTGTGGGTGAGTAGAGGGATGGCCTGCCAGCGGAGGGAGTAGTAGGGGGCGGTGACGCCTCGCCGCATCGCAGCCGGCCACTGGAGGCATGAGCACGAGGCACGACCGGGCGCTGGTTTGGGCGGCCGGAGCAAGAAGACCAGAGGTTGAAGAAGCACTACGGCCATTGGATGGACATCGCACATCCTTTGGAGCTAGAATCGTGCATATTGACTAAGTTGACAAAGCCCTCCGTCTCCGTCAACTTAGTAGGCCCACAAGTCGGCCTGCAACTATACTGGGTCCCAGCTAACAGGGGGAGTATTTTTTTTGTGTAATAAGGAGGCACTTCCTTGCGTGCGAAGATATAGCTTGTGGGTCCGAGCTATCAGCGGTGGTAACGTTTTTTTCGCGAAATACTGAGGCCCTTTCGGTGGGTCCCCGATGTTGGGTGGAGGAATCATTATTTTGCACGTAATAAGGAGGCATTTCCTTGCGTGCGGTCGTGGACCCGGTGTCGGCCTCTCCACGACAGATCCCACTTCAGATGCATGTCGGTCGTTGACCACGCTGACCAGCCGCACCGAGAGCACCAGGCGGTGGACGGCGAGGCCTAGGAAGGGAACAGCAGCGGAGGCAGGGGAAGACTCCGCGTTGTTTCCCACGCGGAGGGGAGTACGACCGAACGAGGGTTTCTTGGTTAAATGTCTGCCGTCACGGAGAATAACAGCAGGTGTGGGTGAGTAGAGGGATGGCTAGGCCAGCGATGGGAGTACGGTGGGGTGAGGCTGCTGGCAAAGACAGCCACCATGGGGGAGGGAGGAGGCAGTCCATGGCGCTTGTTTGAGCGGGTGGATCAGGAAGAGCAGAGATTGAAGAAGACGACGGCCGTTGGATGGCCATCCAACGATTCATCGCCAGCGTCAACCTTTTTAGGAAAGCCTCAAATCATGGAAAACAAAGATACAGCCCATCTGCCATTATTTCTAATAATTTACAGCCCATTTGCTAATTCTTAAGGTTTTTTTTGGATCCCATATTCTTTTTGTTAGCATTACAACCCATATTGTGGCCACGGTTAAAAAATTATACGAAATTTTGCATATTTCGGTGCGGTCCGAACTGTTTTTAATCCCGAAATTTCGACTCACATTCAAACTGATTTAAAAAATAAATGTATATCAATATAAAATCCAACAAATTCTCCATGCATAAAAATTAATGTAATTTAAAATCTCGAAATGAAAAAAGATATTTGAAACTAATTGTCGGTTTGATGTGTTTTAAAAATGTACAGCCCATTTCTCATTACTGATAGGCCATTTTCTCGGCCAGCCGAATGAAGCTCTCCTCGTCTTGAAAGATTTG
The DNA here is from genome assembly GCA_021605145.1 of Aegilops bicornis. Classification (NCBI taxonomy): domain Eukaryota; kingdom Viridiplantae; phylum Streptophyta; class Magnoliopsida; order Poales; family Poaceae; genus Aegilops; species Aegilops bicornis. Next base: position 535,807,411 of record CM038670.1, read on the forward strand.
CAGCCCAACAGGCCTGACAAAGCGACTTACTTGGAAAATCACAAAAAAACTGGGTTGTGGCCTTTGTAGCGACCCGACCTCACATGGTCAAGTCTACGTGTTTGATGTCATCCTGGATCAAGAATGTCTTTGACACAAGATTACTCGAAGGATTTATAGCAGAGTAGCAATCACACACTTATTACATCGAATGTCTCAAAAGAGAACTTATTACAATAATATGGCTTAAGGCCATCTAATACGATAACAATGGAAGGCTTGGAAGATAAAGTGAGTCCATCAACTCCAACGGCATAGCTGAGCTGCACGGCAACGACCTATCAAACCTTACTCCTCGTTCGAATAGTCTCGCAACATAATACGTTGCAGCTCGAGAACGGGCCAGCACATGGAATATCTTGGCAATGTAACACAATAGAGCAATAACAGAATAATGCTACCACTACATGCATATTTGGCTGGTGGAAAGCTCTACGGTTAAAGTTTTTATGAAAAAGCCAATTTTCCCCTACAACAAAGGCATAAATTTTAATTTAACTATCATGGTGGTTGAAACATCATTGAGAAGGTATAACCCCAACTCAATCCCAATTAAGGTAATTAACATCCCAGCAATATTAGTTAAGAGTGACAAGATCTATGTGAATACTCAAGTACTAGATACTCAGAAGTTTTCCATAACCGGGGACACGGCTAACCATGATTAGATTGTACACTCTGCAGAGGTTTGCGCACTTTTCCCCACAAGACTCAATCGCCTCCGTCGATTTCTACTTTTCTGAGGTGTTTGAGAAACGGATGACCGAGACACAGTCTTTCAGAAACATTAACTCTCTACTCCGGGTAGATCATACCAAACCTACAAAACCCACTACCTGCTGATCTACCTCTTCAAGAGCTTCATGTAACTTACTCAACTATGCTAGATCTCATAATAGCTTGTGGCTGCACACGGAAGTTTCTAGCATGAATAATCTCAGTTCCCTTTGAGCCTGGGTGGCGGTCCATAGGAAGATCACATGGGTACCCAGGATTTCCAAAAAGCAGACAACACTGGGTTCCCCAGGTGCCTCAATCCACCCAGATGTGTATTTAAGTTGCCACCTTAAGTTGAACCATTAATTAATAATCTCACATCTATCATGGAATACACTCAAACCCAATCCACGTCTACGAGCATAGCATAGCAATATAGGCAATAAGTAGAAGTAACTCCCAAGGGTTTGATAATAACAGGGCAATAGGTTCCTACCTCATCATCTACTTCCCAACCCACAAATTAATGGCATCCTAACCATGCAATGTTTGAGGGTTGAAACTAATGCATAAAACTGGGTATGAAAAGAGTATGATCAAAGTGTTACTTGCCTTGGTCGACGATCCGTGAATCCTAGAGACTCAGTAGTAACACGCTTCAGCACCGGGAATTCTATCGCAAGCAAACAATACATACATAAGCAACAAGCAAAAGATGCACAAACGAAACTTCAACTCAAAGAGGTTGACCGGAGAGTTCAATTTAAGAACTCCGGTTCGCAAAAAGAATCAAACCAAACGAAGCAACGAAACTCAAACGGCAAAAGAAATAAGATCCGTTTACTAATCTGAACTAGGGTCAAATTTTACAAAGACAAAAACTGGTTTAAGTTGATCATTCGGAAAGAGGGTTTCGAGATGAAACTCCAGGCGCTTGAATCGCCTGATTCCGATAAACGAGCGAAAAGTTATACTAGTACGAACATCGGATCAGAAATCGCGATCAGGAAAATCGCGGAATAAATCCGATAAAAGAAAAACGACGAACGGCTTAACGAACGAACGTTCGTTAGCAGAAACTAAACGACGAACACGTTCGTTAAAACGAACGAACGAGCGAACGCTCGCTAAGTAAATAAACCGGAGAATAAAACCGATCTATAAAAAACGAACTAGGGTTTTTTAAAAAAACCGAAGGGGTTTTTTCTTTAAAAAACCAGGCGGCGGGCGGCTACCTCCCATGAGGTCGCCCAGCGAGGCGAGGCGACTCCGACGGGCGGTGAGGTGGCGGGCTCGGCAAGGGCGCTGGGTGGCGGCGGCGCTAGGGCGGCGGCGGCGACTGGGGGGCGGGCGGTGGTGGTGGTGGCTAGAGGCGGGCGTATATAAAGGGGGCGGGCGACTTGGAGGAGGGCAAGCGCGGCGTGAGTCCGGCTCGTACTCCGTAGTCTGGGTCGGCGGAGGCGGGATTGTGCAGGAGGCGGCGGGCGGGCCGGCTGGCTGGCCGGGCCCTAGGCCCAGTCGGGCGCGGGTCTCTTTTTTTTTAAACGTTCCGCCGAAACTTAGAAAAATCCTAGAAAAATAAATAAAAAACTAAAAATACCAAAACAAGTTTTCTCCGTCTAAATGAAATATTTAGAACAGGATGAACTTTTCTTGGCCCCTGAAATGCAATTTTTAAAACATGCAAATTTTTCTAGGGCAAATAAAATCACATAAAACCAAATAATGATTTTAACATTTTCCTCCGATATTTCAATTATTTGGAGAAGTCATATTATCTCCCCTCATTTATTATTTTAAAATGAAATATTTTTCGGAGAGAAAAATAATGAAAATCAAAATCCTCATCTTCATTATTTGATAAAATTCAAATATGAAAATTTGAAAAAAATCCCCAACTCTCTCCGAGGGTCCTTGAGTTGCTTAGGATTGTGAGGATTGCGGAACGAAGATGCGATAAAACATGGTATGCATGGATGACCTATGTATAACATTCCAAATTGAAAATTTGGGATGTTACAAACCTACCCCCCTTAAGATGAATCTCGCCCTCGAGATTCGGTTTGGCTAGAAAATAGGTGCGGGTGGTCCTTGCGAATATCATCTTCTCGTTCCCAGGTGGCTTCCTCCTACGTATGGTGGCTCCTTGAACTTTACAAAACTTGATAACCTTCTTGCGGGTGACTCGGCTGTCAAAGTCAAGAATCTTTACCGGCTTTTCCTCATAAGTCAAATTACTATCCGGTGAATCGCCTGTGGGCAATCAGATCTCTTAACGGTATATCGGCCATCTCAGCATGGCACTTCTTCAGCTGTGATATGTGAAACACATCGTGAACTCCTGAAAATCCTTCAGGTAACTCCAGCTTGTAGGCAACTTCTCCCATCCGTTCCAAAACACGATACGGTCCTACAAATCTTGGGGCTAACTTTCCCTTAACTCCAAAACGTTTCACTCCCTAAAGGGTGATACTCATGCAGATAGGCTCATCTCCAATTTCATAGGTTACTTCCTTGCGCTTTTGAATCTGCATAACTCTTCCGTCTGGGCTGAGCAATCTTTAGTCCTGCATCTACGATCGGTTTAACCTTCTCTCGATTCCTTGATCAAATCTGGTCCAAACAACTGACGGTCTCCTACCTCATCCCACATCAATGGTGTTCTACATCTGCGTCCATATAGGGCTTCGAACGGTGCCATCTTCAAACTGGCCTGGTAGCTATTGTTATATGAGAACTCTGCGTACGGCAAATTGTCATCCCAACTAGATCCATAATCTAGCGCACATGCTCTCAACATGTCTTCCAAAATCTGATTGACTCTCTCGGTCTGTCCATCCGTCTGTGGGTGGAAAGCGGTACTGAACTCCAATCTGGTACCCAAAGTCTGGTGTAATTGATGCCAAAACTTTGAAGTAAACTGCGTTTCCTCTATCTGATACGATGCTCCTCGGAACTCCATGCAAACATACGATCCTGGACATATATATCTTGGCCAACTTGGCAATCGGTATAAGTTGTTTTCACCGGGATGAAGTGAGCTACTTTGGTCAAAACGATCCACAACTACCCATATTGAATCATATCCTGCCTTGGTTACGGGTAATCCGGTAATAATGTCCATGCCAAGTTTGTCCCACTTCCATTCGGGTATTGGCATAGGCTATGTGATCCCGCCGGGCTTATGATGCTCTGCCTTCACTCTCTGGCATACATCACATACGGCTACATACTCGCAATATCCTTCTTCATACCAGTCCACCGTAAACGTTCCTTCAAGTCCAAATACATCTTGGTGCTTCCGGGTGAATCGAGTATGGTGAGTCATGGGCCTCTGAAGTATTAACTTCCTGATCTCCGAATTGTTGGGCACGTAAATTCGGTCCTCAAACCACAAGGTATCGTGCTCATCCTCGCGAAAACCTTTGGCTTTACCTTCGCCCATCTTCTCTCTTATCTCAGCAATCTCTTTGTCCTCCTTCTGAGCTTCTCGAATCTTTTCCAACAATGTCGACCGAACCTCCATGGTTGCAATGAAACCTCTTGGAACAATTTCCAAGCGAAGTTCCATGATCTCCTCGGCTAACTCCTTTGGCAATCCTTTACTTTCAAGTATATTAGCATAACTCTTCCGGCTCAAAGCGTCTGCTACGATGTTGGCCTTTCCTGGATGATAGTGTAGGTTCATATCGTAATCCTTTATAAGTTCCAGCCATCTCCTCTGTCTGAGGTTCAACTCCTTCTGTGTGAAAATGTACTTCAAACTCTTATGATCCGTGTACACATCACAACGGTTTCCAATGAGATAATGTCTCCGTGTCTTTAATGCATGCACTACGGCTGCTAACTCCAAATCATGAGTGGCATAGTTCAACTCATGAGGCTTCGGTTGTCGTGAGGCATACGAAACAACCTTTCCGTCCTGCATAAGCACACATCCCAGTCCCAAGCGTGAGGCGTCACAATACACTTGAAACTCCTTATGTATATCCGCAATGTCAAGACTGGGCTGTAGTCAACCGCTTTCTTCAACTCCACGAAAACTGGCCTCGCAATCTTCTCGTCCATTTAAACTTAGTATCCTTCTTTAGCAATTCAGTCATTGGCTTAGCAATCTTGGAAAAATTCTCAATGAATCTCGATAATATCCTGCCAGTCCAAGGAAATCATGGATCTCGCCAAGCTGAAGTGGGTGCCAACCATTCAAAGGATCGATCGAACCTTACTGGGATCTACTGCTATACCCTCTCCTGATATAACATGCCCAAGAAATCCAACTTCCTTCAACCAAAACTCGCACTTGCTGAATTTGGCGTATAACTGGTGTTCCCTGAGTTTCTCGAGAACCAAATGCAAGTGTTCCGCGTGCTCCTCTTCGTTCTTCGAGTATACCATAATATCATCAATAAACACCACAACAAACTTGTCCAAATACTCCATGAACACCTTGTTCATCATACTCATGAAATAGGCAGGGGCGTTAGTCAGTCCAAATGACATGACTGTATACTCATATAATCCGTACCGTGTGGTAAACGCTGTCTTTGGTATATCCTTCTCTCGGATCTTCAACTGATGGTATCCTGATCGTAGATCAATCTTCGAAAACACCTTAGCTCCTTGCAACTGATCAAACAGATCATTAATCATCGGTAAGGGATACTTGTTCTTTATCCTTACTTCATTCAGAGCTCGGTAATCAACAACCATCCTTAGGGATTTATCCTTCTTCTCCACCAAAAGTACTGGGGCTCCCCAAGGTGATGAACTTCTACGAATGTAACCTTTCTCCAATAACTCCTTGATCTGCTTTTTGATTTCCTCTAGATCATTTGCGGGCATCCAATAGGGTCTCTTGGATATTGGCCCTGTACCTGGCAATAGCTCTATCAAGAACTCGATGTCTCTATCCGACGGCATGCCTGGTAACTCTTCTGGGAAAACATCCGGAAAATCTTTTACTACATGTACTTCCTCCTGTACAACTCCCATGAGGGTATTCACTTGGCTCCTCCTAGGCACATGCCTAGACACATACTTAATCCTTTTTCCCTCCGGGGTGGTAAGATAAATTGACTTGCTAGCACAGTCAATACTTCCTCCATACTTCAACATCCAGTCCATACCTAATATCACATCCAATCCTTGTGACTCCAGGATGATTAGGTCAGACGGTAAAACATGCGTGCCAATGATTAGGGGTATTTGGGTGCACCATTTGCTAGCCATGTACTCTGCCCAAAGTAGCTCACTAAAAGAGGGGTCCTAAGGGTTTGGGTTGGTAACTTAAACTTTTCCACAAATCCCCTTGATATGTATGAATGCGATGCACCAAAGATCGAAAAGAACAAGAGCGGTAAATGGTGAACCAAAAATTACCTATTACCGCGTCCGCCGCTCTTTCGACTTCCTCCACGTTAACGTGGTTCACTTGTCCTTTGTTGAATGGATTGGGCTTCTTCCAGGCGCTCCCATTTCCGTTTCCATTCCTTCCTTCAGGGCAGTCATTGGCATAGTGCCCTGTCTTCCCGCACTTAAAGCAAATAACTTGGCTTAAGTCCCTCTTGGCGGGTGTAGATGGGTTAGAGCAATTCTGATTATTGTTGACTCCATTACCATTCCCGTTCTTCGCACCATTTTGATTATGCGATCCTCCTCCAAAGATGGTTATGACCTCCATGGTTATGAACAAGTCCTCCCGAGTTCGGGGTTAGCGAGGCTTACGGTGAGCTCTGAGTTGTACTTCCCTTGTCCATACTTCCTCTTACGGCTCTCAATTTGCTGCCGCTTTCCTTCAATCATTAGGGCCTTATCTACCAACTCTGGTAGTTGTTGAAAGTTGCCACCATCAACTACATACTCATCTCATCATTCAGCCCTTCCATAAACTTCTCCCGCTTGGCATGCATCTATGGCCACATCATCAGGGGCATAGCGTGATAACTTGCTAAACTCATCCACGTACTGGGCCACAGTACGGTTCCCCTGGCGTAAGTTGTGAAACTCACGCTTCTTCATCTGCATGGCTCCAGTTGAGACATGGGCCATGCGAAAAGCTTGTTGGAACTGGTCCCAAGTGACATTGGCTATAGGAAAAGTAGCTGTGTAATTCTACCACCATGCGGCTGTTGGTCCGTCCAATTGATGTGCGGCAAAGCGCACCTTCTCAGCATCCGTGCATCCTGCGGTGGTCAACTCCCTTAAAATACGGTGTAGCCAATCATCAGCAACTATTGGCTCGGTGCTACTGGAAAACACCGGCGGTTGTAACCTCAGAAAACGGGCTAAATTGTCCACGGGCGGCGGGTTATTGTTGTTGTTGTTGTTGGCATTGCCCTGGTTCTGAACTAGCAATTTCATCAAGGCATTCTGCTGCTGGATCAACTGGATGAGCTCCGGTGGGAAAACAAAACCGGGGTCACGTCTCGGAGGCATCTGGTGGGTTTAGATGGGAGAAATTAGAATAGAAAGATGTCTAATGAGGAAACACTACCCATATGCACATGAGGCAAACACAACCATTCATTCAATCAATCAAGCAAGGGCATACAAACAGTCTAGGACTATCGCAAAATTGCTCAACTACTACTAGTTACATGGGGGAATACTACTATTATATGGTGGTCATCTAGAAATTTTGATCGGTGGAAGACTCCATGATGTCCGCTCGGCTTCGTCTTCATAGTCATCATCACTTGGATCGGGATCGGTGTCGTCGATGATGATGTAGTTGTCCGGACAAGTGGGATCTTCTTCCTCTTCTTCCGGTGCTGATCCTCCCATGAAGACTCCGATCTTCTTGACTAGGTCGTCATTCTTCTCCAGTAGTGTCTTGATTTCCTCCTCATATCCATCGCGTGTAAACTTGAGTTCTTCCTCCAGCTCGATGATCCTAGTTTTCGCCTTCTTCAAATCCATCATGTCTGCGCACATCTGGTTCTCCTGACGTCGAATGTGCTGGTTTAGCTCCTGGATGTAAGCTGCAATGGATCTATCCTTCTTGGTGCTGATTACTTCCCATTGTTCGTCTCGGTGCCCACATATTTGATATATGGTGTCTTTAAGCTCCCTGTTGTAGACTTCTCCAATGTGTCCCATGGTAATGTGAGCTGCCATACTCTCGCTCTAGGTGGGTGCTTCGAAAGAAAACTCTATGGGCTTGGAAGTTGGCGAGAATGTCCTTCCTGGAACTTGTACTTTAATCATCCAACGCTCTTCTTCAGGTAAAGTGGCGTTGTACGTCCCGGTGAAGCCTGGTATTCCGATGTTCAAGTACCTAGTGACTTCCTTCAAGTGGCGTCCAAAAGGTGTGTCTTCATCCGGTTGTGCAAAATTGTTCTTCATCTCCGTCATCCTAAAGAGTGGAAAAATGGAGAGGAGTCAGAAATGAGTAGAGAAGAGTGACCTATGGTTTATCTTAGTGGTCGTGTCCTACACTCGGTGTGCTCGATACCATCTTGTAGCGACCCGACCTCAGATGGTCAAGTCCACGTGTTTCGGTGTCATCCTGGATCGATAATGCTCACACACACGACTCGAAGGATTTATAGCAGAGTAGCAATCACACACTTATTACATCGAATGTCTCAAAAGAGAACTTATTACAATAATATGGCTTAAGGCCATCTAATACGATAACAGGGGAAGGCTTGGAAGATAAAGTGAGTCCATCAACTCCAACGGCATAGCCGAAATTGCACGGCAATGACCTATCGAACCTTACTCCTCGTCTGAATAGTCTCGCAACATAATACGTTGCAGCGAGAACGGGTCGACACATGGAATATGCTGGCAATGTAACACAATAGAGCAATAACAGAATGATGCTACCACTACATGCATATTTGGCTGGTGGAAAGCTCTACGGTTAAAGTTTTTGCGAAAAGCCAATTTATCCCTACAACAAAGGAATAAATTTTAATTTAACTATCATGGTGGTTGAAACATCATTGAGAAGGTATAACCCCAACTCAATCCCAATTAAGGTAATTAACATCCCAACAATATTAGTTAAGAGTGACGAGATACATGTGAATACTCAAGTACTAGATACTCAGAATTTGTCCATAACCGGGGACACGGCTAACCATGATTAGATTGTACACTCTGCAGAGGTTTGCGCACTTTTCCCCACAAGACTCGATCGCCTCCGTTGATTTCTCACACTACAGGGTGTTTGAGAAGCGGATGACCGAGACATGATCTTCGTAAACATTAACTCTCTACTCGGGTAGATCATACCAAACCTACAAAACCCACTACCCGCTGATCTACCTCTTCAAGAGCTTCACGTAACTTACTCAACTATGCTAGAGCCCATAATAGCTTGTGGCTGCACACAGAAGTTTCTAGCATGAATAATCTCAGTTCCCTTTGAGCCTGGGTGGCGGTCCATAGGAAGATCACACAGGTACCCCGGGATTTCCAAAAAAATAGACAACACTGGGTTCCCCAGGTGCCTCAATCCACCCAGATGTGTATTTAAGTAGCCACCTTAAGTTGAACCATTAATTAATAATCTCACATCTGTCATGGAATACACTCAAATCCAATCCACGTCTACGAGCATAGCATAGCATTATAGGCAATACGTAGAAGTAACTCCCAAGGGTTTGATAATAACAGGGCAATAGGTTCCTACCTCATCATCTACTTCCCAACCCACAAATTAATGGCATCCTAACCATGCAATGTTTGAGGGTTGAAACTAATGCATAAAACTGGGTATGAAAAGAGTATGATCAAAGTGTTACTTGCCTTGCTGACGATCCGTGAATCCTAGAGACTCGTAGTAACACGCTTCGCACTCCGGGAATTCTATCGCAAGCAAACAATACATACATAAGCAACAAGCAAAAGATGCACAAACGAAACTTCAACTCAAAGAGGTTGACCGGAGAGTTCAATTTAAGAACTCCGGTTCGCAAAAAGAATCAAACCAAACGAAGCAACGAAACTCAAACGGCGAAAGAAATAAGATCCGTTTACTAATCTGAACTAGGGTCAAATTTTACAGAGACAAAAACTGGTTTAAGTTGATCATTCGGAAAGAGGGTTTCGAGATGAAACTCTAGGCGCTTGAATCGCCTGATTCCGATAAACGAGCGAAAAGTTATACTAGTACAAACATCGGATCAGAAATCGCGATCAGGAAAATCGCGGAATAAATCCGATAAAAGAAAAACGACGAACGGCTTAACGAACGAACGTTCGTTAGCAGAAACTAAACGACGAACACGTTCGTTAAAACGAACGAACGAGCGAACGCTCGATAAGTAGATAAACCGGAGAATAAAACCGATCTATAAAAAGAAAACGAACTAGGGTTTTTCTAAAAAAAACGAAGGGGTTTTTCTTTAAAAAAACCCGGGCGGCGGGGCGACTACCTCCGACGAGGTCGTCCGGCGAGGCGAGGCGACTCCGGCGGGCGGTGAGGGGTGGCGGGGCTCGGCGTGGGCGCGGGGTGGCGGCGTGAGGGGTGGCGGTGGCGCTAGGGTGGCGGGCGGCGGCGACTGGGCTCGGGCGGGCGGTGGTGGTGGTGGCTAGAGGGCGTGAGATATAAAGGGGCGAGGCGGCGACTTGGAGGAGGAAAGGGCGCGGCGGAGTCCGGCTCGGACTCCGGAGTTCGGGTCGGCGGCGGCATGTGCCACAAGACATAGTAGGCGGCGGTTGGGCCGGCTGCTGGCTGGCCCTAGGCCCGGGCGCAGTCTCCTTTTTTAAACGTTCATGAAACTTAGAAAAATCCTAGAAAAATAAATAAAAACTAAAATACCAAAACAAGTTTTCTCCGTCTAAATGAAATATTTAGAACAGGATGAACTTTTCTTGGCCCCTAAAATGCAATTTTTAAAACATGCAAATTTTTCTAGGGCAAATAAAATCACATAAAACCAAATAATGATTTTAACATTTTTCCTCCGATATTTCAATTATTTGGAGAAGTCATATTATCTCCCCTCATTTATTATTTTAAAATGAAATATTTTTCGGAGAGAAAAATAATTAAAATCAAAATCCTCGTCTTTATTATTTGATAAAATTCAAATATGAAAATTTGAAAAAAAATCGCCAACTCTCTCCGAGGGTCCTTGAGTTGCTTAGGATTTGGAGGATTGCGGAACGAAGATGCGATAAAACATGGTATGCATGGATGACCTATGTATAACATTCCAAATTGAAAATTTGGGATGTTCTGACCTTTGGACCCAAATTGTCGGCCTCTCCATGTACAAGATACTCTTCCGATGGATGTCGTTCGTTGACCATGTTGACCACGCCGAGCCGAGAGCACCAGGGCGGTGGACGACGGCGAGGCCTAGGAAGGGGACGACGAGGAGCTGGGGAAGACGCGGCAGTGGATGCCCATGCGGAGAGGAGTACGAGGGTTCACTGGTTCGGTTGCGGCGTGAGGCTGCTGTCGCCGCAGAATAACAGGGGGTGTGGGTGAGTAGAGGGATACCCTGGGCCAGCGGTGGGAGTAGTAGGGGGCGGTGAGGCCTCCGTGGCATCACAGCCGGCCACGAGAGGCAGGAGCACGCGGCACGACCGGCGCTGCTTTGGGTGGCTGGAGCAAGAAGACCAGAGGTTGAAAAAGCACTATGGCCGTTGGATGTACATCATACGGTCACTGGAGCTAGAATCGTTCATATTGACTAAGTTGACAAAGCCCTTCGTCCTCGTCAACTTAGTAGGCCCACAAGTCAGCCACCCACTATGGTGGGTCCCAGCTAGCAGGGGGTATTCATTTTTTGGTGCGTAATAAGGAAGCACTTCCTTGCCTGCGAAGAAATAGCTGGTGGGTGCGACTGTCGTGGGGGGCGTTTTCTTTCGCGAAATCTGAAGCCCTTCCCACGTCTGATTGCACGTACGGTAGCGTAATAAGGAGGAACTTTCCTTGTGTGCGACCATGGACCTCGTGGGTCCCAGCCGTCGAGCTCTCCACATCTGATCCTCTTCCGATGACTCTCGTATGTTGACCACGCCCCGAGCGCACCGAGGCGGTGGACGACGGCGAGGCTCCAGACTGGAACGACCAAGAGATGGGGAAGACGCTGCAGTGGAGTCGCAGACGGAGAGGAGTGGGAAACTTGACTGGTTCGGGTGCGGGGTGGGCCTACACTCGATAGAGAATAACAGGAGGTGCGGAGTGGAGGGATGGCCTGGCCGTCGGCGGGGTAGCGTTTCGCTGAGGAGCGCAAAACAACGCCGCTGGACGCCGAAGGCTGGAGCAGGCGGTTCCGGCAGCGCTGGGGGAAGAAGATGAGAGATTGAAGAAGAATGTCGGCCGTTGGATGTAAATCCAACGCCTTCTTAGGCTTCGACCTACTGGCCCACATGTCAGCTAGTCCATTTGTTTTTTAGTCCATTTGGTGTGCTGGGTGAAACAATGATGTAGCATCTATGCAGCCCGTTTAAATCCCATTTGCATTTTTCTCGAAATCCAGCGGACTTATTTGGGCTGGTGAAAATATCATGTTGGGCTAGACGGAGAAATGTTATAAAAACATAAACACATGATTGCACATCAGTAAAATCTTTGCAAGCTTATGTACGCAATCACTAGGAGTTAACTTGGCAAGTTATATATAAACAATTATTATTATTATTTTGTAAGAACTTTCAACTTACGAAATAAAATATCATTTTAATTTGATGAGTTAATAGTACGTGGGGTATTATTATTTTTAGACTAGGCGTGGGACAGTTGAGTTGGTTCTAGGGGAAAGTAATCGGGAGAAAACTCAGTTTACATCGAAAAAGAAAGTGGGAGAAAATTCAGAGACCTCTTTGGGTCCACCTGAGGAGAGGAATATGTTGGGAGGAAGGAGATTCAAAGCACGGCAGCCGAGTGAACTAGTTTTTTTTTATGGACAAGTGAACTAGTTTACATACATTAGCAAATAGCCACTAAAAAAGGAAATCAGGTTAATGGGTTCTTAAAAGAAATATTTCGGACAAAACAGATAATTACGACACATAGGCTAATGCATGAAACACTCAGATGATAAAGGTGCTTATAAACAGATAAAGTACAACATCTAGACCTTCTTGGCACGCTTGATCATGACGCTGCGGCTGTCCGTGTACTTTCGTCGATTCTGAAGCAGACACACCCTCATGTCCAAGATCCGCTGTATATGTCGTAGCATGCGTGGCGTCCTTGGCCGCGTAGGTTATGTAGGCTAGATTCAGAGGTACCTCCCACGTGTTCGGTCGCCTTCTTTCATGTTGGCGTATCGGGGGTCGATGATGGCCTCGGCGAGGTCAACCACGGAGTCCTTCTCCCGCCCGTTCTTGATGATCTTGTATTGCTTACGGATGTCGACAAGCTTGTTGCACGGATGGCGAAAACGTCGCGTTCTTCCTTCTCTCCACCGTAGTGAAGGTGCGAGGTCTTGCCGATGAAACGGTCGAACGCTCCAGAACCTGGTGCAGCCATAGGACTGAGGCGAGGCAGAGCTTCACCGAGTCCGTATCGTTGGTGTACATCACATTCAACTTGGTGCAGCCATAGGACTGAACGACGAACTAACTCCTTGCTGAAGTCCATATCCAGCAGGCTCACCCCTCGGATCGCCATTGGAGTCTCTTCAAGCATGGTTAATAGTATAGCCAGCTGCTGGCTATAAGCCAGTGCCATGTCATCTACAGCCCATCTTATAGTCAACATGTACAATAGTAGATCAAAAGAGTGTACTATTTTTTTATTATGTGGCCCACCTTTCATTCTCACAAAGTGCCTAGGAGCACATGCTAGAGCAGGCTCTTCACGAAGAGCCCGCTTACCTTCTCACTCCTCTTCTCTTTCCTCCAACTAAGCAGAAATATACTAGTTTATGCCTTATAGCCCGCTGACTCAGCTCTATTGTACTTGCTCTTCGAGTGAACGAGTGTGTAGGCGGCGGCCAGTTCGTTTTTCAACTCTTGGGGAACTGTATTCAACGATAGAATTTGAGTGTGTACAGCGACAACATGATTACTACCCCTCCTCGGCCCACTGCACGCCCGGCAGAAGATGCACCCTCGGCGCATTCAAACGCCTCCATTAAGAAACCTACCCGGCCACACGTCGGTTCACAAGCTGGTCTCAGACAGTAATGCTGTAATAACAGGAGTTAGTGGTCACTTTACTTAAATTTAATTAGCTTTAATAGAAATTTATACTTAAAACAAGCAATGCATTGGCTCGTTCTATCAGTGCCACGGGATCAACATGCACAACAATTAGAATTATTATTCTCAGGGACCTTTACGATCAGCACATTTGTCGCACTTTCACAAAGATAATACTACCAAGTTTGAATTGTTTGTTATGGTTGCTGTCCTCTGCATCATCATGTCGTGTTTCCCAGCTTGCAAGATTCAGAACCAACAAATAAGATCCAAATAATAAGTACAACAAAGATGCCTACACGTCTCATTGATTCCCAGCTTGCAAGATTCAGAACCAACAAATAAGATTCAAATAATAAGTACAACAAAGATGCCTACACATCTCACTGATTCCCAGCTTGCAAGATTCAGAACCAACCCATTAGAGCCTTTTGATAAAGTGAATATCGGGATTAAATCCATCTTGGCTAGCCATGTCATACAATCGAAGAACTTGGCGAATGCTCTTGACCGTCACAACATCTGTAGTAGAGTATTCCTGTTTGCACGCATGTTTGCATAGCACAAACAAGGAGACAGGAGAGCATGATTTCGCTTTAGTTGAACCATTTTGTGCAGTTCCACCAAAATTGAGAGATGTTGCTCTTGACCGTCACAAGGAGACAGGAGAGCATGGTTTCACTTTATTTAACCATTTTGTGCAGTTCCACCAAAATTGAGAGATGTTGCCCACGTGACATTTTAGTTGAATTGCACAAGACACTCATTACAAAAAAAGTGTTTTGTGCAGTTCACCAAAAGGTCACAATAGCAACAAGGTGAAATGGATATCCCTATCTGCACAAAATGATAGAAAGTAAACAGTTGCTGGTCAATAAGAATATACGAAACATATACAAAATGAAAAGAAGCATCTTAATTATGTTCATGGCAATCACGCAAGGACAGTAGAAATTTTAAAACGTCGGCAATGCTTCATGTTACCAGAAGCATTACGATCAACAATGAGATTCCTCAGATATGGGATTACTTTAATGGTGGCATTGCTTGTTTACCAGACACAGTGAATCAACAGCAGCTAAAGAGTTGGTTTAACACTACAGGAATCAGCTACTTTGCCATCTGCCACGGCGGACGGCAAAGGCATGGATGGCAGACGGCAAAAGGGGACGGCAAAGAGCTACGTTGCCGTCTGCTTTGGGCGGCTGACGGCAAAGGGGCCTTTGCCATCAGCAGCGGACGGCAAAGAATGCAGACAGCAATAAATGCTTTGTTACTCCGTTAGGTGGTTAACGGCAGGCCTTTACCGTCCGCCGCGGACGGCAAAGGGCATGGCTCTTTGCCATCTGCTGGCAGATGGCAAAGAGCCTATATTGCCCCATTTAATTCTGTTTTCCTTATCCCCCGCCCCCCCTCCCCCTCCCCCTCCCCCTCTCCCTCTCCCTCTCCCTCTCCCTCTCTCTCTCTCTCTCTCTCTCACACACACACACACACATGTATCACCAATATAACATATCCAACACATATTATCAATAGTCATGAACACATATATATCCAACACATATCACCAATAGTAGCAAGTTTCATCCATACATATACACAGTTCCATCAATATTACACAGTTTCATTCATAGGTAGCAAGTTTCACAAAGTCAAAACTATCTTATTACTAAGATCTTCTCTGGATCTTCTTCTTTTCTTCCAACCTGCATAACAAAAACACTAAGAAAGAGAGAATGAGTTGGGAGTAGAAATGTAGCATTTCACTTGGTGAAATGCAATGCTGTAAAGAGCCAGCACTTCAGATCAAGACAATCTTAAATTAGTGTAAAGTTATGACAGATCCGTGCATGTGTACATAAAGCAATTAACCATAGTTGTATGCGTCCTAGCTACTCTAGCAAATACTCCTACTCTATTGCAATCTGAAGAACATTGTGTTGTTGTAGTAAGTAGAGGAGTAGGAACAACATGCTGCCTGTGGGAAACTGATCCAAGGACGCACTTTGGTGGCCGATGGGCTTGGCCGGCGCTGCTCCGGCGAGGGGCGTCACTCCGGCAAGGAGGAGGCCCGTGCAGCGAGGAGGAGGCCCGTGCGGCGAGGAGGATGCTACTCCCAAGACTCCCATGCATGTCGTCCTCAAGATTTACCTAAAACATATAAGCAACAAGGATGTGTACAAAGACTCAGCAAGTTCATAAATGAATAATAAACAGTACTCATATCAATATACCAAGACTCGGTTAACACCATACACTTATTAGTGTTCAACACATATAATGGTGCCCTACATGCCTACATGCTCATCTCATTTCATTGCGTATACCGGTATAGCTTGAGTGGACGCCCGTCGACATCCACTCACTCCAATATGTGGAGGTTGCCTCCAAAGTAGGTCGCAACCCAACAATGAAGGTCTCAATGTTCCCACCAAGGTAGTGCACGCCTTCATTCACTATCATCATGAGTGCAAGTATGCAAATGCAAGCATAGTACTTGAATCAACATATCATGGTCATCGTCATCGCCATCATAATAATCATCATTGACATGGAAGATATCATAAATAAAAATGGAATGTAGAGATTATGCAAGTCATTATCCCGTCGTGAAGTTGCCTCAACCGCGGGGCACAAATTGTGAGGCAAACGGTTCCGAACTCGAAGTACCCACACTTGTCATCAAGCATATATCTCAGTCACAGCAAAGCATGGTCTCAACACATAAGAATATATAATTTAGTGGCGCTCCTACGCACAAGACCCCAGCTCATACGTACGTTATCACATTATAAGTCCTCATATCATCAACGATGACAAAATCTTAAGAGTATAAGTCTAGTTACAATCACCAAGTCAAACGTAAAATTCTGTCCAACATAGTACAGTCATCTTAATAATTCCATAGGATTTAGTGTATAACACGAAATCTAACAAATAATATATTTTTAAGCATCTGCAGAATATCCTCTACAATTTTTGTGTTGTGACTTTAATTTAATTAAACCTCTAGCATGGCCTAAACTGCCATACAACAAATTCTGCACCCCAGGAACATAAATTTCGGGACAGAAAACTAAAATGATGGCTGCTCTCAAACCGTACATCCAAACGAAGCAAATAAGTACTCTACGGAAACCTTGGGACTTTATCTAAAACTTATGTAAAGGGGTTCTAAGCATAGCTAACTCATTTTTTAGATAGAAGCTTGCTGTCCAGAACTGTCAGGCACTGCAGTTTTTAACTGAACCAAGTTCAGTGATGTACAGCAAGGGAAAACCAGTGTACAAGAGCATTTCTAATCCTCACGTGTAAGATAAAACAGAATTATAACTTGTTCGTCAAGCTGTTGGCATACCTGAACAGGCAAACAGGCCACATCAAACAATCCAGCCAAGATGCTAACCCACCTACAGGAACTATGTTGCTCCAGCGCTAAAGATCGAACCAAGAGTGACACAAGGAGTTGGAGAAGCAACAGACCGGGGGTGGGCCGATGGCCAGCAGCATCCCGTGCTCCACCGGCAGCAGCGGCGGCCACGACGACGCAAGGAGTAGGGGAGCGGTAGCAGCCTCCACGCGGCAGCGACCACGACGAGAAGCATTCATTCAACGCCAGATTCTGCATCGTGTGCTACTATTGACATTCATTCAACTCAGTACAGTAGAGTAGAGATAACCCAGGGAGTTCCCATTGAGCATCTCATTGGTTGAAGTTGAACTGAACAAACATGGCAGAGAAACAAAACAAAACAAAAATACGCGAGGGTCAGGTTCTTGTTCTCACTCACCATTGGCGGTAGCAATCGATGCACTTGTCGTGGATGCAGCACAGCCCTGCTGTTTAACTCTATGCAGATCCCACACTCCTCTTCTATCTCGGCGTCGACCTCAGAGACCAGCCTCGTACTACCCTCCCCCTTGCCGTCTCTCCTCCTGTACAACTCCGAGCACACCGCCCTCTGCCTCGGGTCGTCGATGCCGCTGATCCCGTGTTCCAGTTGCAGGAGGAAGGGAAATGTCACGGCTGTGGTAGACAGACAGACAATGGAAAATTTTCAGTTCACAGGTCCAAACCGCAAAGGCCTTAGGCCCAGTTCTTTTGGCCGATTCTCCCATAATCTTGAGAATCGACCCTCCACCCAGCTTCTCCCAGAATCTTGAACCCATATTTTTTTTACAATCCTAGCTAGTTAGGATGTGAATAGTTAGGATTGTAAAAAATATATAGATACAAGATTCTGGGAGAAGCTGGGTAGAGGGTCAATTCTCAAGATTCTGGGAGAATCGCCCAAAAGAACTGGGCCTTATTCACTTTTCAGTTTCTGCAGGACGTTTGTTTAGTACCGTAGAAGAATTCCTTCATGTTCGCTTTCCTTTCGTGGGTGGGCATGGTTGTGGTGCCGTCCACATAAACCTGCGGAGACAATGGAAGCAGAGGCAAGATGGTAAGAACACAAGCAGAACGAGCACTGTCAGCCCAATATGTATGGCACAAATTCTGGAAGGGAACCACAGGCACGGAGACAGAAGAGAAGATAACCTTGTACTAGATGGGGATCCTGAGGAGGCCGAGGGCGCCAGCGAGGCTGCAGTCGGCCTGTTGCAGGAGGAAGAGGAAGATGCACACGGCGGGGCTGTAGGACATGCGCATCTGCAGGCACGCCCCATCGTAGTCCCGCGAGCATTCCGACGCCCTGCAGCACAGCACCAGAGACAGAGGATTTCAGCACATCGTATAAACAACACACACCCCAAACCCGGAAGAAATTGAAGAAATTTGGTCCTTTAATTTGGGGGAGAGGGAGGGACTGACAAGGTGTTGGCGTCTTTGGATGTCCGCCTCCAGCACCTTGAGCGAGTCCATAAATGACCTCCAGCGAGGCGCACGGTGCCGCCGCCACCATCTCCCTCACTGCCTCCGCCACCAGAGGCCGCCATCACGCCAGAGCCCAGAGGCGGTGGCTGGGCGGGAGAAGATGGGGATAGGCGGAGGCGGCGGCAGCGCATTGGGAGAAGATGAGGAGAGGGAGAGGCGGAGGTGCATCGGGGAGAGGGACCTCCGCGGCCGGATCCGGACGCGAGGCAGCGTGGGCGGCGGCGGGGACGCAGGTGGGCGCAGAAGGAGCTCGGTGCTCGGCTCCCATGGCGGCGGCGGATCTCGAGGTCGGGCGACAGTAACGAGGCTTCATGGCGGGCGGCGGCCTTGATGGCGTAGCGGCAGCGCGAGGCGGCAGGCTCTGGGTCCGTGGGTGGCGGCAGCCGGCGGCGGAGGCGAGGTGGCGCAATGGCGGGGTCGACGGAGGCGGGCGGCTGTGGGGGCAGGAGCGGAGAGAGAGGGGATAGAGATAGAGGAGGTGGGGGCAACGGTTTTCTTTTACCCGCAAAAAAAAAAGATAGCCCCCTCTTTGTCGTCCGCCAGCGGATGGCAAAGAATCTTTGCCGTCCGCCAGCAGAAGGCAAAGATGGGGGTGGACCGTTGCAGTGTATTGGCATACGCTGACACCTCTTTGCCGTCCGCTGGCAGATGGCAAAAAATCTTTGCCATCTGCCAGCAGACGGCAAAGAAATGACAAATGACAAAGACCTTCTTTGTCGTCTGCCAGTTCTTTGCCGTCTGTTGTTTGGTAGATGATGGCAAAGACCTTCTTTGTCGTCCGCAAGAAGACGGCAAAGAACTGGCAGACGACAAAATCCCTGATTCCAGTAGTGTAAGGGCATGGGACCCTGGGGACACCAGGACACTCAGCAGCGTAAAGGAGCAACTTACTTATCATACTGGGGAAAATAGCAGGAGTGCCATTTGTAACACAGTTTAGTTGCATCTTATCACTGGAGGCATTAGATTAACAATAACACTGGTTAGACATGTCGCTAAGGTAACAGTGTGATCGCTTCATTTTACATGCGCCCTTAGAGCAAAAGGTTAGTTTACCCGCAAAAAAAACATCAAAAGGTTGGTATAAGGACATGCGACAGTGGACACATCAGCACAATGTACCTACAAGGAGGCATAAAGTGGTGATGCCGAGCTTGTTCACGCTATGTGAGGGCAGCAAACCTAATCCTGGAGACCTTTTACTATGTGAGGGCAGCAAATCTAATCCCGGAGACCTTTTACTATGTGAGGGCAGCAAATCTAATCCTGAGACCTTTTACTATGTGAGGGCAGCAAATCTAAACAAGAGACATTTTACTATGTGAAGGCATCAAAAATAATACTGAGACATTAAAATATGTAAGGGCAGCAAATCTAATCACAGAGACCTTTTACTATGTGATGGCAGCAAATCTAATCCTGGACATACTCTGTTGACTTGTCCACCAGCCGCCACTTTCTATCCTTTTTTCAACCAATGATAGATCTGTTCCTTATCCAGTTTGTACTGTGTTTTCCCATTATTTCCCTTTTCCACCAAGAGACCGGTTGGATATCCGGTCTCTACTACTTTTACCGTATTTTTTCCTCTTTGAATCAAGTCCTAGATTCATGCTAAAACTCCCCCCTCCTTTCTTCGTTGTTTGAACAAAGCCCTAGATTCGAATGCATGAAGTAGCTTTACCTCTAATAATACTAACAATTTAGGTGGCTTTGGAAGAGTTGATGGGAGTAGAAAAAGATGCACATGCAGACACGTGGGGAGCTGGGGCAGTAGAGCAAGGCCGCTTTGAAGAACTTATACACGAGGGTCGCGGGCTGTCGTGGCGGCATGTCGGATCTGCGGACAATCTGGCAGGGAGGAAGAAGGGTCGGAGGACCTCCCGAGCAGTGTTGTCGGAGAAGGCGGCAGGCAGAGGATCGGGCCCCTCCGGCAGCTGTGGGTTTCCTCCCTCGGCGGCGATGACCGCATGAACGATGCACCTTTTAGTCCTCTACACACACCGGCCAAAGGGATCCGGCCGGATCTGTGACCAACGGTGAGCAGAGAGAAAATGTCGCTACCGCTGTCTTATTTATATCTGGAGAGGATGAGAGAATGAAGAGAGCAACCCAAGTAAAGCAAGCGCTCAGGCCCCTGCGTCCATATATAGTGGAGTGATTATCTTTTTTCTCTCCACAACAAGCGTTTCAATTTGTGTACGTGGCATTAAAGAAAAGAAACTCTCTATTTAAGGTGACTACTCTACGACTCCTACTTACTACTACTACAGTACTACCTCCGTCCTGGTTTATAGGTTCCTTTTATAGTTTGTGCCAAATTTTGACTAAAGATTTAACTAACAAAATGTTAATGCATGTCAAGAAAAATTATCTCATTGGATTCGTATTTGAACATAGTTTTGAAAAATATAATGTTTGGTGACATGCGTGAACATTTTCTTAGTTTAATCTATGGTCAAAATTTGGCAGAAATACAATGGGGACCAATAAACCCCGACAGAGGTAGTATTGTTCACTTGTGCTCCCCGCCTCCATTCATTGAACAAATCCACGGGTGAATAAACATACTGATAAATCTTGTATTTATATAGAACAAACAAGCTCGAACTATTTTCGTAGTTAAAAGTTGAGGGCGGGCTTTTCCCGCAAGACGTCTGTGGCAGTTTTCGGGTAGGCGGTTTGTGAGAGGCGAGGAGGGTGAGCGAGTGGGGCTGTGCGATTTGTGGCGATTCTTCTTTGGAAAGATTTGTGATATGACCACTCACTATAGTCATGAATTCTGGCGCTCCGACCGGGTGATGCCCCCCCTTCCGTTCAGCGCTCTAATCTGGTGCATGACACGTCGACCGGATCTTTGGCTTTCCCACATGTCGGAGTAGTAAGAAGGAGCAAAGAATGATGCGGTATATACTAGTACTATACTACTCCCTCCATTCCTAAATATAAGTCTTTGGAGAGATTTCACTATGGACCACATACGGAGAAAAATGAGTGAATCTACACATAAATTGCATCTATATACATCCGTATGTGGCCCAGTGAAATATCTCTTAAGACTTATATTTAGGAACGGAGGGAGTACTACTGTGCCTGAGGAGTGCGAACCACGGCAGCCCAGTGAACCAGCCGTGCGAACCACGGTAGCCCAAAGTGAACCAGCAAAGAGAAAACAATAATGTGGTGATATGGCCATAAAAAACAATGTGCTACGGTCCACACTTTGTAGCATGTACAAAGAACACTCCTCTTTGTTTGAATCCCTGAGTTAAAGCTAGTTTGGGTTGAAATAGCCTCAAATTATCGAAACAAGAGGGGTTAGTTTGAGCTAGTTTGCTCTAACCCAGCTTAAAAAATAGCCCGGTGGAGAGGTTCTAATTGGGTGAGTTATCCTGGGCCCACTAAAAGAGAAGTAAAAAAATCTCACCTGCCCGCAACAGATCGCCCCCCCCCCCTCTCGCACTACTCCTCTCTGTTCCCCATAGGGCCGCCCGCCCAAGCGCCGCTCACCCTCTCTCTCCTCCGGCCGCCCTCTCCTTTCGGCCTCCGCCGCCCTACTCCGGCCGCCCTCTCCCTCCGACCTTCGAAGGTCGCCCCGCTCCCCCTTCACCAGTCATTTTTCTCCCTCTGTCGTGCGCGGCGGCGGCGCATCTACCAGGGAGGTCGCGAGAGGGGTGAGTGTGTTCGTTCCTTCTCTGTCTCATGACCATATCCTTGATCTTGCTTTCTCTAGCGCTAATTCTGATTTGGAAAAGTAGATCCTGATCAAACTTTCTATAGATTTGTGGTGCACGCATGGAATTGTTTGATGCTGCTTGAGGAGGTAATAAATCTTTCTAGAGGCCCAAAGATTCAGGTCACCTTTCTAGGTATTTCGATTTCAGTGCTTGCATTATTTGTAGAGGCCCAAAGATTCAGTTCACCTTTCTTGGTATTTCAATTTCAGGTTTGCATTGTTTCTAGAGGCCCAAAGATTCAGTTCACCTTTCTAGGTATTTGAGTTTCAGGATTGCATTATTTACGGAGGCCCAAAGATTCAGTTCACCTTTCTAGGTATTTCATTTTCAGGCTTGCATTATTTCTAGAGGCCCAAAGATTGAGTTCACCTTTCTAGGTATTTCAGTTTCAGCTTGCATTATTTATAGAGGCCCAAAGATTCAGTTCACCTTTCTAGGTATTTAAGTTTGTGCTTGCATTATTTCTAGAGGCCCAAAGATTCAGTTCACCTTTTTAAGTATTTCAGTTAGTGCTTGCATTATTTCTAGAGGCCCAAAGATTCAGTTCACCTTTCTAGGTATTTTAGTTCTGAGCTTGCATTATTTATAGAGGCCTAAAGATTAAGTTCCGATCGTGACAAGCGGCCCACACTACCCATGCCGGTGTCGACCTCAACTCACAAGGGCGGTGTCGGGAGGGGTTCGGGGCTTGGGCTCTCTGAGCCTTCCTCCAGAGCGACGATGGCGAGCTCGGCGTGAGGGGCTCCGGGCTCCCTCCCTATCGTGAACGACTTCCGTGATGAGTTAGCTCATTCTTTGTTTCATGAAGTGCTTTTTTATTTTGTGAAGCTTGATTGACGACTTGTATGTTTAAGTGGGATATCTCATTTGTATGGACAAAGTAAAAATTATCATGTTTTGCATGCTTGATTGTATAGATGGTTCGTTTATGTCAATTGTGAGCGGGAGGAGGCCACAGAAGAGCCAGCCACACCAAGAGGGTGCTTGGATCCAAGGGACTTATTTTAGTCTGACTAAAAATAGGGTCCAAAGTAGTCAAATGATTGAGATAGAGCATTTATTGTCAATCTAACCCTGTCATCCATACACCTCTTTGGTTTAGAGTTAGTTCAGGGTTAGAATCTAACTCTAACCTCTAATTGAGTTAGAGTTCTCCTCGTCTCGGTTCATCACCGTCATACTTTCCCCATTCCTATGTTTTTAGTATCCTGCGAATCAAAGAGGCCCTTTTTTCGGGAAAAATCAAAGAGGCCCTTAGACTGGTTTAGGTCCGATCATTTTTTATAAACGTGTTATGTCCAAAATTTAATGAACGTGCTCCAGTTTCCATGAAAATAATTCGATTTCATGTAGTAATTCATTGATTTATTTATTCTTCTGCGCGGGGTTTGCATGTAATTCGTGAGGTCTAAAATGTAAAGTACCCCGGCATATGCTCCGAGTCGTGCATGCACTACGACCCAGATACTCTATGTCCCACATGTCGGCGAATGGGAGCACGTGGAAATAGCCTAGGAGTACATATAGGAGGATAAATGCGTGAAAAATATGTAATCGTGAAGTGTAGCCGCAGTTCGAAAAGTAGACCTAAAGTGATGACAGCTATAGGTCGCACGCACCCAACTAGTGGTACTAGACATACGACTAAATTTTTCCCTCAAAAAAAGAGGCACGAGTGCTCAGTACTCCTATTCTATAAACACGAGTCCCGTCTGACAACAGCGTCCGTGCTACAGCTAGCCCTCCTCCCTCAATTCTCTCTTCTAAATCTAAACTCGGCCGACGCCCGGTGGGTGGGGTGGGTTTGCTCAACTGCGGCCCCACCTCACAAAGTGAAAAGCGTTACGTTGGAATAAAATGCCATATACTCCCTCTGTTCATAAATATAAGCCTTTTTAGATACTACTTCAAATGGAATACTGACATCTGAGATGTATGAAGACATAGTTTAGAGTGTAGATTCACTCATTTTGATCCGTATGTAGTAGTCACTTGCTGGAATCTTTAGAAAGACTTATATTTGGGAACAGAGGGAGTACTATACTAATAAAACATTAAGGCCACGAGGCGATGCATTGCTGGTTACAGGAGGCAAGAAGAAGAGATGCATCCATCGACGACGTCCACCTCCTCGATTCAGGCGCCACCACCGAGCAGCGCCTAAGTAGCAGCGGCTTTTCGTGGCGGTCGACGATGCTTGAACAATGGCGTCCAAAGATTCCAGTACTGGAAGAAGGCCAACGTCTTTCTGTCCTCGCTTGCCTTGTAGTGGCCTATGTAGACGATTTCCTCGTGAAGCGTGGATGTGCGGTCGACGGTTTCTTGCATGGCGAGGCGCTGCGCGGCGAGCGCAGCCTCGAGGTGCACATTCTTCGTCGCGACCTCTGGCACCTCCAGGGCCACCAGGGCTTGAAAGAGTTCGTCACCATGTAGGCCGATGAGGGTGGCAGGCAATGAGGAGCCTGGGCGCGCGGGCTGGAGCAGTACGGCAAGGTCGTCCGCGCGCTTGTTGACGGTGGTGAACTTGTGGATGGAGTTGACCATCATGTCGTCCATGCGAGAGGTGAAGCCGGCGTCGGCGAGGGCTACGATGCCTGCGGTCGCCAGCACCGTGTGGAAGCAGCTGCTTGTGATCTTTGGGCCTGCCGGCGCCTTGGATGATTTGGCACAGCCGACTGCCGCTCGCGTCCATCGGCTCCATAGGTGCTTGTGGCTTCTGGTCACTTGGTCTTGGATTGGAGTGAGCAGTGTTGCGCAGATACTTGGGAGTAGATGGATTGGAGTGGTGGGGCGCCTTTATTATATGAGAGTCCAAACTCTGTTGCATTCACATCATCTTTGGCTCTAGTCTGCTTCTCCAATTAATTCCCTCTGCATGTAATTGAGAATGCATCATTGACCGTTCAACGTCTCGGGAACCGCTACCCTCTTCCTCCTTGGCATTCAAGCACCTATGGACCCGTCGACGACGAGGTGCCTATGGTGACTTCGTAAATTTCAAGATGATAGTGTTGTGCGTGTGTGCGTTCATAGGGGTGAGTGCATGCGCGTGTATATGAGCACTTGCGTCTGTACTGTGTAAAAAAAACAACGTAAATGCGTGTAAAAAAGAGACTAGTCAGTATACTCAATATTGTGCACCTCGGAGAGGAAAACGATAGAACTAGTACGTATTTATTTACGGTGCAGATTCACTCATTTTGCTCCATATGTACTCCATCTCGGTGTAGTCTAGTCACTTGTTGAAATCTCTAGAAGGGCAAATACTCCTTTACGGTTTCTGAGGCTATACTAGCAAGTAGTTATGCGTACTAGTACAAGAGTGGGCTCACAGCGCAATTTTGTCTCATGCAAGAGCCTGGCTATATGCGTGCTCCAATGTTCGCAACTGCAACGTTCGGTTTGCGCTTGGCTCTTCGCCTCTTCGAGAAGACGAACAATGATGTTACTACTATTGCTTCTACAGTGTCGAATCCACTGTTGCATGTCCGTCCACCGCAGTGGGATGGATAGCTTGTTGTGGAAGTACTACTACTAAGCAAAAGCCTGTCCTCATTTGCGAGCAACCGCACGCATGGGCGAGGGAGAAGGCGTGTAGTAAAATCAAGCTTCTCCTCGTTCTACGAGTTGATGCGACACATCATAGCACTGACCCCACATGCTTGCCTCTAAACTTGGCTGAAAGACCCGCAGTGTACAATATATTTGCTGCAACCTCTAACATTTACCCAACACAAATTAAAATATATGTGGCCGTATGCATCGTTATGATGCAGAGGCCGGGGAGTCCCCCTTAAAAAAAACAAATTAAAATATATATTCCTGTCTTGACCAGATGAGCGTGCAAACTACAATCACCAGGGTGACAGGTAGGGCTAGAAGACTATTTTAATTTTAAAAAATAACTTCGAGACGGCCACAAAGCATGGAGCTGAGCCCAACGATTTTAAGCTTACAGGCACGGTACACGCTATCTAGACTACTCTACACATGAAACTGCCACACGAGCGTTCGGGCTGCGCTTGGCTCTTCGCATCTTCGGGAAGTCGAACAATGATGGTGTACTACTGCACTGGAGGAGTACTACAGTACGCTTCTGGCCATCTGGCACCGATTGAACTGCTGCATGTCCACCGCATGCGGGAGGGAGAGCGTAGAAGTAAAGCTTCTCCTAGTCTTGCCAGCCACCCCACTCATGGGTGAGGAGGGACGCTCTGTCTTTGCGTGTATGACAGGTGGGCCCGGCAGTGTGTGGCCAACCTTGTCATACAGCCAAAGGCAGGTGCATTTAAGTCCGCGAGGAGAGGATAATCAAACTTCTCGTTGATGTACGAGTTGACGCGACACATCAAAGCACTGCACTCGATATATTTCAATAATTTGCGTTTACCGATGCATTAATTACAACGCATGCATGCATGTCGTGACTCTTCTTTTGATAGTACTTGCATGTGTTGATTTAATGCACCTTGAAGGATGGTTGTGCACGAGGAGGGCGAGATCATGCAGACTGAACAGGAACAGGACCCGACGATGGAGCTCTCTAAGGTCTCGATGGACCTCACTGTGCTCCACTGCCCCTTGTGCCTCCGCCCCTTGACGCCTCCAGTGTATGAGGTTCGAATACACCTCGTTCGTTCGGCTGATTGAGCAAGGTGCAGGTTTCTTGCTTGATGTGATGTTGGATTGATTTCTGCAGTGCAAGGGAGGGCACCTGTCCTGCGCGGACTACCGCGTCGAGCGCCCCGGGAACCAGCGGCAGTGCCAGAAGTGCGAGCGCGGCGGTGGCTTTGATGTGCGGAATACAGTGGTGGACTCCGTCCTTTCGTCGGTGAGGGTGGAGTGCCCGCACGAAGGCTGTGGGCTCTACGTCACTTACCACAAGCTCGCCGATCACCAGAGCGTGTGTCCGCTCGTGCCCTACAAATGCCCCGTGCACGTCTGCGGCTACGAAGGCCCACCGCGGGCCCTCTACCACCACATCAGCACCGCGCATCCCATGCCCGTGCACAGGATCCAGTACGGCAAGGTGCTCCAGCTGCAAGTGCCACCGTCGGAGCCACGACTCTTGCTGTTCGGGGAGGAGGATCGCCGCGCATTTTTCTTGGTCGGCGGCGTGCTCGACATCGGCGCGCCTATCGCCGTGTCGGTCATCTGCATCAGAGCGGGGGCGTCCCCACTGCCGCACTACTTGGCCAAGCTGTGGGCGAACGGCCCGTCGGGGGAGCCCAAAGGCACGACCGATGTCGTCAAGGTGGAAATGGAGGTGACAAGCAGCAAGGATCCCGGCGACGTCGACGTGCAGGAGCTGACCTTCTTGACAGTTCCGCCCAAGCCGCTGTGGCGGGGCTAAGCTTGTGTCCCTCCACATTCAGATTGACAAGCTCACGTCCTAAATGTTTCGACAAAGTGCCTTCTGTTTATCTTAGTAATATGCTAATATAGGGATTACCTTGGTCTACTTTAGCTTAAGAAATGGTGGGTTTTGGTGGCGGCTGCAGCAATTACTTCGACATCGGATCGGTAATTTCCAACGATCGAGCGAATATTTTGTGTCTGTTGGATATAAAGTTCCTTTGGGTAAGAGTACTACTTGTCATCAAAATGGATAAAAGGAGATGTATGTAGACGTATTTTAGTTCTAGACATGTCCCTTTTTATCCATTTTGATGACAAGCACACCCTCCGTTCCACAATACATGCCATCAATTTGTCAAAATATAGATGTATCTAGACATGTTTTAGTATATAGGTACATCCATGATAGAGCCAATCGGATGGTTGAGAACACTACAATTCGTAGCTACAGATCGTGTGTGACTCCCGGATGCAGAGGCGGGGTCATCATCCTCCTTTTCGAGAAAAAACAGACGCGTGCGTGAGAGGATGAGTGCGTGCGTGCACCTCTTCTCTTCATGTATAACGTACTACTAAACTCAGAGTACAAGTTTTTGAGCTTGCGTCTCGTCACATTCCAAATTACTCCACACTATATTGAACTGCAAACCTGTTCACACCGATCACAACCTAAACGGTTTCCCACTTAGGAGCGTATTAGTACCACGCTAGTATATTGAATTCCAAACCTGTTCACACCGATCACAACCTAAACGGTTTCCCACTTACGAGCGTATTAGTACTCGGTTATAAATACTAGTATGCCAAGATGACTGCACATTCCTCCTCAACTCCTCATCCACAAAAACAAACAAGTCATTCAGCATCCTTCCCTTGCGTCTGCCATGACCAGCGTGAGTTCTGGGTCGAGAGATTGCTACCAGGGAGAGGCGAGCATCGAAGCGGAAGCACGAGAGATGTCCCGCCTCGCTGCGAGAGCAGCCGACATGTCCCGCCGCGCGAAAGTAGCAGCACAGAGGTCCGGTCGCGCCGTCGATGCAGCAGACTGGTCCGGCCGCGCCGCAGAAGCAGCAGAGATGTCCCGCCGCGCCACGAATGCAGCAGAGATGTCCCGCCGCGCCGCGGCAGCCTGGGAAAATTTCTCGGCGGCGACGATCATTATAAAGCGCATGCATGCGATCGTCCATAGCCGATGGATCAGATCTCCGGCTTGGCGAGTTGCGAGACGGCGTGAAAGCCTCGTTTGAACAGGCTAAGCGTCGTCCGCAACTAAGGGAGGGCAATGAGAGGCTCCGAGCCGAGCGCGACTCTTGAGGGAGAAGATCGTCCGAAGTGCAGACTCAGCGAGGAGACCAGAGCCTTGTTGAAGAGGACCGGCGTCATCGTCAAGAAACTTATGGACGAGAATGACATGCTCCGCAATGAGCGCCAAAGGCTGGTGGAGGAATCTGTGGATGTTCTCAAGCAGCGTCTTGAGGACACGAAAGAGCTCATCGCCGCTCGCCCGCGGAGACTAGTTCCATGACTGCGACAACGCATCAAGAAAGTAGAGATCAGCGAGCCAGATCCTTGTCTTCCTTCTTCTTTTGCCATTGTGTATTTCGGGCGTAGCCGCATGTGGCTTTTTTAATTATCTTTCTAATTATGTAAGACAATTGATCGTCCTTATCTTTCTGTGGAAGATCAATGTTGTGAGGCTGGAATGAAGAAAACTCTTCTTTGTGGCGACCCTAGCGTTCTTTGTTCTTCTAGTTCTTTGCTAGGCTTCCTTCAGTTTCCTGGCTTCTTTTGATGTAATAATCGATTTAGGATGTCGATTGTGTCGTCGGTTGTGAAATGTTGGGTTCTAGCGCGGATGTTTAGCCTTTGTTGGCCTCTTGGGATGTTGTGATTTCAATCTGGTACTTTTAGTCCTTCGTGTTAGGCTGGAGTTGTGCTGAACTTCTTGTGAATTGTGGTGGTTTTCAGTAATGAAAATCGGAAGGGGCAAGCCCTTCTTTGATAAAAAAAAGCGTCCTTATATATTCATCAGTCTTGCTATAAGTCGCAGTAGATGCTATATAGGTCCGTCGGATCTTACATCAAGATCCGTGCTATCAGATTTTCTTTTTCCTCTCTTAAATCTCAGTCGAGTGAGACATAGCCACGCCATTAAACAGAGGATCGGGCGCCATTAATGGAGACCTTGGGAGAGAGGTGGACGGCAGATGGAGGTCAAAGGGCTCTCCTCCCGATAAGCACGCGCAGGGGTCTGATCGCACGCCTCTCGTACTCAAATAGCTACCCGGCACGACGCCTCCTAGCTAATAAAAAATGGGACGCGTGTATGCACGTAAATGGTACTAGTAAGTATAACGCCCACGGTTTTAATAATACTTGTGTTTCCAATTGTAACGTGACAGCACTTGTTCCAAAATGACTTTGTTGATTGTTAATGTGTGCGCCTTCGCAAATCGGACTGCAAATTTACCACAGCATGTTGGTGCCATGTCATGGCACCAAGCCAAGTTTCATTATTTTCATGCGTGTTTTGGATTTACAAGAATTAAAAAACTAAGTTTCTCAATGTTTCCAACCCAGCCACGACGCCCAGAATTTTGAATTTCATTCCCATTTCTTGCATGGAACCTAGAAATTTACCGAGGACACACATGTGATTTTTCAACCAACTTTGGTGCCTTTGGAACATGTGCTTGTATTTCAAATTTGAATTATGCACACAATGGTGACACGTTCCCTCCCAGAACCACGAGCCTTCTTGAGAGAAGCTCCAATTTGCAAGAAGCTTATACAAAAATTTGTTCCTATTCGGCCAATTTTTTTACCACGGCATGGTACTACCATGACATGAAACCATGCCAAGTTTCATGATTTTGAAACCAAGTTTCTCAATGTTCTTGACCGAGCCACGATGCCCAGATGTTTGAATCTTATTCTCATTTTTTGCATGGGAGTAGAAATTCACCCGAGGACACAAATGTGATTTTCAACCAACTTTGGTGCACAGGAGCACGTGCTTGTAGTTCAAATTTGAATTATGCGCATTAAATGACCAAAAACGCAATTAATGTGTACATAAGGCCAAACGAAGCCAGAATAATTCCAAAATTTAACAGGGCACTCATGTAGTTCTATGTTGCCTTTGTAAATAAACTCAAGGGGGACAACGAATATCGTTTCGCACTCAAAGGAGACACGTTCCCTCTCAGAACCACGAGCCTTCTTGAGAGAAGCTTCGGTTTGCAAGAAGCTTATTCCAAAATCTGTTCCTATTCGGCCATTTTTTTTACCACAACATGGTAGTACCATGACATGACATCCATACCAAGTTTCATGATTTTCAAACGTGTTCCGGATTTACAAGAATTTTAAAACCAAGTTTCTCAATGTTCTCGGCCGAGCCACGATGCCCAGATGTTTTAATTTTATTCTCATTTCTTGCATGGGACCTAGAAATTCACCCGAGGACACAAATGTGATTTTTCAACCAACTTTGGTGCACGAGCATGTGCTTGTAGTTCAAATTTGACTTATGCACATTAAATGACCGAAACTCAATTAATGTATAAAAAGCGACAAACGAACCGGAATAATTCCAAAATTTAACATGGCACTAATGTAGTTCTATGTTGCCTTTGTTAAGAAACTCAAGAGGCGTGGCGGAAGTGTACGTTCCCTCTTAGAACCACGAGCTTCCAAATCGGCCCAATTTTTTACCACAACATGTTAGTGCCATGACATGACACCATGCCAAGTTTCATTACATGAATTTAAAATCTAAGTTTCTCGATGTTGTCGGCAGAGTCATGGCCTTGATGTTTGAATTTCATTCTCATTTCTTCCATGGGACCTAGAAATTCAACCAAGGACACACATGTGATTTTTCAACCCACTTTGGTGCACCGGAGCATGTGCATGCAATTCATATTTAGATTATGCACATTAAAAGTCCAGAAACTCAATTAATGTATAAAAAGGCCAAACGAACCCGAAATAATTCCAAAATTTAACAGGGCACTCATATAGTTCTATGTTGCCTCTGTAAATAAAATCAGGGGGGAGGCAGCGTATATCGTTTCGCACACAAAGGTGACACGTTCCCTCTCGGAACCACGAGGCTTGTTGAGAGAATCTCCGGTTTTGCAAGAGGCTTATACCAAAACTTGTCCCAATTCAGCCAAAAATTATACGTATGAAAACAGGGTTTAGATTATCCCGAACATCTGCTACCTAGACCAATAATGTACTATGATTTGAATTCAACATAAAATAGATACAGATATTTGAATTGGAGAGCATATGGTACATGTAGTTCATAGTGAAATATGATTACTGCTATATGCATGTCTTTTGTTATCAAGATAATATTTAAATTATTGTATAACTTGACAAAAATCGTATTCAAATAAGGAAAATTGATTCAAATTTAGTCCATATGGTAGACGACAATATATATGTTCACATCATGGAGTAAAATGTTCATATATGATGGAAGATCAAAATGTATGACTACATCAATTATAAACCGCAAGGTCACCTAATGATATATTCGAATTCAACATAACGTGGATTCAAAAATTGAAATTCGAGATCATGGCATCTGTAATCATATAAAAGGGACATTACTCTTTCTTTGGTGGGAATTGATTTGTTTTTTGTTGTTGTTGAGGGAAGTGCGAATCGATTTAGTGCTTGTGCAGGGTAATCATGTTCTCCGATTTTTTACATTTTTCTTGTAGTTTTTCAATGGCATCTATAGCAATATAGTAAAGGGACATGACTCTCTTGTGTCTTGTATGATTTTTTACACATTAAGTTTGTTACGCGAACAAGGAATCCGCACCTTGTTATCCCGAAATTTTCAAGCTCGAGTATCTTTTGTCTCACCCGCTTTGAAACTCCGCTTATTCAACCCGCCCGCGCCTTGTTATCCCGAAATTTGGGCCTTGCGAGAACTCCCTCCTCATCCAAATCGCTCCCGCAGGGACACGAAATCCCCTTCTACCCCTCAGCCGGAAATGAAGCTCCACGTCGCGGTGTCAAAACCAGTGGGGGTACGCTGGTAACTTACCCTACATTTCGGACAAGCGCGTCCCTAAGCTTGGCTCCCCCCTCCCCCTTCGCCCCCCCTCCTCCCCCCCATTCGTACACCGAGGCCGCCAAAACCCGTGAAACCCCACGCTCCTCCGTCGGCCTCCCGACCGCCGCCCAGCCGGAGACTCTTCCCCGACTACTCGTCCACCGCAACAGCTCATCGTCCCTCATCCACCGCACCGGATGAGGATCCGTTGTCGATCTCATCGTCCCGCCGGATCAGCCGCCCCGTCCTCCACCTCCAAGGAGCTGCCCCGACGTTCGCCTCATATATCGCGCCACCCCAATCCCCACAGCGCCGTCTTGACCTGCCCCACCGGAACCGCAGCACCCTCACCAATTCCTCCGATGAAGCCGAGGCCAACTAGGCGCCACCAAGGAGGTTCCGCACTCACCGCTGCATTTTATCTTTTATTCGATCTCACGGGGCTGCCGGTGCTCGATACCCAGCAGACATGGCGTCTCCATCGACGGCGCCGTCGCCGGCCACATCATCCACAGCATCTCTCCCCCATGTCGTTGCTTCCTCGGTGGCGACTTCCACAACGGCACTAGCTGCGGTACTCCGGCTCTCGCTTTCGCAGCTTTTCTGTTCTTCTTGTCGGTCAGCGGCTTCTTTGCACTGCTCTGCTTTTCGTTCGTGCTGCTGCTCTACTCTTGCTCTCGCTTGCTGCTGCTTTCTTTGCACGACCTCCGGCAGCTACAGGAGTTGCTGCTTTAGCACTCGCTTCGTGGTGCTCTTGCCGCGACTTGCTCTCTGCTAGTCGTTCCTGCTCGGCGTCTGGCGATATAGATCAACGCTTCTACGCTACTAGTGCTCGAACGCCCTAAACATCTATTGCAATGCTCTATTACTAGTTCAATCAGTTTCTCTGATAAAATTCAGTTTCATTTGTGAAGTTCATTTTCTTGATTAAGTGGAGTGAACAGTACTTACGACATCTGTCGGAGCGGTGGTAAGCGCGGTGATGCGTTTTACATCTAGCACTTTTTGGTGATGTATTTTACATCATCTATTGCAGATGATATTAGGGTCCCACTTCAGATTAAAGTTGTTTGTCTTGTCATGCTTCAGCCTCGTCGCCGTGCACCTTAGCGGAGCTGCTCCAACGATGGAACCGTCCATCACAGTGGAGCAGTACCCTCGGCGCCGTTTCCAGAGGCCTCGGATCTTCTTCCCGCCTCCGACAGTCCACACTGACATCATCACCATCCTCCACGTCCAACCCAATGATCTTTGAGGTCCACAAGGCTATGCCAAAGAGGTTGTACACTCGTCGCATTACTTTGTTTCTCCATTCCTCTGTTCTTCCAATTCATGTGAGCCAAACACCCAGTTGACTGAAATCCTATGTTTCCAAATGCTCTGTTTTGCACGTGCATTCCTATCCTATTCCTGTGTTTTTCCTGTCCCTGCGTTTATAGAATCCTCCAATTCTAAGGAGCCCTTACAGATTTACTTCATTTTCAGATTGGCGTCAAAGAAAACTCTGTGTGTTATGTCCTGCTCTGCCGTGCCGTCATCCACCCCACGAGGTGCACCATCGGCGAAGTGTTCACTGCAGCGAAGATCCCCTGCAGACTTCCTTTCGCCGCCTCGAGATCATCTTCCCGGTTGCCGGCAGCCACGCCAACTGCATTACCATCATCGGTCGAGCAGATGAACACGAGGACTAGACAGTTCCGGAAGAGAGGTCGCGATCTTTCGTGTTTGCTTACGTTATACATCGATTATTATTACACTGCTACTTTATCGTTCAATCTTGAGTTTTGAATTGCCCATGGGTCTCATATCGAGCCAAAGACCTTGAATAGTATCTGTCTACTATCTGGTTCATCTGGGGTCTTCTATGTGGTTCATGTTGGGTGGGCAACAAACAATAGATGATCCATTGTCTATCTTTTTAAAATGAAGCTATAATCTACCTGCTATCATTAGTTTTGGATCCATCCACTCGTTTGCTACCATCAGTCTTGATTTTTGCATGCACCCCTTAGGCCTTACAAAATCTAACTATTTTTTTATTATGCATGTCAGATATTGTACACAATCGTATTGAACATGTAGAGAAAAAGAGAAGACCGCTATGCGAATATAATGTCATGCAGACGCTGCTCCATGGTGGGCGAAGTGCCCCCTCTCTCTGCATTTCCAGATTGTATGCGGAGGAAGATAAGCTGCTCAGATGGAGATTCGAAGGAGCCGACCATGCACATTTACCACGAGGTGTTTGCTCTAACACGCATCTTGATGTTGGTCATATCATGCATATGGCGCCTTGCATTGCTTACATTATACATCTTATATGTCATCAGCTTAGTTTAGATTTGCTTTGTGTGAATGCCACTGTTTGGTTTCTATATCATACTCCCACCATTCCTAAATATTTGTCTTTTTAGAGATTTCAACAAGTGACTACATACGGAACAAAATGAGTGAATCTACACTCTAAAATATGTCTATATACATCCATATGTGGTAGTCCAATTGAAATCTCTAAAAGAAAAATATTTAGGAACGGAGGGAGTATATGGGAATTATGCAATGCCATCTTCTTTAGCAGGGCATCATATCGTGAATCATGCAATGCCATCCTGTTTAGCCACCATCATATATGTGAATTGTATCGTGCCATATTTTTTCCATAATGTGTTCCATTTGTCAGCAATGTTTATACATTCATATACTCTTCCTGTGCATCAGCCCTTTGAGTCGGTCATGGGACAATCTGGAGTGAAAACAAGGTCTTACAGCGATCGGTGCTACTGTCGATGCAGATTTCTTGCTGATTCTGAGATAGCTCCTCGAGAGGAGGATTGAGAGAGAGATGACCGGTCGTATTCCTTCCCCCCCCCCCCCCGAGGTGCATGCTCTAACTTGGCTGGGTTATATTGCTCATATCATGCATATGGTGTCTTGCATTGCCATGCCATCTGCTTAGATTATACATGCTTTTTGTGAATGCCTCCTGTTTGCTTTCTATGTCAGATATGCGAATTATGCAATGCCATGTTTTTCAGCCAGTTATCATATATGTGAATTATGCACCGCCATGGAGCCAGGCATCATATATGTGAATTATCTCATGCCATCTTTTTTTTCATTACGTATTCCATTCGTCAACAATCTGTGTATATTGAACTACTCTTCATGTGTATCAACCATTTGAGCCGGTTATGGAAAAATCTGGAGTGAAAACAAGGTCTTGAGCGTGCAATGGTACTGTTGAAGCATATATCTCGATGGTTCTGAGGAGCTCCTCGGAGGAGGATTGAGAGACAGATGACCAGTCCTATATCCCACACGAGGTGTATGCTCTAAGTTGCAATGTTTATATTTCTCATATGATGCATATGGTGTCTTGCATTGCTTAGTTTAGACATCATATGCACAATATTGAATTATATCTGCTTAGTTTAGAGATCATACATGCGAGTGCCAGCTGCTTAGTATATGAATCAATTATGTCAATTATATGATGCCATCCTGTATACTTAGACAACATGTATGTGAATTATTTCATCCCAACCTATTTTAGAAAGACATCATATAGTTTTGTCATGTCATCCTGTTTAGGTACTCATCATGTGTTGAATTATGCCATTATATCCTGTTTAGTTATCCATCATATATCTGAAACTGTGTCATGCTATCCTGTTTAGTTAGGCATCATATATGTGAAATTGTGTCATGCTGTCCTATTTGGTTAGAAAACATATATGCGGATTACCACATCTGTCTATCATACAATGTCTGTATGTTCAATTTATTTTCTTGTTTATCAGCCATTTGAATTGGAGGGGGTGATGGTAGTATCTAAGGGAGCAAAAACCCGTTCTTCACAAAAGACAGTGCTACCCGTCGATGCAGATAGAACCATGGTTGTACTGGCCCACAAACTAGCCCCACCACACATAATCGAGACTCTTCCAGATTGCACACTTACACCATTGGGCAGAGAACCAGCTACAACCCATCTAACTGCAACCCCAGCGGATAGTAACCCACTTATAGTTGACAAAGCACCATGTCCACCACAGAGTACCCCCACACGAGCAGTTTGTAAAGCTACTGAAGTGCCCAAAGCACGAAGACCACCACAGCTAACCCAAACTCCATGTTTAAAGCAGAAGAGCAAGCTGTTCTCGTGTCGATTCCGTAGCTATGGTCCATACTCCTTTCTTTGTTGCATCACTGTATTTACTCATACCAACTACTTTCGAATTTGAAGGATCCAATTGAAACTCCAATGGCGCCGCAGGTATGTTTTAAACCTATTTCTTTAATCGGATTGATGTTCTAACTTCTTGCTCTATGTTGATTTCAGTTTAAGTTGTATAAGCAGTTATGTTCTCATGTGATGCACATTACAAGTGCTGCCAATCTTTGTGTAGTTTCTCACACTTATATTACATCTATGCTACCGTGTCTTAAAAATATATGAGTTGAACTGTGTCTCTATCTTGATTAGGGAACATAAACTAGAATGATATGGACAATACAGTGACCATAGTACATAGATATATGTTTGTTTCATCTTTGTTATCCTGTCCACCTTACTCTCGAACCGGTTTACCAAAATGAGTTTGGTATACTACAAGCTAAACATGTGATGTGTCTGCTTGTTTCTCTTGTAGTATGCAAACCGAATATTGGAGAAGAGCACCCCACTATGCAATGGTAGAGAAAGTAATGCAGATAAGGTTCAAGATAGTGAGACAACCCTGTTGGTCTCTAAGAAAGGTGATAAAAACGATCTTGTAGACAGTGAGAAAACCCCACAGTCCTGCGTTGATGTAGTGTTCGAGATTCTTGGCGATCACCGGCACAAGCTCTTCGAACTTCACGCTGAATCACTTCGGCTTCTTCGCCTCAACTACAAGCTGAAAGGCATCGGTCATCTGTCTTTGCGGCAAGAAGCCGAAGGATGAGGAAGTCCTGCAGAATTCAGATCGTACTTTCTTGTGCAGCAACAAGCCTTAGGAGGATTTAAGCGCCAAACAAGAGAAAGTTAATAAGCTTGCTAAGCATCTTGCCCGACATTATGGGTACCAGGGATATTGTTTCTTGAACTCTTTTGAAGTGGTTTCAATTACGGACTTGTTTTGTCTGCGGCGTTTATATCTTCTTGTGTTCCCTATATTTGCACCTTTGGTGGTGAACTTTGATGCCCGATGGATGTAATATGTGTAATAGCCGTGATAGCCTAGCATAAGTTGCTTGCTTATTTATTTCCTTGTTGTCTTGCTTATTTGTTTGCTTGTAGTCAATGCAGTTCTTTTTCCGCGGTTTGCTAGTGGCTGCAATAACCTATTTTTTAAAACTAGGCCACAATAACCATGGGCTAATATTTACTGTAGTGACACTGGGCCTCCTACGGGCCGTAGAAATAGTGGGCCTTCTACGGGCCGTAGAAACATTGGGCCTTCTACGGGCCCTATCATCAATGGGCCTTATACGGGCCGTATGATCGATTGGCCAAACATGGGCCAATAAGGGCCGCATTATGGCCGTAAACGGGCTAGAGTTGGAATTGTCCGTTCATGGGCCGACCATAACGGGCCATCTTAATAGGCTGTATTTGATGACGCTATGAAAACGGCCCAATGTATTAACGGACCACAAACAGGCCGACTGTAACCACGGGCTGAGTTTGGCCCACAAGCAGAAAATTACAGTAACGGGCCGTAAGTAAACGAATGCTCGAAATGAGCCCAAGAATAAATGGGCTCTGAGAAGGCCGAAAGATAACATGAAATTTGGAAACGCCCAACTGAATAACGGGCCATTAATGGGTATAAAGTGATACCTTTGTTCATTACGGGCTAGTTTCACCACAGTGCCGTTAATGGGTCTAAAGTGATACACTGTTCATTGCGGGCCAGTTTCACCACGGGCTGTTAATAGGCCAAGAGTTACATAGGGCCTCATATGGGCCGAAAGATGTCATAAGCCATACATGGGCCAGAAGTGAAAACGGGCTGGAATCATATTGGATGGCCCAGATGACGCTACTGGGCCTAATTTGGGTAGGGCGTAATGGGCCTTGGGTTAGCGGGCTGTAAATGGGCTATATGCAAACATGCCGTTAAGAGGCTTTCCATGGGCCGGCCCGTCACCTTTTGACCAAGTCAAACAGGCCGGTCTTTTCATAGGAATGGGCCTCTGTTGGGCCGGGCCATGTGTCGACGTATCATAGGCGCCTTCTTTCCAATGAGTGGATGACATCTGTCCCAACAATGAGCCGACACGTGTTTCCTCCAGCCA
This sequence comes from Aegilops bicornis, assembly GCA_021605145.1. Taxonomy (NCBI): domain Eukaryota; kingdom Viridiplantae; phylum Streptophyta; class Magnoliopsida; order Poales; family Poaceae; genus Aegilops; species Aegilops bicornis. The sequence continues at coordinate 535,846,616 of CM038670.1, forward strand.
ATGACGATTTTACACGTGGAAAATCCCCATTGGTCGGGGCTGTTAACGGGTTATCGGATCCAAAACCCGACCCGATAGCTTAACGGCGTTCCCTTACGGTAGATGCCACAAGTCGATCACCCTTGACGAAAGCACTTCTGTGACGCGCGATTTGTCGTCATGGAAGTGGACACTTCCGTGATGATAATTTTGGTAATGTCATGTAGCGACCCGACCTCAGACGGTCAAGCCTTTGTGTTACTGTGCCATCCCTGGATCAGTATGCTGGCACACACAGTACATCAATGTATATATCAAAGTGCAATCACATGCATAAATAACGTAAAACTGATATATACCTCATAATACTCGGCGGAAACAATCAAACGGGTGTGGAGTCCCATCAACGCCATCGGCAGGTTGAGTGTAGACCGTAACCCTGTACCGTAATCTTACTCGTCGGAAGAAAATATCTGCAACATGATACGTTGCAGCCGTGTAGGTCAAGACATTGAATGTACAGTCAAGATCACAACATGAGAAAACAGATGGTAAAACTATACTATATGCAATTTGGCTTTGTGGCTCTGTATCTGAGTTTTGTTTGCATAAAAGCTGATTTTATTTTACCTACATCAAAAGAATAGAATGAAGTCTGTACTATGGAGTTTTTCTGTCATGACATGGTTCCGCCAACCGATGTCTCATAGCCCAAAATCATCATAAGTTGCCCACAATTAAGTTATCAGTCCGGTGTTGAGAGTTAGAGATAGATCCAAGTCCAGAGGCTCAAATTGTCCGTAGCAAGGGGACACGGCTAATCGATTAGGTTATAACCCTCAGAGAGGTTTGTACACTTTACCCGCAAGATTCGATCCCTCTTTTACGTTCTCGCACTTCGTGGTGTTTGAGAACAAGACGACCAAACATGGTCTTCAGAAGAGTTCCTCGACCACTTTGTCCGATACTCATCCCATCCTACCGTAGTTCTACATACGCTAGTACCGTCCCAGCCAGAGTCACCACTAAGGTCAACCAAGCCAGAGCCCATAATGACTTGCGGTTGCACTGTAAGCTTCCGGGCATGAAGTATTCTTCCGTCTCTTTGAGTCTGGGTGAAGCTTTCCGCAAGATGTCATGGCGCTTCTCCATGCATCCCGCCAACCACTGGGTTCTCCAGGGTGCCCACAACCGCCCTTCACCCAAAGAGTGTGTATTGAATTCTTGTCTCGAGTCTTGAAGTCTTGAGGTCTTGAAGATGCGATCCTTGCAGATTCCATCATGGAGTTGTCGTCATTGACGTAGAGTCCTCCTTCTTCACACCACTCTCGTGCACTCATACCAAACCCGTCTACTATAGCGTAGCATCAAAATAAAATATCGTCCGGGCTTGGTAACAGGGTGATGGGTTCCTACCTCATGCATACTACTCAACTACAGGAATTTCAATATCACTCTTGAGGGGTGGTTGCAAAGATGCCACTAAATGCAATAAAACATAGGTATGAAAGCATGGTCAAAGTGAACTTGCACGGTTGACGATCTTGAAAACTAGGGTTTCGTAGTAGCAATCTTCGCACTCCGGAAACTCTACCGAGGCAAACAATAACTATAATAAGCACATAGCATAACATCACTTAACACAATAACATAACAAAGTAACACAACAAAACCAAAAAACCCAAAGGGAAAACTTAAAGAAAAACAACTCAAAGTTTTCCTACTTCAAATAACAACAAGAATAGATTTATATAACAAAAAATTTTCTAACATAACCTAATCATGGTTTTATGTTAACTTAACGAGAAAAGGATGCATTAAGCAACTAGGAGCAAAAAGAATTAATTTAAAATCTAATATGAAACTCCTATTAGGCCTAATTCAATTTCTATTAAGGAAAATAAAATAAAACTTTTATTTATTATAAATAAAAGTTCATCCTATAAAGTGACAGAAACTATCCTAGAATAATCAATCACATGTTAAAAATAAATTTATTTACTAATTAAATTAATAGGAAAAGCAGTAGCTAGCTAATTAATTAGGATTAACAAGATTCTGCTTAAAACTAATTATTTATTAATCCTAAAATACCCAAATTAATTTCTATGGTTTGGCAATGTCAAAATAAAGTTGGGACAAAAATAATCATCCAAAAATAATTTTTCTAACTCAAGTTATATCAGATTTACTATTCGACTAAAACTAAATTAAAGCAATTTTAATTAATTTTAACATAGCTAAATATATATTCTACAGAAATTACATAAAATTTGCAATCCAACAAAAATGAATCATCTAAAAATAATAAACATAAGAAAAGATATCAATTTTTCAAAGCGAAACTATTACGCTAAAGCAGAAAATCAAAATAAAAGAAAAGGCCTAATGGGCCTATCTTTGTATACAATCGTCAAATAGCCTAAACGGGCCTAGTGGTTTTTAACTAAAACGGCGGGCTAAAAATAAAACCTAACTAACTAATAAACCCGAATGAACCGGGCGGTTTTCTAATAAAACATACCCCTTGGGGTTCTAATAAATGAAGTAGATTAGAGATCGGACGGGGAGGGAGATTCGGTGGCTTACCGGAGTCCGACAGCGGGCGACGGCAGAGTGCGGCGAGGGTTCGGTCGTCGGGAGGTCCGGGAGTCGCCGTCTTGAGTGCGGGAGCTCGGGGAAGGGTTTGGTGGGGTCGGGGTTGGTCGGGAGGGCTAGAGGCGTCGACGGCGCGACTTTTGGCGTGGCGAGAGCTTGGTCTCCGGCGTGCTCGGAGAGAGAGGAAGAGGGCTTGGCGAGGCTAGGGGAATGGGGTGCGAGGCAACGGCTTTTATAGCGGGTCGTCCTCGCTTGAGCGATCGGCATCGGATCGGGATCCGGATCCTTCGGATCCGGCGATCCATGGCGGCAATGGCGTGGGGGCGGGGAAGAAGATGGGCGTGGGCCCTGATCGAGAGAGAGAGAGGAGGTGGGGTCGAGCGGGTGGCCGAGGCCAACGGGTTAGTGCGAGGGGTGGTGGGCCGGCTCGGCTCGGGCTGTGGGCAGTGGGGCCGGCTGGGCAAGTCTTGTTGGTGGGCACTGGGTGGCTGGGTGGCCTGGCCGGTGAAGTCTTGTTGGGCTGGGGTGGGTGGCTGGTTGGCGCCCAGGGGTTTATCTTTTTCAATTTATTTTTTATAAAACAAAAACTGAAATAAAACAATAACTATAAATATTTTATATAGGGTATATATATACCAAAATGATCAGGGGAATATTCCCTATCATTTGAACATTTTTCCAAAGGCAAAATCCAAACTTTATAAAAATCCATTTTTTTTCAAATTCAAATAAAATTCAGATTTGAATCCAAAACTTTTGGCATTGTTTTCTTCTGACATATTTGGAGTGTCATGTTACTCCTCTCATACTTTTCTCAAGTAGTTGTCGGGCATAGTTTTTTGAAATGAATTCCACTTGCCAAAATTTGAATTCAAATACCAAAACTCAATTTTTGAAAGGGGGTTTCAAGGCACTTTCAAATGACTTTAAATTTGATACTTTTTAACTTCCAACTCATATTTCATATAATTGAAGAAGTCATTTTATCTTCCCTCATGAAAGTCATTGAGTTGCATAAAGCTTTGAATTTGAAATATTCCCAAATGAAATTCAAATCTTTTCAAAACCCTATTCATTCCAAAATGGAAGAAGTCATGTCATCTTCACTCTAGGGTTTGGTGTTGGAATGAACTTGAATTCATTGGGATCCAAAAGACAGATGGGAAAGTTTTGGGAAAGTCATTTCATTCCCTCTCATTCAACTTTCAAAAGTTTTCAAATTCCACTCAGTTTCACTCAATCAATCAAACCATCAATCGGACAACAAGCATAGTTATTTATCTAATATAACATTCCAAAATTCTAAATTTTGGGATGTTACAAACCTACTACACTTAAAATGAATCTCGTCCTCGAGATTCAAGAGGCTAACAAGAAAAAGGTTAGGGTTGGGGGTCTTCTAGCAAATGTTTTGGTCGAAAGGTCGGGGTGCTACCACGCTTAAAAACAAGGTCATGGTTCCAATAAACTCAGATACTTCCTCCGGAGGGCTGAAAAAGTATGTCCCTTCACATATCTTACAATAGCTCCTTCATTAAGGCTCTTCTGCCAGAAGTATAGAGTTTTCCTCAGAATCTTGGGTTGGTTCGTCAAAGTTGAAGTTTGTCCGAGACTGGGTCTTCTTAGCTGATAGGTCTGTGTCCACTCTAGACAACTATCGAAATACTCATGGTGGTCTACCATTTATGGTTTTCTCCTGCAGAAAACGGGTCTGGGTTGAACCTCACCGTATAACCTACGATTGACAACGGTTGCCTGTAAAGGGTTTCTTCGTACTACCATTCTATGGTTTTATGGCTTATCGCGTCGACACTCTTCTAAGGTTTTCAAGTCTCTCCGATTTTCCATCAACATATGATAGTTCATGATAGAAGTCTTCGGTATGGGGGCCAATCCATCCCGTACTTGAATCATTACCACATACGTAAATATTGAATCACGTATTCTAACACTTGGGCATACTCACAAGCATTGCAGAATTTCTCTTGTTGACGAACTGAGTTCGTATAAATCCATGGTTTTCTGCAAGCCAAGCAAAACATCTATCGTTACTTCACCACTCTCAGGTTTTTGGCGTAACCTCCTACGAAACGTATGCTGATTGGATCACTGATTCTTCCAAATTTATTCCTTTATCAAGGTTACATCATTTCCTTATCAAAATCACGGGCACGTGGGTTATGGCCCACTTCAACACCGGTGCAGCTTTAACTCATCCTTGGAGTAACTCTCATGTTACACCTCCTTTAAATCCAATAGTACTCTGTTACTTCATACCATCATATCAAGAACAAAACTCCAACTTATTTTGTCCGGTTCCTTCTATGGACCGTCGTGAATAACATGTTTTTTCTCCATTGATCTTGTGGCTTTCTGAGTACTATGACCAAAAGAAGTGCACAATTTTATCCATAAAATCTCATTATTTTCATATCAATCCTTCATTACATCCTTAATCATTTTCGTAAATCCAAATTCCAAAAGTACTTTGTTACAAATGCTGCCACCCACATGATTTGGTATGGTGGGCATTACTTCCAACTTTATTCATTTTTCCTCCTCGAGGATTCTTGATCCCCACTGGAATTGTGCGACATGAGCCTTGAAATCTTCAATCTTCTTTTTCATCATGGTGGTCTTGAGCTTCGTCAACATCATCTCTGCATGCACTTCGCTTAGGTATTCCTGAGTATAACGGAGTCTTGCTTCAAGTATTTCTCCGATCTGGCGTATGGCTTCCATGGCTGCTTCACTAACAGCATCGAAGAAAGTTGCTTGTGGCACACGTGAGATGAAAAAGTAATGCCCCATCCTCTTTGGGCAAACTCCTTTCAAATGGTGGAGGTGTACCTCCACATACCAAAGTTCCAATCCCTTTTGCATGAAAGGGTAGCCTTTGTAGACTGCATCTCCTTCAAGGTGAATATGCTTCATCATGTCCTTCAGGATCTTCGGGTAATCGTGATCACTTGTCAAGGTCATGATCGTTTCAGGGCCCTTAAGGAAAGACTCATAAAGGGTTGTCATCTGCATGTGTAGGATAAGAGAGGTGCTCAGAACAAGGGATGTATCTCCATGGGGAATTTGCAAGCTGTCTCCGTAAAAGTTTGGTGTTCAGTTGTCCATGGGTTCAAGATTTCGGGGTCTGGTTGAGATAGAAAGAGAAAATAAATTACCCACTCATCAACAATATTATCGTTTGTATTGGGCCGTTCTTCTATGGTTTCGCTTTCTAGGTCCTCATTTCTTGGTCTTCAATGCTCGGGAGTTTCCAATTCCTCAGCTAGGTGTTTCTCCTCACAATGAGGGCATCCATCCTTGTGTTCCTCCTGGTGTGTCCTATTCCTCCACAAATCTTGGAGGCATAAGGTTTCTTCTTGGTCATCATGGTGCCTCCGGATGAGACGTGATCCCAACAGGTCTTCTTGAATTCCTCCCAAGTCTTTGCTCCATTCCATCCTCAGTATAGCTTGATGCATCTGCCACCATGTTGCGGCACTTCCTTCAAAATCTTGAAGAGCGTCACGATACTTCATTCTTCCTTGAAACCAAATTGCTCCCGAAGTTATTCTCCATTTTCCTAATCCATAGCTCTGCCTCCGGCTGGGTTTTCGGTCCAGATAATATCAGTCCAACTTCATTCATCATCTATGGGGTTCAAGGTTTTTAAGGTGAGATGAGAGAGAGGTGGGGAGGATATACACACAATACAAACAATAGTTTTGAAGAAACAAGTTTTACTTTGTGGCTGTCGGAAAAACATCAAACAAATGACAGCTCACACATCGTCGCATCTAACGTAAGTGTGTAATGTGAGGTTTGGTCTTCTAAAGGTCAAATATTTCTTTAGGAACTTCAAATCTTGAGTCTTCAATTGTTGTAGCTTCTAATACATGGTGAAATCCTCTTTACTTGGAAGAGGTCATCAGTCCTCCGATATCTTTCTTGGAGTGGCTTGATTGATCCTTCATGTGGTCAAAAGGGAAAAGGGGTATATCCTAACTATTTTGAGGTGAGAGTGTCTATTCGATAAAACCAGAAAAGATGAGAAGTAAGAGTCTTTTGTAAATAAAGTTTTTGAGATATCCTGTCCTAAGGGCTTTTCCGGTTTCTAGGGTCACGTCCTACAGTCAACATGTGCTCGATACCATATTCTCAGGCGACCCGACCTCAGACGGTCAAGCCTACGTATTCGTATGCCATCCTCGGATCAAGATGTTGGCACACACAAGACATCAATGTATATATCAAAGTGCAATCACATGCATAAATAACGTAAACTGATATATACCTCATAATACTCAATGAAACAATCAAGCGGGTGTGGAGTCCCATCAACGCCATCGGCAGGTTGAGTGTAGACCGTAACCTGCACCGTAATCTTACTCGGGGAAGAAAATATACGCAACATGATACGTTGCAGCCGTGTAGGTCGATTACATTGAATGTACCGGCAAGATCACAACATGAGAAAAGCAGATGGTAAAACTATACTATATGCAATTTGGCTTTGTGGCTCAGTATCTGAGTTTTGTTTGCATAAAAGCTGATTTTATTTTACCTACATCAAAAGAATAGAATGAAGTCTGTACTATGGAGTTTCCTGTCATGACATGGTTCCGCCAACCGATGTCTCATAGCCCAAAATCATCATAAGTTGCCCACAATTAAGTTATCAATCCGGTGTTGAGAGTTCCGAGATAGATCCAAGTCCAGAGGCTCAAATTGTCCGTAATCGGGACACGGCTAATCGATTAGGTTATAACCCTCTGCAGAGGTTTGTACACTTTACCCGCAAGATTCGATCCTCTTTTTACGCTCGCACTTCAGGGTGTTTGAGAACAAGACGATCAAACATGGTCTTCAGAAGAGTTCCTCGACCACCGTCCGGTACTCATCCCATCCTACCGTAGTTCTACATCCGCTAATCTTGTCCCAGCCAGAGTCACCACTAAGGTCAACCAAGCGAGCCCATAATGACTTGCGGTTGCACGGGTAAGCTTCCGGGCATGAAGTATTCTTCCGTCTCTTTGAGTCTGGGTGAAGCTTTCCGAAAGATGTCATGGCGCTTCTCCATGCATCCCGCCAACCACTGGGTTCTCCAGGTGCCCACAACCGTCCTTCACCCAGTAGTGTGTATTGAATTCTTGTCTCGAGTCTTGAAGTCTTGAGGTCTTGAAGATGCAGCCGTTGCAGATTCCATCATGGAGTTGTCGTCATTGACGTAGAGTCCTCCTTCTTCACACCACTCTCGTGCACTCATACCAAACCCCGTCTACTATAGCGTAGCATCAAAATAAAATATCGTCCCGGGCTTGGTAACAGGGTGATGGGTTCCTACCTCATGCATACTACTCAACTACAAGAATTTATTCTGTAGCGACCCGACCTCAGACGGTCAAGCCTACGTATTCTTGTGCCATCCTCGGATCAAGATGTCTTTGGCACACACAAGACATCAATGTATATATCAAAGTGCAATCACATGCATAAATAACGTAAAATGATATATACCTCATAATACTCAGCCGGAAACAATCAACCGGTGTGGAGTCCCATCAACGCCATCGGCGGTTGAGTGTAGACCGTAACCTGCACCGTAATCTTACTCGTCGGAAGAAAATATACGCAACATGATACGTTGCAGCCGTGTAGGTCAAGACATTGAATGTACCGCAAGATCACAACATGAGAAAACAGATGGTAAAACTATACTATATGCAATTTGGCTTTGTGGCTCAGATTCTGAGTTTTGTTTGCATAAAAGCTGATTTTATTTTACCTACATCAAAGAATAGAATGAAGTCTGTACTATGGAGTTTCCTGTCATGACATGGTTCCGCCAACCGATGTCTCATAGCCCAAAATCATCATAAGTTGCCCACAATTAAGTTATCAATCCGGTGTTGAGAGTTCCGAGATAGATCCAAGACCAGAGGCTCAAATTGTCCGTAATCGGGACACGGCTAATCGATTAGGTTATAACCCTCTGCAGAGGTTTGTACACTTTACCCGCAAGATTCGATCCTCTTTTACGTTCTCGCACTTCGTGGTGTTTGAGAACAAGACGATCAAACATGGTCTTAGAAGAGTTCCTCGACCACCGTCCGGTACTCATCCCATCCTACCGTAGTTCTACATCTGCTAGTACCGTCCCCAGCAGAGTCACCACTAAGGTCAACCAAGCCAGAGCCCATAATGACTTTCGGTTGCACAGGTAAGCTTCCGGGCATGAAGTATTCTTCCGTCTCTTTGAGTCTGGGTGAAGCTTTCCACAAGATGTCATGGCGCTTCTCCATGCATCCCGGCCAACCACTGGGTTCTCCAGGGTGCCCGTCACAAATCCTTCACCCGATGGCGTGTATTGAATTCTTGTCTCGAGTCTTGAAGTCTTGAGGTCTTGAAGATGCGATCCTTGCAGATTCCATCATGGAGTTGTCGTCATTGACGTACAGTCCTCCTTCTTCACACCACTCTCGTGCACTCATACCAAACCCCGTCTACTATAGCGTAGCATCAAAATAAAATATCGTCCCGGGCTTGGTAACAGGGTGTTGGGTTCCTACCTCATGCATACTACTCAACTACAAGAATTTCAATATCACTTCTGATGGGTGGTTGCAAAGATGCCACTAAATGCAATAAAACATAGGTATGAAAGCATGGTCAAAGTGAACTTGCTCGGTTGACGATCTTCGAAAACTAGGGTTTCGTAGTAGCAATCTTCGCACTCCGGAAACTCTACCGAGGCAAACAATAACTATAATAAGCACATAGCATAACATCACTTAACACAATAACATAACAAAGTAACACACCAAAACCAAAAAACCCAAAGGGAAAACTTAAAGAAAAACAACTCAAAGTTTTCCTACTTCAAATAACAACAAGAATAGATTTATATAACAAAAAATTTCTAACATAACCTAATCATGGTTTTATGTTAACTTAACAGAAAAGGATGCATTAAGCAACTAGGAGCAAAAAGAATTAATTTAAAATCTAATATGAAACTCCTATTAGGCCTAATTCAATTTCTATTAAGGAAAATAAAATAAAACTTTTATTTATTATAAATAAAAGTTCATCCTATAAAGTGACAGAAACTATCCTAGAATAATCAATCACATGTTAAAAATAAATTTATTTACTAATTAAATTAATAGGAAAGCAAGAGCTAGCTAATTAATTAGGATTAACAAGATTCTGCTTAAAACTAATTATTTATTAATCCTAAAATACCCAAATTAATTTCTATGGTTTGGCAATGTCAAAATAAAGTTGGGACAAAATAATCATCCAAAAATAATTTTTCTAACTCAAGTTATATCAGATTTACTATTCTGACTAAAACTAAATTAAAGCAATTTTAATTAATTTTAACATAGCTAAATATATATTCTACAGAAATTACATAAAATTTGCAATCCAACAAAAATGAATCATCTAAAAATAATAAACATAATAAAAGATATCAATTTTTCAAAATGTAAACTATTACGCTAAAACAGAAAATCAAAATAAAAGAAAAAGGCCTAATGGGCCTATACTGTGCCCTGTGCGTCAAATAGCCTAAACGGGCCTAGTGGTTTTAACTAAAACGGCCGGGCTAAAAATAAAACCTAACTAACTAATAAACCGAATGAACCGGGCCGGTTTTCTAATAAAAACATACCCCTTCGGGGGTTCTAATAAATAGAGTAGATTAGAGATCGGACGGGGAGGAGATTCCGTGGCTTACCGGAGTCCGACGGCGGCGGCGGCAGCGAGAGTGCGGCAAGGGTTCCGATCGTCGGGAGGTCCGGGAGTCGCCGTCTTGAGTGCGGGGGAGCTTCGGGAAGGGTTTGGTGGGGTCGGGGTTGGTCGGGAGGGCTAGGGCGCCGACGGCGTGGCGACTTTGGCGGCGAGAGCAGGTCTCCGGCGTGCTCGGGAGAGAGAGGAAGAGGGGCTTGGGCGAGGCTAGGGGGAATGGGGTGGGGCGGCAACGGCTTTTATAGTGGGTCGCCCTCGCTTGGGGCGATCGGCATCGGATCGGGATCCGGATCCTTCGGATCCGGCGATCCATGGCAAGCGAGGCGTGGGGCGGGGAAGAAGATGGGCGTGGCCCCATGATCGAGAGAGAGAGGAGGTGGGGTCGAGCGGGTGGCCGAGGCCAACGGGGTTCAGTGGGGGTGGTGGGCCGGCTCGGCTCACTGCCTGGCAGTGGGCCGGTGGGCCAGCGCTGGGGGGCGGGCTGGGTGGGCCTGGGGTGGCTGGCGCCTGGGGTTATCTTTTTCGAATTTATTTTTTAATAAAACAAAAACTGAAATAAAACAATAACTATAAATATTTTATATAGGGTATATATATACCAAAATGATCAGGAATATTCCCTATCATTTGAACATTTTTCCAAAGGCAAAATCCAAACTTTGTAAAAATCCATTTTTTTTTCAATTTCAAATAAAATTCAGATTTGAATCCAAAACTTTTGGCATTGTTTTCTTCTGACATATTTGGAGTGTCATGTTACTCCTCTCATACTTTTTCTCAAGTAGTTGTCAGGCATAGTTTTTTGAAATGAATTCCACTTGCCAAAATTTGAATTCAAATACCAAAACTCAATTTTTTGAAAAGGGGTTTCAAGGCACTTTCAAATGACTTTCAATTTGATACTTTTTAACTTCCAACTCATATTTCATATAATTGAAGAAGTCATTTTATCTTCCCTCATGAAAGTCATTGAGTTGCATAAAGCTTTGAATTTGAAATATTCCCAAATGAAATTCAAATCTTTTCAAAAACCCTATTCATTTCAAAATGGAAGAAGTCATGTCATCTTCACTCTAGGGTTTGGTGTTGGAATGAACTTGAATTCATTGGGATCCAAAAGACAGATGGGAAAGTTTTGGGAAAGTCATTTCATTCCCTCTCATTCACCTTTCAAAAGTTTTCAAATTCCACTCAGTTTCACTCAATCAATCAAACCATCAATCAGACAACAAGCATAGTTATTTATCTAATATAACATTCCAAAATTCTAAATTTTGGGATGTTACATGTCATGGAACACTTCTACGACAGCACAGGTATGACTATCTTGATTCTGTCATAAATTTGTCATGGATGTACATGCATGACAAAAAACGCGACCTACTGTGACAAACACGTATCATCACGGAAGTGTATTTTTTTGTAGTGTATCCCCAAGCCGTGTGGGTCCGTCCCTACGGCATGTATCGTTCTTTGCATTTATCAGAACTGGCTTTACCCTGTCCATGAGTCGCTTCATGATTATCACCCGCCTGCCTGGTCCTTTATCGCCCCTCGCGGCCTCCCCGCGCTGCTGACCCGCCTCTTGCTCATCCTGCAACGGGGGCTACACATGCTGGCATGGTGCTTGTGCACGGGTCCATCCCTGCAACGCTGACAAATCTGAGAGATCGAGCTCTGACTCGCGGCCTGCCTGCCTCACAAGACGCCACCTCACGGATCCTCAGTGCCTTCATCTTCTTGCGGAAGGATCTACGGTAGGACAGCAAACACGGTTACGTGTTATGTTCTCCTCCTTGGACTAACTCGCAGGAACCTCCGGGGTTTAACTACGGGCAGGCCCACCGGTCGTCCCTTTTTTATGCAATTTTCTTGCATGTTAAAGAGGGCTCCTGAGCATCTCACCTCAGGGGCTCCTACTGGCTCTCGAGCCCTCGCCCCCTAGCCTTGACCACTGCATCGTGACCTGGCATACCAGTGGCGGCCGAGCCTCGCTCAAGGGCCTGAACCCGAGGACGTAGAGCATCTAGATGAGCGAGGAAAAAGGGAGGACCGGTGTGAGCCCTACCTAGGAGCGTCACCACTAAGGCACGATCAAGCGCCGCGCAAGGGAATCATCGCAGGCTCACCAAGATAAGTCACCCATACATATCAGCGTGAACCTCACGACCTAATATCTCGACTCTCGCAATCTCGCTTGGGCAATGTCGCTTTCCTTTTCGGCCTTGGGGGAGCTGCTTGCACGCCAAAGTGGACCTCTTGAGCATTGTGCCTCAGGAGCTCTTACCGGACCTCGGGCCGCTCACCTCCTGGCCTTGACCACGGCATCGCGACCTAGCATACCAGCGACGACTGAAGCCTGCCTGGGGACTGGGTCCTGTCGGTGTATAGCACTAAGCTACCGCGAGAACAAAAAGGGGGAACCGTGCCAGAGCGAGATATGCAATTTCAACATCATACTAGGAAGGATAACATTGGAGCAAAGTCACTACAGTTTTTTACATATCCCCATGGGGCTTGTCACAATTCCGCACAGGGAAACAAAAGAAGAAGACCTCGAAGGACCCCGGCCGTTGGGTATCACCGACGATGCCAAGCAGACACCGCTGCTGTGCTCCAGGCGTGGCGGGAGCTTGGCAGCACGTAGCTGTCATCACTAGACTCCGGGGAATCGCTAGGCTCGGGAGAGTCGCTGGATTCCAGGTAGTCACCGCTGCTGCTGGAGGAGCTGCTGGCAAGGCCAGGGGCAAGTTCAGTGCCCGTGGCCGTGCCGCGTGGACTGCCTCTCCAGGAGCAGCACTCCAGGCGCCGGTCGTCCTCGTCGAAGACCTTGAATGAAAGCATGGAGGCGCCATCATACTCAAAGTGGATGGGGAAGGCCCCCTTTGGATAGCAGGCGCGGGCGACCTCGCCCCATCCTTGAGTCATGCAGATGTCGCCCGAGGGGACGACCTCGACGTCCGCCCCCATGGCTAGGCTGCAGCACCAGGCGTGTTGTAGCCACAGCTTGAGTGGCCCCATCGGTGGCATCTCCTCGACGAAGAACCTCGGGAGCCGGATCCACGTGTGCGGGGGCATTGACGCCCACACCACGAACTCGCGCGAGGTGCCCTCGGCATAGGTTCACAGGTCGGTCAGCCGCGCGGCCTCGGCATGTCCGCCATGACCCAGGACCACGCAGCGCTGGGCACTGCTGCCCTGCCCAGAGCTCTGCACGCGGGCATATAGAGGGATCGGGAAGCCAGGCGGAGACCGCTCGTACCAAGGCCGCGTTACCTCCTGCCCCTCGCCGGCATCGCGAGGGCGCATTAAAAAAAGACACATCCGTGACATTTTGGGCTGAACGGATTTTTTTCTGGCATGCTTATGACACTTCTATGAGGATAACTGTGACAAAACCCGGTATCATCATAGATGTGGTGGGCTCCTACTTCTATGACAAAAAATCATGACAGAAATGGGTTTTTTGTCCTGGGCGGGCCAGAGACGTAGCTGCATGACATTTTTTGGGCCATCCATGGCGGAAAAAATCATGGTAGAAGCGAGGGAGAGGAAATATCACGAAGTTCCCGGTTATGGTGGGTGGTCGGGGCCGAGTGATGCACTGTGGTTTGCGCGTTTCTCTCGTGTACGCGCGTGTGTGCGAGGCGTTGGCTAATTGAACCCAGAGCGACCGCACGTTACTGAACCCAAGCGATCGATCCCTTGGCTATTAACTGAACCCAAGCGATTCACTCGCTGCTGACTGAACCCGAGCAATTCCTTCGCTGCTGCTGCTAACTGAAACCGCGCGATCGATCACTGCTGCTGCTTACTGAAGCCGATCGAGCCCCCGTGCGAGACGTAGACAGCCGATGTTGAGTTGCCTCTCGATGAACAGTGACTGTTGCTACCGTGCGCGCGATACGTAGAACGAGTCGAGACATGGTGAGTCGAGTCGGTTGGTTGGCTGTGGATGAACAGTTCCCGGTGGGGGTTGAATGAACAGGACCCCGTGGTAGTAGGCCGTTGCCGCTGGATGAACAGGACCCCGAGGAGGCCGTCGCATCCCAGCCGGTTGGTGGTGGATGAACAGGACCCCGTGGAGGGCTGGATGAACAGCAACCGGTGGAGGCTATATGAGTAGTAGTCGTGGATGAACAGTAGGTCATGGAGGCTGGAGGAGGTCAACAGTGGATGAATAGTAGCCCGTGGAGGCTAGAGCGAGGTGGTAGATGGTGGATGAACAGGACGCCATTTCGACCGTAGGCCCTCCAACACAAGTCTGTTTCCTTCGATTTGCGGTACGCCACACCCCTCCCGATCAATAGGACCCAGTTTCGACCGTGGGCACTCGAACACAAGTCTGTTTCCTCTGTTTTGCGGTACGCCAGACCCCTCCCGACGAATAGGATCCCGTTTCGACCATGGCCGGTCGAACAGAAGGTTGTTTCCTCCGTTCTGTGGTACACCAGACCCCGTTTCGGCTGTTCCGTCCAAGCCGGTTGGCTCCCGTTGAACAGGACGCATTTCGACCCAGTCAGTTGCCTCCCGATGAACAGGACGTTGTTTCTCTGTTCTGACCCAGCCGGTTCGCTGCCCGATGAACAGGACACTGTTGCTGCCGTCCGTTGCCTCTCCATGTACACAAGCCCTGGCCGTCCGTATATATGTGCGAGTACGTGCTCGAGACCCCGCCCATATGTACTTATGTGGTCGTATTTTTTGCCATATGGTTGTACGTATGTGTACAGGACTTAGACGGGACTGCGTGAACTGCTATGTCGGGTGCTCTACAACGACACGTGCCTCTACTTACTCGGCCATGGTTCATACTTGCAGAGAGACCGATCGACCAGTATGTACGTACACGATCGCAGCCAGACAGACAATGCTACATATGCTTTGACCGGGTGGGTCCCAGCGGTCAGGGAGGATAAGGACGCACTTCCTTGCATGCAAAGATATAGCTGGTCGGTCCCAGCTGTCAGAGGGAGAAATCGTTTTTATTTTGTGAGTAATAAGGAGGCATTTCCTTGTGTTCAAAGATGTAGTTGGTGGGTCTAGCTGTCACTTTTGTTACTTGTTATTCGTTATGAATTATCTCATCATACAACTATCCGTTACCGATAATTTCATTGCTTGCAGAGAATACCTTGCTGAAAACCGCTTGTCATTTCCTTCTGCTCCTAGTTGGGTTCGACACTCTTACTTATCGAAAGGACTACGATAGATCCCCTATACTTGTGGGTCATCAAGACTCTTTTCTGGCGCCGTTTCCGGTGAGTGAAGTGCCTTTGGTAAGGAAACATTTATATAGTGTGCTGAAATTTACTGTCACTTGATACTATGGAAAATAATCCTTTGAGGGGCTTGTTCGGGGTATCTTCATCTCGACCAGAAGAGCAAAGAGTTTCTCCTCAACCTACTGCACCTAGTGAAAATATTTATTATGAAATTCCTTCGGGTATGATAGAGAAACTGCTAGCTAATCCTTATGCAGGAGATGGAACATTACATCCCGATATGCACCTAATCTATGTGGATGAAGTTTGTGGATCATTTAAGCTTGCAGGTTTGCCCGAGGATGTTGTCAAGAAGAAGGTCTTTCCTTTATCTTTGAAGGGAAATGCATTGACATGGTTTAGGCTATGTGATGATATTGGATCATGGAACTACAACCGATTGAAATTGGAATTTCATCAGAAGTTTTATCATATGCATCTGGTTCACCGTGACCGAAACTATATATATAATTTTTGACCTCGTGAAGGAGAAAGTATCGCTCAAGCTTGGAGGACGCTTAAGTCAATGTTATATTCATGCCCCAATCATGAGCTCTCAAGAGAAGTTATTATTCAAAAAATTTATGCTCGGCTTTCTCATAATGATCGATCCATGCTCGATACTTCTTGTACTGGTTCTTTTATGAAGAAGGATATTGAATTCAAATGGGATTTATTGGAAAGAATTAAATGCAACTCTGAAGATTGGGAACTCGGCGAAGATAATGAGTCAGGTATAAATCTTAAGTTTGATTGTGTTAATCTTTTATGGATACTGATGCTTTTCATGATTTTAGCACTAAATATGGACTTGACTCGGAGATAGTAGCTTCTTTCTGTGAATCTTTTGCTACTCATGTTGATCTCCCTAAGGAGAAGTGGTTTAAATATCATCCTCCCATTGAAGTGAAATTAGTATAACCTATTAAAGTTGAAGAAGAAACTATTATTTATAATGTTGATCCTATTGTTCCTACTTCTTATATTGAGAAACCACCTTTTCTTGTTAGAATAAAGGATCATGCTAAAGCTTCAACTGTGGTTTGTAAGAGTTATACTAGAACACCTACACCCCCTGAGCAAATTAAAGTTGAACATAGTTTTGCTATGGTTAAAGATCTCTTGGTCGATAATATTGATGGGCTTGTTATTTATTTCTATGATGAAGCTGCTAAGATTGCTAAATCCGATGTTAAATATAAACATAGACTTGTTGTTGGCATGCATGTTGTTTCTGTTAAAATAGGAGATCATTGTTATCACGGCTTATGTGATGTGGGTGCTAGTGTGAGTGCAATTCCTTATACCTTATACCAAGAAATTATGAATGATATTGCACCTGCTGTGATAGAAGATATAGATGTTAGTGGTAAGCTTGCTAATAGAGATACTATATCACCAATTGGGATTGTTAGATATGTTGAAGTCTTGTGTGGGAAAATAAAATACCCTACTGATTTTCTTGGTCTTGCTTCCCCACAAGATGATTTTTGTCCCATTATATTTGGTAGGCCTTTCTTGAATACTGTTAATGCTAAGATAGACTGCGAGAAAGATATTGTTACTGTTGGTTTAGGGGATATGTCTCATGATTTTAATTTCTCTAAATTTCATAGACAACCCCATGATAAAGAATTGCTTAGTAAGGATGAGATTATTGGTCTTGCTTCTATTGTTGTGCCTTCTACTGATCCTTTAGAACAATATTTGCTAGACCATGAAAATGATATGTTTATGAATGAAAGAAGGGAAATATATGAAATATTCTTTAATCAAGGGCTTGTTTGAAACACAATTTTCCTGTTGAAATCCTTGGGGATCCTCCTCCACCCAAGGGTGATCCCGTGTTTGAGCTTAAACAATTACCTGATAAGTTGAAATATGCTTATCTTGATGAAAAGAAGATATATCCTGTTATTATTAGTGCTAACCTTTCAGAGCATGAAGAAAATAAATTATTGAAAACTCTGAAGAAGCAATGTGCCGCTATTGGATATACTCTTGATGATCTTAAGGGCATTAGTCACACTCTATGTCAGCACAAAATTAATTTGGAGCCTGATGCTAAACCAGCTGTTGATCACCAATGATAGTTAATACCTAAGATGAAAGAAGTGGTAAGAAATGAAATACTAAAGCTTCTAGAGGCAGGTATAATTTATCCTATTGTTGATAGTAGATGGGTAAGCCCTATTCATTGTGTCCCTAAGAAGGGAGGTACTACTGTTGTTCCTAATGATAAGAATGAATTGATTCCACAAAGAATTGTTACAGGTTATAGAATGGTAATTGATTTCTCCTAATTAAACAAAGCTACTAGAAAAGATCATTACCCCTACCTTTTATTGGTCAGCTGCTAGAAAGACTATCCAAACACACACATTTTTGCTTTCTAGATGGTTATTCTGGTTTCTCTCAAATACCTGTGTCAAAAGATGATCAGGAAAAGACCACTTTTACTTGCCCTTTCGGCACCTTTGCTTATACACGTATGCCTTTTGGTTTATGCAATGCACCTGCTACCTTTTAAACATGTATG
The DNA here is from genome assembly GCA_021605145.1 of Aegilops bicornis. Lineage (NCBI taxonomy): Eukaryota > Viridiplantae > Streptophyta > Magnoliopsida > Poales > Poaceae > Aegilops > Aegilops bicornis. Next base: position 535,864,748 of record CM038670.1, read on the forward strand.
ACTACTATATTCTCTGATTTTTGTGAAAAGATTATTGAGGTTTTCATGGATGATTTCTCCGTTTACGGAACTTCTTTTGATGATTGCTTAAGCAACCCTGGTCGAGTTTTTCGGAGATGCGAATAAACTAGTCTTGTCTTGAATTGGGAGAAGTGCCACTTTATGGTTAATGAAGGTATTTTCTTGGGGCATAAAATTTATGAAAGAGGTATTGAAGTTGATAAAGCTAAAATAGATGCTATTGAAAAGATGTCGTGTCCTAAAGATATCAAAGGTATAAGAATTTTCCTTGGTCATGCTGGTTTCTATAGGAGGTTTATTAAAGACTTCTCTAAAATTTCTAGGCCTCTCACTAATCTCTTGCAAAAAGATGTTCCTTTTGTTTTTGATGATGATTGTTAGAAGCATTTGAAATACTTAAGAAAGCCTCGATTTCTGCACCTATTGTTCAGCCACCTGATTGGAATTTACCCTTTGAAATTATGTGTGATGCTAGTGATTATGTTGTTGGTGTTGTTCTAGGACAAAGAATTGATAAGAAATTGAATGTTATTCATTATGCTAGTAAAACTCTAGACAGTGCCCAGAGAAATTATGCTACTACTGAAAAAGAATTTTTAGCAGTTGTTTTCGCTTGTGATAAGTTCAGATCTTATATTGTTGATTCCAAAGTAACTGTTCACACTAATCATGCTGCTATTAAATATCTTATGGAAAATAAAGATGCTAAACCTAGACTTATTAGATGGGTTCTCTTGTTACAAGAATTTGATTTGCATATTATTGATAGAAAGGGAGCTGAGAACCCCTGCTGCGCACAACTTGTCTAGGTTAGAAAATGATCTTGATGACCCACTGCCTATTGATGATAGCTTTCCTGATGAGCAATTAGCTGTCATAAATGCTTCTCGTAATACTCCATGGTATGCTGATTGTGCTAATTACATTGTTGCTAAATTTATACCACCTAGTTTCACATACCAGCAAAAGAAAAATGTTTTCTATGATTTAAGACATTACTTTTGGGATGACCCACAACTTTATAAACAAGGAGTAGATGGTGTTAGTAGATGTTGCGTACCTGAGCATGAACAGGAACAGATCCTACGCAAGTGCCACTCCGGGTCTTACGGAGGACACCATGTTGGAGATAGAACTGCACACGAGGTACTGCAATCCGGTTTTTATTGGCCTACTCTCTAAAAGGATGCTCGTAAGTTTGTCTTGTCTTGTGATGAATGCCAGAGAATTGGCAATATTAGTAGACGTCAGGAAATGCCTATGAATTATTCACTTGTTATTGAACCATTTGATGTTTGCGGCTTTGATTATATGGGACCTTTTCCTTCCTCTAATGGGTATATACATATTTTACTTGTTGTTGATTACGTTACTAAGTGGGTAGAAGCTATTCCAACTAGTAGTGCGGATCATAACACTTCTATTAAGATGCTTAAAGAAGTTATTTTTCCGAGGTTTGGAGTCCCTAGATATTTAATGACTGATGGTGGTTCACATTTTATTCATGGTTCTTTCCGTAAAATGCTTGCTAAGTATGATGTTAACCATAGAATTGCATGTCCATATTATCCTCGGTCTAGTGCTCAAGTAGAATTGAGCAATAGAGAGATCGAATTGATTTTGCAAAAGACTGTTAATAGATCTAGAAAGAATTGGTTTAAGAAACTTGATGATGCATTATTGGCTTATAGAACTGCTTATAAGAACCCTATGGGTATATCTCCATATAAAATGGTTTATGGAAAAGCATGTCACTTACCTCTCGAATTAGAACATAAGGCATATTGGGCTATTAAAGAGCTCAATTATGATTCAAACTTGCCGGTGAGAAGAGGTTATTTGACATAAGCTCGCTTGATGAATGGAGAACCCAAGCCTATGAGAATGCCAAGTTGTTTAAAGAAAAAGTTAAAAGATGGCATGACAAGAGGATACAAAAGCGTGAGTTTAATGTAGGTGATCATGTTTTGCTATACAACTCTCATTTAAGATTCTTTGCAGGAAAGCTTCTCTCTAAATGGGAAGGTCCTTACATTATCGAGGAGGTTTATCGTTTCGGTGCCATCGAAATCAACAACGCCGAAGGTACAAATCCGAAGGTGGTAAATGGTCAAAGAATCAAACATTATATCTCAGGTAATCCCATAAATGTTGAGACCAATATAATTGACACCGTAACACCGGAGGAGTACATAAGGGACACTTTCCAGAATGTTTCAGACTCCGAAAAGGAATAGGTATGTGGTACGGTAAGTAAACCGACTCCAAAACTGTTCTAATAGCAATTTTTCTCCGTTTTGGAATATTTAAAAAATTAGGAAAATTAAAAGTAGTCCGAAAGAGACACGAGGTGACCACAAGGGTGGAGGGCACGCCCCGTTCCTTGGGGCCACCTCGTGTGCCCTCCGGACTCAGTTTTCTTGCACAATACTTCTTTTGGTTGGTAAAAATTCATTATATAATCTCCCGAAGGTTTTGACCACCGTACCACGACAATATCTTCTGTTCTTGTTTCGAGCTGCTTTTCTAACAGATCTAGATCACCATGACGTCTCCAAGCGCCCCAAGGACAAGTTTTTTGAGAAGGTCATCAACCCCTACCTTGCAGAGGTGCTGCAACACCCTCAAACCATTTAGATGCGTGAGGGGATGCTGTGCATCCGCGATGTTGAGGGGCCGAAGAAGGCCGAAAGTGTGGAGGCAAGACTCGAAGCAATGGAGCAACAAGTTTTCAAGTGCCAAGGGATTGTGGAATGTGGACTCAACGCCAATCACGTGATGATTGCAGAGTTTACCAACAATCACAAGCTGGATGCCAAGAACATTCAGGAGGCCATTTTCAAGCTTCATGAGAAAATCGAGCACCTCCAAGCCCAGATCTATTACCTGCAAAACCAAAACTGTGGGTATGAATATAGATTTAAGAGGATGAGTTTGGCTGCAGATGAGGATCCCGGAGACTCGTTCATCTTTCTATGATGGTGAGCCTATGCCTTGGAAGATGGATGACAAGCTTGCTTTATCAACAACTCCATCATCACCACCTCCGAGGAAAGAGACATAAATACATGGGTATGGGCACTCCCCTTGGCAACTGCCAAGCTTGGGGGAGGTGCCCCGGTATCATATCACCATCACACTTTTACCTTTGCTGTTTTTCTTAGTTCAATCCTTTTGGTTATATCTTGATCTAGTAGAATAAAGTTTTTAGTATGATCTAGCTTTGAGTTTTGTTTCGAGATCTATCTATGTAATCGAGTCCGTGAGTTATATATAATAAAGAGTAGTTTTGAGTTGAGGGCTTTGCTTTCTTGCTATGATCTTAAGGGAACTAAATAAAAGAAAGGAATAAAAATAAATAAAAATACCATATATTGATATTATGGAGAGTAAGGACTTCACATATAAAAAGTATGATGAATAAAAGTTGTTGAGAGTTGACAAAAATTTGTTGCAATTAATAGGAAGTAATAAAGAAAGAGAGGCTTCACATACAAATATACTATCTTGGACATCTTTTGCAATTGTGAGCACTCATTAAAATATGACATGCTAAAAAGTTGATGTTGGACAAGGAAGACAACATAATGGGTTATGTTTTCTTATATCCGAATAGAAGTTATATTTTCATGGATCATCCAACATGTTGAGCTTGCCTTTCCCTCTCATGCTAGCCAAATTCTTTGCACCAAGTCGAGATACTACTTGTGCTTCCAAACATCTCTTAAACCAGCTCTGCCATGAGAGTCCACCATACCTACCTATGGATTGAGTAAGATCCTTCAAGTAAGTTGTCAACAGTGCAAGCAATAAAGATTGCTCTCTAAATATGTATGATCTATTAGTGTGAAGAAAATAAGCTTTATACGAACTTGTGACATGGAAGAAATAAACGCGACGGACTGCATAATAACGTTCTTTATCACAAGTGGCAATATAAAGTGACGTTCTTTTGCATTAAGATTTTGTGCATCCAACCATAAAAGCGCATGGCAACCTCTGCTTCCCTCTGCGAAGGGCCTATCTTTTACTTTTATCTCCTACCCTTATACAAGAGTCATGGTGATCTTCACCTTTCCTTTTTACACTTTTTCCTTTGGCAAGCACTATGTGTTGGAGAGATCCGGATATATATATCCACTCGGATGTAGGTTATCATAAAGTATTATTGTTGACATTACCCTTGAGGTAAAAGGTTGGGAGGCTAAACTGTAAGCCCCTATCTTTCTCTGTGTCCGATTGAAACTTTGTACCCATTAGTATCATGTGAGTGTTAGCAATTGTGAAAGACTAAATGATGGTTGATTTGACTCTTTCCGATGTTATGATAAATTGCAATTGCTTGAATGACTGAGATCATGGTTTGTTAGTTTTCAATGAAGTTTCTGATTCATACTTCACCTTGTGAATGAATTGTTACTTTAGCATAAGAAATTATATGGCAATGTATGTTGTTGTTCTAAAGATGATCATGATGCCCTCATGTACGTATTTTATTTTATCGACACCTCTATCTCTAAACATGTGGATATATTTTTTGATTTCGGCTTTCGCTTGAGGACAAGCGAGGTCTAATCTTGGGGGAGTTGATACTTCCATTTTGCATCATGCGTTTATACTGATATTTATTGCATTATGGGCTGTTATTACACATTATATCACAATACTTATGCCCTTTATCTCTTATTTTATAAGGTTTACATGAAGAAGGAGAACGCCGGCAGCTGGAATTCTGGATTGGAAAAGGAGCAAATATTAGAGACCTGTTCTGCACAATTCCAAAAGTCTTGAAACTTCACGGAGAATTGTTTTGGAATATATAAAAAATATTGGGCGAAGAAAGCACCAGAGGGGGGCCACCTACCATCACAAGGGTGGGGGGGCGTGCCCCTTGCATTGTGGGCCACCTGGCAAGCCCCCAATGCTCATCTTCTGCTATATGATGTGTTTTGACCTGGAAAAAATCAGAAGGAAGCTTTCGGGACGAAGCGCCACCGTCTCGAGGCAGAACTTGGGCAGAACCAATCTAGGGCTCCGAGGGAGCTGTTCTACCAGGGAAACATCCCTCTGCGAGGGGGAAATCATCGCCATCGTCATCACCAAAATTCCTCTCATCGAGAGGGGGTCAATCTCCATCAACATCTTCACCAGCACTATCTCCTCTCAAACCCTAGTTCATCTCTTGTATCCGATCTTTGTCTCAAAAGATCAGATTGGTACCTGTGGGTTGCTAGTAGTGTTGATTACTCCTTGTAGTTGATGCTAGTTGGTTTATTCGGTGGAAGATCATATGTTCAGATCCTTAATGATAATTAATACCCCTATGACTATGAGCATGAAGATGCTTTGTGAGTATTCACGTTTGTTCCTGAGGACATGGGAGAAGTCTTGTTATAAGTAATCATGCGAATTTGGTATTCGTTCGATATTTTGATGAGATGTATGTTGTCTTTCCTCTAGTGGTGTTATGTGAACGTCGACTACATGACACTTCACCATGATTTGGGCCTAGGGGAAGGCATTGGGAAGCAATAAGTAGATGATGGGTTGCTAGAGTGACAGAAGCTTAAACCCTAGTTTATGCATTGCTTCGTAAGGGGATGATTTGGATCCATATGTTTCATGATATGGTTAGATTTATCTTAATTCTTCTTTCATAGTTGCGGATGCTTGTGAGAGGGGTTAATCATAAGTGGGAGGCTTGTCCAAGGTAGGGCAGCACCCAAGCAGCGGTCCACCCACATATCAAATTATCAAAGTAACGAACGCGAATCATGTGAGCATGATGAAAACTAGCTTGACAACAATTCCCATGTGTCCTCGGGAGCGCTTTGCTTTATATAAGAGTTCGTCCAGGCTTGTCATTTGCTACAAAAAGGATTGGACCACCTTGTTGCACCTTAGTTACTTTTGTTACTTGTTACTCGTTACGAATTATCTCATCATACAACTATTTGTTACCGATAATTTCAGTGCTTGCAGAGAATACCTTACTGAAAACTGCTTGTCATTTCCTTCTGCTCCTTGTTGGATTCGACACTCTTACTTATCAAAAGGACTTCGATAGACCCCCTATACTTGTGGGTCATCACACCTCACCAAGGTCCTTGGTACTTGTCTCCTCGCGTGATACCCACAAGCAACCTCGCGAGCGTGTGCCGCCTCATTACTTGTAAAACTTGGTAGCAATCTCACTAGTGCAGGGCACAGGAAGCTTCATGGGCACCCCTCCTCAGGTGGCCTCGCGAGTGCTTCTTCGCGAGGCGGCCGCTGCACTGCTACCATCAAGTTCCGCGAGGGCCACACGTGTGGACGCCTGTCGCAAGGCGCACCCGTGAACCGCAGCATGCTAAAAACATCACACAAAAAAGCCAAGCCTAGTGTGTCTCAAAGACCGTGCACGACACCCCTCAAATTCCTCCCCTCGCAGCCTCGTTGAGTGCTGTTTTTTTCTTTTCACGCAAGCCGCTTGCACGTCAAAGGGGGGCTTCCTGAGCATCGCGCCTCGGGAGCCCCTACCGCCTCGCTGAGCTCTACACCCCCTGGCCTTGTCTAGGCACACGCCCTAACATACAAGCGGTCTTGCTCGGGGGCTGGGTCCTATCGATGTAGATCACCAAGACAAGTAAGAAGAGAAAAGTAGGCCTCACAAGGAGCATGCAGGACAGCAAAGCATTAAGTAAATAATACAAGTCTTTATGAAAAGCATCCTCCTCACGCCCCCATGGGGCTACATCGGTTCTGATACATGAGCAAAAGAAGGGAGCCTAGGCAGAGCCCAGCTCATCTTCAGGGTCCGAGCCGGGCGCCATGTGCGCCTAGTCAAAATCGTCGCCCTCGCTCTTGATGCTCGGGTAACCATCGTTGTCTTCGCTCTTGCTGGTGGGGTCGGTGTCGCTGCCGCTCTCACTTTTCGTGCAGCACTCCATACGGCCACTGAAGACCCCGAAGAACTTCAGTCGTACCTGAATTGGAGGAGCTTCCCCCGTCGTAGGTCGTGGGAGTGGGTGAACGACTTCCACCCCCACGTTAGGAACATGAAGCCAGTGGGGGAGAACTCCACCGTCACCGAGGAGGGGCCATTGTAGCAGCCCTCTGCCCGTAGCCATAGGCCCAAGGGCCTGCCGTCCTACATCACCCTCACAAAGGAGTCCGGGAGCCGGAGCCAGCTGCGGGGCCGGCGGTGCGGCTCCACGATGAACTCATGCGCCACTACCGCCATGTGGGCCTCCGCCTGGGAAGGAGGAGAAGCCGGTCTGCGACGCCTGCCCCGACCGCGAGCGTCGTGCCCTCCACGGCCACGCGGGAGGGGGGGAGGGAGGACTCTTTCGCGGGCGCCAGGGCTGGCCTCCGCGGCGGCGGCCAAGGAGCGCATCCGGCCCTGAGGAGGAACCTTCGTGGCAGCCGCGGATGCATTGGCTCGACCCTTGCCCCGTGTCAACGTGGTGGCAGATCTCGGAGAATAGCAAGGAAGAGGAAGTGCTAGGGAATAGGATGAGTAAGGAACGCCCTCGGGCTCCTTTTATAACTCTCTCCCAACCGCTTTGCCTTCCTCAACACCAGAAATCGACGAGGAGGAAGGCAGAGAGCAAGATGGGAAGCGATGATGCGCCTGCGCTCGGGTAAGCTTTATGACCAAGACGGCAGTTACCGAGGCATCGCGGGGGAGTGGATGCGTCTTGTCCCGTCGCTGCTGCCACGCGTCCCTGCCTGGGCCAGGCAGTCTTAGGCCCCACGTTGTTTCGTCCCTCACCGGGCAGAACATGCGCGCAACGGGCCAGGGGCTACTATCGGCCTAGTGGGAACCAGGGTACCACGAGCCATCTGCCTACGGCCCAACTCAAGAAGGCAGCCCGCCAGCGGGCGCCGCGAAGCCAGCAGCCTCGCGAGGGACTTCACCAAGACTACCATCACAGCGAGCAGCCTCGCGAGGCTCACTCATGAGCCCCCCTCCCGGGAGACCTCCCGGGGAGTCCACACGGCGCGAGTCACGTGCACATCATGTGGATGACGTCGTCCAGGCAGGCGCGAGCCTGCGCGCCCAGGACAGTTTCCCCACTGGTGTTAAGGGAGCAGCTGTGCCTACCTGCCCCCAAAGCAAGTCCCAAAGGTTTCCCCTTTGGTGAAAGAAGCCCAAGACGGAGGCGCGGCGGGACGGAGGTCATCGTGGAGCCCCTGGCGCATCATGGATAACACATTTGGTAGGCGAAGACCACCTTTTGTGAGGATAGCACCGGTGCCTGTCCCCTTTCAAATTGCCGCCATGTGGTAGCCCTTTCCCGCTCATATTTTCGGGGAACAGGCCCGAGGCACATATAAAAGGGGCAGAGTGGACACCATAGAAAAAGACCGGCTCTTGATAAAAAACCTAGCGCCATTGCTAACACAAAAAGAGCCCCCGCTCATCTTGTAGCTCCAAGAGTTCTGTCCACAAGCAATACAACCAAGCAGGAGTACGGTATTACACCTCACGGTGGCCCGAACCTGGGTAGCTCGTCGTGTCCTTGTCGTGCCTAGTTCGTAACCTCGTAGACGCAGCCAGGCCCCCAGAGCTGGAACCAGGGTTTTGGAGGATTTCCCGTGGCTCAGAATCAATCCCCCGACAGATCACTTAACCAAAAATGTAGAGTCTTGAGCTTTTGTTAATCCATGTCCTTATCATTCTGAGGGGTACACATTCACTAGTCCTTGCCATGTCAATCACCGAACTTCCTGAAATCTTTAACTTGAATGGATATTAGTTTAATGAGGTATACGTTATTATTAATTACCAAAAACATCCGGGTATTAGTTACACTTTCACCGGACCACAACACGTAGCATAGCAAAAATGAATTTATAGCGCAAAAAACACCATGAAAATGTTGGTCCCGTGAGGAAACAACATCGCGCCATTTAGTTCTTGCGCAGGTTGCTTAACCACCAAACCAACTAGGCGGGCGTGAATGACTCCAGCGCGAACAATTTAAGAATAAGTGTAAACGCGCTATATATTGCAAATAGATTTTTACAAAACGTGATTTTAAAAAATGTGAACAAAATTTAAAAGCTCACAGATTTGAAAACAAAACACGAATTTAAAAAATCATGTAATAAAAAAAAATCATGGATTTTGAAGAACATTCACAGATTTTCAAAAAAAGTTCATCGATTTTCCAAAAAAGTTCACAAATTTGAAAAAAATTCATCAATTTTGAAAAACTTCATCAACTAGAAAAAAAATCATCAATTCTGAGAAAGGGTCACAATTTTCTTAAAAAATTCATCGATTTTGAAAAAAAATCAGTGATTTGAAAAGAGTTCACGGATTTTGAAAAAGTTCATTGAATATGGAAAGATAGTTAACCGATTTGAAAAAGTTCACAGATTTGAATAAAACTTCATGGATTTTGGAAAGAATGGTTCATCTATTTTGAAGGAAAAATCCATGAATTTGTAAAGAATCTGCGCATTAATGAAAAAAGAAAAAGGAAAAAAGAAAGTAGAAAGAAAAATCGAATAAAAACATTCGAAAAAACCAGGAACTGAAGAAGGAATAAAAGCGGAAAAAGCAAGTGTTTCGCAACGAGTGCGATAGCCTAGTGGTTGGTTCCTTTCCTTCGAACACACAGGTCGCGAGTTCAAAGCCGATCGCCTGCACATTTCCTGCGTCTTTACAGGAATAAAATGGTATACCGGCCCGCGCAGGTAGGAGCACCTTTAAGGGTTGTTTGGATACGGAGAATTAGTCGTGGGATTATAGGAAACGGGTTTTTTGAAAATTTTCAGGAAAACTGGTTTTCGCAAATTTCCTCGCTTCGCTCGTCGCCTTCTACGGACTGCGCTGAGCCTCACGGAGGCTGGACATGATTCGCTCGCAGGTTGCAATCGCAGCTGTGGCGCTGGACACGGCCAAGATGAGCACACGGACATAGCAGACGAGCATGGTGCGGCCACATATTTTCATATTGAAAGCCAAGTACTAGCTGCCAAGCTCAATGCCAATCGTGGTGGCGTTGTCTGCAAACTAAGTCGAATGAGGCGTTGTTGGCCGTGTCCAATGATGGAGCTCACCACGATGAGGAATCAACTTCATCCTCTTGCCGCGCCTCATCCATGCTGCGAAGCTCGACGTCGTTGTTAACGACGTCCATTAGCCAGAAAGAGGTTGTGTCAGTGTGCGTGCCAGCCGTACTCCCAGACTGCCGCATCAAGGGGCCTCCGGTTCATGGACTCCTTAACATCTTGGGCCTCGTCGGCCGAAGGCTCTGGAGCTAGGCATCGCCAGACCGGCCTGCCACATCGCCAATCCGCCGCAGCCTTTGAGCACATAGTTTACGAATCAAGTCTGGGCGTCCGCCGTCCAGAGTCAGCGTCTCTGACCACTTGTAGTAGCAGAGGCAGGAGCTAGCCGGCACACGCCCCGTCAATTCGACAAAGAACAACGCATAGGAGGATGAACCTGAGAACAACGATGCCGAGGCATTGGTATATGTTAATCGTGTTTTTGCAAAAACGACTAATAGTCGTTTTCCCATAAACGCAAAATCCTGGCTTATAGAGAACCAAGTTTTCCATATCCACGGGTTAGTTAGACGACCCAAACAGGATTTTATTCTGTTAGAGCTGTTTCCTAGTTTATAGAGATCGGGTTTTTTATATTCTTCTTATCCAAACAACCCCTAAGGATTTTATTGTACGCATTTTTTCTGCTCTTTTTCATTTCAGTATTTTTATTATTTGTACTATGGTCTTCTCTGGATTTTTTTGCTTTTCCATTTTTTTTTTCTACGGCTTTCTCAGTTTTTACTGGTTTATTTGTTTTTTCCTTTCCCACTTTTTTAGTTCGAAATATATCTCTTTTTTTCATACACATTTTACATTTTTCTTATACATCAGGATCATTTCATACTTGTTTAACATTTTCAGAATACATGACTACTTTGTTTTTGAAATATATATTTTAATGCCTACTTTTTTTTCAAATAAATTGTACATTTTTCATATACATCTAAAACATTTTTATATATGTTTAACATTTTTAATACGCCGTTAACTTTTTTTAATTATTTTTTTGGACTTTTTATATATTCACGTTGAAACATTTTGTGTATGAGATGAAAGTATGAAAGATGCTTGAAGGAAATCGCGTAAATCAAGTGACTAATGAGCCAGCCTAACATTGTATCGAGCACGCATCTTTTTTCAGCTGTTTTTCATTTCAGTTTTTTTCACTATGTGTACTATGGTCTTCTCTGGATTTTTTTTCTGTTCTTTTATTTTCTACTGGTTTCTTTAGTTTGTACTGGTTTATTTGTTTTTTCCTTTCCCACTTTTTTAGTTCAACATATATCCCTTTTTTCCATACACATTGTACATTTTTCGTATACATCAGGATCATTTCATACTTGTTTAACATTTTCAGCATACATGACTAGTTTGTTTTTCAAATATATATTTTGATGCCTACTTTTTCCATACAAATTGTACATTTTTTATATACATCTAAAACATTTTTATATAACATTTTTTAAATACTTTTTATGGAAAAAAATTATATACACGTTGAAACATTTTGTGTACAAGATGAAAGTATGAAACATCATTTTTTGAACTATGTGAACATTTTCATATATTACACAAACATTTTTGTTACATTGTATCCATTTTTTTAACATCACCCACATTTTTTGAAATGGATGACATTTGTGTAATGTCACATACAATTTTGTTTCAAATTGTACAAACATTTCTTAAAGCTTGTGCGGATATTTTTATACTACATTTTACTTTTTTTAATATGTGGAGAACACTTTTTTGTCATATTATCTGGATTTACTATTATTTTTAGGATAAATAGAAAGAAAAATGTGGAGAACGTGAGAGTAACATCAGCACGACGATGATACATGGTTACCGGGCTGGCCCAGACCTATTCCTAGCAGGCGACCCTCACATAGGAGTTGCTGTAGGCGGCACATAGTTGTGCCCCTATATAGGAGGTCCCTTTATCCAGATTACAATTTATCGTTGTTTTGTTGAATATGTTAGTATATCCAGGGCCAAACAAAGGTGAGGTAGCCAACCTATGGCTGGACCTGTAGCCTCAGATTTCCCCTCTCATATTGTTTTGCAGTTCAAGATGGTAGATTCGTCGACGACTTGATCTTTTCATGCGTAGCCAACTAGGATGTTATCCTGGACCCCTCAGAATCTATATAAACCAAAGGGTAGGGCTCCTAGAGGACACACAATAATATCATGGTATATCATACGTACTTTGTACTCCAATCCAAAGTAATAACACAACCAAAATGTAGGGCGTTATCTCTTTGAAGAGCCCGTACCTGGGTAAACGTCATGTCCTTGTTACCATCTTGTCCAATCGCCTAGCTCGGGATCCCTACCTGAGATCTACAGGATTTAGCTCTGTCAAAGCCTACAACTGACGCATGCGCGGGCACAGGCTCGGGCTCGTTCTCGAACTCCTCATCCATTATCCGGTCCTTGTCCTCCGAGCTCTCCTTCATCAAGCTCAGAAACAGACCTGACTCTATGTGTTCCGTGCGCTGGGCATGCCAGTCGTGGACGATGCTTGTGATCTCGAGCCGGCGACGCGGCGAGAGTTGCTTCCCCCATAATTTGCCGCCCGCGGGCATTGCGTTGACAGTTGTGAGCGGAGGTGTGCCGACGCTCGTGAACTGTGGAGTAAGGGAAGCGGAGGCGGTGCCATCTGTGTCATGCGCGATCGTGCTTATATATCGGGCACCAGCCAGACCAATCGTCGATTTGAATGTAAATGCCCGATGTGGCTTTCTCCGCCGCCTCGTCTATTCAATGTCGAGTAGGCGAACGAACGGGCAACCGGCTTCCCGTCCCGTCGCATCCTCTCTGAGCCAGAATTAATGTTGTGTGAAGAGCGAGCGCACACGGCGCGAGCGGCGGGACGGAGTTGGTGCCTCGATCGCTGCACTAGTGTGACCGTCATGACGTTCGACCGACATGCGCCAGTGACCGTTCACATCCGCTCCGGACCGACATGAATACAACGCGGAGTAGTTGTTGGAGCGGGAGGAGGGAGATTGTTTTGTATGTGTCCGGGCAGAGAGACGTTTACGTGGCGGAGGTCCAGACGTCCACAAACCTCCCAGAAGTTTACCTCCGATTTGCATAAATTTGAATATGCAGATCTGTACACGAACGTTTAATGGACGACACTGGAGGGCTCAAAGTGCCCAGACTGTGCAATCTGGAAATTTACGGGGGGTTTGTCATAGAATGTTGGAGATGCCTGTATGAAGCAATTTGTAGCCTGCGGGCTATGGGTCTGACGTTCGTGGATAGCCTTGCGTTGGGCGTGCCATATTGACCACAAGGTAACTGATGCTTTCACAAACTGTCATGCGGATGGGAGTCGAGAAGTGTAAAGATCCAACATCTAGCATTCGGTTTTCTAGTCTAAGTTATGACAAGGTCTAGATCCGATAATGCCCGCGCGAACCGGGCCATGGTGCAGTCAAGAAGCGAATGTTGCCAAGAATCCTCTGCCTGACATATTCAGATCAAAATTTATCAATGTCTTATTGGTGAAATTAGTATATCCGGGCCCAAACAAAGTGAGGCGGCCAACCTAGGGCATGACCTATAGCCTCCTTAAATTTCCCCTCCCATAGTATTATTTCGCAGTTCTTTTATGGCTTCATTCAAGAATTGTCCGGGGCTCTAGATAACCTGAGCTGGAAGCCGGCTCACTACAAATTAAACAACGTTCTTTTGAGAACATAGGCATCAAGCTTTGCTTGATAAGGTCCTTAGGAAGCTTTAACGAGCCTTTAATTATGTTAACGTCTTTGAAAGTTGAAACAAAGTGGATCGATCACATCCTTATCTCTCCTTGCCATTTGCACCCGACCTGGTCTCTCGATAACGAGTATTCCTCTCTCAAAAAAAAAGATAACGAGTACTCCTATACTAGTAAAAGGCCGCACGCCTGATGCACCAACCGCCTATGATTACTTGGCCCCGTGAAAGACTCATCACCATCAACTTTGCATCATGCTGTCTATCTCTTTTGTTGCTTAATCATATTCCATTATAATTAACCACTTTCTTCGAGGAAGTGCTACCGTCCAAGCTTGACAACTACTGCATGCCACCTGTTAGAGGTGCAAGTGGCGACCCACGGCTAGTTAGTTCGTCGTTGGTCATAATATTAACACTAAGAGCATGTTTGAAACAAACGCGGGATAGAAAAAACACAGGCATATAAATTTTGCAAGAATAGGATGTCAAGTCTCGTGAAGTTCTACTGGAATCTAAAATGCAAGAATTATACAACATAGTTACTTGAATGCTCCGCAGAAATTTTACAGGAAATTGTTTCATCAACAAAGAGAATAGCGGAGAATATGGGAGGGGAAGATTGCGGCGATGTAGCGAAGAATATTCTTTGCTTTGGACTTCTTAAAGGAAATAGAAGCATGAGGGTTGAATCCTCCAGAATGTGAAGAAAAGTTTTTTTTTGAAAAGGGAATGTGAAGAAAAGTAATGAATCATTGATATGAAAATCCTATATTCCGCAAAAAAGAATAGTAATATGAAAAATCCTTTTTTCTAAACGGGGACAAGCCTCTGTTGTGGCACTGGCCGCAAACCCACCCTTCTTGCATGGGCAGCACTCTGCGCCGGTGCACCGGCCCAAATTTGGGCCGGTCCACTGCTGGACGTTGGATTTGCAAGCGTGAGTGGATGAGATTGCCCCGACTAAGTCATCTTCTTCCTCCCGCACGCACGCGTAAACACAGGAAAAAAACAGATCTCCGTGGGTCAGCCTCCTCGTGCTCGCCCTTGGACGCCGCGTCGCAGCTCACCGGGGCCGCTCGCCGTCGCAGCTCGCCGGGGCCGCTCGCCGTCGCAGCTCACCTGGGGCGTTCGCCGTATGCAGCTCCGTCGGGCCGGGCGTGTCTCCCTCCCTCTGGTTGCAGCACCACAGGGTGAGGGTTCCAGCATTGTCGCAGTCCGCCATCATAGCTCGCCGCGTGCCCGTCGCAGCACCGCGCGCCATGCAGCTCCGTCGCCGTCGCTCACCATTGTTAGCTAGCCGTTCTCGGTTTGAAGCTTTTTTAGAAGCGCGTTGTAGCTTTCCTCCAAGCCGGTTGCAGCTTTTTGTCGGTGCGAGATGCCGACCCCCAACTACCTCATATCCAGTTGAAGCTTTTTTCAAGCTGGTTGTAGCTTTCATGGCTGCCGGATGTAGCATTTTTTAGCACTGGTTGCAGCTCTGACGTACATCCGTTGAAGCTCATGCTTCCTTTGATTCCAACAAAAAATGTTGTTGGTTCCAGCTCTGGGTTTGCCGGGGCAAAAATCATTTGCTGGAAAAGCATTGCTGGTCGCTGCTTCCGCCGGTTGCCGTGGTAGCAAAAACTCTTGCGGGAAGAGGCTTTTGCCTCGTCGTTTGCAACAAAATGAGGCGGCCGTCGACGGCGACATGGAAAACACTCCAGGCGATGCACCAAAACTACATGTTGGTTCCAGCTCTGGATTTGTCGGTTGCAGCAAAATCAGACGCTGGTTCCACATCCACAATAATAAATGGGGTGTGCCTCACCGTCGAAGCTATGCAGCTCGTCTGTCGGAGCTAGGGGATTGATGGTGCTTGGAACGGCGCTACCGGGAGAATAGCTGGAGCTGCGGATGAGAGGTGGTCGTGTGTGGGGGGAAATCGCCGGCTGTCGTGTGGAGGACGACCTCACTAGCAAGATTTGGCTACGACGGGGAGGGAGACGATCTGGGGGGAGGGGGGTAGGCGACAGCCTCGCCGGGGCCGCTCGTCGTCGCAACTCGCTGTAGCAGCGGGGTGGGACGGGAGAAGAAGCAGGAGCGTGTGGGAGCGGGCGACCGGCCGAAGCTTCGGCCGGCGCACCGTCCCTAAACGTTTCCCTTCTTGCATCCACCAGCAATCTTCGTTTGCATCTCCCTTGTACTCCTCTTCCATCCAGTAGCATTTATGAAGCCGCATTGGATAGAAAGATGGATGATCCAAACCGTGATTGTGTAAGGACTTTGCATGCAATTAAGAAAAGAAATCCCTTCCATGGTGCAACCGTCGGCCAGACCAGATGGAGCACTCAACCGAACCAGAGTGGAACACGAGGAGAAGACCAGCTGAAGGAGCACCCAAAATCTCGAGCTTCATTTACTGTTTGATTTGAACCGCGCGGGAAGCAAGACCATCCACGTCGATAGCTTTATCACTCAAAGCTCGACGACTGGTGCAGAGCAGAATTGGGTTGCGCCATGCATGATCCCAGGAACTCTGATCACTTTCAAGCCAGATTTCAGTCACCGTCGTTGCAGAATTTGAATCCGGCACGCGAAGATTCAGAATTAAATGGGTGTGCAATTCAAACTGTGTCGCACGCCTTCAGCCCCGAAATTCCTCCCCTTTCTCAGAGGGTTCAGCACTTGAGTCCCTTTCGTGGGGTCAGTCAACCCCCATGGCTGCTCGGCGCGTCCCCGCTCGGAGAGCGGTAAAACTCCATGTAGCATACCTTAGAGCATCTTCAACAGTGACTGCAAAAAACACGGGCGCGGGGTAAAAGTTGGTTTTAGCGCGCGCGGGGCGGTTTCGCGCGCTCCAGCGATGGCGGGAAACCCAGGCGCGCGTGAAAAAGCGGCCGGTCACGCATTAGTTTTGGCGCGCGGAGCCCGGCGCACTTTATAAATGCGGTGCCCATCACGCGGCCTCCCACCGCTCTCCACCTCGCCACGCGCCCTCTCCTTGCTGCCTCTGCCGCTCTCTCCCTGCTCCCTCTGCCGCTTTCTCGCCGCGCCGCCGGGGAGTTTCGGGGTACCGTGGCGTCTGCGCGCCCCTTCGGCGCCTTCTCCGCCAAGATTCGGTCCGGCGACATGCGCCTCGGCCTCGGCACCTTCGATACCGCGCATAAGGCCGCCCGCGCGTACGACGCGACGGCGTGGCGCCTCCGGCGGCCTCGTAGGGACATGAACTTCCCGAACGTGCCGACGTGGGAGCTGGCGCCTCCCCCACAGCTTATCACCGACAAGGATCGTCACGACAACCGGAGGCGGAAGCGTCGTCTCGGCCTCGCCGAGATGGACGAGGAAGCCATGGCGCTGTGGCGCGAACGCTTCCCGTAGGACGTCATCAACGAGCACCAGTTCTACGCCCAAAGAAGGGCGAAGAGGAGGGCGGAACGAGCCACCTATCGCGAGGACAGGCGTTTGCGGAAGGCGGACGCTCAATTCAACATCAACCTAGGAGCAGCGTCGTCCTGGGACTCCGACGACGATCGGTACCTTGACGCCTTCATTGAGACGTCGGAGGAGGACATCACCGAGGCGGAGTCGGAGGAGGAGGAGTAGTTTTTTATCTATCATTTTTATATCTATTGTAGGAGGAGGCTATGAACTATCTATGTATCGTTTTATCTATCGTTTATCTATCTATGTACTATCTAATATCTATCGTTTTATCTATCTATACCTCGAATCGGAGTAGAAGGAGAAGAAATATAGCGCGGTTCTGGCCGGAGGCTCGCTGCCGCTACATTTTGCAAATGTCGTTGGAATCGGCGCTCATGGCGCTAAAAAAAATGGCTACGTATACGCCAGAACGTTTTTTAAGCGCTGCTGCTGGCGCCTGTTGAAGATGCTCTCAATACGCGAGAGACATACATTTTGCAGCGGTCGCTGAAACCGGCGCTCCGCGGCGCGCAAAAAATGGCTACAAAGGCGCTGTAAACGTTTTTTTAGCACGCCGCGCGTTGCGCGTCTGTTGGAGATGCTCTCAGTACGTGAGAGACATGATAAATAATTAAATCGTACAATACATTTTTTAGCAAACCTTAGTTTTCCTTAATGGAAACGTGTTTCGGTAGGATCTCACAAGACAGAGCAGTGAAAAGATCAGTGCTACTAATGCAGCACCCACAAGGGAAGGCAGGATAACATCGAGAAATAAGGGATGCAGTCACTCCCGCGCCTTCTCAGAGCTCAGGCGATTCTGGCCGTTGGATCGTCTTGCTTGATGCAATCTGGGCCATCGGATCGAGCCCTGGGACGACCTCGGCCGTCGGATCGAAGAGGTGACCCTGTAGCAATGAACAGTTTCACCCCCGCTGTAAAGATCTCGTGCCACCGCCGTTATTCCTGTGCCCCGCAAAGGGTATTTTCATCTTTTCACATCTTAGGTCAACATGTGCCCTTCTCCTATTCGCTGCCTCCTCCCCAATCGGTCGATCTCTCCTCCACTTCCCTCTCCCACACATCTCTCTCCCATCCTCCCCGTCCGCCGCCGCCACACCATCGCCGCCGCCTACCCTGGGCGGGCGGCCCACCCCCTCCTCCTTCTCCGCCGTGGCGTGGTGCTCCGCGGCAACCTCTCGCTGGTCTGGTTCGGCTTGAGCCCCTTCGCGCTGACCCCGACCCCCCTTCTTCCAAGCCGGCACAGCCACCATCAACGGCGAGGGCCGCAGCAGGAGCAGGAGCACGGTGGGAAGGAGGAGAACGACCAGGGGAGGTCGAGCCGCCATCCGTCGCCGGCCGTCGACACCTCCTGTTCGACCACACAGCGGGAGCACCGGACCGTTGTCCTTGTGTTCGTGCTCCTCCAGGAAGAAGACGACCCAAGGTGAGCCGCCTCCGATCCATCTTGCGGAGGCAGCAGTGAGCGCCCTCTCCACTCCCCCGATTCTCTCTCTCTCTCTCTCTCTCTCTCTCTCTGACCGTTGCTTCTCCCGAACTGCGGGAGTTCTCCTCCTCAAGGTGTCAACCGTCCTCGATCTACTGCTCCTCCTACGTCTTCTGCGATGGCCTCCTCGCGTGTCGGCGCTGGTTGAGATGCTTGTGGGATTCCCGCATT
The DNA here is from genome assembly GCA_021605145.1 of Aegilops bicornis. Classification (NCBI taxonomy): domain Eukaryota; kingdom Viridiplantae; phylum Streptophyta; class Magnoliopsida; order Poales; family Poaceae; genus Aegilops; species Aegilops bicornis. Next base: position 535,883,631 of record CM038670.1, read on the forward strand.
TGATTTGCTAGGTATGTCTCTATTCTAGACGCTGCTCGTCTCTGATTTTCGTCTTCCTTTTCTTGCAGATTCGTCCATTTTCACCGGTGCCTCCTTCGATCTGCCCCTCTCGCTTGTCCATTCATGGATTTATAGGTAAGTAGCACACAGACTGCCAAACACCTATGACGCCCCACCTGATTCCAGCGAACGTGCCGGTTAAGTTATTGCAGATTCTTCTCTTATGTTACTGGTTTCTGTATGTTGTCCCCGTGGGTATGTGTGATGTGTACCTTAGTTGATACTGCTTGGTAGCCTTCTTATTGTTCAGGAAATGGTCACGGTTAGCTAGGTTTATTTGTTTGTTCATGTCAAGAATATTCTCATGTCTAGCTACATTCCAACAGAGGGATTTTTTTGTTCTCTATCTGGCTTTGTTGGGTACCTAACTGGTGAGCAGAGTCTTGGATGTAGCTAAATTCATCCAAAGTAGTTTTTTGTTGTCTTCCTTGTTTACTCCCATGCCTCGTTTTGTTCTATGTCAAGGAAGGATTTTTCTAACCTATGTTTTTTGGTTGGTGTTCGTTTTTCCTTGTCCTCGAGTGTAAGGAATGAATGTTGAGTCTGTGATATGATGGTTAGTATGGTATTGATTGTTTTCTTTGGATAAACTAAGTGGGCCTGGTCCATGATTAAGGATAAAATAGTTGCAGAGATCTTAGCATTAGTGTCATTGCAAGCTCTGGCTCCATTTTTAGCCTCAGATTCATGCTGAAGTGTCTAACAAATTAGGTGCCAATGTGGAACATGAGCAAATTTTCATCTGTAGACAAGGACCAGTTAGACGGATTCCTTAATTCCTATTTGGCTCATGCATTGCTTCTTATTTTTATTTGTACTATCATGTCATTTGTGGTTTATGGATTCCTTATTAGTTCTATGAGCCTTACAGGTTGTTGCTTTATTTTCTTTCTGGCTCATGCATTGCTTTTCTTTTTTATTTGTATTGTCGAATCATCTATAGTTAACTTATTGGTTATTAGGTTTAGGAGTCTGGTAGGCTGTACACTGCATGGGCCCTATAATCATATTTATTAACAAATAGATTTCGTATGTATAGTGTATTTGACTATGAAATGGGCCCTTTTTCCAATCTCAGTCGATGTGTTGTTAGTACTTATTTCTGCTCTGTTTTCTAGGTTTTGCAAATGGTAGCCTTGCAGGCTGTGCACCGGGTGATGAAGTCATGTACCTGGGGTAGGGTCATAGACCTGCCCAAAGGTACCCTCCACAAGGACACTCACAAGAGAAGCAGCCTTCCAGTCGACCTGGTAGGTTTCCACTCGACAGATTCAAAGACACTCGACCACGAAGACCCACTCGACCACCAGGAGTCCAAGAGCCACTCGGTACCCAAACGGTCTGTAGTTAAATAGTCTTTATGACCTTAATGACACTTTATGTATATGCGTTACCAAGAAAGCCTAGCTTTAACGCACCTTAAACCCTCTACTACGTGGGCTGGCTGGGGCCTGGCGCACTCTATATAAGCCACCCCCTCCACAGGTAGAAGGGTTCGCACCCTGTAACATACACGCATATAATCCAAATGACCGCCTCGGGCTCCGAGACGAGGGCTATTACTTCCTCCGAGAAGGGCTGAACTCGTAAATCCCTTGCGTATACAACTACTCCATAGCTAGGATCTTGCCTCTCCATACCTACCCCCATTCTACTTGTCGGACTTAGAACCACGACGGTTGGCGCCCACCGTGGGGCGGTGTTCTAGCGATTTGTTGAATAAGTTGGGATTCTTTCGATCTCGGCATCATGGTTTTGGTGGAGTTACGGTCGACGGCCACGAGATCCGTCTCGGTGCGCTCACGTTCGTCGCCGACGACTCCGCTTGGCTTCAGGAGGCTCCACTCGACGTGGACGCGCTCCCCGTCCGCGGGGCGACGCACTTTCGCGCGTGTGTCCGCGGCGTCCTCCTGCGGCAACCGTCGACCCAGTATGGGTCGGCTCCTGCGCTGTCTTCACTCCAAGTCTCCCACCGGCGCAAGCGTTCCGGTCGGTCGAGGCTTCAGCGGTGGGTGAGGCATGTGGTGGCCCGCCCGATCGGCCATCCCCAAGTCGCGCGATCGAGCCCGGCGAATATCTCTACGGCCTGCTCGACCGGGCTCAGAGAGACGGCGTCCAATGCGATAGCGATGACCCGGCGGCAGAGGTTACGATGGTTGATGGACCACGCGGTCCCTCGATTCACCCGCACCAACGAAGGTGGCGGTGGAGGCGATCCGGTGCAAGCCCACAAAGAGTACTTGCTCGAGCCCCTCACTTCGCTCCAGAGGGAGGAGCTTCGTCGTCGAACATGGATGCACTTCACACTCCTATCGTTGGAGAAACCCCGAGGCTCGCGCCTTGGAGGATGCGCGCCATTAACCAACTGGTTGAGCGACTCGACCGAGAATCTTCAGCGAGTACTGACGAGCGTACTGCGACCAAGGGTTCCAGAATCCGATCGACGCCACTCTTTCAACCGCCAACTCAGGTATATCGAACTCCAATTCAGAATTTAGCAGCCACCAGTATAGCGTAGTCAATTCAGCCTTCCCAAATGGAGGCGGGTAGAGGTTTGGCAAGAAATCAGGGATTTGCTCCGGCGGCAGGAGATCAAAACTCAGTTGTATCGATCGCGGAACAGGGTTCACAATCGATCCGTCGCTGCGAATTCATTCGATCGGCCCATAGTCCAAGATCGCCTACGAGGCGTGAGGAACGTGGGGGCGGCGTGATGATCAATACAAGGGTCATGGCAGTATGAGCACCGATTCGATCGCAACGATCGACGCCGAGTGCCCACTCCTCCCCAAGGGGTGGATCATCGCTCCTCGGCGGCGGGGCGATAGGCGGCAAAAGCGATTGCTAAGCGAAGAGTTCCAATGACCCTGTGGAACCGTGCTTTGATGCGAGATCTATTATCGTTCAAGGTTTGGTCGACAGAACAGAGCTCACCGAGACGGCCATGATAGAGATGTTCCTTCCAGCAGCAGATTTCATGTCTCGGGACGAGTGTTTCAAAGAGAGCCATCGGGGCGCAGTGATTCCTCCCAACTTCAGGTTGGCGATCGGAGTCGGCAAGTTCATCGGAGAATCCAAGCGACACTTGGCTTGAAAGATTACCGAGTGGCGGTTCAGATCGGGCGGTGGCAACGATGAGGTAGCCATGAAGCATTTGCCTCTTATGTTGGAGGGTTCAGCCGAGCGTGGTTGAATCGATTAGCACCCAGCAGTATTTACACTTGGGAAGATCTTGCCCGAGTGTTTGTCAGGACATTTGAAGGAACTAGCAAACGGCCAGCAGGTTTGACAGAGTTGCAGTCGTGTGTGCAAAAGTCGAGTGAAACTTTGAGAGATTATATCCAGAGGTGGATCACTTTGCACCACACAGTCGAAAATGTATCTGATCACCAGGCAGTCTGTGCCTTCAAAGAAGGTGTCAAGAACAGAGAATTGAGTTTGAAGTTTGGTCGAACCGGAGATATGACCCTGAGTCGGATGATGGAGATTGCCACCAAGTATGCAAATGGTGAAGAAGAAGATCGGCTCCGGAGTGGTAAATATAAATCAGTCGCCAATGAGACCGGCGGAGGAAATTCGGTCGAAGGTAAGCGAAGCCGAGCCGGCTCCGGAGAGGCCTTGGCAGTGACCCCAGGAAAGCTCAAGGGGAAACCCAAGGGTCCTTGGAACCCCAAGAAAGTGAAAGACCGGGATGGAAACGACGTGTTGGATTTGCCATGTCATATTCATACAAAGAAAGATGAAGAGGGTAAACTCATTTACCCGAAACATACCACTCAACAGTGTCGGCTCTTGATTCAGCAGCCCAAGGGAAACAACTCAAGGATAAGGATAAGGAGATGACAAAGTTGAGGACAGGGATGATAAAGTGATGGTGGATATCCCGTGTCAATTCTACCTCGATGATTTTTGCCGACGTAGAAAGCAAAAGACGATTGAAGGTTATCAATCGGAAGTAAACTTGGTTGCTCGGCGACTCCCAATTATCTGAAATGGTCTCGAGACCGCCATGACATTCGACTCACCGATCACCCGACGACATTGCCACCACCGGGAGGCAAGCATTGGTGGTCGACCCATTGTCGAAGGCACTCGATCGACCAAAGTCACGATGGATGGTGGTAGTGGCTTGAACATATTATACGCGAGACGTTGAAAGGGATGGGCATTCCGATGTCCGGACTCGATTACCCGATAACATGAGCTTCCACGAGTCATTCACGGAAAGAAGGCCGAGTCACTCGGCCAAATTGCTCTTGATGTAGTTTTGGTGATTCAAAGCATTTCCGAAAGAAAAGTTGACCTTTGAGGTCGTGGATTTCCGCAGAGCGTTTATCACGCTATTCGGGAGACCAACTTATGCACGCTTTCATGGCCCGACCATGTTACGTGTATCTTAAACTCAAGATGCTCGGTCCCAAGGGCGTGATCACTATCACGGGCAATCGGAAGAAGGCGGAAGAGTGCTTCCAGAAGGCTCTAAGATCGCCGACGCTCAGTTGGCAGTGGTAGAGCTACAATAGTATCAGAAAACTGCAGATCCGAGTGATTTGTTGCGAGCTAAGAAGCCCGCTACGGAGTCAGCATTCCAGTCGACTCGTGAGACGAAACAGGTTCACATTCACCCGACTGATCCCAATGCTGCTCCGACCAACATCTCAACAACACTCGACTCAAAATAGGAAGAAGCGCTCATCCAGTTCCTCCGTGAGAACTGGGACATCTTTGCATGGAAGCTCACGACATGCCGGGTGTTCCCAGGGGGCTGGCTGAGCATCGCCTACGAGTCGACCCAAAATTTAAACTGGTTAAAGAGTATCTTCGGCGGTCCGCCGTCCAGAAGAGAAAGGCCATTGGCGAAGAGGTGGCTCGGCTCTTAGCAGCAGAGTTCATCCGAGAGATCTACCACTACGAGTGGCTCACCAACGTTGTCATGGTCCCCAAGAAGGACAAGTCGTTGCGCATGTGCATCGATTTCAAGCATATCAATCGGGCCTGCCCGAAAGATCATTTCCCTCTTCCTCGCATCGACCAAATAGTCGACTCAGCTGCGGGATGCGAGAGGTTGTCTTTTTTAGACGCCTATTCCGGGTACCATCAGATCCGTCTGTATGGACCCGATGAGATTAAAATAGCGTTCATCACTCCATTCGGTGCTTCATTATGTCACCATGCCATTCGGTCTCAAGAATTCCGGAGCCACATTCATGAGGATGATTCGAAGTGTTTGCTCACTCAAATCCCCGGAATGTGGAAGCGTACATGGATGATATAGTGGTCAAGTCACGAAAGGGTTCCGACCTATTGAATCGACCTTGCTGAAACATTTGCCAATCTCGGAGGTATGATATCAAGCTTAACCCATCAAAGTGTACATTTGGAGTTCCCGGTGGAAAGTTACTCGGTTTTCGCTTACGAGCGAGGAATCGATGCTAACCTGTAAAAGGTTGGCACCATACTCGAATGAAGCGCTCGCGTGTGCATGATGTCGAAACTTACTGGATGCTTGGCCGCTTTAAGTCGATTCATCTCTCGCCTCGGTGAAAAGGCATTGCCTCTTTACCGACTGATGAAGAAGTCAGACAAGTTCGAATGGACTCTAGAAGTTGATGCAGCGTTTGCAGAGCTCAAAGCTCTGCTCTCCACCCAGCCGGTGCTTCTGCTCCAATCAAGAAAGAGCCTTTGCTGCTTTACATTGCAGCCATCGGACAAGTCGTCAAGACTGCATTTACGAGAGCGGAAGAAGAAGGAAAAGCCTTCAAAGTTCAACACCTAGTTTATTATCTTTACGAAGTCTTGACCCGTCAAAGCAAAGATACCCTCACTATCAGAAGCTTGTTTATGGGATCTATATGACCACGAAGAAGGTTGCTCATTATTTCTCCGATCATTCCATTACAGTCGTCAGCGACGCCCCTTTGTCGGAAATTCTTCATAACAGAGATGCAACTGGTCGAGTGGCAAAATGGGCGATTGAACTCCTACCCTTGATATCAAATTCGAGGCAAAGAAAGCCATCAAGTCCCAAGCAATAGCAGATTTCCTCGCCGAGTGGACTGAGCAATGACTTCCGACCCAAGTTCACTCGGAACACCGGACTATGTTTTTCGATGGTTCCAAGATGCTGAACGGTTACAGTGCAGGGGTTGTATTGGTTTCCCCGAGGAGATAGGCTCAAGTATGTTCTCTAGATTCACTTTGATTCTTCCAACAACGAAGCGTAATATGAAGCACTCCTATATGGGTTGCGCATGGCCATTTCACTTTCGGCGTCTGGCCGCCTTATGGTCTATGGCGACTCGGATCTGGTTGCTAATCAAGTGATGAAGGAGTGGGATGTCAGAAGCCCAGCTATGACAGGTTATTGTAATGCAGTGAGAAAGCTGGAGAAGAAATTCGAAGGGTTAGAGCTTCATCATATACCCCGACTGAAAAATCAAGCTGCGTGGCGAAGATAGGGTTCAAGATGGAAGCCATTCCCAGTGATGTATTTTTGGAACACATTCATGCTCCATCAGTGCAGGAGGATCCTTTCACAGAAGAAGCCCCGCAGCAAAAGAGTGCCAATGGTCCGACTGAAGTTGCGGTCCCAGCCGTGGTCGACCTGATTATGGAAGTGGTGGTCATCACTCCCGATCGACAAAGGCTGTACATCACATATATCCTAAGGAAATAGCTCTCAAAGAATGACGAAGAGGCTCGACAGATCGTCCGTCGATCCAAGGCCTTTACAGTGATCAAGGGACAATTGTACAGAGAAAGCGCAACTGGAGTCGGCCAGAAGTGTATCACGCCAGAAGAAGGTCGGATAATTCTTGAGGATATCCACTCGGGGACCTGTGGCCATCATGCGTCCCTCTCGGACCATTGTGGCTAAAGCATACCGGCGGATTTTACCGGCCGAAAGCAAATGAAATGGCAAAAGAAATAGTCGACAAGTGTGAAGGATGTCATTCTATTCTAACATGTTGCACAAGCCAGCCTCACCTTGAAGACCATTCCACTCGTTTGGCCTTCATTGTTTGGGGATTGGACATGATTGGACCGTTGAGAAGCTGGCGAAGCGGTTTCACCCATTTGCTAGTAGCAATCGACAAGTTCACTAAGTGGATCAAGCCAAACCCACCAAGAACCTCGATGCATGCAATCGCTATCGGTTTCATCGAGAGTTGATATTCAGATATGGAGTTCCGCATAGCATCATCACCGACAATGGGTCAAACTTCGATAATGACAAGTTCAAAGCCTTCGCGCCTCTCAAGGCACGCTGGTCGACTATGCTTCGGTGGCTCATCCTCGGTCCGAATGGACAAGCGTAACATGCAAACGGCCTCATTCTCAAAGGGCTGAAACCTCGGCTGATGCGTGATCTCAAACACGCAGCAGGAGCTTGGGTCGACAAATTTCCATCAGTTCTCTGGGGATTGAGGACCACTCCTAATCGGTCGACTGGGAGAACTCCATTCTTCCTGGTCTATGGAGCTGAAGCAGTTCTGCCGAGTGACCTGCTTCACAATGCGCCTCGAGTCGAGCTATACTCAAGAAGAAGCGGAACAAGCCCGGCAAGATGCGATCGACCTCTTGGAAGAGGAGAGAGATGGCCTTGATCCGCTCGACTATCTATCGCCAAGACTTGCGTCGATTCCATGCCGTAAATGTGAAGAGTCGGGCCTTCCAAGAGGGAGATTTGGTCCTCCGAGTGGATCAACAGAAACCACACAAGCTTGCTCCCACTTGGGAAGGTCCCTTCATCGTCACGAGAGTCCTCCACAACGGAGCGTATCATCTCTACAACGTTGATCGCCAGATCGACGAGCCTCGAGCTTGGAACGCGGAGCTGCTCCGCCCCTTTTACACTTAAAACTCACTCGGTTGGATGTAATAAAAAGTACTTTTGTAGTTTGTTTATCTAAGACAAGAATGTTATAATTTTCCCAGTGATTGTTATTGCTTTTTGTTGAAATTTCCCCCAGTGGGTGGCTTAGCTGCGAATCCGATTCGCCTAAGGGTGTAAAAATAATCCTTTCCGAGTGCGAGCAAGTCTCTCACTCGGGGGCTTAGCTGCGAATCCGCTTCGCCTAAGTATTCAAAATCCTACCGAGTGGCGAGCCAGCCTCCCACTCGGAGGCTTAGCTGCAGTCCAAGTACTCGCCTAAGTATTCAAAATCCTACCGAGTGGCGAGCCAGCCTCCCACTTGGAGGCTTAGCTGCAGTCCAAGTACTCGCCTAAGTATTCAAAATCCTACCGAGTGGCGAGCCAGCCTCCCACTCGGAGGCTTAGCTGCAGTCCAAGTACTCGCCTAAGTAATCAAAATCCTACCGAGTGGCGAGCCAGCCTCCCACTCGGAGGCTTAGCTGCAGTCCAAGTACTCGCCTAAGTATCCAAATCCTGCCGAGTGGTGAGCCAGCCTCCCACTCGAGGGCTTACAACAGCCCAAGGATTCGCCTTAGCATCCAAAATAATAAAAATCCTACCGAGTGGAGAGCAAACCTCCCACTCGGGGGCTTAGCTGCAGCCCAGTGCTCGCCTAAGTAATAAAAAACATACCGAGAGGAGAGCAAACCTCCCACTCGGGGGCTTAGCTGCAGACCAATGCTCGCCAATGTAATCTAAATAAAACCGAGAGGATAGCAAACCTCCAACTCGGGGGCTTAGCTGCAGCCCAAAGTGCTCGCCTAAGTAATAAAAATCCTACCGAGTGGAGAGCAAACCTCCCACTCGGGGGCTTAGCTGCAGCCCAGTGCTCGCCTAAGTAATAAAAATCCTACCGAGTGGAGAGCAAACCTCCCACTCGGGGGCTTAGTTGCAGCCCAGCGCTCGCCTAAGTAAGGAATTCATCCCAATCCGCAAGGACGACGAGGTGCAGGTCGACTGCCACCTCCTCCTTCGGAGCTCCGCCACAAGTACACGTGCGGTCCATCCCAATCCGCAAGGACGACGAGGTGCAGGTCGACTGCGACCTCCTCCTTCGGAGCTTCGCCACAAGTACAACGTGCGGTTTGTCCCAATCCGTAAGGACGACAAGGTCAGTCGCAGTCTGTGTTCCATCTCTACCCGCAGGATAGATGAAGCACAAGTCGACTGGAATTTCAACGGAATATCTTCCGAATGAGGAATAAAGTTCCCTCGAAGGCAAACAAAGCATGTTAAAGGAAAAATCAAGTTCGGATAAACGTCCTACGGATCCAAAGGTGCTCAGGCGTTAAGCATGTTAAAGTTTATCGGTTACAGAAACCACTCGACATTCCGAGGCAAATTTAAAGGCGACTTAGAAGTTTTTTACTCCTCCGGCGGAGGACTGGAAGGTGCAACAAACTGGTCGAGGTCGATTCCGTCGGCAATACGGGTAGCAGCTGCGATGAAAGTCTCCATGAAAGATCTAAAGTCGTGCTTCCTGGTATTGGCAACCTTGAGAGACACCAGCTTGTCCTCTTGCGCTTCTTTGCGGTGGACACGGACGGAGATAGAGCAACATCAGCACCACACCTAGCGTAAGACTTTTCCATTCTTGCACTCGACTTGGAATCTCATTCATCGAGTCATCGTGGATTCAAGATCATTCTCAAGAGTCTGCTCGGCGAGAGTCGAGTCGATCCGCGACATCGCAACTTTCAATCGAGCAAGATAATCCACCACGCTTAGCAACGCGAGACTCGATCGGAGCACATTCATAGCAGCTTCATTCTTCACAGGAGAGTTGATGGGGTCCAAGCTGGTTTCCACTCGACTGGTTTCTTCTTCAAAGTTTTGGCAGAATTCTGAAAACATAGCTCAGACTCAAAATAAAGATCATGTGATGAGCCGGTGAGAGCAAGACAGTCAGATAAAAGAGATTACCTTCAAGCATGAGAAACAACTTTTTGGCGAGCCCTCCAAGATAAATCTCCAGGTCGTTTCGCTTCCCCGCCAGTTGGCCAACCTTGTCAGACAGAACAATCTTGTCGTTCTTCAGTCGACTAACTTCCTTGTTAGCCGCGTCAAGAGAGGCTTTCAGCTTGGCATTTTCATCTTCGAGTTTGTCGACTGAGGCAAGCTTCTCTTCAAATGAGCTTTGTTTTCTCCAAAGCCGCCTTATCGTGCCTCTGCAAGGTCAAGGTCCTTCTTCTTCAAAGTCTCTTCCAGTTTATCCGCAAAGCAACAATGAGAACAGAGTTGAGAATGAGCAGAAAAACAAAGACAACAGAAAAAATTCTCACCACCATACCTTTTGCTTCATCCTTTGCCTTCGCAAATTCTCCCGAGCAAGCTTCAAATCAAGGTTGAGCTGGATCTGCTTTTTCTCTAACTCAGTATAGCGAGCCACAAGCTCGCAAGATTTCTACAAAGAGTCAACCAACGAAAGACATCAAAGACAGATCACTTCCGAGTGACTAAGGAAAAATAGTAGCATTTCTAAGACTACGGTCGAATCAAAACATTCGACAGTAGTCTCGGGACTACACCGGCCGGGTGCACTCAGCGTTCCCCCACTGGTTTACCAATTTGGTTCGATCGACCGACCAAAAGAGGCAAAAAGGTTATGATTCTAAAACCATGGCTAATTGTCGCCGGTCACCGCAGTAAAAAAAGTTCTTTAGACTATAGTCGATCGACGCAATCGACCATAGTCTCGGGACTACACCAGTGGGTGCACTTAGCGTGCCCCCACGGTTTATGGTTCCATTCGACTTGGTCCGTCTGTGTCGTGTTAAGAAGATCACTGCATAAAGACTATAGCCGACTGCACACAGTCGACCATAGTCTCGGGGACTACACCCAGTGGGTGCACTCAGCGTGCCCCCACAAAAGTTCAATCGACACACACACACACACTCAGTGGGTGTACAGATATGGAAATATCCAGAAGGAAGCAGTTTCAGGTAGCATCTCCTAACAAAGCAAGTAACGACTGACTTACTTGGACATTGCTCTGGAGAGCTGAACTAGCATCATAGGCCGCCCGACTAGCCTCTCGGGCCGCTTTCACCTGCTCCATCATGATCCCTGCCTGGCGTATGGCCTCCTTAGCAAAGACTTACTTGGTCTTCCGGACGTGGTGTGTAGCAAAGAGAGATGGTGGATCAGCGATCGACGAGTGGGTCGGCCACTTGTCGCTGGTACAAATAAAGACATGTAAGTCCGAGTGGGGTTGCCTCCCTCCGAAATCAGCGTCTCAGGAATCGCCACGACTTGAGCAGCCTTGCCAGCAGGCACTTTCTTGTTCCTCCTCTTCCTCAATGGCGCTTCCTCATCATCATCGGGGAGATCAATGACGTGAGGCGGAACTACAAGAGAGATCCAGAAGTAAACATGGAAGCTCCAGTCGACTAAAAGCGAAACCTCAGGTTGGAGGTGACCGCATCCTCCATTTCCTGATCTTCCTGCTTGGCTGAAGTCTCGGAGGTAGCGGCGCTGAAGATTTCAAGAATCGACTGATCAGTCATCAAGTCGACCAAAAGTTCACTCATGTTGAATAAAGAAATACAAGGTTCTGTTGGTTACCCGGAGATGGTGGGGATGACCATTCGCATCTTGGGCAGGGCCTTCGCCGGCTTTGACGACGTCGCTCGAGGTTGCTTCGGCGTTTTCTACCGGGCGCGGGAGAAGTTGTCCTAGGTCGCTTCGTCGACTGACCGGTGGGCACAACAGTTTTACCGCGTCCGGCCGCCGGGTCGTGTGTCAACTTGGACCTTCCCTCCGAGCGAGGAGGATCGACGTCTTCCTCCTCTTCCTCCTCCTCTTCCTCATCATCAGAGTCATCATCCTCCTCGTCCTCCTCGCTGTTGGACTCCCATTCCTCCGGACTCCCACCTCCACTTCCTTCTTCTTCTTCGACTGTTTCTTGCGCCCCGTTGGGCACCGAGTACATCTCAGTGGTGACCTAGAAGACAACAAAACAAGGTGAAAGTCAGTCGACGAATTGGCATCAAAACAGAATGAATGCAGCAGAATCACAGTCGGAGATAAGTGGTTGTACCTTGTCTGGTTCGTAACTACGGTCGAGTGGTGGAATCCTCCTAGCTCCGCGAGGGTTGTCTTTATTTCCTGTGATGGCAATCATCCACCTCTCCAATATGGCGTCATCAAGCTCCTCCGGATGGACCCGAGTGGTATCCTCCGTGCAGTACATCCACATCGGATGACCTCGGTATTGGAGTGGCTGAATACGCCGTGGAGAAAAACCTCCAGAGATCCATGCCGGTCACCCCATCGCGAATAAGCTGGACTACACGCTCCATCAAAGAACTTTACTTGGGCCTTCTCCTCTGGTAACACCTTCGTGGAAGATGGCTTGTTCACTCGACTCATGGAGAAAGGAGGGAGCCCGGTCATCGCCCAGACATCGGCTGGTCTTGGCAAGAAAACCAGGTCGATCGCCACCCTCTAACCGAGTCGGGGAGAGTCATAGCTGGAAAGGCGCTCTTCCCCTCATTTGGACCCCGAGTCCCCACACATCTGGATTACTTGGGTCCTCTCGTCATTCGGGCTCGCTTTTCTTCACCGTCTGAGAGCGACAGTGAATATGTGCTTGAAGAGACCCCAAGGCGATCGACAACCCAAGAAATTCTCGCATAGCGAAATGAAAGCAACAAGATACACAATGGAGTTTGGGTGAAATGGTGGAGTTGCGCCCAAAAAAGTTCAAAACCCCGGAAAAAAGGATTTGGCGGCAGAGAAAACCCCCTATCTACGTGGGTGGCGGGAGGACGACTCACCCTCTTCAGCTGCGGTTGCCACTCCGTGCGGAAGCCTCGCCGACCCATGGGGAATCAGTCCTTCGTTGGCGGATCGGTGAGATCTTTCTCGGTGATGGTCGAGCGGATCCGATCTCCTTGGACCCAGCCTGCGGCAGCTTGGACCGCGAAGAGGAGCCGCCTGACTGGCGCTCTCCTTGGCCTTCGCCGCCTTCTTCGCCCGTTCCAGGCGGCGGTCTTGTCCTTCACCATGCTCGCTTGGCGAGAAAAGTACCGAGCTTCTACCGGATGTACGAAGAGCGCGGCGAGAAGGTTTGGAGGCGGAGAGAGGAGAAGTCTGAGGTCGCACTGTTCAAAATGCCCTGACCAGCGCTTTATATGGGGCCGCTTCCGAGTGGCTGACCAGTAGGCCCAGGAAATCCCGTCGCAATCCCGCAACAGGCGCGCGCACGATACGTGGCGAAAAAGGCGGCGCTAAGATCGAGGCGTCATCGTCTTATCCCATCCGAGTGTCGCGGTTTTCTCCGCTTCGCGCGCTTCCCAAAATTCGGATCCCACGAAATCCGCTAACCGCAGAGCAACTCGTCAGATAAAAGATTTTCCTCCGATCCGTCCTCGGAAATCCTCAGGTTCATAAAGTTCACTCGACAAACATGAAGAATGGATCAAGGCGACTGAAGTTGATGCCATCACTAAAAAGTCGTTGATCCAGAGTAAGACGCACTCACAACACGAAGAACAGGTCGGAAAGCTTATCAACTCCTTCCTCACTCAAACCTCGATCCATTCGAAGGCTAATGATGAAGTCATGTACCTGGGGTAGGGTCATAGACCTGCCCAAAGGTACCCTCCACAAGGACACTCACAAAAGAAACCTTCCAGTCGACCTGGTAGGTTTCCACTCGACAGATTCAAAGACACTCGACTACGAAGACCCACTCGACCACCAGGAGTCCAAGAGCCACTCGGTACCCAAACGGTCTGTAGTTAAATAGTCTTTATGACCTTAATGACACTTTATGTAAGGCGCTACCAAGAACGCCTAGCTTTAACGCACCTTAAACCCTCTACTACGGGCTGGCTGGGGTCTGGCGCACTCTATATAAGCCACCCCCTCCACAGTAGAAGGGTTCGCACCGTAAACACATACGCATATAATCCAGTCGACCGCCTCCGGCTCCGAGACGTGGGGCTATTACTTCCTCGAGAAGGGCCTGAACTCGTAAATCCCTTGCGTATACAACTACTCCATAGCTAGGATCTTGCCTCTCCATACCTACCCCCCATTCTACTGTCAGACTTAGAACCACGACACCGGGCTTATCTGAAAGTGTACACGTCTTGCTAGCTCCCCACTAGGTTTCTAGGGTCAAACCCATAGATGAACATAGACGGTCACGATAGAAGGCTGGGCACATCAAACAGCCAAAACTCCCCACAGTAGTCCTGCTGCTTGCATTGTGCTTGGGTTCAAATATTTCGCCTGAAAGTTTTCTTGCAACTATAGAATTATTTAGAGTACAGTTCCCGGACCTTATTACTCTCATGTGTTCTTTTTGTAGGTGTGTGGAAGTACAAGTACGCTATGGCTAACTTGTTCCCTCTTTTATTGTTGTTGTCGTGTCCTATCTCAGGTGTTCTCCGGCTGAAATTAGGCTGCTCCTGCCATGTCTATCAGTAAAATGCCTCCTTCCATGATAAAGCAGCCTACTCGTAGGTACTCACATATGGTTGAATCATTGGTTATTCTTGCTTTTTTTAGTAGTGATTTGGTGCACCAATAAATAGATGTTGCTACTATCTTAGAAAGTTTTAGCATGTGACAGGGGATCAAAACTTTATTTGTTGTTTGTGTGCTTCCTAATTTTTTTTGTAGGTACAAATCTGGGTGTCGATTCTGCCTCACCTTTCTAGCCGGCAGTGGTTCGGTTTGCTGCAGGTTCTCTCAGTGTTCAGGTACCTGATTTTACCCCTCCCCCGTTTATTTTACTTAGGTCTGATACATTCTAGGTATAGTTTGTTGTCGAATGGATTCAGAATAGTTGTACTGGCATAAAAAATTGATGGTAATGTATCGACACATTCCAAGTGTAGAATTACTTTATTATGCAAAACAAAGATAATTCTCGGTAGAAATATATTGTCAAATGTGTGCTGCAACTGTAATTAGAGATCGAGGTCGGATCAGTATTTTGGTTTTTGTATTAGCAATTTCTTTTATTTAGGAAGTTAGTACCTTTCTTAGTGTGTGTACAGTACTTCATAGATGTTTACTTTGGTGCCTGCTATTGGTCATAGTCATAGGGATGATATTTACCTTACTAAAAGGGTAATGGCTCATTACATTGTTAATTAATTCCAGCTGCTTGGTTCAGTGCCGTACAATATGATGCAGAGAACACTATAGTAGTTTTTAATCAGAGAAAGCACTTGATAGGAAGGGATTCGGAAAAAGCAACTATAGATAGGGCGAGCCTTGCATATATAAATGAAAAGAATGGGATAAAGCTTTCTATCATTATTATTAACAGCAAAATCTCAGAAAGAATGCACCAAACAAATAAATGTCTAGCACATAGATGAAGCTATTTAAATGTTTAACATGAATGAACTGGTGACACAAAATATTTTTCACTATAGAACTGCAGGTTAGAATACCATGCTATTTATTTTCTTTTTTGAGTTGAAAGTACCATGCTATTTTTTTGGGCTCCGGTCTTCGGTTCTCTGTTTTTCTGCTCACCCCTATCCAGAATAGATATCAAGGTTTAGTATATCCCTTAGCTTTCTCATTGATAAGAATTTCTTAGAAATGTTTCTTATATGCTATTTTCCAATTAAAGAGAAACATCAAGCATCTAGCCCACAAGAGCTCAGTCTAGCAATTTCTTATAGGCGACGTCTTCCTGCAGTTCGACTCCAGCCTAGCAGGGCATGGGTGATTTCAGCCACTCCACCGGTAATTAAGCCACCAGGTAGTGCCCACTTCTCCCTCGCGCCATCTCCCTGCCCTCCCCGTGTCATGCTGTGCCGCCGGCAAGAGAACCACCAAAGGATAACGGGATTCAGAAGCAGGGTATCTCTGTCTCCCGTTGGGCTGCCGGCAAGAGCACCAACAAAAGAAATTGGGGTGCAGAAGGAGATCCCATGTATATCCATAGAAAGATGTTGATAGCTTGAATATGATTTATGATTTTTACTAATTAACTGTATATTTGCTCTAGCTGAGTTGTCACTTGTCAGGCCACAAGTTTGTTCTGACTTTGTAATCATACACTAATGGAAAACATGCAAGCAGTACAGTATAGTTGATTATTTCTTCTCTATAAAGTGTAGCTTATGTTATATACTCTGTAATCCGTACTGAACTCAAGCTGTGAAATTAGTAGGACAAGATAACTATTGAACTGGTAAATAGCTCTTGAGCATGGTTAAATAGCAGTACTACTATTTGTTTGTTAGCACAGGTGTGAGCTCTCCTATTAACTAAACAACATCATACAAAAGGAAGGAGATCTACGAAAGACACAGCTTCCTGAAACTGTAGTAGAAAAAAGTAAAATGAGCATATGTACGTGAGCCTGTATCATCTGATCGGAAAGCAAAAAAAAAAACAAAGTTGCTTGAGTGGGCATACAGTTCTGCTTAGTAGGCATTCAGTTCTTCTTAGTAGGCATTGATAATGTACTAAGCTGTTGATATCAGAGCTCAGTCTTGGCGTCCCTAAGGTATATGAAAGCCGGCCGTCGTTGCAGGGGCGTATGGCGGCGAGGAAGCGGCGGCGCGTGCCTACAACCTGGCGGCATTGAAGTACTGGGGCCATGACACCATCCTCGACTTCCTGGTACCGCTTCCAAGCTACTCCTCAGTGTGTTGATATTATTCATTGACACGGAGGCATGCCTAGGACTTGCACAATGCAAGCACACGTACCTGACTTCTTAATTGGATTTTGACGAACCTTTTGCAGCTGTCTAGCTACGACCAAGAGTTGAAGGAAATGGAGGAGCAATCCAGGGAAGAGTACATCGGTTCGCTCCGGAGGTACACAAATAACTGCAAATTTTGACAAGTAGTTCTTTTCAGTTAATTGTGCTGATTATGAAATACCAATTAAAAGTTATTTTTCTTGCTATAGGGTTACTAAATGAGTAGCAGTAATATCCATTGCGGAGATGATATCCATATTTTATTGTGTTGCTACTACTTTCCTTCATTTTTCTATCCTGCATTTCCAATATACATCATACATAATACATTTCCAGTCTCGAAATCGGTAGACAGGAAAAAATAGCTAAACATGGTTGTGAAGTTTTGCCTGTTTTTTGGACTGAAGACATATACCATCTGTTGTAGCTCTAAATGCATACTGTTCTGTTTCCTTGGCAATCTTTGGAGAATATATATATATTGTAGAGACAGTAATATTTGTGCCTTGTGAGAATAGGTCTGCTGTCAAGTGACATCATGCAACATAGATTTAGAACGAAGAGTAAGATATGTTTCTGTACAGCGACTACTGGATTGATAGTACAAAATAAATAGCTTGAATGGATTTAGCATTAAGAACAAAATAAGATACGGAAATTCTAAAGCTACCCTTCTTGTGGATCGACTGATAAATCCATGTATAATATTTTGAGAAAGAGTTAAATCCGTATATGCTGTTTGAGTGCCTTTTAATTAAGATACTAGACTATGTTGGTACACATATATTTGGATGCTTGTGATTGGCTGGAAAGAACTGAAACTTGGATTTGTTGTTGGACTAAACTGAGTAGTCATAGCCTTTTGGCTGATGCTTCAGTATACCAAAACACTTGCTATTTTTCATGTTCTTGTACGTGATGGGTTTAGGACACAAATAATTATTTGTTTTATTTACGAAAAACTTTTGCTTCAAGATTACAGTATGTTGAATGCCTTTCGTGCTTGGTTAAAATATAAGTACTGCTTATATGTGATTTCAATTCAGCTTGACCAATTTTCTTTGCTCTGCTTTTTCCCTCCCTCTCCACTCAATATGGCCATATTCAAAATAAAATGCACATTAACACTTATGGGAGTAACCGATATTTTATTTTTGTTGGGACTGTTCTCTCTAGGTCTGCATTGATCCCACTCTCTTGCATTTTTGCTTTCACAATTAATAGAACTCCAGTAATAAAACCACATTATGAAATAATCAGCGATGATGTTTACATCAGTGATGATGAAGGTATGGGTGTATATATAGAGTACCAGCGTCGTTGTCTCTAATTCCTATTAACGATGTTGTATTCGACGCTGGTTGTCTCAAATATTCAGGTAAGCGCCGCCATAAACGCCAACGTGCCAAAAAGACAAGGGGCCGAGCTCCATGTAGCGAACCATGTCTTTGTGAGAGGACCGTAACAAGAGGTAGCATGCTGGCCTTATGCCATTGTTCAATACTTTGCATATTAAATGAACTCTTACACCATTGTTCAATAGATTGTTCTTCGCATGTTAAACTGAACTCTTACGCATAGGACCAATATGGTGCAAACTATGGGGCAAACCATCGCTCACTATCAACAAGCGGTCAATTAAAAGAACATAACCGTATTATCCATGATTTTTTTCTATGGCTTGATTGGTTAAACCAAAAACTCACAGCAGGTTCATGTGACGTGCCATGTGAGAAGTTGAACGACAAGACAGTCAAGTGAAGTTATCAAATAGTATGTGTTAGTTGAACTGTATAGGTTCCTTATCTCTCACTGGCGCTCTGGCTTGATTTTGTTGTCTAACTCTACTCTCTGTATCTAACTTAATGTGAATTGATCGTCCTGCCTTAGCTTTGGAACAAAGAAATGTTTCCCTTTTATTATGAGCCTCCAGGTCATTTGTTCAACTGATTAAATATTTCCTACTCACCTTGCTTTTGGTATACCCAACATTGTTCTTGATTTACTTCTGGAACAAAATATATGTTTCTCCTTATTCATGAGCTTCCATATCAACTGTTCTACTGAATAAATATATCATGCTTGCCTTTCTTTTGGTATATCTAATTGCTTTGCCCTTTGGCATATATAGCTTTGCCAAAATTGTACGTACTGGACTTGGTTATCCTGCCTTTTTTATGATACATCCTTGATGTAGTGAGATAATCCATCCGGACCAATCTGTGTAATTCCCTTTGGGAATACTAAGCACTTTGATTAAATGCTAGGACAACGCGATGAGCCAGGCGCCCCGCGCGGATATTATAACTGCTCTGTCATGTATGACATTTGTTGCCTATTTTGGTATGATCAAATTTTATGAAAACATCGCCGTACAAAGTAACGGAAGGTTTAGATCACATGTAGTGAACCATGTCTGTGACAGGACCTTGACGAGTGATAACACCCTAATCTCCATTGCTTGCATTTAGAAATCTTTTTCAAACGATTGATTAAACATATAGAAGCAAAGAATTTTTATTGATAAACATATAGGTCCACGGTTGGGTAGTTTCGACTTCCTTTGACATGAATGTGTCTATCTAGGTGAATTGAACATTTCCCCATCCGAAATCAAGCAACTACTTGATTCTGCCTTATAATCTCACATGTCGATGTTGAACTACATAATGCCTTCCTTGTATCACATGTGAATTTTTCTTCTTTTATTTTGTTATCCCGTTTGAATGCTATGTTAAAGCTGAATTTCTACTAACTTGAGCATTAACCGCTTGACCACAGCGTTAAGACCGGCACCCTCGCGCCTCCTGATCTAGTATCTTGAGACTTTGGGAGCATGCACGGTGCCACGACTTGACTTGAACGAAATGATGAGTGCGTAACGAATTGTCGAGTAAGATTTAACGGCGCGGCCACCGGACGAGACTGGGATCAGTACTACTTGCTGCTGTAAAGGCAGCGCAGAGGGTATCGTCGGAGGAAAGCAAGGCCAGGCCAGCGAAATGGACGCACACCCAACACAACTATTCGTTCGCGTTCGCGTTCGCGCCAAGCTAGCCAACGGCCGACGCGAATGATTGCAACATACATGGTGGAACATGGCGCCCATCTGCACGGCCGGGGCCCGGCTGTCTGAGCTGCTTTCCTCCAGAGAATGATCTTCAGAAGATTCTTGGCTAGTTTTCTAGGGTGGCTCATGGCCTCCATGGAATCCAATATGTATATAATGTATCCGGCAGGCTGCCACCAGTACCACCACCGCGCCCTGCGAGTGCCCTCCACTTGTGGCATCCACTCGCACTCACCCTCGCTCTTACCCAGTGTGCATACTCTGCTGCATAAGAGGAGGAAGAAGCCCTGGCCTGAGCTGAAACATCTGACACGATGAACCATCAGGTTTTGCCTCTGCTTGGCGTAAGCTTCTTCTTGGTCACATGCGTGGCGGCCGCTGCAGGGGCCGACCGGCGGCCGTACATCGTGCAAATGGACGTGTCGGCGATGCCGACGCCGTTCACGACGCACGAGGGCTGGTACACGTCGGTGCTGTCGTCGCTGGCCGGCAGGGACGAGGAGGCGGCGCCGGAGCACCTGTACACGTACGCGCACGCCATGCACGGCTTCAGCGCGGTGCTAACCGCGCGGCAGCTCGCCGAGATACAAGGGATGGAGGGGCACGTGACCGCCTTCCCGGAGACGTACGCGCGGCTCCACACCACTCGCACGCCGGAGTTCCTCGGGCTCACCGGCGGCGGCGCTGGCGCTGGCGGCGTCTGGCCGGCGTCCAAGTACGGGGAGGACGTGATCGTGGGGATCGTCGACACGGGCGTGTGGCCCGAGAGCGAGAGCTTCAGCGACGCGGGCATGACGACCAAGGCCGTGCCGGCGAGGTGGAAGGGCGCGTGCGAGGCCGGCAAGGCCTTCAAGGCCTCCATGTGCAACGGGAAGCTCATCGGGGCGCGGTCCTTTAGCAAGGCCCTCAAGCAGCGCGGCCTCGCCATCGCGCCGGACGACTACGACTCGGCCAGGGATTACTACGGCCACGGCTCCCACACCTCGTCCACGGCGGCCGGCAGCGCCGTCAAGGGCGCCAGCTACTTCGCCTACGCCAACGGCACGGCCACCGGCATCGCGCCCATGGCCAGGCTCGCCATGTACAAGGCAGTCTTCTCGGGCGACACCCTGGAGTCCGCGTCCAGCGACGTGCTGGCCGCCATGGACCGAGCGATCGCCGACGGCGTCGACGTCATGTCGCTCTCGCTGGGCTTCCCTGAAACTTCCTACGACACCAATGTCATTGCCATCGGGGCCTTCGCCGCCATGCAGAAGGGAATCTTCGTTACGTGCTCAGCCGGGAACGACGGCTCAGACGGGTACACCATCATGAACGGCGCGCCCTGGATCACCACCGTCGGCGCGTCGACCATCGACAGGGAGTTCACGGCGACCGTCACGCTCGGCAGCGGCAGCGGCGGCAAGAGCATCCACGGCAAATCTGTGTACCCGGAGCACACACCGATCGCCGACGCCGACCTCTACTACGGCCACGGCAACAAGAGCAAGCAGAAGTGCGACTACTCCAGCCTGAGCCGCAAGGAGGTGAGCGGGAAGTACGTCTTCTGCACCGCCGGCGAGAGCCTCAGGGAGCAGATGGACGAGGTGCAGGGCGCCGGCGGCCGCGGGCTGATCGCCGCCAGCAACATGAAGGAATTCCTGCAGCCGACTGACTACGTCATGCCGCTGGTGCTGGTCACCCCGTCAGATGGCGCCGCTATCCAGAAGTTTGTGACGGCCACCAAGGCGCCCAAGGTGAGCATTCGGTTCGTCGGCACGGAGCTCGGCGTCAAACCGGCACCGGCCGTGGCGTACTTCTCCTCCCGCGGGCCGACCCAGATGAGCCCGGCGATCCTGAAGCCAGACATCGTCGCGCCGGGGGTGGACATCCTCGCGGCATGGGTGCCCAACAAGGAAATCATGGAGATCGGCAAGCAGAAGCTCTACACCAAGTACATGCTCGTCTCCGGCACGTCCATGGCGTCGCCGCACATCGCCGGCGTGGTCGCCCTGCTGCGGTCTGCACACCCCGACTGGAGCCCGGCAGCCATCCGCTCGGCCATAATGACCACGGCCTACGTGAAGGACAACGCCAACAACGTCATCCTCAGCATGCCAAATCGATCACCGGGGACGCCCCTCGACTACGGCAGTGGCCACGTGAGCCCCAACCAGGCCACAGACCCCGGCCTGGTGTACGACGCGACGGCAGATGACTACGTCAACTTCCTCTGCGGCCTCCGCTACAGCAGCCGCCAGATAGCGGCCGTGACCGGCCGGCGAAACGCCAGTTGCGCCGGCGGTGCGAACCTTGACCTGAACTACCCATCGTTCATGGTGATCCTCAACCACACGACGTCGGCCACCCGGACGTTTAAGAGGGTCCTGACCAACGTCGCCGGCTCGGCGGCAAAGTACAGCGTGTCGGTGACGGCTCCGGCAGGGATGAAGGTGACGGTGACGCCGTCAGCACTGTCTTTTGGAGGCAAAGGCAGCAAGCAGGGGTTCAGTGTCACCGTGCAGGTCAGCCAGGTGAAGAGAGCAGGAGATGATTACAACTACATTGGAAACCATGGCTTCTTGACCTGGAATGAGGTCGGAGGAAAGCATGCTGTCAGGAGCCCAATAGTCTCGGCATTTGCTCAGTGAGGAGAAAGACCTGCCAACATAGCAGGAGCAGAAATAAAGGATGACCATACGAAAACAATAAATTATATAATACTGACCAGAAGAAGTAATACATAGACTGAAAGCAAAGGAGGAAAAACACACCAGGGTACTGATGATGTCAAGTGTATTTAGCCTCTGTAATTTATAAATTTGTAAAAAAAAAAATCTCAACAAATCACATTTGGCCTAAAATGAGCTAGCAACACATATTCCACCAGTTTGATTTGCTTCAAATATGTAAATCTCTAAATGTAATAGGGTGTGAAATTATAAGCATTATTACATGCTTGTTTGGAAATCTCAAATGGCTGGTATGTTCTTTATAAAGAACAGTGATCGGTACCAGTATACACCATACATAGGTTATTTGTGCATAAGAAAAATGATGAAAAGTGATTGTCTGCTTTTCCAGATATATTGATATTTCCATGACAGATACAAATAATACTTCAGAAAAGGGCAAAGTGGATGATTTTTAAAATACATATGAATGATCCATGTCCTAAATCCGGAAAAGAAGTGTAAGCACCTGATACACCACCTGTGTCTAAAGCTTCACGCCAGTACCTTCGAAACCACGTGTAGCATTAGACTGAATTTTAAGTAAAGCCCACACAACTTCAGAGCTCCAAACTGAATACCGTTGGAGAAAATAGGCTCATAGTTTCACAAATAGAAACTTCAGCAAAAATATTCTCTAGTGCAGCCCCATCACCATTGGTGTCTGCAAATTGATTTAAGTCAAGCAGCCATCAGACGACCACCAGAACTTTGATCTCCATCATGTGGCACTTGATGTGTTTCAGCTGCATTTAGGTGTACCTGAACATTCTGGTGATCGCGGAAATTCCGATCATATTACTATGCTATACCTCCTCACAAAGCTATTCGACATAGCTCAAACTCTGAAAGGCACGGTAAATGTATGTAGCCAACTAGCCAACAGTACCACTGTAGGAGCAGCTGCAATGTGCTACTGTCCACGAAAAATGAGATAATGGAATTAATTCAGTTGGATATTATCAATAATAAGCAATTCAATCTCTAAGGAACCCAAGTCTACTGTATCCTACCATTGGTTCCACTCAGCCCACTCGGAGCCACTTGCTATGCACTAGTCTTCAGCATGGAAAGATTAAAAATCTATGGCACCAGTCTGTTGATACCGCCTGCCAAAGTACTTACCAATATTCCTGCACTTAATCTAAACTATTTTTCTTTGTCAGCTTTTACCTTAGTGTGTGGGTCTTCTTTGTCAGCCCAAGGAGAGCTAAACATTACATCCTAGGCAAGCTAAAGGGTAATAAAAAGAAGTTCTGCATGATAACCAAGGTTTAGCTTGTTGAGTCTAGATATATATTGCAGATTAGAGACAATAAATAATAGGAGCACAAGGTTAATAAAACATGCCTTGAAGAGTTACCTGGGACAATTAGCTCAGTATTAGCAGCCCCACAGAAACAACAATTGCACTGACATAACAGAGAGAAACCTTTTCAGAAGTAAAATTCAATAGGTTAGATCTTAGATGCTTCTGTATACAGGAACTAAATGATTAAGTATTTACTCTAGCTCTGAAAAATAGCACGAAATTTTTAATACATAAGGGGTGCAAAAGAAGAAGAAAAGACATAAATGTGAGGCACATAAAGTAAAGTATAAGAAAAAACTTAATTTGACCTCATTTAACAAAATATTTCTAAGGGCCTTAAATATTCGACCCTGTTTCACATCAATGATAACAATCATGATTCATTACAACCCTCAAGGTAAAATAAAGAGGTCCAGCAATCCTTTTTTTTTCAGAAGTACATGAATATTTACAGTAAGCTGTGTAGCTAAGGGATAACAAGAAGCTCAAGTTGTAACTCCAACTTTACCTTCCCTACTCTTTCCACTAGCTGGCAGTGAAAAATCAAGTATCTGGAATATGAATTTGGACCAAGTAACAATATAAAATTGTAACCAAAATGGTCACTGCTCCAAGAAAGAATTCTCGATGGCCCTCACATAAACGGCTTTTGGCAGAGTTCCAGTAATACTATGTATTTTCTCTCCATCCTTGAATAGTAAAACAGTCGGAACCCTCTCGATATTGTAGGAGTTTGCAGTTTGTGGGTAATCATCAGTGTCAAGCTTATAGCATTTTATCCTTCCAGCGTACTCGCCCGTAATCTCGTCGACAATTCGATGGACCATTTTACAAGGTCCACACCATGAGGCCCAAAACTCCACAAGCACAGGTACATCACTGCATATGACATTTTGGTTCCAGGAACATGCAGTGATTGCTTCAGCTGTACAAATGGAAAGAACACTACCGTTACATATCTTCTCTATACGTGCAGACTAAACTCCCAAAGAACTAAAAACAGATGAAGTTAATTAACAGAGTTCAGAAAATCGAACATGTGAAAGAAGTGTGTAGGTAGGTACTAGTCTTCACTGAGGTGAATCACAGAGATTAACTAAGCTAATTGGTTCTTGTATGTTCTAAAAAGGAAGGATCTACGCAATAGTGCAGCTTGTACGAACTCACAGTCTGGCAGTACCATGATAGTGAGCGTGAGTTATGACGCTATGGCTTTATAATGTGTAGCAGTGCAGCAAAATAACACAATGAGGCCAGGCGTACAATGCGTACTAGTAATTTCCACCATGTTTACCAATGGAACAAGCAATCTAAGAACTGAACATGGGGCTGTATTTTCCTAGACACTAGTAGCACATCAGCGATTAGCTCACACACATTGACACACCAACAACCAATCTAAGCACTGAGAACGCTTCAATCCTCAAACAGTGACATACTTCAATGAGAAGCCTATTCGAACATAAAGTTGAATTTTACAGCGAGGAATTGGGATTGCCAAGGCACACGGTGCAACTTTGCAACATATTCAAGCAAGTGGCCCGAACTTAATATATATGATCAAGTCTTCTATCCTGTACTAGCAAACTACCTGCACTAAGGACTAACAAGAAATCATACGAGAAACGAAGACATGGCTGGCGTCCGAGTGAAACGGAAATGGAACTAGCGGTTGAGGAGCGAGCCACGAACTGAAGCTTAAAACGGGGATCACCCAGCGAGGAAGCCCTTACCGCCGGTGGAGTAGGCGCAGCTCACCCTCGCTGTCCTCGAGCGAGTCGTCAGGCGCCGGATCCGGGACGCGGCGTCCGGCCGGTGGGCCCACCGGCGGGCGGAGGAGGAGCCGTACCCGTAACCGACCCTCTGGCGGATGGGCGCGGCGGCGGCGGAGGGAGACAGCAGCGCCGTGGCGCAGCAGAGGTGCCGTGAGGCCGCGGCGGCCATGGTTTGAGGAATTTGAGAGCTGGGGAGTCGTGGCGGAGAACGTGGTGGGTGGAAACTTACGAGACGCACGCAGCAGGCAGCACGCGGTCCGTTCGAGCTCATTATGTTGGACGGCCAAGGCGGAAAATGCGCGAGTGCAAACGCAGCCGTCCGATGGCGAACGGGCGGCGTGGGCGGAGGGAGGGAGGCGCCCCACGCCATTTCCTTTCCGGGCGCCTTCAGTTCGCGGGAATACCACCAGAAATACCAGTGCTCGAATTCACGCACGAGATATTCCATTCTTTTCCATGAATCAAAGGGAAGGGATCAACATCTCTCTCTCTCTCTCATCCACCTACCGTCACCGCCGGCCCCATGAGCGTGGCCAACCTAACCAAGTGCCGGAGCGCATGGCCCACACACGTCACCGGGCCCACCTGTCACCGTGTCAACAACTCCGGTTATCCACCGCCGGTCCACGTGTACCCGCACCTCTCCCCAAACCGTCCAAACAGCAAAACGAATCAGAGCTTCTCGTTTGACTCGTAAATCATTTCTCCTCTCCACCCGCAGCTGCGAGCAAATTATCCTGGAACTATTTTTTCCTCCTCCTCCTTTTCGTCGCGAAACGGAAAACCGCAGCTCCGGCTTCGGAGGCCCCCAAATCTCGGCGGCCCCCCGATCGATGGTCCGGCGGCCCGCCGCCGTCCGCCCGTGAGCCTCCGCCCTCCTCCGGCTCGCTCGCGCGCGCGATTTCTCGCATTTTCCTTCGGTTGCGTGTTCTCTGTCGCGTTGCATCTGTTCGCTGCCGTGGATGGATCGGGGGCAGCAGCAGCAGCAGGGCGTCAGCCTGCAGCCGCACCGATTCGACCACCCCCGGATGCAGTACCCGCAGCACGGCGGCGGCCGCAGCCGCGTGCCGCCCTTCGCGCGCGGCGGCCGCGGCCAGAAGCACTTCTACCGGCCGCCCCCGCCCCCGCCGCCGTCCATTCAGGCGGGCGCGCCCGCGCGGCACAGGTACGAGGTGCTCATGGAGGCCGGCCGCCTCGCCGCCGAGTACCTTGTGGCCAAAGGCGTGCTCCCGGCGGCATCGCTGCAGCGGGGTGGTGGAGCTGGGTGGGGTCAGATGCCGCCCGCGCCTCCGTTGCCTCAGGCTCAGGAAGCCCCCGCGTTCTACGACTCCCGCCGGAATGGCCGACAGCGTCTTGATGATGAGTACGGTAATCCTAACCCCCGCTCACGCCGGAACCATGGTGGTGATTACAACGGCGCTGACAATGGTAACTACAATGGGAGGGGGAAGAGGAAGTTTGGGGCTTACAACAGGAATTCAGAGTGGGGCCGGGACAGGGAGAGGAGTAGGGATTATTTGGATAGCCGGAATTATGGTGATGATGACGAGGAGGATAGGGCTCCTGGGTATAGGAGGGACCGGCGAGCCAGTGCTGGGATTGATGAGGTTGGGAGTAGTGTCTCGGGCGTGGCCGGGGACAGACCAACATCAAAGCTGGAGGCTGTGGGGGAGTCAGAGTTGGAGGATACTGGCTCAAAGGTGAGCTCTAACAGTAATGCCAGGAAGGATGTTGATGCCGTGCAAGAGGTGCAGAATGAGAATGAGGCTAATAAAATGGAGGAGGATACTAAGGTGTCTGATTCGGAGGTCGTTGAGAAAGGGATCAACAGTGAGAGTATTCATAATAATGCTTCTTCTGGTGTTGTTGAGGAGGGGGAGATAAATCATTCGCCAGTGCCCTCAGATGAGAAGCCTGATGATGGTAGTATTATGGACGAGAAGGCTGAACATGACAAGAGTTTAGATGACAAGGCTCAAGATGGGAAGGGATCAAACGTTGAAAATAATGTGCATGGTGGTTGTCAGAATTTGCTGAGCAATTGTAATTTTGCAAGAGCCCCAACAAGACCACGATCAATACCTGCTCATAGGAATGGAGCATCAACCCATAGAGATACTGCATTGGCCAAACAGGTAGATCTGGCTCCTCTGATGGTGATTGATGAAGCAGCAAATGACAGCTCCTTGACTAATGTCCAGGGAGACAACAAAGATGACCTTGTCTGCCTAGAACGTACTGACCCAAGTCTTGCTTGCAATCAAATGGTGGAGCACGTGAGACTCCAAGAAGAAGCAGCACAAACTGAGATACGAGATGTGCAAGAACAGAACAGTACTGCACAACATTACACAGTTCAGGAAATTAAGGAGTGTGATGGACTGAATCCAACACTGGCTTCTCAGCACGATTGTTCGAAGCTTCAAGTGAGGGAAGAAGTGCAAATTTACAATATTGATACACCACCACAACATGAAGACTTGATTGATTCAGCTGATAAAGGAAAACAACAGATAGTGTGGAATTATTACCTAATATCAAAGATGAAGCTGTTGTCACGATAAAAGAGGAAGAACTTGGTCAATCTAGCTCATTTAAAATATGTGATCTTAACCTCATTGGTAGTCCAGAGCTTGCTGATATACGAAATGATCCTGGTTTCGGCCAGTGCTCCAATGTTGCATGTTCAATGGAGGCGCAAAATCAGCAGCATTTTGATTTTGGAACAACTGTGGGTAACAATGCTAGTAATCCTGACAGATTTGCCCAAATTCCATTAAACGATAAGGTTATTCAAATAATTGATATTGAAGATGACCCTCCAATTGAACCTAGTGTGTCTGATACTTTAAGACCAAAGTAAGTTCCTTCCTCCCCCCATCTGTCTGCTAGTTCATTCTGCTGATAGCATTTTCCAAAATATTGTCCGATAAATCATTTAATTGACTGATTAATCCATGCTCGGTGGACCACCAAGTAGCCAATTAACTGATTTATGGGCCAATTCGCCTATTAATCCCCTACTTGCCAAGCCGGCCGAGCAGTTACCAGTTAATGATTTCCTAAACATTGGCTGATAGATACGCAAGACAAGAGTGAACATTTCATTTCCTTTTTGACTTTATGGATTTATCATGACTGGCCTTGAAGAAACTTGTCTTGGACTAGTTAAGTTTAGGCAATCATTTTTGTGTAGCCACTAGCCAGTTATCAGCACTAATTGGCTCAGTGGTCTTCGAAAAACTGTTGATAGGTAAATATGCTGGAAGCTATCTCGCCAATACTTTCATTACTGATTTCCTGGAAAACATTGCCATCTTAGCATCAGCAACAACAAGACTTGTATTTTTCATGTCTAGGGCATTAATATAATGAGCTACTGCATTCACAGTAAAAGAGAACAAGAGACTCTAGCTACTGGAATTTGAAGTAATTCAGCTAAAAAGGAACATTTTGTCAATTGCTTTAGAAACCAAGCCTACTATGTATATGTGTAGCAGCGTGGCACTATGCCAAACTAATGCTCAAGATGGTACAACCACGCCTTCAGTATATTTGTGTAGTCCACCGGTCAAATATGAGGGTGCCATTTCAGTGGCCAAACCAATCATGTATAAGACTATAAGTTGACACCTGTTTTCTAAGTTGCCTTGATATATATTTCTATATCCGTTATGCTTGCTACATGCTTCAATTTTTTTAATCTATTTTTCCATGCTAATACAATCTACTGTCTATCAGAAGTGAGATGGTATATCCAAGCATGGATAATATGATGAGCTCTAGTGTGAACACAAACATTTTCCCTGGCACGCAAGATGGTTATAACATCGCAATTCCAGATTTCCTTGGTGCTGATATGCCATGCTACCCACCATTACATGCAGACCTTCATGCCGAGATGGGCCTAAATGATCCAGAGGTGAGGTTCGCTGTGTCTGGTAGTCCGCTAGAGCAAGTGAAATTTCGTGGAGTTACCATCATAATGCCACATAGCTTTCACAAGTAATGAATAAATATTTTTTTCTTGCAGGTCATTACTGTCATGGATGATCCAATATATGATTCTCTAGGTGATATTGGTAATTGATACTTCTCTATTATGTTCTTTTTATTTATTTTTTTGTTGTTTCTGTGAAGTGCAGCCTACCTCTCAGTTACCTACTTCGTAGAATGTTGAAACTTATATGACTACAAAAAATATGCCAAAGTTCTAATTTCTAAACTTGCAAGCACTAAGGTTCAATTCATATTTGGTGTTCTGCACATATCAGTTATCCTTGCAGCATAGCCTTTTGTAATTAGTGCAGAAAAATGAGATAGTGGAAATGCTGATAATGTAGTGTGCCTATGTTCACTTTAGTCGGCAAACCACAACTATTTGTACAATTGGAAAAAAGGGGGTGTCCCATACTAGATTTTAGCTTATACTTTGAGCTGTATGTACGTAGTTTGGGTCAGCTCACACATTCCAGAATGCTGTCAGTTGCCGGAGCTGTGGATCATATGTTTGCATAAAATCATCAAAGTTCAAACTTCTTCTGTATAGATTGCTTTGAATTCCTTTTGTTCCCCTTGCAAGAAAATAAAAGAAAATGAACAACATGCTAGTTTTGCTTGTTGAAAAATGCAGCCTGCCATCCATGACAGTGGCACAATGCTTCTAAGCTCCTGGCATTATGTTCCATCTTTCCCCAAGACTGGGTTGCAATTTTGAAACTGTTCTTTCTTTTTTCCAGGTTTTATGGAGGTTTGGGACCAGCAGCCTCCGGACTACAAATTCTTCTGATGTGGCGCTAAATCTTGCTGCTGAAACTGTCCAAGAATTCGACGAATGAACACGAGTTGTTCTAGTATAGCTGGAAATAAACATTTAAATTTCTACTGCAGCACCAGCAGCATCTCACGGACACAACAAACACACGAACACACGTCCAGTCCAGGATCATCTTGGCCACTCCGTGAGGACAAGGTCTGCACGGTTTGCTCAACCACTAGAGTAGATGGCTAGTGTTTTGGTCGTCTGGACCTAGCGCACGAGTGTACCATAGTTTCCACAGCATTTTGTTCATTTGTTCAATGGTGTATTCACCCCCGAAGGATTGTTCTTTTTTGTATAAACAGTTTGATATGTCATACGTAAATTTAAATTTGTTGTTTCGCATGGTTCTGTGGTTTGTGTTCATCTGCTGCTAAAGTAGTCGGGCCGGACCAGACCAAACGCGGACCCAGGAGTCACCACACCCGCAGTAGCTAGTTGGCCGTCCGAGAGAGAGATGAAACTGAGAGCTGCTGCCTCCACTTGAGTCATGCACTACTCTACTAAGAACATCAGCAAACTTAAGCATACTGGTTAGAGCTAACAAGGTAGTACAGGTTAAATCTCCAGTGTTCACGTGTAAGGACTCGAGCTAGATTGCACCAAATTAAAATTCTTTAGGATATTTGCAAAGTTGCAGATCACCATAGATGTACATTCTCATAAATGACTCTGCTCCATATTAACAGTACAACGAGAGCTCCCAAACAATGGTGCTCCAGCAACAACGACTTGGTAAATGCTGGCGCCAGGTTTCTGGCGTGTTCACACAGCGGCATCCTCTTTGGTGTCCTCCACAGGCTCCTCCGAAGATGTGGAGCTCACATTTTGGTCACCAGGACCATTAGAGACCTTCACCGCGGCAGGCCTTAGCACCCTCTCCCTCAGAAGGAACCCTCGGTGGACTTCGTGTGAGACGATCCCTGCCTTGAACTCTGTGGATTCTTCACGCGCGATAGCCTCATGAACCTTAAAAAGAAAGAGGGTATCAACTCGTATTATGTTGCATATGATGCGAAAAGAAGAGTAGCATGAGCATGGCTCCGTACTTCCAGGTGGAACCATTGTGCATACATGATGAATTCAAACCATGTTATGTACTTTTTTTTGCAGGGAATGTTAGGTACTTATTAAAATGAGCAAAAAAGGCGTGTGTGTCAAACTGTCAACAGCACAATCAATTTAGAGGCTAGTAGTTATTATTTATCCTCCAATTTGTTTTGAGAAGGACAAAAGTGATGTTCCTACTTGTGCAAAGTGTTCAAAGCAGTAGACAGGTGACTTTTTTCAGCCGAAGAGATCATATAAATTCACAAAATGCGTGTTGATGAAACGTGTGGCAGCTAAGATAAACTCACTACAGAATATGAACCAGGTTGTAAGTATGAAAGAATCGTTTGACCGGCAGATTGCCAGCAATCCACCTGTCGAGTACAACCATAATGTTAAACTAACAAGCCTACATCATCTACGTATCACCACACTACATCCAAAATAAACCTAACGGCGTATCAATATGCGTGTAATATGAAATCTTTAGCATGTTGCAATAAAACTTAAAGCAGTCACTCAGATGAAGTATATATAAAGAAGGATGTAAACAATACTTACCACTGGATCAAATGGCTTGCCAACAGTTTCCACAACCCCTACGCCTAAGTTTTTCAGTGTTTCTACTAATTGCTTGTATATGCCTTGATAGCTTGCGCTAATCTTCTGCTCTTTCTCAGTCTCTAGGGTGACCTCTACATTTGTTTTCTCAAAGCTGTCAACCAGAGGCAACAGACTCTGTACAAGTTCCACTTGTATATTCGATGTAAACTTTGCACGGTCCTTTTCAGTCTGCTTCCGGAAATTCTCTAGATCAGCATTTAAGCGAAGAAACTTATTCTTCCCTGAAGCTATTTCAGCTGTGATACTTTCAAACTGAGAAGCTGCTTTACTTCTCTCTTCCTCCATGCTAGTGATTGCCTTCTCGATGTCACTAACAACATCTTCGTTTCCATCTAGAAAGGCTTTCTTGTATAGTCGAATTAGGTCATTCATAGGAGGGAAATCTTCGCCATTTACAACCTGCAGTAAACTAAACAGTTTAGTGAAACTTGATAAATCAAATCCTTCATGTACTGATGTACATAACAATAAGCTACAGATTTTTCTTTGATGATCAACCGATTATTTTACATTTCAGTTTTGCCGTACCTGTGCCAATATTTTGGTCATTCAATAATTATGTCTCATGAGTTGAAAAAGTAGCTTAACATGCATATCTGCTATTGTGTCTTAACACCTATAACACTCGCTCTATCACTATGCTCAATCTTGTTCAGTTCAGCTGATGAGTGCAAAAACAATATTCCCCGCTATGATTTTTTTTTTGTTCAGAGCATACTGTATGTATACTGTAAAATGAATGCTTATCAATTATCAGTGTCAACCTCACACATCAAAATTCACCCTTACTTGCTACTCTAAGTGAAGCTTTTCACTGAAAATAATATTATGAACCACCAAACGTAACACCTCACAGCATAAACACAGAAGAAAAATCTGGAGCTAAAAGAGTTGTAATCTTCTCAGCTTTCTTCTGCTAGAGGACCACTTCTCCCAGTCAGTTAATCCCTCTGTCTCTCATACAAGAAGAGTGCCAGAGAGGCGAAATTCTCTAGGATCCGAGTAGAGAACAAATCTCGTAGTAACAACAGCGAGGAGAATCCGGAGATCTCACCTGCGGGTCAGCGCCAGCGACGCGGAGCGGCGGCAGCGCTGCATTGGGGCGCCGGGAAGAGAGGAAGGAGGGGGGTTGGCGGCTGGGTTTCCGAGCAGCAGGTAGGGCGCCCGGCGCGGTTAGGGTTTGCAGGCGGCGTCTGGTAGGGTTTGCGGCGGCGGCGGCGGAGGCGGCGGGGTAGGCGCAGTAGGTTGCCGCCATAGTGGATACGCCTCTATCGTTCTGCTTCCGTGCTGTCTGGAAAGTGCAGGAAACGCGGCGTGGAATTGTACGGTGCACCCCAGATTGTTGCAGAGGTGAGCACGGATCTGTATTACTCCATGCAAAAAAAAAATCTGTATTTCTCATATTTTAAAATTATTATTTATTTAGTCGATTAGAAAAAGGCAGTGGATGATAAAAAAAAATTAAAGACATCTCTAACCCTAACCCGCAAACCGGACATTGCATCTGTCCGCGGACACGGATGCAAAGCCGGGTTGGATGGCAAAACACGTTCGGACCGTGCGGTTTGAACGTATGCGAGCGGCTTGAGGGTTCGCTTAGAGATGCCCTAACAACCCAACCTCTACTACCTCATTTTCGGTTATAGGGCTTAATTAAAAAATCTCACCAACCAAGATAGATGGTAAGTGGCGGAGTAATTTTTGTAATTTGCAAAGGCACTCAATTAATGCGTTCGTTTTTCTCAAAAAATTATGTTTACTAATGCATTAATTGCAATACATGCATGCATGAAGTACAGGTCAATTTTCTCTTAATCTTTGCATGTAATGATTAAATGCACCTTGAAATATGAACATGTAACTAATTCCTCTGTTACGAGACGCCCCCGGCCGTGTCGCTCCCCATGGCGACAGGTGCGCAACCCTAACCGCCGCCTCGATCCCCATCTCCTCCTCCACCGCCGCCGGCAAAGCCCATACGGTGTCGATGTGGCGGCGGATCTGCTTCGCTACTTTGGAGTAGGGCCTGCGAGGCTTCTTCATTGATTTGGCGGCGAGGATCGTAGGGCGTCGCTGGCCGTGGCCAATGGGGCGCTGCAGCAAGAGATGGAAGCGAAGCGTGGCGTCTTGGTCGGTCGTGACAGCAGCGTGGGCTGGAGTGGCGCGCTTCAACGCACCTCCTCCGCGCGGGGGGAGCTGCGTCTGGAGGGCGGCGCGGAGGCTGGGGTGTCCGGTCTTGGCGCGAGCGGTGTGGCGGAGCGCGTGCTAGGCGCGGGCGTGGTCTGGCGCGGCGTTCTTCTCGCAGGTGGCGCGGGGGCTTGCGGTTTGGTTGGAGGCACAGTGGGGGCAAGGCGAGGGCTTTCGCCGGATCCTGGCTAGGAGCACTTCTGGTTGGTGGTTGCAGGTGGAGCGCCAGCATCGGCGGTGGCGGCGGCATTGGTTCAGCCATGGGGGCGGCGGCGTCGAGATGGCACTGCAAGGAAGGTGTCCTGGCGTGCAGCGGGCTTCCGGCCGCCTCTGTGTGAGGGGATCGCGGCGATGCCCCGGTGGAGATGGCGCCGGAGTGAGGTTGGAGGGGCGGGCCAAATCCAATCTGGCGGCAGTCTCTCGGTGTCGATGAAGGTCGATGGAGTGGATCTGGCTTTTGCTCCGCTTGGAGGATGTGGTTGCTTCTCGACGGTGATGTTGGTGGAGGTCTGGTTCGTGCTCTCTCGGCAGTGCGGGTGGTGTTGGACCATGACTACGCGGCTTCGGCGGATCTGCTACGGTGACGGCGGTGCGAGGCTTCAGGAATGGTGCTACCCGGTACCTCGTCGGAGTGGAGATGCGCATTACGGATGAAAATCCTGTCCGGTTTTGGCCGACCGGCGTCGATGGCACCCGCGGGTGTCGTTCCCCTCTCTGGAGGCGACGTCGAGTGTGTCACCATCTCCCTCGTGCTTGGTGTTCGCAGTTGTCTCCGGGCGAAAGCCTTGTTCCTCTGGAGCGGCATGATGGCGGCGTCGGCGACGTCGTTTCTCTGTTGGGAGCATCGTGCGAGGAGACTGAGTTTCCTGTTGGCGCTCCTCTAGTGTTGGTCGTGGCCCTGATCGCTCACCTCCGGCGCTATGTATGGTCGTCGCGGATGAATCCAAAGGAAGCTGGAGTTGCTGTTCTTCGGAGGTGTTCGGCGTCGATCAAGATGCGGCGAGGTGTTTCGGTTTTGGGCAGGTTTTTCCGTGTTATAGTTGTTTGTAGTTGTGTTGTTGTGTGTGGCTGTCCGGAGGATAGCCGGATGTGGTGTTGTGCTACGCTCGTTGTTCGCAGCGAGTGGTAGATGTCATGTATTAATTTCCTCTCCTTCTATAAAGCTATGGTACGTAATTTGCGTATCCTCGAAAAAAAATATGAACATGTGATGCAGAACAATCAAATTGAGACTTATAAAACGGGAAATCTAAAATTTTGAGATAAGACGTATAAACCAGAAAAGAGGGAGTGTTTTATTAAACACAATACAGAGCAGATACAGACACTAACACGCATGCACATTCTTCCTATGAACATATGTATGCATACACTGCTTATACAAACACCTTTATTGGACTGAACGGATGGATCTTGAGATTGGCAAAGTCATTATAAACGCCTCGTAGTTGACGGATACATCATACCACTGAAGGAATAGAGTCACTACTTACATTCATGGGCTTGGTTACATTTGTTTGTCCAGATGATCTATGAATCAAAATGGATCGGTGATTTGGTATTTCAAACTTCAGCCCTTTTTGGATCCTAGGAATTTTAGAGCCATTTCAGAGGATTCCAATCTTATGATTGTTTTTCTACGGAAGCCCTTTGGATCATATGATTGGGGCTGCTACATTCATATGCCTCTTATTTCATCGGAATCTCAATATGAGCTTAAACCTTCTTTTATTTTATTTCCTTTGAGAAACTCAGCGCATTTCCACTCTCACTCTCTATCCTCACTCCTCGATTCTTCAAAATTCATGTGTATGTTTCATGTGCACCATCAAAGGGCAGATATCGAAGGATCCTTGTGTTGAAATTTTGTAGGATTTCATTGTACATGACATCTCATTCCAGCATTTTTGCATCCTCTATGTTTTCAAATTCCTGCAATCGAAGTTGAGCATTTTTTACGGAACCTTGTCAGAGGGTGGGGAACTCCCGCATTGCATTATAAAAGAAGAGAGTTGGGCATTTAAGTGCTCTCTCTCTCTCTCTCTCTCTCTCTCTCTCTCTCTTGCTTCGATGGAACTTATTTTTCTTGTCAATCATAGTTTTAGTTTAGTTTCACGACTATTGCATTAATAATTTTGAAATACTTGGATAATTAGAATGAGTAGTAGCTACTAGGATATGTTTAGCCATGAAAAATGTCAACTTGGTCATGAGAATGAAATTGAAATGTAAGAACTAAATTATGTCGTTTATCTCGTATCTAGTTAAGAATGCAGTAATCATTGGCAGACTGAAAGTTCACAACACACTATAAATCTAGGTTTGGAATTTTTATTTTCCATCATGGAAGTGTAGAGTACTATAACATATCATCTACTCCCTCTATCTACTAATAAAAGGCCACTCCATATTTTTATATCCAACTTTGACCATCAATTTTATCAGCAAAATGTGAGTTATATACTATCACATAAAGTATGTCATTGGATGCACATTTCAAAGAACTTTTTTGATAATACAGTTTTGATGACTAAATATATGAGTCAAAGTTTTACACGAAAAACAAAAATGGCCTTGTATTAGTAGATGGAAGGAACACCAACTATACCATAGACTTATGCCACCACACTCGCACACCACCTAGTGCGGAGCATGCTATTTTTAACAAATTGCACGATTCAATACACACAGAAAAAAACATGATTCTTACAATAAACAAAATGTATGCTACGGAGATTGTACACGATACCTGCTTATCTATAATTAAGGTTAAGTTTTGTACTAGTAAGAACATATCTGATTTAAAATATTATAATAGGAACTCGGAGGATTGACTGCCTTAAAAAAATATGTCACATATTTGATTTATACGATTGAATCTTATAAGAGTTTCTCCTAACGATTCATTTGCAATTTTTTGCATGGACTCGGATCTCTTAGAAAATTTCTTTGTGTTCTCGTGTGATGCATTTTTTCCCGGATATCTAAATTTACAATTAAAAGTTGATGATAAGTACAAACACCTCGAGCATTATAAAATTTACATCGAGATCCCTAAATTTATTTGTGTTGATCCGAATTTCAGTAGTAAAGCAAAGCATTCACGGAGGCCGTTGTTTGCATCCACAGGAATTTACGGAACATCGTCAGAGGGCGGAGAACTCCCGCATTGCGTTATAGAAGAAGAGAGTTGGGCATTTAAGTGTGCTCTCTCTCTTTTGCTTCGATGAAACTTTTTTTTGTCAACCATAGTTTTAGTTTAGTTTCACGACTACTGTATTAATAATTTTGAAATACTTGGATAATTAGAACGAGTAGTAGCTACTAGGATATTTTTACCCATGGAAAATGTCAACTTGGTCATGAGAATGAAATTCAAATGTAAGAACTAAATTATGCCGTTTATCTCGTATCTAGTTAAGAATGCAGTCATCATTGGCAAACTGAAAGTTCACAACACACTATAAATCCAGGTTTGGATTTTTTCCATCATGGAAGTGTAGAGTACTATAACATATCATCTACTCCCTCTATCTACTAATAAAAGGCCACTCCATATTCTTATGTCCAACTTCGGCCATCAATTTTATCAACAAAACATGAGTTATATGTCACATAAAGTATCACTGGATGCACATTTGAAAGAACTTTTTGATAATACAGTTTTGATGACATATAACCCATATTTTGTTGACTAAATTTATGAGTCAAAATTTGACATGAAAAACAAAATGGCCTTGTGTTAGTAGATGGAAGGAACACCAACTACACCATAGACTTATGCCACCACACTCACACACCACCTAGTGCGGAGCAAGCTATTTTTAACAAATTGCACGATTATATGCACACAAGAAAAATATGATTCTTACAACAAACAAACTGTTTGCTACGGAGACTGTATAGAATACCTACTTATTTATAAATTCAGGTTAAGTTTTGTACTAGCAAGAGCTTCTTTGATTTAAAATATTCTAATAGGAACTCAGAGGATTGACTGCCTTGAAAAAAAATCTATGTCACATATTTGATTTATATGATTGTATCTTATAAGAATTTCTCCTAAGGATTCATTTGCAAATTTTTGCATGGACTTAGATATCTTGGAAAATTTATTTGTGTTTTCATGTGATGCATTTTTCCCGGAAGATCTGATGTTGGGGAACATAGTAATTTCAAAAAAAATCCTACGTAGACGCAAGATCATGGTGATGCATAGCAACGAGAGGGGAGAGTGTTGTCCACGTACCCTCGTAGACCAAAAGCGGAAGCGTTAGCACAACGCGGTTGATGTAGTCGTACGTCTTCACGATCCGACCGATCAAGTACCGAACGCACGGCACCTCCAAGGTCAGCACACGTTCAGCCGATGACGCCCCTCGAACTCCGATCCAGCCGAGTGTTGAGGGAGAGTTTCACAAGACGACGGCGTGGTGACGATGATGATGTTCTACCGACGCAGGGCTTCGCCTAAGCACCGCTACAGTATTATCAAGGTGGACTATGGTGGAGGGGGGCACCGCAGACGGCTAAAAGATCAAACGATCAATTGTTGTCTCTTTGGGGTGCCCCCATGCCCCCGTATATAAAGGAGCAAAGGGGGGGGTGCGGCCGGCTAGGAGAGGGGGCGCGCCAGGAGGAGTCCTACTCCCACCGGGAGTAGAACTCCCTCCCTTTTCCTAGTTGGACTAGGAGTGTGGAGGGCGAAAGAGGTGGAGGAGAAGAAGGAAAGGGGGGGCGCCGCCCCCTCTCCTTGTCCTATTCGGACTAGGCGGAGGGGCGCGCGGCCCTTGCCCTGGCCGCCTCTCCTCTCTTCCACTAAGGCCCACTATGGCCCATTAACCTCCCGGGGGTTCCGGTAACCTCCCGGTACTCCGGTAAACTCCCGATTTTACCCGGAACACTTCCGATATCCAAACATAGGCTTCCAATATATCAATCTTCATGTCTCGACCATTTCAAGACTCCTCGTCATGTCCGTGATCACATCGGGACTCCGAACAACCTTCGGTACATCAAAACATATAAACTCATAATATAACTGTCATCGAAACGTTAAGCGTGCGGACCCTACGGGTTCGAGAACTATGTAGACATGACCGAGACACGTCTCCGGTCAATAACCAATAGCGGAACCTGGATGCTCATATTAGCTCCCACATATTCTACGAAGATCTTTATCGGTCAGACCGCATAACAACATACGTTGTTCCCTTTGTCATCGGTATGTTACTTGCCCAAGATTCGATCGTCGGTATCTCAATACCTAGTTCAATCTCGTTACCGGCAAGTCTCTTTACTTGTTCCGTAATACATCGTCCCGCAACTAACTCATTAGTTGCAATGCTTGTAAGGCTTAAGTGATGTGCATTACCGAGAGGGCCCAGAGATACCTCTCCAACAATCGGAGTGACAAATCCTAATCTCGAAATACGCCAACCCAACAAGTACCTTTGGAGACACCTCAGAGCACCTTTATAATCACCCAGTTATGTTGTGACGTTTGGTAGCACACAAAGTGTTCCTCCGGTAAACGGAAGTTGCATAATCTCATAGTCATAGGAACATGTATAAGTCGTGAAGAAAGCAATAGCAACATACTAAATGATCGGGTGCTAAGCTAACGGAATGGGTCATGTCAATCACATCATTCTTCTAATGATGTGATCCCGTTAATCAAATGACAACCCATGTCAATGGCTAGGAAACTTAACCATCTTTGATCAACGAGCTAGTCAAGTAGAGGTATACTAGTGACATACTGTTTGTCTATGTATTCACACATGTATTATGTTTCCGGTTAATACAGTTCTAGCATGAATAATAAACATTTATCATGATATAAGGAAATAAATAATAACTTTATTATTGCCTCTAGGGCATATTTCCTTCATCTGAATGTACAATAAAAGTTGATAAGAAGTACAAACACCTCGAGCATAATGAAATTTACGTTGAGATCCCTAAACTACCAAATGTGATATACATTTGTTTTTCATGTGATGCAAATTGAACAAATTAAAATCCTAATAAGATGTATAAATAAACGTGGCATTGCAGTATTTCAAAAATCCCACAAATCTCTGAATTTCAGTAGTAAAGCAAAGCATTCACCGGGGGGGGGGGGCGCTGTTTGCATCCACAACAATTTCCCCGTGATGAAGTCATATACCTAGGGTAGGATCATGGACCTGTCCAAGATACCCTCCCCAAGGTCATCCTTAGAGTAAACTGCCTACCAGTCGACCTGGTAGGTTTCCACTCGACAGATTCAAAGACACTCGACCATGAAGACCCACTCGACCACCAAGAGTCCAAGAGCCACTCGGTGTGCAAACGGTATGTAGATTAAGTAGTCTTTATGGTCATGATGACACTTTATGTAAGGCATTACCAGTAACGCCTAGTCTTAGTGTACCTTAAACCCTCCGCTACGTGGGCTGGCTGGGGTCCTGGCGCACTCTATATAAGCCTCCCCCCTCCACAGGTAGAAGGGTTCGCACCCCTGTAATTCATACACATATAATCCAGTCGACCGCCTCCGGGCTCCGAGACGTAGGGCTGTTACTTCCTCCGAGAAGGGCCTGAACTCGTAAACTCGTGCGTACCAACTAATCCATAGCTAGTACCTTGCCTCTCCATACCTACCCCCATTCTACTGTCAGACTTACAACCACGACAGTTGGCGCCCACAGTGGGGTAGGTGTTCTAGCGATTTGTTGGAGAAGTTGGGATTCTTTCGATCTCCTACATCATGGTTTCAGGTGGAGTTTTGGTTGAGGGCCGCGAGATCCGTCTCGGTGCGCTCACGTTCATCGCCGACGACTCCGCTTGGCTTCAGGAGGCTCCTCTCGACGTCGACGTGCTCCCCGTCCGCGGGGCAACGCACTTTCGCGCGTGCGTCCGCGGCGTCCTCCTGCGGCAACCGTCGACCCAGTATGGGTCGGTTCTTGTGCCGTCCTCACTCCCAGTCTCCCGCTGGCGCAAGCGCTCCGGTCGGCCGAGGCTTCGGTGGGTGAGACATGCGATGGCTCGCCAATCGGCCACATCCCAAGTCACGGCAATCGAGCCCGACGAATCTCTCTATGGACTG
Organism: Aegilops bicornis; assembly: GCA_021605145.1. Lineage (NCBI taxonomy): Eukaryota > Viridiplantae > Streptophyta > Magnoliopsida > Poales > Poaceae > Aegilops > Aegilops bicornis. Next base: position 535,924,936 of record CM038670.1, read on the forward strand.
CTCGATCTGCTGACCGCTCCGCAGAGATCGCATCCGTGCGATAGCAGCGATCCGGGCGGCAGAGGTTACGATGGTCGACGGACCATGCAGTCCTCCTGGATACCCCGCACCGATGGAGGCAACGGTGGAGGTGATCCTGCGCAAGATCACGAAGAGTACCAACCCGAGCCCCTCACTTCGTTGTAGAGGGAGGAACTTCGCCGCCGAAACATGGATGCGCTTCACACTCCAATCGTTGGAGAAACCCCTGAGGCTCGTGCCTTGGAGGATGCGCGCTTGGCCAACTTGGCTGAGCGCACTCGACTGTAGAACCTCCAGCGAGTTCTCGACGAGCGCACGCGACCACGGGTTCCGGAATCCAGTCGACGTCAGCTCTTTCCACCACCAACTCAGGTATATCGAACTCCGATTCAGAATTTAGCAGATGCAGCCCGTATTGCAGAATCAATTCAGCCTTCCCAGTCGGAGGCGGGTAGAGGTTTGCAACAGATCAGAGATTTACTCCGGGCAGCAAGAGATCAAAACTTAGTCGTATCACAGTCACGGAACAGGATTCACAGCAGATCCGTCGCTGCGAATTCGATCCGGTCGGCCCATAGTCCAAGATCGCCCCCGAGGCGTGAGGAACATGGAGGCCGGCGTGATGATCAGTACAAGAATCGCGAGCCGTATGAGCACCGATTCGATCGCAATGATCGACGTCGAGTGTCCACCCCTCCCCAAGGGGTGGATCATACGCCTCGACAACAAGATGATGAGACGCCAAAGACAAGGTCTTTGGGCGAAGGGTTCCATCGACCCTGTGGAGCCGTGCTTTGATGCAAGATCCATCATCGTTCAAGGCTTGGTCGACAGGAACAGAGCTCACCGAGAAGGTCATGACAGAGATGTTCCCTCCAGCAGCAGAGTTCATGTCTCAGGGCCAGAGTGTTTTGGCAGGGCCATCAGAGCCGCAGTGATTCCTCCCAACTTCAGGTTGGCGACTAGAGTCAGTAAGTTCGCCGGTGAGTCCAAGCCTGACACTTGGCTTGAGGACTACCGAGTGGCTGTTCATATTGGCGGCGGCAACGATGAGGTAGCTATGAAGCATTTGCCCCTTATGTTGGAGGGTTCGGCCAGAGCATGGTTGAATCGATTAGCACCCAACGATTTACACTTGGGAAGATCTGGCCCGAGTGTTTGTCGGGACATTTGAAGGGACTTGCAAGCGACCAGCCAGGATTGATGAGCTGCGATCGTGTGTGCGTAAGTCGAATGAAACTTTGAGAGATTACATCCAGAGATGGATAACCTTGCACCACACAGTTGAGAATGTGTCCGACCACCGTGCGATCTGTGCTTTCAAGGAAGGTGTCAAGAACAGAGAGTTGAGTTTAAAATTGGTCGGACGGGAGATATGACCCCGAGTCGGATGATGGAGATTGCCACCAAGTATGCTAATGGTGAAGAAGAGGATCGGCTCGAGTGGTAAGTACAAGTCAGCCGCTAATGAAGCCGGCGGAGGAAATTCGATCGAAGCGAAGCGCAAAAGCCGAGCCAGCCACTCCGGAGAAGCCTTGGTCAGGACCCTGTGAAAGTTCAAGGGGAAACCCAAGGGTCCATGGAACCCCAAGAAGGTGAAAGACCAAGATGGGAATGATGTGTTAGACTTGCCATGTCACATTCACACGAAGAAAGATGAAGAGGGTAAACTCATTTACCCAAAGCATACCACTCGACAATGTCGGCTCTTGATTCAGCAGTTCCAAGGGAAGCAGTCCAAGGATAAGGAAAAAGGGTCGGATAAAGTTGAGGACAAAGAAGATAGTGACGATGGATACCCCAGGTCATTTCCACCCTGATGATTTTTGCTGACGTTGAAAGCAAAAGTTGATTGAAAGTTATCAACCGAGAAGTGAACATGGTCGCTCCGGCGACGCCCAATTATCTGAAATGGTCCAGGACCGCCATCACATTCGACCAGTCTGATCACCCGACACACATTGCCACCCCTGGGAGGCAAGCGTTGGTGGTCGATCCAGTCGTCGAAGCACTCGACTGACTAAAGTTTTGATGGATGGCGGCGGGCCTGAACATCTTGTATGCGAGACGTTGAAAGGGATGGGCATTCCGATGTCGGACTTCAGACACGATAACATGAATTTCCACGGAGTCATTCACGGAAAGAAGGCTGAGTCACTCGGTCAAATTGCTCTTGATGTGGTTTTGGTGATTGAAGCATTTCCGCAAAGAAAAGTTGACCTTTGAGGCCGTGGATTTCAGAGCGCTTATCACGCTTATTCGGGAAAGCCGGCGTATGCCGTTCATGGCCCGACCATGTTATGTGTACCTCAAGCTGAAGATGCCCGGCCCCAAGGGTGTGATCAACATCGCGGCAATCGGAAGAAAGCGGAAGAGTGTTTCGAAAGGCTCTAAGATTGCCGATGCTCGGATGGCGGTGGTACAATTGCAAGAATATCGAAGACCGCAGATCCGAGTGATTTGTTGCGAGCCAAGAAGCCCGCTCATCGAGTCGGCATTTCAGTCGTCCGGTGAGACAAAGCAGGTTCATATTCACCCGACCGACCCCAATGCTGCTCCGACCAACATCTCAACAACACTCGACTCCAAATAGGAAGAAGCGCTCGTCCAGTTCCTCCGTGAGAACTGGGACATATTTGCATGGAAGCCTGCTAACATGCCGGTTGTTCCCAGGGAGCTGGCTGAGCACCGTCTGCGATTCGACTCAAAATTCAAACCTGTCAAAGAACATCTTCGACGGTCCGCCGTCCAGAAGAGAAAGGCCATTGGCGAGGAGGTGGCTCGGCTCTTAGCAACAGAGTTTATCCGAGAAATTTACCACTCCGAGTGGCTCGCCAATGTGGTCATGGTCCCTAAGAAGGACAATTCACTGCGAAAAAATGTGCATCGACTTCAAACATATCAATCGGGCCTGCCCGAAAGATCATTTTCCTCTCCCCCGCATCGACCAAATAGTCGACTCGACTGCGGGATGTGAGCGGTTGTCTTTTCTGGACGCATATTCCGGGTACCATCAGATCCGTCTGTATGGACCCGACGAGATCAAAACAGCTTTCATCACTCCATTCGGTGCTTACATTATGTCACCATGCCATTCGGCCTCAAGAATGCCGGAGCCACGTTCATGAGGATGATTCAGAAGTGTTTACTCACTCAAATTAGTCCGAATGTGGAAGCATACATGGATGACATTGTGGTCAAGTCACGGAAAGGTTCCGACACATTGGTGACCTTGCTGAAACATTTGCCAATCTCGGGAGGTATGATATCAAGCTTAATCCATCAAAGTGCACATTCGGAGTTCTGGTGGAAAGTTACTCGGTTTTCGTTTACGAACGAGGAATCGATGCTAACCCGTAAAAAGTTGGCGCTATTCTCCGAATGAAACGCATACGTGCGTGTGCACGATGTCCAGAGCTTTCTTTGGATGCTTGGCCGCCTTTAAGTCGATTCATCTCTCACCTCGGTGAAAAGGCATTGCCTCTTTACCGACCGATGAAGAAGTCGAGACAAGTTCGAGTGGACTCCACGAAGGCGATGCAGCGTTTGTAGAGCTCAAAGCTCTGCTCTCCACCCACCGGTGCTTCCTGCCCCAATCAAGAAGAGCCGTTGCTGCTTTACATTGCAGCCACAGGACAAGTCGTCGATGCAGTACTTACGGTCGGCGGGAAGAGGAAGGAAAGCCTTCAAAGTTCAGCACCCAAAGTATATTATCTTTACGAAGTGTTAACCCGTCGAAGCAAAGATACCCTCATTATCGAAGCTTGTGTATGGGATTTATATGACCGCAAAGAAGGTTGCTCACTACTTCTCTGATCATTCCATTACGATGGCCGACGCCCGTTATCGAGATTACGCATACTGTGAGACGAATCGGTCGAGTGGCGAAATGGGCGATTGAACTTCTTCCCTTGATATCAAGTTTGAGGCAAAGAAAGCCATCAAGTCCCAAGCAATAGCAGATTTCATCGCCGAGTGGATTGAACAACGATTACCGACTCAAGTTCACTTTCGAACCTTTGGACTATGTTCTTTGATGGTTCCAAAATGCTGAATGGTTCCGGTCTTTGGGGTAGTATTGGTTTCCCCAAGGAGATAAGCTCGGATATGTGCTCCAGATTCACTTTGATTCTTCCAACAATGAAGCGTAATCTGAAGCATTTTTGTATGGGTTGCGATATGGCCATTTCACTTTCGGCGTCCGTCGCCTCATGGTCTATGGTGACTCAGGACACTGGTGGTTAATCGGTGATGAAGGAGTGGGACGTCGGAAGTCCAGCCATGGTAGCTCTTTATGTAATGATGAGGAAGCTGGAAAAGAAGTTTGAGGGGTTAGAGCTCCATCACATACCCGGTGAAAAATCAAGCTGCGATGATTTGGCGAAAATAGGGTCCAAGAGGGAAGCCATTCCCAGTGATGTGTTTTTGGAGCACATCCGCACACCGTCGATTCAAGAGGATCCTTTCACCGAAGAAGTTCCACAGCCAAAAAGTGCCACTGATTCGACTGAAGTTGAGGTCCCAGCGGTGGTCGACCTGGTCATGGAAGTCGTGGTCATCACTCCCGACTGGACAATACCGTACATCGCATACATCCTGAGGAAAGAGCTCCCGGAGAACGAAGAAGAGGCTAGACAGATCGTCCGTCGATCCAAGGCCTTCTTGTGATCAAGGGACGATTATTCGAGAAAGCGTGATCGAGTCACCGAAGTGCATAACGCCAGAAGAGGGTCGGATAAACCTTGATGATATCCACTCAGAGACCTGTGGTCACCATGCGTCCTCTCGGACCATCGTGGCTAAAGCATACCGAGCGGGATTTTACTGTCCAAAGGCAAATGAAATGGCAAAGGAAATAGTCGACAAATGTGAAGGATGTTAGTTCTACTCCAATATGTCACACAAGCCCGCCTCAGCATTGAAGACCATTCCACTCGTCTGGCCTTTCGCTGTTTGGGGTTGGATATGATTGGACCGCTGAGAAGCTGGCAGGAGTGGTTTCACTCATTTGCTTGTGGCGGTCGACAAGTTCACGAAGTGGATCGAAGCTAAACCTATCAAGAATCTTGATGCGTGCCGCTGTCGGTTTAAATCGGAGAATTGATATTCAGATATGGATTTCCGCACGGCATCATCACGGACAATGGGTCAAATTTCGATTCCGACAAGTTCAAAGCCTTTTGCGCCTCTCGGGGCACGCGGGTCGACTATGCTTGAGTCGCTCACCCCCCGTCGAATGGACAAGCTGAACGAGCAAATGGTCTAATTCTCAAAGGACTGAAACCTCGATCGATCGTGATCTCAAGCATGCAGCGGGGAGGCGTGGGTCGACGAACTTCCGTCGGTTCTTTGGGGATTGAGGACCACTCCTAATCGTTCATTGGGAGAACTCCATTCTTTATGGTCTATGGAGCTGAAGCAGTTCTCGCCGAGTGACACCTTCACAATGCCCCCGAGTCGAACTCTAGTCTAAAGCTGAAGCAGAGCAAGCCCGTAAAGATGCAGTCGACCTCCTTGAAGAGGAGAGAGAGATGGCCCTGATCCGCTCGACCATCTATCAGCAGGACTTGCGTCGATTCCACGCCATAAATGTGAAGAGCCGAGCCTTTCAGGAAGGAGATCTGGTCCTCCAAGTGGATCAGCAGAAACCACACAAGCTCACTCCCACTTGGGAAGGCCCCTTCATCGTCACCAGAGTTCTTCACAATGGGGCTTACCATCTTTACAACGTCGAACGCCAGGTCGATGAGCCTCGGGCATGGAATGCGGAGCTGCTCCGCCCCTTTTACACTTAAGAGCTCACTCGGGTGAGATGTAATAAAAGTACTTATGTAGTTTGTCTATCTAAATCAAGAAGATTATAATTTTCCCAGTGATTGTTATTACTTTTTGTTAAAATTCCCCTCCGATTGGGTGACTTAGCTGCGAATCCGTTTCGCCTAAGTTTGTAAAAATATCCTTACCGAGTGTCGAGCCAGCCTCTCACTCGGGGTTTAGCAATGAATCCGTTTAGCCTAAGTGTTTAAAATCCTACCGAGTGGTGAGCCAGCCTCCCACTGGGGCTTAAGCTGTAGTCCAAGTACTCGCCTAAGTGTTTAAAATCCTCACCGAGTGGTGAGCCAGCCTCCCACTCGGGGCTTAGCTGCAGTCCAAGTTCTCGCCTAAGTGTTTAAAATCCTACCGAGTGGTGAGCCAGCCTCCCACTCGGGGGCTTAGCTGTAGTCCAAGTACTCGTCTAAGTATTTAATACAATGTGCACTTTGCAAGGACGACGAGATACAGGTCGACTGTTGCCTTCCCCTTCAAAGCTATGACACAAAAATCCTCCTTGGAAGCTTAGCTGCAGTCCAAGATGCTACGCCTAAGTTTGAAAAATCCTACCGAGTGGAGAGCAAACCTCCCACTCGGGAGGCTTAGCTTGAGTCCGATGCTACGCCTAAGTTTGAAAAATCCTACCGAGTGGAGAGCAAACCTCCCACTCGGGGGCTTAGCTGCAGTCCAGTACTCGCCTAAGTTTGTAAAATCCTATCGAGTGGAGAGCAAACCTCCCACTCGGAGGCTTAGCTGCAGTCCAGTGCTCGCCGAAGTTTGAAAAATCCTACCGAGTGGAGAGCAAACCTCCCACTCGGGGGCTTAGCTGCAGTCCAAGATGCTAGCCTAAGTTTGAAAAATCCTCACCGAGTGGAGAGCAAACCTCCCACTCGGGGCTTAAACTGCAGTCCAGTACACGCCTAAGTTTGAAAAATCCTACCGAGTGGAGAGCAAACCTCCCACTCAGGGGCTTAGCTGCAGTCTGGGACTCGCCTAAGTTTGAAAACATACCAATCCGCAAGGACGACGAGGTGCAAGTCGACTGCTACCTTCTCCTTCGGAGCTGCGCTACAAATACAACGTGCGCTCCATCCCGATCCGCAAGGACGACGAGGTGCAGGTCGACTGCTACCTTCTCCTTCGGAGCTGCACCACAAGTACAACGTGCGCTCCATCCCGATCCGCAAGGACGACGAGGTACACGCCATCGCTTCCTTCTCCTGCACCTGCAAGAGCCACAAAGTGGAGGTCGACTGGACCCACCTCAGAGCTGCATCTCAAACATTGAAGCATAATCCGAGTGAAGAGCGAAGTTCACTCGAAGGCAAACAAAAGCATATTTTGACGAAAAGTAAAGTTCGGATAGCATCCTAAGGATGCGAAGTACCCAGCATCAAGCACGCTAAGGTTTATCGGTTACAAAAATCACTCGGCATTCCGAGGCAAATTTAAGGTAGAGCATAAAAGTTTTTTACTCCTCAGGTGGAGGACTGGAAGGAGCCACAAACTGGTCAAGGTCGATCCCATCGGCGATCCGGGTGGCAGCGGCGATGAAAGTTTCCATGAAGACGCTTCCGAGTGGCTGACTGGTAGACCCGGGCAATCCTGTCAAAACAGTCGCGCGCGCGATACGTGGCGAAAAAGGTGGCGCGGAGATCAAGGCGTCCTTACCTTATCCATCCGAGTGCCGCGGCCTTCTACGCTTCGCGTGCTTCCTAAAATTCGGATCCCACTAAATACGCTAACAGCAGAGCAGCTTGTTAGACGGCAGATTCCCTCTGATCCGTCGCTCGGAAATCTCCAAGTTCATAAAGTTCACTCGACAGATGTAGAGAATGGATCAAGGTGACTGAAAGAGAAGTTGACACTATCACTGAAAGGTCACTGATCCAGAATAAAGCACACTCATGGCCTTAAAAGCAGGTCGGAAAGATTATCATCTCCTTCCTCACTCAAACCTCGATCCATTCGGGGGCTAATGATGAATTCATATACCTAGTGTAGGGTCATGGACCTGTCCAAGATACCCTCCCCAAGGTCATCATTAGAGTAAACTGCCTACCAGTCGACCTGGTAGGTTTCCACTCAACAGATTCAAAGACACTCGACCATGAAGACCCACTCGACCAACAAGAGTCCAAGAGCCACTCGGTGTCCAAACGGTCTGTAGATTAAGTAGTCTTTATGGTCATGATGACACTTTATGTAAGGCGTTACCAGTAACACCTAGTCTTAATGTACCTTAAACCCTCCGCTTCATTAGGTGGTTTTGGGGTCTGGCGCACTCTATATAAGCCACCCCTCCACGGTAGAAGGGTTCGCACTTCGTAATTCATACGCATATAATCCAATCGACCGCCTCGGGCTCCGAGACGTAGGGCTGTTACTTCCTCCGAGAAGGGCCTGAACTCGTAAACTCGTGCGTACCAACTACTCCATAGCTAGTACCTTGCCTCTCCATACCTACCCCCCATTCTACTGTCAGACTTAGAACCACGACACCCCGTGCGAGAGTTAGGAAAGGCGAAAAGGAAGTTCCTCGCTCCACTGACGGCCGCATCGACGGTCTCCTTCCACTACTAGGGAAAACCTTATACACAGAATATTACCAGCAGCGCGGCATAAAAACAGACGCTACTGCTATTTAGCAGTAGCGCGCTTCAAAAGTGCACGCTACTAATACACAGGTAGCAGTAGCGCGTTAGGGGGAAACTGTGCTACTGCTACAATTGCCAAGGCGTCGCCTTCAAACCATGTGTTGTAGTAGCGTCTTTCTAAAAGAAGCGCTACTGCTAAAGTTCTTAGCAGTAGCGCTTTTCGCCAACAATCGCTACTGCTAAAGTGTAACATCCCCAGCATCGCACCACAGTAATCTCCCCCTAATGAAGGTCATGTCATCATGATCATCATGCCAAAACGCCACTTGTCCAAAATCTGCTTCAAATTCAAATTTAAATTGCATGTCAAATATTGCTTCTTCAGTCATGCAAATAAAATAGTTCATCCTATGGCAAATAATCCCTAGATATTTGTCATGTTGAAACCAACATTTTTGGAACTACCAAATTGTCCCTGGGAATTTATTATCTGGTCCATCATTATTTAAGATGTCCTTTTCATTTTCTAAAAATGCTTGGACAACTCTTGATGGCCCCAAACTTTTTGTGGCAGTGCTGGATAAGGCATTATATCTGTGTGACCAAGTTTCACATTTTACAAATACATTTGGCAGCTCATTTATCTGCAAAATTCTTCCGTAAAAAGAAAAGAAAAAAAGAAAAAAAAAGGAAAAAGGCCCTAAACATCTATCGTGGTGCGGGCCTAAGTGCACAGTGCACATCGCCCAGCCCACCACGGCCTTTTCCCCTTCCTCTGTTCCTCTGTACAGAGAGGAGACAGGGGCCATGGCGTGGCGGCCATCCACCCCGCCGAGGCCGCTGATGCCATCATGTCCGTCATCCAACGAGTCCTCGAGATGGATAAAATCACCCCGAGCCGAAGGACAAACCCTAGCACCCACTTTCCCCTCTCCCTCGCTCGCTCTCTTCTCCCCAAACGCGAACCCGACGCCATCATCGCCACGGCCGACCGTTCCGGCGTGCTCCTCGTCGTCCTCGCCGGCAAGGAGCTTGTCCAAAGCTCAAATGCGCCTCTGCTGCTTCCACTATGAGGATCGGTTCGAGCCGGGCACCTCTACATCGCGGGGATCGAGCCCATCTTCAACCTCTGTTAGCCACCATTCGACGCGTCGATCCGTGCATCTCCGGTAGCCCCCGGCCTCGCCGAACCCTCCCCATGCTCCGCTGTGAGCATCCGCACCCTTCTCCTTTCTGTAGAAGCTCATATTCAAGTTGGAGCTGACGCTAGCCGCCTCCGAGCTCCGCTGTCGCTCTGTAGCCGCCGTCTAGTTCGTCACCGTTGTTTTAGCCCATCTCCCCGGCCATCCCCGCTTGTTTTACGTGCACCGGACGATGTGACTCGTCACCTTTCGTCCCGATAGGAGGTCGCGGCCGTCCTTTTGGTCGCCGGAGCCGCCCGGTTCCGTCTTGTCGCCCGGCTACTGTCTCGCTTCGCCCGGCTCTGTTGCTGCTCTGGGCGCCAACCCCGTCGCTGCAGCTGCTCTCCCTGCAGCGTGGCACCTTTCGGCCCTCGTGCCGCAGCGCATGAGCCACGCGGTGTGTCCTTGCTCCAGCGCTTCGCCTTGCTGCTTTCGCATCTTGTTGCGGCTCTGCTAGTGTCGTTACTAGCTGCTTGCTTCAAGGGCTGTTGATTTGCTCTGCTGCTATGCATTGCTACTACTACGCCTTCTTCTTTGCTCCGGCCGCTCGCCAAGTGCAGCCGTTGCCTAGTGCCACTGCTAGCTGCTACCGCCAAGTGCTGCTGCTGCTGGCCATGGCCAAGGCCATGGCCGTGGTGTGTGTGAGTGCACGTGTGTGTGCGTGTGTGCACAACCAGCCTCACGGCTGTGCCACGGCCGACCCTTATTTAATTAGTCTAGGCTTAGTTAGAAGTACTACTAGTTTAGTGCTAAGTTAATCTAGTAGTAGATGACATGTAGACCCCATTAAATAAGTTAAATTTATTTATTTGTTTAGGTAAATAGTCTATGACATGTGGGCCACACCTGCCCTTTTGACTAGTCAAATTGACTTGGTCAATTCGGATTAAACTAAATATAAAGATTTCAGAATATGTTGTTAAACTTTGAAAATTCATAGAAATTAAACCGTAGCTCAGATGAAAATGTTTTCTACATGAAAGTTGCTCAGAATTTCAAGACAAATCTGAATCGCGGTTCGTTCGTCCACCACACATCCCTAGCATAGCGAACTTGCAACAATCGCCCTCTGGTTCGTCTTTCCGAAAATGCCAAACTTCGGGAAAGCATTCCTCGATGTTGTCCCCCTTCACCAGTATCGCTTACTACCGCGTTAGGTCACGCCTAGCACCGCGTATTGCCATGTTACGCTTTGTGATGCTTTGATTGCTCTGTTATTTATTGTGTTCCCCCTCCATTACTTCTTTTTCGTAGAACCCGAGACTGCCGTGAAACCCAAGACGACTACGGTCTTGTGACCCCTCCTTGCCCGAGCAACCAGACAAGCCCCCCCTTTGATCATCCCGATATCGCCCATTCCATTCTCTCATGCTTGCATTAGATTTTGCTCTTGTTATTATTTGCACCTATTACGATGCATAGCCTGCTTTTGTATCTATTGTTGTACCTTACCGCTTATCCTAAACTGCTTAGTATAGGTTGCTTAGAGATCCATCGGTGACCCCACTTTGTCCCGATCGCCTATTGGATAATCGAAGACCCGATCAACGGGATCGAAGACCAGGCCCCGACACGCACATCAATTCCCTTAGTTGCTCGACACTCTTTGGGTTACTAACGAGTACCGAGGGTGAGACCACATCAGTACTTCTGATGTTAACCCTGTAGTGTAGCTATTCGGTCGTGGTCATCGAGGGTGATTTCCTCTTTAACCACTTCCGATACGTCTCTGTCGTGCAACCCTTCAAGTGTGGACCTCGAGGGTGAATCCTCTTACGTTCACTTTGATGACTACATTGAGTGGAAGTCACCGGGGGTGATTCCTCGAGTTTTCCCCTTGATGTTTAGACACACAGTTACTATGGTTACTATAACTTTACACTGAACCATGTTACTAAAGACGGGTCGACCCTGAGGGGTACCCGCGAGCTTAATTGCAGTGATGTAGAGTCGGGTTGACCTGGAGGGTGCCCGCGAGATAATTACGGCGTGGCGGGCATTCCTAGCCCTTGCCGCAAGTCCTCGAGACGGGCAACGGGTCACATCTTCGTGAGTCTCGCTTGTTACCGCGCGATCCTAATCCACTACGATTTGGATATTTGATCCGAGGGCCTCTGGCTGATAGCACTAACCATCACGTGGGCATAGTATGGGCGTTCTGCGTCGTATACATCAGCCGAAGCTTAATAGATGTCAGCGACTGAGCGGCGCGCGCCGGGTTGGACTGGTAAGCTCCTGCCTGTTTAGGAAGGTAGCTAGGTCTGCTCACCGGCCGCCCACGCAACGTGCAGGAGTTCCCGGGGAGATGGCCCATGACCCCTGGGGGCATAGGTTTAGTCTGGTGTGCTGGCCTCTCTATTAAGCCTAGGTTGGGTTGCGGCGTATTGTTTGGCGAGGCGGGCATGACCAGGAAAGTGTGTCCGGCGGAGTTAATCGAGAGTGGTGGGTAAGTTGGTGCACCCTGCGGTGACGAAAAACATCTATCGATAGCCTGTCCTCTGATAGCGGACACTTGGAGTTGTATCGATCGATACAACTAGAACTGGATACTTGTGATGAGAATTGGATGGTGATGAGATTTGGATTGTGATGATAAGCTGGATAGTATGGCTTCGGGATTTCTTTCTCACTGTGGAGTCGAGAAAGGATGTCGGCCGAGGTTGATAACACTACTACTACTTTACTTTATGCTACTCTACTCCCTCCTGTTTGCTGCAAGATGGTGGTTTCCAGAAGATGCTAGTCTTCGATAGGACTAGGCCTTCTCTCTATTCTGGCATTTCTGCAGCCCATTCCACATATATAGTCTTCCTTTGATAATGTTGCATATGTAGTGTAGATCCTTGCTTGCGAGTACTTTGGATGAGTACTCACGGTTTCTTTGCTCCTCCTTTCCCCCCTTTCTTCTTCTTTCCGGTTGATGCAACCAGATGTCGGAGCCGAGGAGCCAGATGCCACCGCCGGTGCCTACTACTACGTGAAGACCGCTGATGACCAGGAGTAGTTAGGAGGCTCCTAGGCAGGAGGCCTTGCCTTTTCGATCGATGTTGCTTTTCTGCTAGCCTTCTTAAGGCAAAACTTGTCTAACTCATGTCTGTACTCAGATATTGTTGCTTCCGCTGACTCTTGTGTAACCGAGCTTATGTATTCGAGCCCTCGAGGCCCCTGGCTTGTAATATAAAGCTTGTATTATTTTAATTTGTGTCTAGAGTTGTGTTGTGATATCTTCCCGTGAGTCCTTGATCTTGATCGTACACATTTGCGTGTATGATTAGTGTACGATTGAATCGAGGGCGTCACAAGTTGGTATCCGAGCCGACTGCCTGTAGGTAGCCTCCTTTCCAACTCCTTGGCCAAAGTTGAGTCTAGTCACTACAAAAAAAACTTTTACTAACATGGTTGTGTGGCTTACGGGCCCACGTCACCATTGGGTGGTGTTAGGATCTTTTTTTTGACTGGAGACTGCAGGGTTTACACCCCACAGCATTTTATTAAAACATGAAACAACATGTACAGAAAAGAGTTCCTTAAGAGAAGGAACAGGGCAGAAAGGGAAAGAATATGAACTGTACAACCTAGTCTAAACATAGAAAGAAAAAAACTAAGTACAGAAATTACAGAGAGTACAAATGCAAGACCCCTCAAGGAGGCAGGAAATCAATCCATTTAATCAAAGCCTCCCTGTGTCTTGACTTGATTCTGTGAGCCAATAGATAGATGTCCTGGACAAAACCATTTCTCCACTTTGCTGAAGGTAGGTGCGATATACTGAAGACTTTATCATTCTGACTTTCCAAATATTCCACCAAGTTAGGAAAACCACCTCAGAGAAGAAAGGCTTATTGAAATCCTTCCTAGCAAGGCGTGCAATATGAACCATATCCTGGTTATTGGGCCATGTGATTTGTAGATAGTTCCACACTCTCATGCTGAAGTTGCACTGAAAGAACAGATGGTTCCTGTCTTCAAGAGCTCCTGTGGGACAAAGAACACATTCAGGCCCATCATTAATCTTCCACTTCCTGCGTTGAATCATATCCTTGGTGTTTACTCTGTCCATAATGACCAGCCAGGCAAACATTTTAATTGTCATAGTACAGCAGGATTTCCGGATCCAACAGTAGAGGGTTGGTAGGAATTGGCTCATGAACCAAGTCATAGTATTTTTTGCTGTGAATCCAGCTTTCTTCCCATGTTTCCATTGCCAGCAATCATTAGAAGCAGTATCCAAGGACATCGCAGACAAGATTCCAGACAGGAGATTAAACTCTCTGTAGGCCATTTCAGATAATGGCAAAGAGAACACGCTATGAAGCTCGTCAGCCTGCAACACTTCCATAACAGAGGACTTCTTTTGTAAGCAGTGTGAGAAAAGCCTGGGGAATCTGTCTTGAAGTGGGATGCAAGAGTTATCCACTTCCCAAGAATCTGACGAGCGACAAAGAGTCCCCTTTTCCAACGATTCTTGAAGATACAACCTGAAATTGTCCATTAGCTTACGGATGTCCCTCCACCAAAAGGAGCCACACAAAGCGGTGTCATGAGGAACCCTCGATAATAATAAGCATCCTTGATCAAATGAACCCATGGCACATCTACTTTGTTATAGAACTTATTGAGGAATTTCATTAACAAAGCTTCATTCTGAGACCAGGTTGAGTATGCCAAGCCCACCCTTTAGTTTGGGTCTACAGACCAAGGGCCAAGCAGCCAGAGAATTCCCCTTTTCCTGGCCATATTTTCTCCATAGGCATTGCCTCTGTATTCTTTCCAGTTGTTTTAAAATCCCTTGTGGTATTGATAAACTACAAAGGAAGAAGATTGTCAATGAAGAGATAACAGAGTTAACCAACTGCAACCTGCTACCTTGGGCAGAAACCATGAGCTAGCAGTCAATCTTCTTTCCATACAGTCGACAAGTGGAAGCAGATCCACAATTTTGGGCCTAGTGGTGCCCACTGGCAATCCCAAGTATGTGAATGACATAACACCCAGTTGGCACCCAAAATGTGCAGCAAGAGCATTGGCAGAAGTGGCATCCACATTGATTGGGTATGTTGAAGATTTGTGGTAATTAATCTGCAAACCAGTTGCAAGGGAGAAAGAGTTCAGAACAGATTTGAGCACCTCCAATCGAATCGACTCAAGAGACACAAACAACAGTGTATCATCGACATCTTGAACCACCGGTAGTCGGGATCATGAGTTACTAGGGGTAAGGAGAGCAGTCCTTTACTGAGATGATCATTAATCATAGTCTGTAACAGATCTGCAGCAATCACAAATAGCAAAGGTGAGATAGGATCACCTTGCTTTACCCCACACTTACACTTAAAATGGCTTCCTGGAAACCCATTGAGCAGGATTGAAGAGGTTGCAGAGGACAACAATTGATGTATACATGATATACATTTATTATCAAAACCCTTGTCCACCAAGATATTTATAATTGCCTCATCTGTATTGAATCAAACGCTTTTCAAAATCCAACTTGAGTAACATGATTGGCTTTTTGGTGATTGCAGCGATGAATGTACTCAAAAGTCCATGCAATGCAATCCTGAATGGTTCTTGATTTGATAAAACCATATTGATTCTTATGAACACAATTGGTTATTTCATCTTGAAACCTATTAGCAGCAAGTTCTTGAGGAATTTCAACCCCACCTTGGTCAAAGAAATTGGCCTAAAATCACCCGATTTGGTGACAACTTCTTAGGGATCGAGTTATGTATGCCTCATCGAGATTTTCTAGCTGAGCAGTTCAGCATGAAACTCATTAACTAGAGCAATAAAGTCACGAAATGATTGGCCAACATTTCTTCATGAAAAGACCATTAAATCCATCAGGTCCGAGGAGCCTTGTCAATGGGCAATTCCTTTATAACCTGCTCAATTTCCTTGACCTCAAAAGGCTTAGTGAGAACATCCAGTCCCTGTACCCTAGGGATAATAGAAAGGATGTCATTACCCAAGAGAATTGGTTTCACTGTTCCCATTCTGCCTTTAAAATCTCCGAGAAATTCCTTTGCAATTCTGTCATGGTCGGAAGAAAGCTGTTCCATCGGCAGGTTGAAGAGTGGCAATGGAATTCTTTCTATATCTCTCGATTGCCATTGCACGGAAGAATTTTGAGTTTTCCTCACCCACCTTGATATATCTAATAGTGCATCTCTTCTTCGGTATAAAAATTGCGAGATGGAGAAGATGATCATGGTGCAACTTCACCAATCTTACGAAATTGGATTCGAGTAAGAATAGAGGCCTGTAATCTTCCAAATCATCCAACCAAAATATCACCCGATTACATTTCTCAATCAGATTTTTAATATGTGACAAACCCATACGCCATTTCTTAAGAGCAAACCTCAACGATTTGAGTTTGTCCATAATAATTGCTGATATGTGAGATTTGTGAGAATGTTTTTGCCACACCTGTTGAACACATTCCATAAAACCAGGTTGATGGACCCAATAGTTTTCAAATCTGAAAATGTGAGCTTTTGGGATGCTAGTGCATATTGAAACCACACAAGGAACATGATCTGAAGCAGTTTTGGAAAGAGGAGTGACCTGAGTATTTGGGTATTGATCAATCCAGCTGGCATAGGTAAAAACCCAGTCCAACTATTCAAGAAGAGGGAAGTCCTGCATATTAGACCATGTGAACCGTCTTCCCTTTAGAGGTAGTTCAAGCAGACCCAAATGACCGATGATCTCATTAAAAATAAAAGTATCATTGATATCACCACCGGGAAGATTTCTATTATCAAGAGATCGTATGAAGTTAAAATCTCCCAAAAAAGCCAATTCTGCTCAGGTTCCACATTTAAATTATAAAGCCATCTGACAAATTCATCCCTCAAGACACCTTGACAGGGTCCATAAACATTGACCAGGTACCATTTGTCATCATTATGCACAGACTTGAAATTAATCACCATCCCGTAAGGTTTAGCTTCAATTAAAGCCCCTGAGAAAACATCAGAGCGCCACACAGCTAAAATACCACCAGAAGCTCCCCTAGAAGGAGATTCGATAAACTGATCAAAACCCGCAGGACAAATGCTCTTAATTAAATTTCGAGGGCACTCCGAGAGCTTAGACTCCTGCAGACATACAACTGCACATTGGCTTTCAATTACTTTACGCCTAACTTGCCTTGCTTGAGAATTTAGTCCATGAACATTCCAACAGAGAACCTTCCAGCTACGCGTTGACATTCGATTCATGGGATAAAATAAAGGAAGATAGCAAAAACAGTGTGACACCTAGTACCACACAACCCAGACCATAAAACAGCAAAAGTGCTAAGACACAACCAAAGTGCCAAGGTTCGGAGAGAACATAACAGACGGCAGATTTGTGAGCTCTCGCTACACCTAGGAAAAACAGTAAACTTTGACATTTAAGAATTGTTGGAGGAGGAGTCGTCCTTAGGATTAGCCATAAGCTTCTCCCGAGATAGCGACTTAGGATCCATCTCGGCTCAGCTCCAATAGCATGTAGCACCACGAGGCGTCGGCGAAGGGACCTCTTCAGACTTGTCGTGGCTCACATCGTCAGAGTTGTCCATGCCATCAGCAGGTTCCGGATTGGGCTGGGCCTTCTCTTCCATAGGCTTGGACCTCGGGCGTCTTTTAGCAGGCTGAAGTGGAAGCTGCTCAAAAACCACTGGTTTGAAACCATCCAGCTTTGCCGTGCTTTTCGTACACCTTCTAACTGAAGTGTCAACCAAGGGAGCAGATATATTGCGTCTACCACGCTGGCTTTTCTGTCGTGACTTAGCTTCAGACGCAAAAACCACAGGAGAGGAAACCTCTTCCTGGCCAGAGTTCCCCACAGTCCCAGAGTCCAAAGACATTATATCATCAGAACTTAGCCCCTCAGGCTCAACAGCAGTAGCAGGTCCTTCACTTGAATCAGAAAATCTAGTGGCAGACAAATCACCAAACAAGGAGGCGAAACAGCAGGCGTCTAGTAGCGGTGGAAACATTGCAGGCAAAGTACTTGGCAAACTAGGGACCAACATAGACATCCGCGGAGAATCAACAAGCATAATCGACCACTTACGCTTGGAAAAGGTTCTGTCTAACGGCTTGAGGAAGATGGACCTTGGCACCTCTTTCACTGAGAAGTCAAACATCAAATTCTCAAAGGAGCGCTTCCAGAGCCATTCAGGCGGAAGAGGGGGCCCAGCCACAATCCGAGCCATCCCAATGAAGATCTGATGGTGCTGTAAAACCGGCGGTTGATAGGGGGCAATTGCCAAAGGATTTTCAACCTCAATTGCAGGTTGTTCCTGAACTTGAGCAACCAGATCGATCAGTGGTGGGTGTTGCAGCTCAACATCCTGCAGAAGCTGCTCAACAGACTCAGATTGCTCAGGTTGATCGATGACAATGGAGACTTGATCTTGTTCAAGCACGGCGGTGAGGTGGCTGATTATTATCCTCATCTTCTCCGCAATGAGCTTTACCCCAATCAGCATCCACAGGGTTATCGGGAGGAGGAGCAGGTGCAAGTGGTGCGTCATTCCATCCAAGCATTGGGTAAGGCGGTAGAACAAAAGGAATGTTGTCAGGAATGAGGTGTCCAGGCATTGGATGAGGATTACCATCCAAAGGCATCGGATCCTCATCGTTTGGCATCTGATCAGCAAAATTTGCCCCAAGAACATAACATGCAGCAGTCCAAGAAACTTGAGCACCTCCCCAATCAGCATAATCCCCAAAAACCACATCCCTTGGCACCAGAGGTGTGTCAAGAAAGCTGGCTTCCACAACAGTACGGACCAGATACGGATCTTCACTATCCCATGAATGAAATTTTCCAAAAGTACCCTCGCACGAGAAATATACTCCATCGTTCGATAATCAAGGGGAATCCCAACAAACATCAGCCAGCCCTTACGAAAACCATGATTCCCTTTGAAGTTTTCCCCCTCATCATGCTTCATGAATCTAACAAATCGATCATTCCCCAAAGCAAACGGCGGATGTTGAATCAAAGTGTATCTAACAAACGGGTCCCGAACTTGAAACAGACCAACTCCATGAAACCATGGCTGAGCAGAGCGGACAAGTATACCTCTGTTCTGGAGAAACCGAACCACTTCCTCTCTGACGGGCCCGAGGGGTCCATCCGGAGCAGGCATAACTTCAACAACCATGTAATCTTCATGGCGTCGAGGGGGCGAGCCGCCGGTGTGAAGAAGGTGCGAGGTAAGCGCCGATCACCACCATCAATGATATGATGCCCCAGAGGCACCAGGCGATGCGGGTCAAGCTCAAAGTTCGCCATGGCGGCAGCGTGGCGACGATCCAAGGGTTTCTTTGGAAGAGCAGGGGGTTTCTTTGGCAGGGAGGGGAGGAGATTGGAGCAATGCTGGTGGTGACGATGTGACAGGACTAGAAATCCCAATAACTCCGGCGCCCTTCCCCTGATCAGCTGATGTTTCCGAAATACTCGTGTTTTGTTGCAGAGAGCTCGCCTCCAAGCCAATACATGCGGCGAGCAAAATCATTACAAGCATGCCTAGAGTGACCCACCACAGAGCAAGCCGAGCAGGCCGCTCGCATTCCACAAGAGGCGCCATGTGGCCCTTCCGACCACAAAGCGGTACAAGATATAACCTGGTCCACCATGTCATCGACCATCGCTTCAAATTGCCGCTCAGCCTCTTGCGTAGAAGGAATTTCCAGAGAGACACCCATCGGACTTAGACACGTAGAAGAATCCAGCCCACTATCAGGAGGCCCAGCAGTGGACATATCATAGACAGGCCCACCTGAGACAAGACAATCCTGGGCCACCGAACCCTCAGCAGACGGGTTAACCGACTGAGATGGGCCCGAAACCAAACATCCAGTTTGAATCAGAGAGGTTCCCGCTTCCTCAAATTGCGCTGAGAGATTACCGGAGATCACGGTTTGCGGATCCACCGAAACCGGATCGGGCAGCGGAGCAACGGCCCGCCGGAGCAACTCCGGCGACACATTATCCGTACCAAACACAATGGGTGGCCTTGCCACCGTCCAATGCAAATCCGGGGCAGGAGATTGTCGGAAGACAACACGCTCATGGGCAGAAAGATCATATCCCGCTTCAGCTATATCGTCAATGCAAGTCTGAGAAGCTGGATATCTATAGCCCTTGCAAGCATAATACTTTTCAAAAGTTGCAAAAGACAGCTTCTTACTTGCAGCACCACTAGATTTCAAAGAAGATTTTACCGGGGGCTTATGCATAGCCAACAAACCTAACGATGACCTACGCTTGGTAGGGCTAATCAAGATCCATTCGACATCACATTCCTTACGCCGGATCTTGAGTTCTACGACCCGATTAGGGCCTCCATTACCCCAAAGATGAAAATAGCACTTGAACAGATCACAAGCAAAAGCGAAGATCCATAATAATAAAGCCAACTTGCTTGCATGAGACTTGGAAAGAAAAAACTTTTTCCTTGACATGACTAACCCGAAGATCAATTGCCGAGCCACCAAGCGCAGCTTCGGTACCCGCCGCCACAGAATCCTCGAGATAAGCGGAAAGCATGCCTCTTTGAAGGACACGATCAGGATGAAAGCCCTCCCTCTTCCCATCGGATGAATTGTGCGACCAGTAGATCTGAAAACCTCATCCGAAAAAACCCTACCCTTGGAGAAATCCAAGCCAAGGGTAGATCCACCAGAAGAACCCATTGGAGATGGGTATTGCCTTGATCCAGAGAAGACGCCGAAGAAGATGATCGGAAAAGATCAAGAGATCCGTGGAGAGGGAGGGAGATCGCCGGTGGTGAGATCAGCGCCGGGGTGGGAGGTGGGAGCGCCATTCTTTGACTTATTCCCGGCGGTGTTAGGATCTTTTATTCCTCGTCTATACTCTGGGATTCTGATCTCTCTTCTATTCGGGTTAAACATTTTACTAACTCTGACATTAGGTTCTTGTACCCACTTCCTCCAGGAGAGCCCCAACATTACCGATGATCGCTTGCTTCGCCAGAAGATTCTGCAATTACTCCTCGATGTTTCTCGAGATCCTGTGCCCACTGCCTTGCAGTTCCTGACCACAGATAATCCCCATGAATAACATTCTTGCCGCTTGTACCTTCATACCCAGTTGCTCCTATTATTACAAGATGTACTCTCGGTTGTTTCGTGAATCCTTTGTTCCTTCTGCTTTGCGGCTTCTTTTTGCACTACGGATAATTCGCTGAACCCGTTCATCCCTAGTTGTTCATATGCTTTCCAAATACTTGGAAATACTATGTGATCTTCCGAAAATCCTCTGCAACCTTTTGCTCTTGATTCTCCTTGCCTGCTTGCATTAGGATTAATTCCATATGTCTAGCAATATTCTTTAAAATTCTTTGTGGTTGTCATTCTGTTCCTATGGATTCAACGTGTGAGCGAATACTCGCAATCATCAATTCATCCTTGGAAATTTTGTTTCCAGCCCAGACATCGTTCCAGATATGAGTTGGTTCTTGCCCAATCCAGATTTGATCGGGTGCAACTCTAAGTCTATTCAACTTACTCATCTTTTGATCAGAGCGTCTGCTTCTGATCTTCTATTTTTGAAATCGCGATTTCTTTGCATTTAAGCATCGAATTATTCAGATGTTTCTATAATCGGAAGCCTTTGCATTCTTTCTTCTTCTGGTTGAGTACCGATACTCACATCAAATCCTATGTGGACCGCCAGATCCTTTGTTGGATTTTATCTGACAACGTCCTTCATATTCAATAACCTTTTGGAGCCTTTCCTCAGATACATAAAGCCTTTGGTAAATTGTATCCTCTGCCTTCTCAACCATGCTCTGCCTTCGAGTTTGTGTTATTTTACTTGTGGAGTTTGTGGTATATGTTCCCAAGATGCCCCTATGGGTTGAACCTATGCCTTCCTTAATCCATGTGAACCCGGGAGTTTTCACGAGTCATACTCTTCTGGTGTTTTGCCAGATATAATTTCAACACTGCAACTTCATCAAAAATGAGAAGTGAAGGGAGGGTTATACATTGAAGAAGTGGGAGTCGACCTTGAACTTTGTGTTCATGCCCATGGACACGATGTAGATCTTATCATGGAAGCTTCTCCTTAAAATTAAATTAATCCCCTATCTTATATCTGGGATCTAGTCTTTTGCAATCGTGGTTTCGACCGTGATTGTTCTTCTTTGATCCCATTCTCGGACAAGTTAAAAGTACTTGCCTTCTGCAGATCATTACGTCTGCCCAACCTCTATTTTGATCTACCTTCGAGTATTACCCCCTGGTATCTCGAGGATATCAAAGGACCATGTTGCTTCCTATGAGTCTTCATCTAGTATTGCTTCTAACCGATTTCATATTTCCCCCGGGTTCTGATTTATTAGTCACTCAAGAACACCGATAAGTGAATCGATCCTGCACTCTGAACCAATAACTCTAAGTAATTTTCGTTGCTTACGAGTTTAATAATCCTTCAAGTCATTCCTAGCCTGATCGGTTATATCATTATCGTGCTAAATTTTTAACAGTGCTACCAGGTCCTTTCCGGAGCACAATTTTCGACGATGAGCTAAGCTTATGTCGATCTTCCTCGTCATATCATTTTGCCTTGAACAACAAGCTTGTTTTCGAGTTTGTGTCGTACCCATGGTACCAATAACCTTTCGCTTCATCATTCCTTTGACTTGATGTCATCACCGATCGATTACATCTTCATGAAATCTCTCGACAAATGTGTCTTGATCATCATCAACATTCTAAGCTCTTCCAGGTTATGAATCGAATTCATGATGATAAATGCCATCCTCGCCTCTCGATAATTTGTGTCAACATCGACAACATTCTTGCCTCCCCCCAACACAATTTTGTTCATATCATTTTGGCATTACATCCTTTTGACCTGTCGATGGTTTGCTGCTGAACCCATCGGCCACATCCTCATCTTTCAATGATGAAATTGTACGAACTATTCTAGCAGTTCCCGCGGGATCCTTTGTGAATTCAAAAGTCTGACCTTTATCTAATGATCATGTCAAGCTATCCCGAAGCATGACTGTGGTACTCTGTTCATCAACAAGAACATTGGAAGCGCAATGCTTAATGTTTCTTGATCACCAATCCAAACACTATTGTATGGGTAACGTCATGAATTTCCTCGCCCCCTTTACGAAAGTGGTTATCTACTTGCTGCCCTTTCTTGCATATCCTCCTTTGCTTGTTCTTGTGAAGGATATACTCCAAATACTTGTGTTTAATTTGATAATCACATTTTTCCTTTCCATTGTTTTGTTAATCTTTCTTGTGATCTATATGATATAAGCAGTAATATTTCACTGCTTATGTAAACACCTCGGTGTACAACCACGATCGATAAGACCACATTCTTTGTTATTGATGACATTTCGGTAACCACCGATGGACGAGAACTTTGCCTTTTGGACTGCCTCGCCTTGCGAGCAGGAAAATGGTTCTCTTCATCCCTCGCCCTTGGTACCAACGTTGTTGCCAACATAATTGACAGGCTATTCTCTGACCTGCCTTGCCATCATGACCGTGCAAAATGATAGCGCCTTCCTGCTTTTAACCCACATGGTGGGCCCATAACCCACAGTTCCACAGGATCGAAACCTGACTCTCCTGTACACCTCTGTTGTCAAATTTATTCCTCATACTTGCCTTTGTATGTAATTCACGAGCCACCGTCCGAGAGATGATCTATTCCGATGCTCTGAACCCCCTTCTCACACTCTGTTCAGGTATCGATCGTTTGTCCTTTCGTTTGAAACTTCCTACTGTACCTTCATACTTTGCTCTCGATGTTTTCTTAAGTTTCAACTCCAGAGATACTTCTGTCACTTTCCCTGAATTGTTCACCAGACAATTAACCCTATAAGGGTCAGTTCACCCGAAGTTACTCTTTACTTCCCCACTTAAATCTCGAGACGAGATTTCTTGTAGTGGAGGAGATTTGTAACATCCCCAGCATCGCACCACAGTAATCTCCCCCTAATGAAGGTCATGTCATCATGATCATCATGCCAAAATGCCACTTGTCCAAAATCTGCTTCAAATTCAAATTTAAATTGCATGTCAAATATTTGCTTCTTCAGTCATGCAAATAAAACAGTTCATCCTATGGCAAATAATCCCTAGATATTTGTCATGTTGAAACCAACATTTTTGGAACTACCAAATTGTCCCTGGGAATTTATTATCTGGTCCATCATTATTTAAGATGTCCTTTTCATTTTCTAAAAATGCTTGGACAACTCCTGATGGCCCCAAACTTTTTGTGGCGATCTTTGGATAAGGCATTATATCTGTGTGACCAAGTTTCACATTTTACAAATACATTTGGCAGCTCATTTATCTGCAAAATTCTTCCGTAAAAAGAAAAGAAAAAAAGGAAAAAAAAAGGAAAAAGGCCCTAAACATCTACTGTGGTCTGGGCCTAAGTGCACAGTGCACATCGCCCAGCCCACCACGGCCTTTTTCCCCTTCCTCTGTTCCTCTGTACAGAGAGGAGACAGGGGCCATGGCGTGGCGGCCATCCACCCCGCCGAGGCCGCTGATGCCGCCGTGTCCATCATCCAACGAGCCCTCGAGATGGATAAAATCACCCCGAGCCCAAGGACAAACCCTAGCGCCCACTTTCCCCTCTCCCTCGCTCGCTCTCTTCTCCCCAACACGAACACGACGCCATCATCGCCACGGCCGACCTTGCCGGCGTGCTCCTCGTCGTCCTCGCCGGCAAGGAGCTTGTCCAAAAGCTCCGTCTGCCTCTGTTGCTTCCACTATGAGGATCGGTTCGAGCCGGGCGCCTCTACATCACGGGGATCGAGCCCATCTTCAACCTCTGTTAGCCACCGTTCGACGCGTCGATCCGCGCATCTCCGACAGCCCCCGGCCTCGCCGAGTCCTCCCCAAGCTCCGTTGTGAGCATCCGCACCCTTCTCCCTTCTGTAGAAGCTCATATTCAAGTTGGAGCTGACGCTAGCCGCCTCCGAGCTCCGCCGTCGCTCTGTAGCCGCCGTCTAGTTCGTCACCGTCGTTTTAGCCCATCTCCCCGGCCATCCCCGCTTGTTTTACGTGCACCGGACAATGTGACTCGTCCTGCTCGTCCGATAGGAGGTCGCGGCCGTCCTTTTGGTCGCCGGAGCCGCCGGTTCCGTGCGTCACCGCCGCTGCCTGTCTCGCTCGCCGGCTCTGCTGCTGCTCCTGGGCGCCAACCCCGCGCGCTGCCGCTGCTCTCCCCAACGCGCGCGGCCTGCTCGGCCCTCCGTCTTGTGCGCATACGCAGCCCACGCCATGCGTCCTTGCTCCAGGCCGCCTTCTTTGCTGCTCGCATCTGTTGCGGCTCTGCTAGTGTCGTTACTAGCTGCTTGCTTCTGCGGCTGTTGATTTGCTATCGCTGCTATGTCATTGCTCTTGCTCGCCTTCTTTGCTGCTGACCGCTCGCCAAGTGCAGTCGCTGCCTAGGACAACTGCTAGCTGCTACCGCCAAGTGCTGCTGCTGCTGGCCATGGCCAAGGCCATGGCCGTGGTGTGTGTGAGTGCACGTGTGTGTGCGTGTGTGCACAACGAGCCTCACGGCTGTGCCACGGCCGGCCCTTATTTAATTAGTCTAGGCTTAGTTAGAAGTACTACTAGTTTAGTGCTAAGTTAATCTAGTAGTAGATGACATGTAGACCCCATTAAATAAGTTAGATTTATTTATTTGTTTAGGTAAATAGTCTGACATGTGGGCCACACCTGCCCTTTTGACTAGTCAAATTGACTTGGTCAATTCGGATTAAACTAAATATAAAGATTTCAAAATATGTTGTTAAACTTTGAAAATTCATAGAAATTAAACCGTAGCTCAGATGAAAATGTTTTCTACATGAAAGTTGCTCAGAATTTCAAGACGAATTTGAATACGCAGTTCGTTCGTCCGCCACACATCCCTAGCATAGCGATATTGCAACAATCCCCCTCTGGTTCGTCTGTCCGAAAATGCCAAACTTCGGGAAAGCATTCCCGGATGTTGTCCCCCTTCACCAGTATCGCTTACTACCGCGTTAGGTCACGCCTAGCACCGTGTATTGCCATGTTACGCTTTGTGATGCTTTGATTGCTCTGTTATTTATTGTGTTCCCCCTCCATTACTTCTTTCCGGTAGACCCCGAGACTGCCGGCAAAACCCAGTACGACTACGGTGTTGACGACCCCTCCTTGCCAGAGCAACCAGGCAAGCCTCCCCCCCTTTGATCATCCCGATATCGCCCATTCCATTCTCTCATGCTTGCATTAGATTTTGCTACTGTTATTGTTTGCACCTATTACGATGCATAGCCTGCTTTTGTATCTATTTGTTGAACCTTACCTTATCCTAAAGCGCTTAGTATAGGTTGCTTAGAGATCCATCGATGACCCCACTTTGTCCGCGCCTACCGGATAATCGAAGACCCGATCAACGGGATCGATGACCAGGCCCGACACCGCACATCACTTCCCTTAGTTGCTCGACACTCTTTGGGTTACTATCGAGTACCGAGGGTGAGACCTCATCGACTTCGATGTTAACCCTGTAGTGTAGCTATTCGGTCGTGGTCATCAAGGGTGATTTCCTCTTTAACCACTTCCGATACGACTCTGTCGTGCAACCCTTCAAGTGTGGACCTCGAGGGTGAATCCTCTTACGTTCACCTTGATGACTACATCGAGTGGAAGTTACCGGGGGTGATTCCTCGGGTTTCCCCCTTGATGTTTAGACACACAGTTACTATGGTTACTATAACTTTACACTGAACCATGTTACTAAAGACGGGTCGACCCTGAGGGGTACCCGCACGAGCTTAATTGCGAGAGATGTAGAGTCGGGTTGACCTGGAGGGTGCCCGCGAGATAATTACGAGGCGTGGCCGGGCATTCCTAGCCCTTGCCGCAAGTCCTCGAGACAGGGCAACGGGGTCACATCTTTCGTGAGTCTCGCTTGTTACCGCGCTCCTAATCCACTACGATTTGGATATTTGATCAGGGGCCTCTGGCCCGATAGCACTAACCATCACGTGGGCATAGTATGGGCGATGCGTCGTATACATCAGCCGAAGCTTAATAGACGTCGGTGATCGAGCGCGCTACGGTTGGACCGGTAAGCTCACGCTGTTTAGGAAGGTAGCTAGGTGCGCTCACCGCCGCCCACTCAACGTGCAGGAGTTCGGGAGATGGCCCATGACCCACGGGGCATAGGTTTAGTCCAGCGTCTGGCCTCTCTATTAAGCCTAGGTCGGGTTGCGGCGTATTGTTTGGCGAAGCCGGGCATGACCCAGAAAGTGTGTCCGCCGGAGTTAATCGGCGTGGTGGGTAAGTTGGTGCACCCTGCGGTGAAGAAAACATCTATCGATAGCCTGTCCTACGGTAACGGACACTTGGAGTTGTGTCCCGATTGATACAACTAGAACTGGATACTTGTGATGAGAATTGGATGGTGATGAGATTTGGATTGTGATGATAACTAGATAGTATGGCTCTGGGATTTCTTTCTCGCAGGGAGTCGAGAAAGGATCTCTGGCCGAGGTTGATAACACTACTACTACTTTACTTTATGCTACTCTACTCCCTCCTGTTTGCTGCAAGATGGTGGTTTCCAGAAGATGCTAGTCTTTGATAGGACTAGGCCTTCTCTCTATTCTGGCATTTCTGCAGCCCAGTCCACATATACAGTCTTCCTTTGATAATGTTGCATATGTAGTGTAGATCCTTGGTTGCGAGTACTTTGGATGAGTACTCACGGTTGCTTTGCTCCTCCTTTCCCCCCTTTCTTCTTCTTTCCGGTTGATGCAACCAGATGTCGGAGCCGACGAGCCAGATGCCACCGCCGGTGCCTACTACTACATGAAGACCGCTGATGACCAGGAGTAGTTTGGAGGCTCCCAGGCAGGAGGCCTTGCTTTTTCGATCGATGTTGCTTTTGTGCTAGCCTTCTTAAGGCAAAAATTGTCTAACTCATGTCTGTACTCAGATATTGTTGCTTCCGCTGACTCTTGTGTAATCGAGCTTATGTATTCGAGCCCTCGAGGCCACTGGCTTGTAATATAAAGCTTGTATTATTTAAATTTGTGTCTAGAGTTGTGTTGTGATATCTTCCCGTGAGTCCTTGATCTTGATCGTACACATTTGCGTGTATGATTAGTGTACGATTGAATCGAGGGCGTCACATAAAGTCTCATCCCCTCACGCCTAAGTTTAGTCACATACTGCTAAGCAAACATGGTGTTTACCACCTTAAATAAGTTATTTCTCAAACCATCACAAGCACTTGGTCTTCATTGAACTCTATGTGTAGGATTTGTGGCCACAATAGGAATCTTCCCTGGTTTTTAAAAACCGGGGAAGATTCCTATTGACAATTTAGATTCTACACAAAAAGATCATTGATGACTAATGTATTTTTTATTTTTTTACATGCTTAGCCTTAGCAATAGCGCGTTTTCAAAATGCGTTGCTGCTATGGATTTTAGCAGTAGCGCGTTACACTATCCCACGCTACTTCTAAGTTCAATGTTACGCGCCCCCAACCGGCCGGCCCCCACTATCCCTCTCCACTTTCACTCCCCCACACTCCCCGTCGTCCGCCGCCGCCATCGTTCCCCGACAAGCTCTCGTCGCCCGCCGCCGCCGATGCTCCTGCTCCTCCTCCACTTAGGTAGTTCCTCCTCCGTACCGCGCCCCTCCTCCACCTCCGGCCGCCCCCTCCTCCCTCCTCCCTCCTTCTCCGGCCGCCCCCTCCTCCCCCCTCCCTCCTCCTCCGGCCGCCCCCTCCTCCCTCCTACTCCTCCCCCTCCATGTTGGGGAACGTAGTAATTTCAAAAAATTCCCTACGCACACACAGGATCATGGTGATGCATAGCAACGAGAGGGGAGAGTGTGTCCACGTACCCTCGTAGACCGAAAGCGGAAGCGTTAGCACAACGCGGTTGATGTAGTCGTACGTCTTCATGATCCGACCGATCAAGTACCGAACGCACGACACCTCCGAGTTCTGCACACATTCAACTCGATGACGTCCCTCGAACTCTGATCCAGCCGAGCTTTGAGGGGGAGTTCCGTCAGCACGACGGCGTGGTGACGATGATGATGTTGCTACCGACGCAGGGCTTCGCCTAAGCACTGCAACGATATTATCAAGGTGGACTATGGAGGAGAGGGGCACCGCACACGGCTAAAAGATCCAAGAGACCAATTGTTATGTCTATCGGGTGCCCCTCTCCTCCGTATATAAAGGGGGGAGGAGAGGGCCGGCGAAGGAGGCGCGCCCAAGGGGGGAGTCCTACTCCCGCCGGGAGTAGGACTCCTCCTTTTCCTATTTGGAGAGGGAGAGGGAAGGAAGAGAAAGGAGGGAGGAAGGAAAGGGGGCCCGACCCCCCTCCCATTTAGGATTGGGCTAGGGGGGGGCACGCCCCCTCCCTTGCTCCTTTCCCCTCCTTTCCACTAAAGCCCATTAAGGCCCATATACCTCCCGGGGGTTCCGATAACCTCCCGGTGCTCCAGTATTATCCCGATCTCACCCGGAACCATTCCGGTATCCAAATATAGTCGTCCAATATATCGATCTTTGCGTCTCGGCCATTTCCAGACTCCTCGTCATGTCTGTGATCACATCCGGGACTCCGAACTACCTTTGGTACATCAAAACACATAAACTCATAATATAATCGTCATCGATCTTTAAGCGTGCGGACCCTACGGGTTCGAGAACTATGTAGACATGACCGAGACACGTCTCCGGTCAATAACCAATAGCGGAACCTGGATGCTCATATTGGCTCCCACATGTTCTCTGAAGATCTTTATCGGTCAAACCGCATAACAACATCGTTGTTCCCTTTGTCATCGGTATGTTACTTGCCCGAGATTCGATCGTCGGTATCTCAATACCTAGTTCAATCTCGTTACCGGCAAGTCTCTTTACTCGCTCTGTAATAAATCATCCATAACTAACTCATTAGTTGCAATGCTTTAAGGCTTATAGTGATGTGCATTACCGAGTGGGCCCAGAGATACCTCTCCGACAATCGGAGTGACAAATCCTAATCTCAAAATCGCCAACCCAACAAGTACCTTTGGAGACACCAGAGATCACCTTTATGATCACCCGATTACGTTGTGACGTTTGGTAGCACACAAAGTGTTCCTCCGGTAAACGGAGTTGCATAATCTCATAGTAATAGGAACATGTATAAGTCATGAAGAAAGCAATAGCAGAATACTAAACGATCAAGTGCTAAGCTAACGGAATGGGTCAAGTCAATCACATCATTCTCCTAATGATGTGATCCCGTTAATCAAATGACAACTCATGTCCATGGCTAGGAAACATAACCATCTTTGATTAACGAGATAGTCAAGTAGAGGCATACAAGTGACACTCTGTTTGTCTATGTATTCACACAAGTATTATGTTTCCGGTTTATACAATTCTAGCATGAATAATAAACATTTATCATGATATAAGGAAATAAATAATAACTTTATTATTGCCTCTAGGGCATATTTCCTTCACTCCGCTCCTCCTCCGGCAGCCCCTCCTCCCTCCTCCTCTGGCTGCCCCCTCTGTGACGCATATCATGTGGTGAATAAAAATATAGCTCCAAGTAAAGTTACTGATGGAAGTGAACGAAAGAGGGGATGCCTTCCGGGGCATCCCCAAAATTTGGCTTTTCGGTGTCCTTAGATTGTCTTGGGGTACCATGGGCATCCCCAAGCTTAGGCTCTTGCCACTCCTTATTCCATAATCCATCAAATCTTTTACCCAAAACTTGAAAACTTCACAACACAGAACTTAACAGAAAATCTCGTGAGCTCCGTTAGCGAAAGAAAACAAAACACCACTTCAAGGTACTGTAATGAACTCATTATTTATTTATATTGGTGTTAAACCTGCTGTATTC
Source organism: Aegilops bicornis (assembly GCA_021605145.1). Lineage (NCBI taxonomy): Eukaryota > Viridiplantae > Streptophyta > Magnoliopsida > Poales > Poaceae > Aegilops > Aegilops bicornis. Next base: position 535,955,472 of record CM038670.1, read on the forward strand.
CAACTTCTCTATGGTTTATAAACTATTTTATTAGCCTTAGATTCATCAAAATAAGCAAACAGCACACGAAAAATAGAATCTGTCAAAAACAGAACAGTCTGTAGTAATCTGTAACTAACGCAAACTTCTGGAACTCAAAAAATTCAGCCAAAATTGGAAGACCTAGACAATTTTTTTATTGATCAGAAGCAATTGGAATCAATATTTTATCACGTTCTGGTGATTTTTAACAATTGTTTTCGTGAACAGAAAGTTTCTGGAATTTTCAGCAAGATCAAATAACTATCATCCAAGAAGATCCTATAGGTTTAACTTGGCACAGACACTAACTAAAACATAAAAACAAACCTAACCAGAGGCTAGATCAAAGATTTATTTCAAAACAGAAGCAAAAAGCAATAAACTAAAAATAAAATTGGGTTGCCTCCCAACAAGCGCTATCGTCTAATGCCCCTAGCTAGGCATAAAAGCAAGGATAGCTAGGTGTTGCCATCTTTGGTTTTAGGGAAGAAAAGAGAAAAAAAATTATATATGGAATTAATATTTCTATTTTGATAAAGCACGTGGGAATTAATGGTAGAAGAAAGATTAAACATGTTGCGGAAATTGGCATCTAGGCTATCTTTTATTTCTTTGATAGATTCGTTTTGGTAGGAGAGCAAAAGAGATGTGGATTCAACTTTCTCATTCATGGGGTGCCCAAATATAGTTTTCATCTTTTCATAGGTATCTATGGGGTCCCCTTCAAGAAAACCCTCTTCAAAAATAGAATCTAAAACTTGTTTGAACGAAGCGGGCAACCCAACATAAAAGCTTTTTAAGTAAACCTCAATTTGATATTGGGGTACATAGCTAGCCCGGATCCTTAACAGCCTATTCCAAGCATCTTTCAAAGATTCATCGAGTAAATAACGAAAAATTCCAGAATCATCTTCATCAAAATTATTAAGATTCTCATTGATAACTCCGGCATGTTTTTCCATAGTATCTCTATTTACGAGTTTAGATAAAATAGCAGGATTATCTAAAGTGCTAAAACTCGGGAGAGAAACCCCAACCCTTTTTGATTCTGACATGGCGAAAGGAAGGCGAGCGGAAAAGGGAAGGCGAATAAAACGGCAAGGGTGAAGTGGGGGAGAGGAAAACGAGAGGCAAATGGCAAATAATGTAATGCGAGGGAGATGAGTTTGTGATGGGTACTTGGTATGTCTTGACTTGACATGAATTGGCGTAGATCTCCCCGGCAACGGCGCCAAAAATCATTCTTTCTACCTCTTGAGCACTGCATTGGTTTTCCCTTGAAGAGGAAAGGGTGATGCGGTAAAGTAGCGTAAGTATTTCCCTCAGTTTTTGAGAACCGAGGTATCAATCCAGTAGGAGGCCACGCACGAGTCCCTTGCACCTACACAAACAAACAAGAACCTCGCAACCAACGGGATAAAGGGGTTGTCAATCCCTCAACGGTCACTTACGAGAGTGAGATCTGATAGATATGATAAGATAATATTTTTGGTATTTTTATGATAAAGATGCAAAGTAAAATAAAAGGCAATAAAAATAGCTAAGTGTTGGAAGATTAATATGATGGAAAATAGACCCGGGGGCCATAGGTTTCACTAGTGGCTTCTCTCGAGAGCATAAGTATCACGGTGGGTGAACAAATTACTGTTGAGCAATTGATAGAATTGAGCATAGTTATGAGAATATCTAGGTATGATCATGTATATAGGCATCACGTCCGAGACAAGTAGACCGACTCCTGCCTGCATCTACTACTATTACTCCACACATCGACCGCTATCCAGCATGCATCTAGAGTATTAAGTTCAAAAGAACAGAGTAACGCTTTAAGTAAGATGACATGATGTAGAGGATAAACTCATGCAATATGATATAAACCCCATCTTGTTATCCTCGATGGCAACAATGCAATACGTGCCTTGCTGCCCCTCATCACCGGAAAGGACACCGCAAGATTGAACCCAAAGCTAAGCACTTCTCCCATTGCAAGAAAGATCAATCTAGTAGGCCAAACCAAACGGATAATTCGAAGAGACTTGCAAAGATAACCAATCATACATAAAATAATTCATAGAAGATTCAAATATTGTTCATAGATAATCTTGATCATAAACCCACAATTCATCGGTCTCAACAAACACACCGCAAAAGAAGATTACATCGAATAGATCTCCACAAGAATCGTGGAGAACTTTGTATTGAGATCCAAAGAGAGAGAAGAAGCCATCTAGCTAATAACTATGGACCCGAAGGTCTGAGGTAAACTACTCACACATCATCAGAGAGGCTATAGTGTTGATGTAGAAGCCCTCCGTGATCAATGCCCCCTTCGACGGAGCGCCGGAAAAGGCCCCAAGATGGGATCTCACGGGTACAGAAGGTTGCGGCGGTGGAATTATGTTTTTGGCTCCGTATCTGGTAGTTTGGGGTATGTAGGTATATATAGGAGGAAGAAGTACGTCGGTGGAGCAACATGGGCCCCACGAGGGTGGAGGGCGCGCCCAGAGGGGTAGGCGCGCCCCCTACCTCGTGCCTTCTTGGTTGCTTTCTTGACGTAGGGTCCAAGTCCTCTGGATCATGTTTGTTCCGAAAATCACGTTCCCGAAGGTTTCATTCCGTTTGGACTCCGTTTGATATTCTTTTTCTGTGAAACTCTGAAATAGGCAAAAACAACAATTATGGGCTAGGCCTACGGTTAGTAGTTAGTCCCAAAAATAATATAAAAGTGTATAATAAAGCCCATTAACATCCAAAACAGAATATAATATAGCATGAAGCAATAAAAAATAATAGATACATTGGAGACGTATCAAGCATCCCCAAGCTTAATTCCTGCTCGTCCTCGAGTAGGTAAATGATAAAAACATAATTTTTGATGCGGAATACTACTTGGCATAATTTTCAATGTAATTCTCTTATTTGTGGTATGAATATTCAGATCCGAAAGATTCAATACAAAAGTTTAATATTGACATAAACATAATAATACTTCAAGCATACTAACTAAGCAATCATGTCTTCTCAAAATAACATGGCCAAAGAAAGTTATGCCTACAAAATCATATAGTCTGGCTATGCTCTATCTCCACCACACAAAGTATTTAAATCATGCACAACCCCGATGACAAGCCAAGCAATTGTTTCATACTTTTGGTGTTCTCAAACTTTTTCAATCTTCACGCAATACATGAGCGTGAGCCATGGATATAGCATTATATGTGGAATAGAATGGTGGTTGTGGAGAAGACAAAAAATGAGAAGATAGTCTCACATCAACTAGGCGTCTCAGCGGGCTATGGAGATGCCCATTAATAGATATCAATGTGAGTGAGTAGGGATTGCTATGCAACGGATGCACTAGAGCTATAAGTATATGAAATCTCAACAAAAGAAACTAAGTGGGTGCGCATCCAACTCGCTTGCTCACGAAGACCTAGGGCATTTTGAGGAAGCCCATTATTGGAATATACAAGCCAAGTTCTATAATGAAAAATTCCCACTAGTATATGAAAGTGATATCATAATAGACTCTCTATCATGAAGATCATGGTGCTACTTTGAAGCACAAGTGTGGTAAAAGGATAGTAACATTGTCCCTTCTCTCTATTTCTCTCTTCTTTTTTATTTGGGCCTTTCCTCTTTTTTTATGGCCTCTTTTTTTCTTTTTTTCTTTTTCATCCGGAGTCTCATCCCGACTTGTGGGGGAATCATAGTCTCCGTCATCCTTTCCTCACTTGGGACAATGCTCTAAAAATGATGATCATCACACTTTTATTTACTTACAACTCAACAATTACAACTCAATACTTAGAACAAAATATGACTCTATGTGAATGCCGCGTGATGTGCGGGATATGCAATGAATCAAGAGTGACATGTATGAAAGAATTATGAACGGTGGCTTTGCCACAAATACGATGTCAACTACATGATCATGCGAAGCAATATGACAATGATGGAGCGTGTCATAGTAACGGAACGGTGGTAAGTTGCATGGCAATATATCTCGGAATGGCTATGGAAATGCCATGATAGGTAGGTATGGTGGCTGTTTTGAGGAAGGTATATGGTGGGTGTATGATACCGGCAAAAAATGTGCGGTATTAGAGAGGCTAGCAATGGTGGAAGGAAGAGAGTGCGTATAATCCATGGACTCAACATTAGTCATAAAGAACTCATATATTTATTGCAAAAATCTACAAGTTATCAAAGCAAAGTATAATGCACATGCTCCTAGGGGGAATAGATTGGTAGGAAAAGACCATCGCTCGTCCCCGACCGCCACTCATAAGGAAGACAATAAATAAATAAATCATGCTCCGACTTCATCACATAACGGTTCACCATACGTGCATGCTACGGGAATCACAAACTTTAACACAAGTAGTCCTCAAATCCACAACTAATCAACTAGCATGACTCTAATATCACCATCTTTATATCTCAAAACAATTATCAAGAATCAAACTTCTCATAGTATTCAACACACTCATAAGATAATTTTTACTAATCTTGGATGCCTATCACTTTAGGACTAATTTCTCAATTTAAGCAAATTACCATGCTATTTTGTAGGACTCTCAAGATAATATAAGTGAAGCATGAGAGAACAATAGTTTCTATAAAACTAATCCACCACCGTGCTCTAAAAGATATAAGTGAAGCACTAGAGCAAAAACTATATGGCTCAAAGATATAAGTGAAGCACATAGAGTATTCTAACAAATTCCGAATCAAGTGTGTCTCTCTCAAAGGTGTGTACAGCAAGGATGATTGTGGCAAACTAACAAATAAAGACTCAAATAATTCAAGACGCTCCAAGCAAAACACATATCATGTGGTGAATAAAAATATAGCTCCAAGTAAAGTTACCGATGGAAGTAGATTTAAAGAGGGGATGCCTTCAGGGCATCCCCAAGCTTTGGCTTTTAGGTGTCCTTATATTATCTTGGGGTGCCATGGGAATCCCCAAGCTTATGCTCTTGCCACTCCTTGTTCCATAATCCATCAAATCTTTTACCCAAAACTTGAAAACTTTACAACACAAAACTTAACAGAACATCTCGTGAGCTCCGTTAGCGAAAGAAAACAAAACACCACTTAAAGGTACTGTAATGAACTCATTATTTATTTATATTGGTGTTAAAACTACTGTATTCCATCTTCTATATGGTTTATAAACTATTTTATTAGCCATAGATTCATCAAAATAAGCAAACAGCACACGAAAAACAGAATCTGTCAAAAACAGAACAGTCTGTAGTAATCTGTAACTAACGCAAACTTCTGGAACTCGAAAACTTCAGAAGAAATAGGAAGACCTAGACAAATTGTTTATTGATCAGAAGCAATTGGAATCAATATTTTATCATGTTCTGGTGATTTTTAACAATTGTTTTCGTGAACAGAAAGTTTCTGGAATTTTCAGCAAGATCAAATAACTATCATCCAAGAAGACCGTATAGGTTTAACTTGGCACAAACACTAACTAAAACATAAAAACAAACCTAACCAGAGGCTAGATCAAAGATTTATTACTAAACATAAGCAAAAATAAAAAAACTAAAAATACAATTGGGTTGCCTCCCAACAAGCGCTATCGTATAACGCCCCTAGCTAGGCATAAAAGCAAGGATATATCTAGGTATTGCCATCTTTGGTTTTAGGGAAGAAAAGAGCAAACTTGTTATCTATGGAATTAATCTTTCTATTTTGATAAAGCACGTGGCTATTAATGGTAGAAGAAAGATTAAGCATGTTGCGAAAATTGGCATCTAGGCTAGCTTTTATTTCTTTGATAGATTCGTTTTGGTAGGAGAGCAAAAGAGATGTGGATTCAACTTTCTCATTCATGGGGTGCCCAAATATAGTTTTCATATTTTCATAGGTATCTATGGGGTCCCCTTCAAGAAAACCCTCTTCAAAAATAGAATCTAAAACTTGTTTGAACGAAGCGGGAAACCCAACATAAAAGCTTTTTAAATAAACCTCAATTTGATATTGGGGTACATAGCTAGCCCGGATCCTTAACAACCTATCCCAAGCATCTTTCAAAGATTCATCGAGTAAATAATGAAAAATTCTAGAACCATCTTCATCAAAATTATTAAGATTCTCATTGATAACTCTGGCATGTTTTTCCATAGTATCTCTACTCTATTTATGAGTTTAGATAAAATAGCAGGATTGTCTAAAGTGCTAAAACTCGGGAGAGAAACCCCAACCCTTTTTGATTCTGACATGGCGAAAGGAAGGCGAGCGGAAAAGAGAGGGCGAATAAAACGGCAAGGGTGAAGTGGGGGAGAGGAAAACGAGAGGCAAATGGCAAATAATGTAATGCGAGGGAGATGAGTTTGTCATGGGTACTTGGTATGTCTTGACTTGACTTGACTTGGCGTAGATCTCCCCGGCAACGGCGCCAGAAATCCTTCTTGCTACCTCTTGAGCACTGCGTTGGTTTTCCCTTGAAGAGGAAAGGGTGATGCAGTAAAGTAGCTAAGTATTTCCCTCAGTTTTTGAGAACCAAGGTATCAATCCAGTAGGAGACCATGCACGAGTCCCTCGCACCTACCCAAACAAACAAGAACCTCGCAACCGACACGATAAAGGGGTTGTCAATCCCTCAACGGTCACTTACGAGAGTGAGATTCGATAGATATGATAAGATAATATTTTTGGTATTTTTATGATAAAGATGCAAAGTAAAATAAAAGGCAATAAAAATAGCGAAGTGTTGGAAGATTAATATGATGGAAAATAGACCCGGGGGCCATAGGTTTCACTAGTGGCTTCTCTCGAGAGTATAAGTATTACGGTGGGTGAACAAATTACTGTTGGGGAACATAGTAATTTCAAAAAATTTCCTACGCACACACAGGATCATGGTGATGCATAGCAACGAGAGGGGAGAGTGTTGTCCACGTACCCTCGTAGACAGAAAGCGGAAGCGTTAGCACAACACGGTTGATGTAGTCGTACGTCTTCACGATCCGACCGATCAAGTACCAAACGCACGGCACCTTCGAGTTCAGCACACGTTCAGCTCGATGACGTCCCTCGAACTCCGATCCAGCCGAGCTTTCAGGGAGAGTTCCATCAGCACGACGGCGTGGTGACGATGATGACGTTCTACCGACGCAGGGCTTCGCCTAAGCACCGCTACGATATTATCGAGGTGGATTATGGTGGAGGGGGGCACCGCACACGGCTAAGAGATCAATTGTTGTGTCTATGGGGTGCCACCTTGCTCCCGTATATAAAGGAGCAAGGGAGGGAGGCGGCCGGCCAGGAGGAGGCGCGCCAGGAGGAGTCCTACTCCCACCAGGAGTAGGACTCCCTCCTTTCCTAGTTGGAGTAAGAGAAGGGGGAAGGAGGAGGGAGAGAGGAAGGAAAGGGGGGCGCCGCCCCCCCTCCTTGTCCAATTCGGACTAGAGGGTGAGGGGCGCACGACCTGACCTGGCCGCCCCTCCTCTTCTCCACTAAGGCCCATGTAGGCCCACTAAACCCCCCGGGGGGGTTCCGGTAACCCCCGGTACTCCGGTAAAATCCCGATTTCACCCGGAACACTTCCGATATCCAAATATAGGCTTCCAATATATCAATCTTTATGTCTCTATCATTTCGAGACTCCTCTTCATGTCCGTGATCACATCCGGGACTCCGAACTATCTTCGGTACATGAAAACACATAAACTCATAATATAACCGTCATCAAACTTTAAGCGTGCGGACCCTACGGGTTCGAGAACTATATATGTAGACATGACCGAGACACGTCTCAAGTCAATAACCAACAGTGGAACCTGGATGATTGGCTCCCACATATTCTACGAAGATCTTTATCGGTCAGACCGCATAACAACATACGTTGTTCCCTTTGTCATCGGTATGTTACTTGCCCGAGATTCGATCATCGGTATCTCAATACCTAGTTCAATCTCGTTCTTGGCAAGTCTCTTTACTCGCTCAGAATACGTCATCCCGCAACTAACTTATTAGTTACAATGCTTGCAAGGCTTATAGTGATGTGCATTACCGAGTGGGCCCAGAGATACCTCTCCGACAATCGGAGTGACAAATCCTAATCTCGAAATACGCCAACCCAACAAGTACCTTTGGAGACACCTCAGAGAGCACCTTTATAATCACCCGATTCACGTTGTGGACGTTTGGTAGGACACAAAGTGTTCCTCCGGTAAACGGGTGTTGCATAATCTCATAGTCATAGGAACATGTATAAGTCATGAAGAAAGCAATAGCAGAATACTAAACGATCAAGTGCTAAGCTAACGGAATGGGTCAAGTCAATCACATCATTCTCCTAATGATGTGGTCCCGTTAATCAAATGACAACTCATGTCTATGGCTAGGAAACATAACCATCTTTGATCAACGAGCTAGTCAAGTAGAGGCATACTAGTGACACTCTGTTTGTCTATGTATTCACACAAGTATCATATTTCCGGTTAATACAATTCTAGCATGAATAATAAACATTTACCATGATATAAGGAAATAAATAATAACTTTATTATTGCCTCTAGGGCATATTTCCTTGATCTCCCACTTGCACTAGAGTCAATAATCTAGATTACAAAGTAATGATTCTAACACCCATGGAGCCTTGGTGCTGATCATGTTTTGCTCGTGGAAGAGGCTTAGTCAACGGGTCTGCAACATTCAGATCCGTATGTATCTTGCAAATTTCTATGTCTCCCACCTGGACTAGATCCCGGATGGAGTTGAAGCGTCTCTTGATGTGCTTGGTTCTCTTGTGAAATCTGGATTCCTTTGCTAAGGCAATTGCACCAGTATTGTCACAAAAGATTTTCATTAGACCCAATGCACTAGGTATGACACCTAGATCGGATATGAACTCCTTCATCCAGATTCCTTCATTTGCTGCTTCCGAAGCAGCTATGTACTCCGCTTCACACGTAGATCCCGCCACAATGCTTTGTTTAGAGCTGCACCAACTGACAGCTCCACCGTTCAATGTAAACACGTATCCGGTTTGCGATTTAGAATCGTCCGGATCAGTGTCAAAGCTTGCATTGACGTAACCATTTACGACTAGCTCTTTGTCACCTCCATAAACGAGAAACATATCCTTAGTCCTTTTCAGGTATTTCAGGATGTTCTTGACCGCTGTCCAGTGATCCACTCCTGGATTACTTTGGTACCTCCCTACTAAACTTATAGCAAGGTACACATTAGGTCTGGTACACAGCATTGCATACGTGATAGAGCCTATGGCTGAAGTATAGGGAACATCTTTCAGCTTCTCTCTATCTTCTGCAGTGGTCGGGCATTGAGTCTTACTCAACTTTACACCTTGTAACACAGGCAAGAACCCTTTCTTTGCTTGATCCATTTTGAATTTCTTCAAAAATTTGTCAAGGTATGTGCTTTGTGAAAGTCCAATTAAGCGGCTTGATCTATCTCTATAGATCTTGATGCCCAATATATAAGCAGCTTCACCGAGGTCCTTCATTGAAAAACTCTTATTCAAGTATCCCTTTATGCTATCCAGAAATTCTATATCATTTCCAATCAGCAATATGTCATCAACATATAATATCGTAAATGCTCTGAGCTCCTACTCACTTTCTTGTAAATACAGGCTTCTCGAAAAGTCTATATAAAACCAAATGCTTTGATCACACTATCAAAGCGTTTATTCCAACTCCGAGAGGCTTGCACCAGTCCATAAATGGATCGCTGGAGCTTGCACACTTTGTTAGCTCCCTTTGGATTGACAAAACCTTCCGGTTGCATCATATACAACTCTTCTTCCAAAAATCCATTCAGGAATGCAGTTTTGACATCCATTTGCCAAATTTTATAATCATAAAATGCGGCAATTGCTAACATGATTCGGACAGACTTAAGCATCGCTACAGGTGAGAAAGTCTCATCGTAGTCAATCCCTTGAACTTGTTGAAAACCTTTCGCAACAAGTCGAGCTCTATAGACATTAACATTACCGTCAGCGTCAGTCTTCTTCTTGAAGATCCATTTATTTTCAATGGCTTGCCGATCATTGGGCAAGTCAACCAAAGTCCACACTTTGTTTTCATACATGGATCCCATCTCAGATTTCATGGCCTCAAGCCATTTTGCGGAATCTGGGCTCACCATCGCTTCTTCGTAGTTCGTAGGTTCGTCATGGTCTAGTAACATAACCTCCAGAACAGGATTACCGTACCACTGTGCGGATCTTACTCTGGTTGACCACGAGGTTCGGTAACAACTTGATCTGAAGTTTCATTATCATCATCATTAACTTCCTCACTAATTGGTGTAGGTGTCACAGAACCGGTTTACGTGATGAACTACTTTACAATAAGGGAGCAGGTACGATTACCTCATCAAGTTCTACTTTCCTCCCACTCACTTCTTTCGAGAGAAACTCCTTCTCTAGAAAGGATCCAAATTTAGCAACAAAAGTCTTGCCTTCAGATCTGCGATAGAAGGTGTACCCAACAGTTTCCTTTGGGTATCCTATGAAGACACATTTCTCTGATTTGGATTCGAGCTTATCAGGTTGAAGCTTTTTCACATAAGTATCGCAGCCCCAAACTTTAAGAAACGACAACTTTGGTTTCTTGCCAAACCACAGTTCATAAGGCGTCGTCTCAACGAATTTCGATGGTGCCCTATTTAACGTGAATGCAGCCGTCTCTATAGCATAACCCCAAAACAATAGTGGTAAATCAGTAAGAGACATCATAGATCGCACCATATCTAGTAAAGTATGATTACGACGTTCCGACACACCATTACGCTGTGGTGTTCCGGGTGGCGTGAGTTGCGAAACTATTCCGCATTGTTTCAAATGGAGACCAAACTCGTAACTCAAATATTCTCCGCCACGATCAGATCGTAGAAACTATATTTTCTTGTTACGATGATTTTCAACTTCACTGTGAAATTCTTTGAACTTTTCAAATGTTTCAGACTTATGTTTCATTAAGTAGATATACCCATATCTGCTTAAATCATCTATGAAGGTGAGAAAATAACGATACCCGCCGCGAGCCTCAACATTCATCGGTCCACATACATCTGTATGTACGATTTCCAACGAATCTGTTGCTCGCTCCATAGTTCCAGAGAATGGCGTTTTAGTCATTTTGCCCATGAGGCACGGTTCACAAGTACCAAGTGATTCATAATCAAGTGGTTCCAAAAGTCCATCAGTATGGAGTTTCTTCATGCGCTTTACACTAATATGACCTAAACGGTAGTGCCACAAATAAGTTGCACTATCATTATCAACTCTGCATCTTTTGGCTTTAATATTATGAATATGTGTATCACTACTGTCGAGATTCAACAAAAATAGACCACTCTTTAAGGGTGCATGACCATAAAAGATATTACTCATATATATAGAACAACCATTATTCTTTGATTTAAATGAATAACCGTCTCGCATCAAACAAGATCCAGATATAATGTTCATGCTCAACGCTGGCACCAAATAACAATTATTCAGGTCTAAAACTAATCCCGATGGTAGATGTAGAGGTAGTGTGCCGACCGTGATCACATCGACTTTGGAACCATTTCCCACGCGCATCGTCACCTTGTCCTTAGCCAATCTTCGCTTAATCCGTAGTCCCTGTTTCAAGTTGCAAATATTAGCAATGTAACCAAAGATCAAATACCAGTGCTACTGTGAGCATTAGTAAGGTACACATCAATAACATGTATATCACATATACCCTTGTTCACCTTGCCATCCTTCTTATCCGCCAAATACTTAGGGTAGTTCCGCTTCCGATTGACCGGTCATTTGCGGTAGAAGCACTCAGTCTCGTGCTTAGATCCAGACTTTGGTTTCTTCTCTGAGCAACAACTTGTTTCTTGTTCTTCCTGAAGTTCCTTCTTCTTCCCTTTGCCTTTTTCTTGAAATCGGTGGTCTTGTTGACCATCAACACTTGATGCTCCTTCTTGATTTCTACCTCCGCATGACCTTTAGCATTGCAAAGAGCTCGGGAATCGCCTTATCTATCCCTTGCATGTTATAGTTCATCACGAAGCTCTTGTAGCTTGGTGGCGATGATTGAAGAATTACATCAATGACGCTATCATCCGGAAGATTAACTCCAAGTTGAATCAAGTGATTGTTATACCCGGACATTACGAGTATATGCTCCTTGTGAACTATTCTCCTCCATCTTACAGCTGTAGAACTTATTGGAGACTTCATATCTCTCAATCCGGGCATTTGCTTGAAATATTAACTTCAACTCCTGAAACATCTCATATGCTCCATGACGTTCAAAACATCGTCGAGGTCCCGGTTCTAAGCCGTAAAGCATGGCACACTGAACTATCGAGTAGTCATCAGCTTTGCTCTGCCAGACGCTCATAACATCTGGTGTTGCTCCTGCAGCAGGTCTGGCACCTAGCGGTGCTTCCAGGACGTAATTCTTCTATGCAGGAATGAGAATAATCCTCAAGTTACGGACCCAGTCCATCTAATTGCTAGCATCATCTTTCAACTTTGCTTTCTCAAGGAACGCATTAAAATTCAACGGAACAACAACACGGGCCATTGATACGACTCCAATGTATCTATAATCTTTTATTGTTCCATGCTATATTATATTCTATTTTGGACATTATTGGGCTTTATTATACACTTTTATATTATTTTTGGGACTAACCTATTAACCGGAGGCTGATACGTCTCCAACGTATCTATAATATTTGATTGCTCCATGCTACTTTATCTATTGTTTTGGACTATATTGGGCTTTATTTTCCACTTTCATATTACTTTTGGGACTAACCTATTAACCGGAGGCCCAACCCGGAATTGTTGTTTTTTGCCTATTTCAGTGTTTCGAAGAAACGGAATATCAAACGGAGTCCAAACGGAATGAAACCTTCGGGAACGTGATCTTCTCACCGAACGTGATCCAGGAGACTTGGGCCCTACTCCAATAAGTGTTGGAAATATGACCTAGAGGCAATAATAAAAGGATTATTATTATATTTCCTTGTTCGTGATAATTGTATTTTATTCATGCTATAATTGTATTATCCGGAAATCGTAATACACGTGTGAATACATAAGCTACTATATGTCCCTAGTGAGCCTCAGGTTGACTAGCTCGTTGATCAACAGATAGTCATGGTTTCCTGACTATGAACATTATATGTCATTGATAACGGGATCACATCATTAGGAGAATGATGTGATGGACAAGACCCAATCCTAAGCATAGCACAAGATCGTGTAGTTCGTTTTGCTAGAGCTTTTCCAATGTCAAGTATCTTTTCCTTAGACCATGAGATCGTGTAACTCCCGGATACCGTAGGAGTGCTTTGGGTGTACCAAACGCCACAACGAATCGGGTGACTATAAAGGTGCACTACGGTATCTCCGAAAGTGTCTGTTGGGTTGTCACGGATCGAGGCTGGATTTGTCACTCCGTATTACGGAGAGGTATCATCCGGCCCACTCGGTAATGCATCATCATAATGAGCTCAAAGTGACCAAGTGTTTTGTCAAGGGATCATGAATTACGGTACGAGTAAAGTGACTTGCCGGTAACGAGATTGAACGAGGTATTGTGATACCGACGATCGAATCTCGGGCAAGTAACATACCGATTGACAAAGGGAATTGTATACGGGTTGCTTGAATCCTCGGCGTCGTGGTTCATCCGATGAGATCATCGAGGAGCATGTGGGAGCCAACATGGGTATCCAGATCCCGCTGTTGGTTATTGACCGGAGAGCCGTCTCGGTCATGTCTACATGTCTCCCGAACCCGTAGGGTCTACACACTTAAGGTTCGGTGACGCTAGGGTTGTATGAATATGAGTATGCAGCAAACCGAAAGTTGTTTGGAGTCTCGGATGAGATCCCGGACGTCACGAGGAGTTCCGGAAAGGTCAGGAAGTAAAGAATTATATATGGGAAGTCGAGTTTCGGCCATCGGGAAAGTTTCGGGGTCCACCGGTATTGTACCGGGACCACCAGAAGGGTCCCGAGGGTCCACCGGGTGGGGCCACCTATCCCAGAGGGCCCCATGGGCTGAAGTGGGAGGGGAACCAGCCCCTGGTGGGCTGGTGCGCTCCCCCTTGGGCCCCCCTCTGCGCCTAGGGTTGGGAACCCTAGGGAGGCGCCCACTTGCCTTGGGGGGTACTCCACCCCCCTTGGCCGCCGCCCCCCTAGGAGATCGCATCTCCTAGGGCCGGCACCCCCCTGGGGACCCTATATATAGAGGGGGGGGAGGGAGGGCAGCCGCAACCTTGCACTTGGCGCCTCCCTTTCCCCTTGCTACATCTCCTCCTCCCGTAGTCGCTTGGCGAAGCCCTGCCGGAACTCTGCTGCATCCACCACCACGCCGACGTGCTGCTGGATCTTCATCAACCTCTCCCTCCTCCTTGCTGGATCAAGGTGCGGGAGACGTCATCCGCTCCGTACGTGTGTTGAACGCGGAGGTGCTGTTCGTTCGGCACTTGGCCATCGGTGATTTGGATCACGACGAGTACGACTCCCTCAACCCCATTCACTTGAACGCTTCCACTCGCGATCTACAAAGGTATGTAGATGCACTCCTATCACTCGTTGCTAGATGAACTCATAGATGAATCTTGGTGAAACCGTGTGAAATTTTTTATTTTCCACAACGTTCCCCAATAGTGGCATCATGAGCTAGGTCTATGCGTAGTTCTCTATTGCACGAGTAGAACATAATTAGTTGTGGGCGTAGATGTTGTCAACTTTCTTGCTGCTACTAGTCTTATTTTGCTTCAGCGGTATTGTGGGATGAAGCGGCCCGGACCGACCTTACACGTACTCTTACGTGAGACAGGTTCCACCGACTGACATGCACTAGTTGCATAAGGTGGCTAGCGGGTGTCTGTCTCTCCCACTTTAGTTGGAGCAGATTCGACGAAAAGGGTCCTTATGAACAGTAAATAGAAGTTGACAAATCACGTTGTGGCTTTTTCGTAGGTAAGTAAACGTTCTTGCTAGAACCCTATTGCAGCCACGTAAAAGATGCAACAACAATTAGAGGACATCTAACTTGTTTTTGCAGCAATTGCCTTGTGATGTGATATGGCCAAAAGTTGTGATGAATGACGAATGATATATTGTGATGTATGAAATCATGTTCTTGTAATAGGAATCATGACTTGCATGTCGATGAGTATGACAACCGGCAGGAGCCATAGGAGTTGTCTTAATTATTGTATGACCTGCGTGTCATTGATTCAACACCATGTAATTACTTTGCTTTATCGCTAAAATGTTAGCTATAGTAGTAGAAGTAATAGTTGGCGAGCAACTTCATGGAGACACAATGATGGAGATCATGGTGTCATGCCGGTGACAAGATGATCATGGAGCCCCGAAGATGGAGATCAAAGGAGCTATATGATATTGGCCATATCATGTCACTACTATATAATTGCATGTAATGTTTATTATGTTTATGCATCTTGTTTACTTAGATCGTCGGTAGTAAATAAGATCATCCCTTATAATAATTTCAAGAAAGTGTTCTCCCTAACTGTGCACCGTTGCTAAAGTTCGTCGTTTCGAAGCACCACGTGATGATCGGGTGTGATAGATTCCTACGTTCACATACAACGGGTGTAAGACAGTTTTACACATGCAAAACACTTAGGTTAACTTGACGATCCTAGCATGTACAAACGTGGCCTCGGAACACAAGAGACCGAAAGGTCGAACATGAGTCATATGGAAGATACGATCAACATGGAGATGTTCACCGACGATGACTAGTCCGTCTCATGTGATGATCGGACACGGCCTAGTCGACTCGGATCATGTAACACTTAGATGACTAGAGGGATGTCAAATCTGAGTGGGAGTTCATTAAATAATTTGATTAGATGAACTTGATTATCATGAACATTAGTCTAAAATCTTTGCAAAATGTCTTGTAGATCAAATGGCCAACGCTCATGTCACCATGAACTTCAACGCTGCTCCTAGAGAAAACCAAGTTGAAAGATGATGGCGGCAACTATTCGGATCGGGTCCGAACACGAGGATCATCCTCATAGCAGCCAAGAAACAATATGTCCTAGAAGCACCGCTTAGGTGAAGCACCCATCCCAGAGAACCAAGGCGTTATGAATGCTTGGCAGTCTCGTCGATGATTACTCCCTCGTTCGGTGTGGCATGCTTTACTGACTTAGAACCGGGGCTCCAAAAGCGTTTTGAGCAACACGGAGCATATGAGATGTTCGAGGAGCTGAAAATGGTTTTCCAAGCTCATGCCCGGTCGAGAGATATGAAGTCTCCGACAAGTTCTATAGTTGTAAGATGGAGGAAAATAGTTCGTCGGTGAGCACATACTCAAAATGTCTGGGTTGCACAACCGCTTTTGCCCTGAAATTAACCTCCGGACGAAGCGGTCATTGACAGAATCCTTGATCGCTCCCACCGAGCTACAAGAGCTTTGTGATGAACTACAATATGCAGGGGATGGTGAAAATTATTCTGAAGTATTTTCAATCTTTGAAGTCGTGAAGAGGTAGAAATCAAGAAAGAACATCAAGTGTTGATGGTCAATAAAACCACTAAGTTCAAGAAGGGCAAGGGTAAAAGAACTTCAAGAAGGACGGCAAGGATGTTGCCGCGCTGCAAGCCAGCTTGCCGGGAAGAAGTCAAAGAATGGACCCAAGCACGAGACCGAGTGCTTTTATTGCAAAGGGAAGGTCCTTTGAAGCGGAACTGCCCCAAATACTTAGCAGACAAGAAGGCCGGCAACACTAAAGGTATATTTGATATACATGTGATTGATGTGTACCTTACGATTACTCGTAACTCCCGGTATTTGATCCGGTGCCGTTGCTCATATTTGTAACTCATGCAGAGCTGCGGAATAAGCGGAGACTGGCGAAGGACGAGGTGACGATGCGCGTCGGGAATGGTTCCAAGGTCGATGTGATCGCCGTTGGCACGCTACCTCTACATTTACCTACGGGATTAGTTTTAAACCTCAATAATTGTTATTTAGTGCCAAGTTTGAGCATGAACATTGTATCAAGATCTCGTTTAATACGAGATGGCTACTCATTTAAATCCGAGAATAATGGTTGTTCTATTTATATGAGAGAGATGTTTTATGGTCATGCTCCGATGGTCAATGGTTTATTCTTAATGAATCTCGAACGTGATGTTACACATATTCATAGTGTGAATACCAAAAGATGTAAAGTTGATAACGATAGTCCCACATACTTGTGGCACTGCCGGGTTGGTCACATTGGTGTCAAGCGCATGAAGAAGCTCCATGCTGATGGACTTTTAGAGTCTCTCGATTATGAATCATTTGACATATGCGAACCATGCCTTATGGGCAAAATGACCAAGACTCCGTTCTTCGGAACAATGGAGCGAGCAACCAACTTATTGGAAATCATACATACCGATGTGTGCGGTCCAATGAGCGCTAAGGCTCGCGGAGGATATCGTTATGTTCTCACTCTCACTGATGACTTGAGTAGATATGGGTATGTCTACTTGATGAAACACAAGTCTGAGACCTTTGAAAAGTTCAAGGAATTTCAGAATGAGGTAGAGAATCAACGTGACCGAAAAATAAAGTTCTTACGATCAGATCGTGGAGGAGAATATTTAAGTCACAAATTTGGTACACACTTAAGGAAATGTGGAATCGTTTCACAACTCACGCTGCCTGGGACACCTCAGTGTAACGGTGTGTCCGAACGTCGTAATCGCACTCTATTGGATACGGTGTGATCTATGATGTCTCTTACAGATTTACCGCTATCATTTTGGGGATACGCTCTAGAGACAGCTACATTCACTTTAAATAAGGCTCCGTCTAAATCCGTTGAGACGACACCGTATGAATTATGGTTTGGGAAGAAACCTAAGTAAATCGTTTCTAAAAGTTTGGGGATGCGATGCTTATGTCAAGAAACTTCAACTTGAAAAGCTCGAACCCAAGTCGGAAAAATGCGTCTTCATAGGATACCCTAAGGAAACCATTGGGTATACCTTCTACCTTAGATCCGAAGGCAAGATCTTTGTTGCCAAGAACGGATCCTTTCTGGAAAAAGAGTTTCTCTCGAAAGGAGTAAGTGGGAGGAAAGTAGAACACGATGAAGTACTACCTCATGAACCGGAAATTAGTGCAGCTCAGGAAAATGTTCCTGTGTTGCCTACACCGACTGGAGAGGAAATTAATGATGATGATCAAGGTACTTCGGATCAAGTTGCTCTTGAACTCAGAGGGTCCACAAGGACACGTTCCACACCGTAATGGTATGGCAACCCTGTCCTTGAAATCATGTTGTTAGACAACGGTGAACCTTGAACTATGAAGAAGCGATGGCGGGCCCAGATTCCAACAAATGGCTTGAAGCCATGCAATCCGAGATAGGATCCATGTATGAAAACAAAGTATGGACTTTGACAGACTTGCTTTCGATGATCGTGAGCGATAGAAAACAAATGGATCTTTAAGAAGAAGACGGACGCGGATGGTAATGTTACCATCTATAAAGCTTGACTTGTCGCTAAAGGTTATCGGCAAGTTCAAGGGGTTGACTACGATGAGACTTTCTCTCCCATAGCGAAGCTGAAGTCCGTCCGAATCATGTTAGCAATTTCCGCATACTATGATTATGAGATATGGCAAATGGACGTCAAAACGGCATTCCTTAACGGCTATCTTAAGGAAGAAGCGTATATGATGCAGCGGAAGGTTTTGTCGACCCTAAGAATGCTAACAAGGTATGCAAGCTCCAATGATCCATTTATGGGCTGGTGCAAGCATCTCGGAGTTGGAACATTCGCTTTGATGAGATGATCAAAGCGTTTGGGTTTATGCAGACTTATGGAGAAGCTTTGTGTTTACAAGAAAGTGAGTGGGAGCTCAGTAGCATTTCTCATATTATATGTAGATGACATACTTTTGATGGGAAATGATATAAAACTTTTGGACAACATTAAGGCCTACTTGAATAAGAGTTTTTCAATGAAGGACCTTGGAGAAGCTGCTTATATATTAGGCATCAAGATCTATAGAGATAGATCGACACGCCTCATAGGTCTTTCACGAAGCACATACCTTGAAAAGATATTGAAGAAGTTCAAAATGGATCAGTCCAAGAAAGGGTTCTTGCTCAGATTACAAGGTGTGAAATTGAGCTCGGCTCAATGTCCCACCACGGCAGAAGATATAGAAGAGATGAGTGTCATCCCTATGCATCAGCCATAGGGTCTATTATGTATGCCATGTTGTGTACGGACTGATGTAAACCTTGCCGTAAGTTTGGTAGGAAGGTACCAAAGTAATCCCGCAAGGAACACCGGACAACGGTCAAGAATATCCTGAAGTACCGAAAAGGACCAAGGACATGTTTCTCGTTTATGGAGTGATGAAGAGCTCGTCGTAAAGGGTTACGTCGACGCTTAGCTTCGACACGAATCTGGATGACTCTAAGTCACAAACCGGATACGTGTATATGTTGAATGGTGGAGCGATGGTAGTGCGGTGTGCAAGCAGAAGCGTCGTGGCGGGATCTACATGTGAAGCGGAGTACATGGCAGCCTCGGAGGCAGCGCATGAAGAAATTTGGGTGAAGGAGTTCATCACCGACCTAGGAGTCATACCCAATGCGTCGGGGCCGATCAAACTCTTCTGTGACAACACAGGAGCTATTGCACTTGCCAAGGAGCCCAGGTTTCACAAGAAGACCAGGCACATCAAGCGTCGCTTCAACTCCATTCGTGAAAATGTTCAAGATGGAGATATAGAAATTTGCAAAGTGCACACGGATCTGAATGTCGCAGATCCGTTGACTAAACCTCTTCCGCAAGCAAAACATGATCAACACCAGAACTCTATGGGTGTTCGACTCATCACAATGTAACTAGATTATTGACTCTAGTGCAAGTGCGAGACTGTTGGAAATATGACCTAGAGGCAATAATAAAAGGATTATTATTATATTTCCTTGTTCGTGACAATTGTATTTTATTCATGCTATAATTGTATTATCCGGAAATCGTAATACACGTGTGACTACATAGACTACTATATGTCCCTAGTGAGCCTCTAGTTGACTAGCTCGTTGATCAACAGATAGTCATGGTTTCCTGACTATGAACATTAGATGTCATTGATAACGGGGTCACATCATTAGGAGAATGATGTGATGGACAAGACCCAATCCTAAGCATAGCACAAGATCGTGTAGTTCGTTTTGCTAGAGCTTTTCCAATGTCAAGTATCTTTTCCTTAGACCATGAGATCGTGTAACTCCCGGATACCGTAGGAGTGCTTTGGGTGTACCAAACGTCACAACGTAACTGGGTGACTATAAAGGTGCACTACAGGTATCTCCGAAAGTGTCTGTTGGGTTGTCACGGATCGAGACTGGGATTTGTCACTCCGTATTACAGAGAGGTATCACTGGGCCCACTCGGTAATGCATCATCATAATGAGCTCAAAGTGACCAAGTGTTTGGTCACGGGATCATGCATTACGGTACAAGTAAGTGACTTGCCGGTAACGAGATTGAACGAGGTATTGGGATACCGACGATCGAATCTCGGGCAAGTAACATACCGATTGACAAAGGGAATTGTATACGGGTTGCTTGAATCCTCGACATCGTGGTTCATCCGATGAGATCATCGAGGAGCATGTGGGAGCCAACATGGGTATCCAGATCCCGCTGTTGGTTATTGACCGGAGAGCCGTCTCGGTCATGTCTACATGTCTCCGAACCTGTAGGGTCTACACTTAAGGTTCGGTGGACGCTTAGGGTTGTATGAATATGAGTATGCAGCAAACCGAAAGTTGTTTGGAGTCCGGGTGAGATCACGGGCGCCACGAGGAGTTCCAGAATGGTCAGGAAGTAAAGAATTATATATGGGAAGTCGAGTTTCGGCCATCGGGAAAGTTTCGGGGTCCACCGGTATTGTACCGGGACCACCGGAAGGGTCCCGGGGGTCCATCGGGTGGGGCCACCTATCTCGGAGGGCCCCATGGGATGAAGTGGGAGGGGAACCAGCCCCTGGTGGGCTGGTGCGCCTCTGGCCCCTCTGCGCCTAGGGTTGGGAACCCTAGGGAGGCGCCCACTTGCCTTGGGGTACTCCACCCCCCTTGGCCGCCGCCCCCCTAGGAGATCCCATCTCCTAGGGCCGGCACCCCCCTGGGGACCCTATATATAGAGGGGGGAGGGAAGGCAGCCGCACCCTTGCACTTGGCGCCTCCCTTTCCCCTTGCTACACCTCCTCCTCTCGTAGTCGCTTGGCGAAGCCCTGCCGGAACTCTGCTGCATCCACCACCACGCCGTCGTGCTGCAGGATCTTCATCAACCTCTCCCTCCTCCTTGCTGGATCAAGGCGCGGGAGACGTCATCCGCTCCGTACGTGTGTTGAACGCGGAGGTGCTGTCCGTTCGGCACTTGGTCATCGGTGATTTGGATCACGACGAGTACGACTCCCTCAACCTCGTTCACTTGAACGCTTCCGCTCACGATCTACAAAGGTATGTAGATGCACTCCTATCACTCGTTGCTAGATGAACTCATAGATGGATCTTGGTGAAACCGTGTGAATTTTTTTATTTTCCACAACGTTCCCCAACAATAAGTGCCAGAGGCGGTCACGAGGGTGGAGGGCGCCCCCCTGGGCGCGACCCCCTGCCTCGTGGGCCCCCTAACGCTCCACCGACGTACTCCTTCCACCTATATATACCTACGTATCCCCGAACGATCAGAAACATGAGCCAAAAACCTAATTCCACTGCCGTACCTTCCTGTATCCATGAGATCGCATCTTGGGGCCTGTTCCGGAGCTCCGCAGGAGGGGGCATCCACCACGGAGGGCTTCTACATCAACACCATAGCCCCTCCGATGAAGTGTGAGTAGTTTACTTCGGAACTTCGGGTCCATAGCTAGTAGCTAGATAGCTTCTTCTCTCTGTTTGGATCTCAATACAATGTTCTCCCCCTCTCTTGTGGAGATCTATTCGATGTAATCTTCTTTTGCGGTGTGTTTGTTGAGACCGATGAATTGTGGGTTTATGATCCAGCATTATCTATGGAAAATATTTGATTCTTCTCTGAATTCTTTTATGTATGATTGAGTTATCTTTGCAAGTCTCTTGAATTATCCGTTTGGTTTGGCCAACTAGATTGGTAGTTCTTGCAATGGGAGAAGTGCTTAGCTTTGGGTTCAATCTTGCGGTGTCCTTACCCAAAGGATGTAAAGGGTTGCAAGGCACGTATTGTATTGTTGCCATCGAGGATAACAAGATGGGGTATTTATCATATTGCATGAATTTATTCCTCTACATCATGTCATCTTGCTTAAGGCGTTACTCTGTTTTAACTTAATACTCTAGATGCATCTTTGGATAGCGGTCGATGAGTGGAGTAATAGTAGTAGATGCAGAATCTTTTCGATCTACTTGTCACAGACGTGATGCCTATATACATGATCATTGCCTAGATATACTCATAACTATGCTCGATTCTGTCAATTGCTCAACAGTAATTTGTTCACCCACCGTAGAATATCTATGCTCTTGAGAGAAGCCACTAGTGAAACCTATGGCCCCCGAGTCTATTCTCATCATATCAATCTCCATCACTTTATTTACTTGCTTTGCTTTTACTTTTCACTTTACATCTTTATACGAAAAATACCAAAAATATTATCTCTATCAGATCTCACTCTCGTAAGTGACCGTGAAGGGATTGACAACCCCTAATCGCGTTGGTTGCGAGTAGCTATCGTTTTGTGCAGGTATGAGGGACTTGCGCATGGCCTCCTACTGGATTGATACCTTGGTTCTCAAAAACTGAGGGAAATACTTACGCTACTGTGCTGCATCATCCTCTCCTCTTTGAGGAAAACCAACGCAATCTCGAGACGTAGCAGAGGCCCAGCCCAGAATTGTTGTCTTTTGCCAATTCCAGAGTTTCGCAGAAAAAGAATATCAAATGGAGTCCAAACGGAATGAAACCTTCGGGAATGTGATTTTCGGAACGAACATGATCCAGAGGACTTGGACCCTACGTCAAGACATCTACCAGGAAGGCATGAGGTAGGGGGCGCGCCTACCCCCCTGGGCGTGCCCTCCACCCTCGTGGGCCCCATGTTGCTCCACCGACGTACTTCTTCCTCCTATATATACCTACGTACCCCCAAACTACCAGATACGGAGCCAAAAACCTAATTCCACCTCCGCCTTCACCCGTGAGATCCCATCTTGGGGCTTTTTCCGGAGCTCCGCCGGAGGGGGCATCGATCATGGAGGGCTTCTACAGCAACACCATAGCCTCTCCGATGATGTGTGAGTAGTTTACCTCAGACCTTCGGGTTCATAGTTATTAGCTAGATGGCTTCTTCTCTCTTTTTGGATGTCAGTACAATGTTCTCCCCCTCTCTTGTGGAGATCTATTCGATGTAATCTTCTTTTGCAGTGTGTTTGTTGAGACCGATGAATTGTGGGTTTATGATCAAGTTTATCTATGAACAATATTTGAATCTTCTCCGAATTCTTTTATGTATGATTGGTTATCTTTGCAAGTCTCTTCGAATTATCAGTTTGGTTTGGCCTACTAGATTGATCTTTCTTGCAATAGGAGAAGTGCTTAGCTTTGGGTTCAATCTTGCAGTGTCCTTTCCCAAAGTGATGAGGGGCAGCAAAGGCACGTATTGAATTGTTGCCATCGAGGATAACAAGATGGGGTTTATATCATATTGCATGAGTTTATCCCTCTACATCATGTCATCTTGCTTAAAGCGTTACTCTGTTCTTATGAACTTAATACTCTAGATGCATGCTAGATAGCGGTCGATGTGTGGAGTAATAGTAGTAGATGCGGCAGAGTCGGTCTACTTGTCTCGGACGTGATGCATATATACATGATCATACCTAGATATTCTCATAACTATGCTCAATTCTGTCAATTGCTCAACAGTAATTTGTTCACCCACCGTAATACTTATGCTCATGAGTGAAGCCACTAGTGAAACCTATGGCCCCCGGGTCTATTTTCCATCATTTTAATCTCCCAACAACAAGCTATTTCTGGCGCCGTTTTTCTTTTTTTTCTTTACTTTTCATCTTTATCATAAAAATACCAAAAATATTATCTTATCATATCTATCAGATCTCACTCTCGTAAGTGACCGTGAAGGGATTGACAACCCATTTATTGCGTTGGTTGCGAGGATTTATTTGTTTGTGCAGGTGCGAGGGACTCATGCGTGGCCTCCTACTGGATTGATACCTTTGTTCTCAAAAACTGAGGGAAATACTTACGCTACTTTGCTGCATCACCCTTTCCTCTTCAAGGGAAAACCAACGCAGTGCTCAAGAGGTAGCAAGAAGGATTTCTGGCGTCGTTCTTGGGAGTCCACGCAAAAATCAACATACCAAGTACCCATCACAAACCTTTATCTCCCGCATTACATTATTTGCCATTTGCCTCTCGTTTTCCTCTCCCCCACTTCACCCTTGCCGTTTTATTCGCCCTCTCTTTTTCGTTCGCCTTCTTCCCGTATGTATCTTTGTTTGTGTTTCCTTGTGCCTTCTATATGCTTGCATATTTGCTTGCTGAAAATCTATTGATATGGATCCACTTAAAGTGTTCTACTTGGATCATCTTCGATCCTTATCTTTCGTCTTTGAAACCCCAACTAGCCTAGTTGATGGGAAATGTTTAGATGAGCATGCTCATTTTGTGCGTCATCGTTTGTCTGAAAAAGGGAAGCTCTTATGGTATCATATAAATAGTTTGCTATGCTATGCTTGGAATCTTTGTGACATTTGTGATTTTACTTGTTGCTCTAAGAACCCTAAAAAACACCTTCCCTACCTATATGATTTCAATGATAATGAAATCTTATCTTCTTATGCAAAGGGTGTTTATAGCTACTATGATATCGAACAAATTGAAGAATTTGTCATTTTTAAGGGTGCTCATGAAGTTGCTTCTTTGATTGAAAAGTATGATTTTACTCTCAACAAATCTGAAAATTCCGTTATACTTAAATATTGCAATGAAAATTTTGCTCATAATGTCTATGTCCAAGAATTTATTGAAAGAATGACCGTTGCTTTGGAAGAAAATAATGATATGCATGAATCTATAGATAATGATGATTCCGATGATGTGGTTGAAATATCCCTTGATGAACATGATGCTTGCTATTCTTGTGGCCATGATGCCAATATTTATGAAGACGAATTTGCTATAGTTCCTTATGTTAAGAATGAGATTGTTGCTATTGCACCCATGCTTGATAGTTCCCTTGATGAAAATCATGATTTCAATGATTTTAATATAAATTCTATTAATGTCAATTGTGCTAATAATATGCAAAACCCTAAGCTTGGGGATGCTAGTTTTGCTATGTCTACTACTTGTTGCAATGGTCATGATTGGGGTGATTCTTCTTATGATCTTGAAAATTTATTTAATCCCTATGATGAATATGAGATTGATAATATTGTCTGAAATAATATTGAAAGTGGGTTTGTAAGAGTGTCAACTTTAGATCCCACATATTTGGAGAATATTCAATCTTATGAAATTTTTGATAAAAGTGGGTTTGGACAAGTCATGACTTTAGTTAATGTTAATCCCACTATTTCGGAAGAGTGTCAACTTTGCATGCATGTGGATCATGTTGAAAATATTTTATGTGATAGCTATTTTGTTGAATTTGCTTATGATCCCACATGTAATTATTATGAGAGAGGAAAATATGGTTGTAGAAATTTTCATAATAATAAATTACCTCTCGTTATGTTGAGACTGCTATTGTTTCTTTCCGCTTCCTTGTATATGCTAGTTTTTGCTTGTTATGATAATTTGTTTGCCTATAAGATGCCTATTCATAGGAAGTATGTTAGACTTAGATGTGTTTGTCACATTTTTCATGATTCTCTCTTTGTGCTTCAATTCTTGTCTTTCATGTGAGCATCATCGAAATTTCAATGCCTAGCTAGGGGCGTTAAATGATAGCGCTTGTTGGGAGGCAACCCAATTTTATTTTTAGTTTTTTGCTTTTTGCTTCTGTTTAGGAATAAATCTTTGATATAGCCTCTGGTTATATTTTTTTATGTTTTAATTAGTGTTTGTGCCAAGTTTAACCTATAGGATCTTCTTGGATGATAGTTATTTGATCTTGCTGAAAATTGCA
Source organism: Aegilops bicornis (assembly GCA_021605145.1). Taxonomy (NCBI): domain Eukaryota; kingdom Viridiplantae; phylum Streptophyta; class Magnoliopsida; order Poales; family Poaceae; genus Aegilops; species Aegilops bicornis. The sequence continues at coordinate 535,981,699 of CM038670.1, forward strand.
GAAACTTTCTGTTCACGCAAATAATTGTTAAAAATCACCAGAACGTGATAAAATATTGATTCCAATTGCTTCTGATCAATAAACAAATTGTCTAGGTCTTACTATTTTGGCTGATTTTTTGGAGTTTCAGAAGTTTGCGTTAGTTACAGATTACTACAGACTGTTCTGTTTTTGACAGATTCTATTTTTCGCGTGTTGTTTGCTTATTTTGATGAATCTATGGCTAGTAAAATAGTTTATAAACCATAGAGAAGTTGGAATACAGTAGGTTTAACACCAATATAAATAAAGAATAGGTTCATTACATTACCTTGAAGTGGTGTTTTGTTTTCTTTCGCTAACGGAGCTCACGATATTTTCTGTTAAGTTTTGTGTTGTGAAGTTTTCAAGTTTTGGGTAAAAGATTTGATGGATTATGGAACAAGGAGTGGCAAGAGCCTAAGCTTGGGGATGCCCATGGCACCCCAATATAATCTAAGGACACCAAAAATCCAAAGCTCGGGGATGCCCCGGAAGGCATCCACTCTTTCGTCTACTTCCATCGGTAACTTACTTGGAGCTATATTTTTATTCACCACATGATATGTGTTTTGCTTGGAGCTTCTTGTACGATTTGAGTATTTGTTTGTTAGTTTGCCACAATCATCTTTGCTGTACACACCTTTTGAGAGAGACACACATGATTCGGAATTTATTAGAATACTCTATGCGCTTCGCTTATATCTTTTGAGCTATATAGTTTTTGCTCTAGCGCCTCACTTATATCTTTTAGAGCACGGTGGTGGATTTGTTTTATAGAAACTATTGTTCTCTCATGATTCACTTATATTATTTTGAGAGTCTTAAACAGCATGGTAAATTGATTAATCCTAATATGCTAGGTATTCAAGACTAGTAAAAACTTTCTTCTGAGTGTGTTGAATACTAAGAGAAGTTTGATGCTTGATGATTGTTTTGAGATATGGAGGTAGTGATATTAAAGTTGTGCTAGTTGAGTAGTTGTGAATTTGAGAAATAATTGTGTTGAAGTTTGCAAGTCCCGTAGCATGCACGTATGGTAAACGTTATGTAACAAATTTTAAACATGAGGTGTTCTTTGATTGTCCTCCTTATGAGTGGCAGTCGGGGACGAGCGATGGCTTTTCCTACCAATCTATCCCCCTAGGAGCATGCCGTAGTGCTTGGTTTTTGATGACTTGTAGATTTTTGCAATAAGTATGTGAGTTCTTTATGACTAATGTTGAGTCCATGGATTATACACACTCTCACCTTTCCATCATTGCTAGCCTTTTCAGTACCGTGCATTGCCCTTTCTCACATTGAGAGTTGGTGCAAACTTCGCCGGTGCATCCAAACCCCGTGATATGATACGCTCTTTCACACATAAACCTCCTTATATATTCCTCAAAACATCCACCATACCTACCTATTATGGCATTTCCATAGCCATTCTGAGATATATTGCCATGCAACTTTCTACCGTTCCGTTTATCATGACATGTTCATCATTGTCATATTACTTTGCATGATCATGTAGTTGACATAGTATTTGTGGCAAAGCCACCATTCATAATTATTTCATATATGTCACTCTTGATTCATTGCATATCCCGGTACACCGCCGGAGGCATTCATATAGAGTCATACTTTGTTCTAGTATCGAGTTGTAATCATTGAGTTGTAAATAAATAGAAGTGTGATGATCATCATTTTCTAGAGCATTGTCCCAAGTGAGGAAAAAAAGGGAGAGAAAGGCCATAAAAAAAGAAGAAGGCCCAAAAAAATTGAGAGAAAAATAGAGAAGGGACAATGTTACTATCCTTTTTACCACACTTGTGCTTCAAAGTAGCACCATAATCTTCATGATAGAGAGTCTCTTGTTTTGTCACTTTCATATACTAGTGGGAATTTTTCATTATAGAACTTGGCTTGTATATTCCAACAATGGGCTTCCTCAAATGCCCTAGGTCTTCGTGAGCAAGCAAGTTGGATGCACACCCACTTAGTTTCTTTTGTTGAGCTTTCATGCATTTATAGCTCTAGTGCATGTGTTGCATGGCAATCCCTACTCCTTGCATTAACATCAATCGATGTGCATCTCCATAGCTCATTGATTAGCCTCGTTGATGTGAGACTTTCTCCTTTTTGTATTCTCCACATAACCCCCATCATTATATTCTATTCCACCGATAGTGCTATATCCATGGCTCACGCTCATGTATTGCGTGAAGGTTGAATTTTTTTTGAGATTACTAAAGTATGAAACAATTACTTGGCTTGTCATCGGGGTTGTGCATGATCAGATCATTCTTGTGTGATGGAAATGGAGCATGACTAAACTATATGATTTTGTAGGGATGAACTTTCTTTGGCCATGTTATTTTGAGATGACATAATTGCTTTGTTAGTATGCTTGAAGTATTATTATTTTTATGTCAATATTGAACCTTTATCTTGAATCTTTCAGATCTGAATATTCATACCACAATTAAGAAGAATTACATTGAAATTATGCCAAGTAGCATTCCACATCAAAATTTTTGTTTTTATCATTTACCTACTCAAGGACGAGCAGGAATTAAGCTTGGGGATGCTTGATACGTCTCCAACGTATCTATAATTTTTTATTGTTCCATGCTATATTATATTCTACTTTGGACATTATTGGGCTTTATTATACACTTTTATATTATTTTTGGGACTAACCTATTAACCGGAGGCCTAACCTGTAATTGCTTGTTTTTGCCTATTTGAGTTTCGCAGAAAAATAATATCAGACGGAGTCCAAACAGAATGAAACCTTCGGGAACGTGATTTTCAGAACTAACGTGATCCAGAGGACTTGGACCCTACGTCAAGACATCAACTAGTAAAGCACGAGGTAGGGGGGCGCGCCTACCCCCCCTGGGCGTGCCCTCCACCCTCATGGGCCCCATGTTGCTCAATCGACGTACTTCTTCCTCCTATATATACCTACGTACCCCCAAACTACCAGATATGGAGCCAAAAACCTAATTCCACTGCCGCAACCTTCTGTACCCGTGAGATCCCATCTTGGGGCCTTTTTGAACTCATGGGAGGGGCATCGATCGTGGAGGGATTCTACATCAACACCATAGCCTCTCCGATGATGTGTGAGTATTTTACCTCAGACCTTCGGGTCCATAGTTATTAGCTAGATGGCTTCTTCTCTCTTTTTGGATCTCAATACAATGTTCTCCCCCTCTCTTGTGGAAATCTATTCGATGTAATCTTCTTTTGCGGTGTGTTTGTTGAGACCGATGAATTGTGGGTTTATGATCAAGTTTATCTATGAACAATATTTGAATCTTCTCTGAATTATTTTATGTATGATTGGTTATCTTTGCAAGTCTCTTCAAATTATCAGTTTGGTTTGGCCTACTAGATTGATATTTCTTGCAATGGGAGAAGTGCTTAGCTTTGGGTTCAATCTTGCAGTGTCCTTTCCCGATGTGATGAGGGGCAGCAAGGCACGTATTGTATTGTTGCCATCGAGGATAACAAGATGGGGTTTATATCATATTGCATGAGTTTATCCCTCTACATCATGTCATCTTGCTTAAAGCGTTACTCTGTTCTTATGAACTTAATACTCTAGATGCATCTTTGGATAGCGGTCGATGTGTGGAGTAATAGTAGTAGATGCAGGTGAGTCGATCTACTTGTCTCGGACGTGATGCCTATATACATGATCATACCTAGATATTCTCATAACTATGCTCAATTCTGTCAATTGCTCAATAGTAATTTGTTCACCCACCGTAATACTTATGCTCATGAGAGAATCCACTAGTGAAACCTATGGCCCCCGGGTCTATTTTCCATCATATTAATATCCCGACAACAAGCTATTTCTGGCGCCATTTTTATTTTGTTTTCTTTACTTTGCATCTTTATCATAAAAATACCAAAAATATTATCTTATCATATCTATCAGATCTCACTCTCGTAAGTGACCGTGAAGGGATTGACAACCCCTTTATTGCGTTGGTTCCGAGGATTTATTTGTTTGTCTAGGTGCGAGGGACTCGTGTGTGGCCTCCTACTGGATTGATACCTTGGTTCTCAAAAACTGAGGGAAATACTTATGCTACTTTGCTGCATCACCCTTTCCTCTTCAAGGGTAAACCAACGCAGTGCTCAAGAGGTAGCAACCATCTATCTACAATCAACATAGACAAGCAAAATACTATCACGTACTAAGTTCATGATAAATTTAAGTTCAGTTAATCATATTACTTAAGAACTCCCACTTAGATAGGCATCCCTCTAATCCTCTAAGTGATCACGTGATCCAAATCAACTAAACCATGTCCGATCATCACGTGAGATGGAGTAGTTTCAATGGTGAACATCACTATGTTGATCATATCTACTATATGATTCACGCTCGACCTTTCGGTCTCGGTGTTCCGAGGCCATATCTGCATATGCTAGGCTCGTCAAGTTTAACCTGAGTATTCCGCGTGTGCAACTGTTTTGCACCCGTTGTATTTGAACGTTCCTATCACACCCGATCATCACGTGGTGTCTCAGCACGAAGAACTTTGCATACTCAGGGAGAACACTTATACCTTGATAATTCAGTGAGAGATCATCTTATAATGCTACCGTTAATCAAAGCAAGATAAGATGCATAAAAGATAAACATCACATGCAATCAATATAAGTGATATGATATGGCCATCATCGTCTTGTGCTTGTGATCTCCATCTCTGAAACACTGCCATGATCACCATCGTCACCGGTGCGACATCTTGATCTCCATCGTAGCATCGTTGTCGTCTTGCCAACTTATGCTTCTACGACTATCGCTACCGCTTAGTGATAAAGTAAAGCATTACAGGGCGATTGCATTGCATACAATAAAGCGACAACCATATGGCTCTCGCCGATTGCCGATAACTCGGTTAGAAAACATGATCATCTCATACAATGAAATATAGCATCATGCCTTGACCATATCACATCACAACATGCCCTGCAAAAACAAGTTAGACGTCATCTACTTTGTTGTTGCAAGTTTTACATGGCTGCTACGGGCTGAGCAAGAATCGTTCTTACCTACGCATCAAAACCACAACGATAGTTCGTCAAGTTAGTGTTGTTTTAACCTTCCCAAGGACTGGGTGTAGCCACACTTGGTTCAACTAAAGTTGGAGAAACTGACACCCGCCAGCCACCTGTGTGCAAAGCACGTCGGTAGAACCAGTCTCGTGTAAGCGTACGAGTAATGTCGGCCCGGGCCACTTCATCCAACAATACCGCCGAACCAAAGTATGACATGCTAGTAAGCAGTATGACTTGTATCGCCCCAACTCACTTGTGTTCTACTCATGCATATAACATCTACGCATAAAACCAGGCTCGGATGCCACTATTGGGGAACGTAGTAATTTCAAAGAAATTCCTACGCACACACAGGATCATGGTGATGCATAGCAACGAGAGGGGAGAGTGTTGTCCACGTACCCTCGTAGACCGAAAGCGGAAGCGTTAGCATAACGCGGTTGATGTATTCGTACGTCTTCACGATCCGACCGATCAAGTACCGAACGCACGACACCTCCGAGTTCAGCACATGTTCAGCTCAATGACGTCCCTCCAACTCCGATCCAGCCGAGCTTTGAGGGAGAGTTCCCTCAGCACGACGGCGTGGTGATGATGATGATGTTCTACCGACGCAGGGCTTCGCCTAAGCATCGCTATGATATTATCGAGGTGGATTATGGTGGAGGGGGGCACCGCACACGGCTAAGAGATCAAGAGATCAATTGTTGTGTCTATGGGGTGCCCCCTGCCCCCGTATATAAAGGAGCAAGGGAGGGAGAGGCGGCCGGCCAGGAGGAGGCGTGCCAGGAGGAGTCCTACTCCCACCGGGAGTAGGACTCCCTCCTTTCCTAGTTGGAGTAGGAGAAGGGGGAAGGAGGAGGGAGAGAGGAAGGAAAGGGGGGCGCCGCCCCCCCCCCCTCCTTGTCCAATTATGACTAGAGGGTGAGGGGGTGCGCGACCGGCCCTGGCCGCCCCGCCTTTTCTCTACTAAGGCCCATTAAACCCCCCGGGGTTCAGTAACCCGATACTCCAGTAAAATCCCGATTTCACCCGGAACACTTCCGATATCCAAATATAGGCTTCCAATATATCAATCTTTATGTCTCGATCATTTCGAGACTCCTCGTCATGTCCGTGATCACATCCGGGACTCCGAACTATCTTCGGTACATCAAAACACACAAACTCATAATATAACCGTCATCCAATTTTAAGCGTGCGGACCCTATGGGTTTGAGAACTAAATATGTAGACATGACCGAGACACGTCTCCAGTCAATAACCAATAGCGGAACTTGGATGTTCATATTGGCTCCGACATATTCTATGAAGATCTTTATTGGTCAGACCGCATAACAACATACGTTGTTCCCTTTGTCATTGGTATGTTACTTGCCCGAGATTCGATCATCGGTATCTCAATACCTAGTTCAATCTCGTTACCGGCAAGTCTCTTTACTCGTTCTGTAATACATCATCCCGCAACTAACTCATTAGTTGCAATGCTTGCAAGGCTTATAGTGATGTGCATTACCGAGTGGGCCCAGAGATACCTCTCCGACAATCGGAGTGACAAATCCTAATCTCAAAATACGCCAACCCAACAAGTACCTTGAGAGACACCAGTAGAGCACCTTTATAATCACCCGATTACGTTGTGACGTTTGGTAGCACACAAAGTGTTCCTCCGTAAACGGAGTTGCATAATCTCATAGTCATAGGAACATGTATAAGTTATGAAGAAAGCAATAGCAGAATACTAAGCGATCATGTGCTAAGCTAACGAGAATGGGTCAAGTCAATCACATCATTCTCCTAATGATGTGATCCCGTTAATCAAATGACAACTCATGTCAATGGCTAGGAAACTTAACCATCTTTGATCAACGAGCTAGTCAAGTAGAGGCATACTAGTGACACTTTGTCTGTCTATGTATTCACACAAGTATTATGTTTCCGGTTAATACAATTCTAGCACGAATAATAAACATTTATCATGATATAAGGAAATAAATAATAACTTTATTATTGCCTCTAGGCCATATTTCCTTCAGTTACTGTTGAGCAATTGATAGAATTGAGCATAGTTATGAGAATATCTAGGTATGATCATGTATATAGGCATCACGTCTGAGACAAGTAGACCGACTCACCTTTGCATCTACTACTATTACTCCACACATCGACCGCTATCCAGCATGCATCTAGAGTATTAAGTTCATAAGAACAAACTAACGCTTTAAGTAAGATGACATGATGTAGAGGGATAAACTCATGCAATATGATATAAACCCCTACTGTCACTGGGAAAGGACACCACAAGATTGAACCCAAAGCTAAGCACTTCTCCCATTGCAAGAAAGATCAATCTAGTAGGCCAAACCAAACTGATAATTCGAAGAGACTTGCAAAGATAACCAATCATACATAAAAGAATTCAGAGAAGATTCAAATATTGTTCATAGATAATCTGGATCATAAACCCACAATTCATCGGTCACAACAAACACACCGCAAAAGAAGATTACATCGAATAGATCTCCACGAGAATCGTGGAGAACTTTGTATTGAGATCCAACGAGAGAGAAGAAGCCATCTAGCTAATAACTATGGACCCGAAGGTCTGAGGTAAACTACTCACACATCATCGGAGAGGCTATGGTGTTGATGTAGAAGCCCTCCATGATCAATGCCCCCTCCGGCGGAGCACCGAAAAAGGCCCCAAGATGGGATATCACAGGTACAGAAGGTTGAAGCGGTGGAATTAGTTTTTTGGCTCCGTATTTGGTAGTTTGGGGGTACGTAGGTATATATAGGAGGAAGACGTACGTCAATGGAGCAACATGGGCCCCACGAGGATGGAGGTCGCGCCCAGGGGGTAGGCGCGCCCCCTACCTCGTGCCTTCCTGGTTACTTTCTTGACATAGGGTCCAAGTCCTCTGGATCACGTTTGTTCCGAAAATCACGTCCCGAAGGTTTCATTCCGTTTGGACTCCGTTTGATATTCTTTTTCTGCAAACTCTGAAATAGGCAAAAAACCACAATTCTCGGTTGGGCCTCCGATTAATAGGTTAGTCCCAAAAATAATATAAAAGTGTATAATAAAGCCCATTAACACCCAAAACAGAATATAATATAGCATGAAGCAATCAAAAATTATAGATACGTTGGAGACGTATCATGCACCAGTCCATAAATGGATCGCTGGATCTTGCACACTTTGTTAGCTTCCTTTGGATCGACAAAACCTTCCGGTTGCATCATATACAACTCTTCTTCCAGAAATCCATTCAGGAATGCAGTTTTGACATCCATTTGCCAAATTTCATAATCATAAAATGCGACAATTGCTAACATGATTCAGACAGACTTAAGCATCGCTACGGGTGAGAAAGTCTGATCGTAGTCAACCCCTTGAACTTGTCAAAAACCTTTTGCAACAAGTCGAGCTTTTTAGATAGTAACATTACCGTCAGCGTCAGTCTTCTTCTACAAGATCCATTTATTCTCAATGGCTTGCCGATCATTGGGAAAGTCAACCAAAGTCCACACTTTGTTCTCATACATGGATCCCATCTCAGATTTCATGGCCTCAAGCCATTTCGCGGAACCTGGGCTCATCATCGCTTCTTCATAGTTCGTAGGTTCGTCATGGTCTAGCAACATAACCTCCAGAACAGGATTACTGTTGTGGAATTGTCACGGCAGATGTCCTCATGAAAGGACTTAGTCGCGGGGCCATCGAACGGGTTAACTTAGAGGGGTTAAAGCGGACGCAAAGACACAAGGGTTATACTAGTTCGGCCCCTTCAATGAAGGTAAAAGCCTACGTCTAGTTTGTAATGGGATTGATGTGATCTCGGCGACTAGGGAGCAATAGCTTCGCCTAAGCCTCGAGTTATAGTTGTCTGTCCCTAAACCGCCGTCGGGTCGTCCCCTTATATACACGGGTTGACGATCCGGCCGGTCTACAGAGTCCCGAGACCGGCTCATACCAGTGTCCGGCTCGGTCTCTCCTTTCTCTTATCTTACAACAAGTTACATGGTTATGGCGGTTTTACCATTATGGGCCCTAATTCGCCCATGGGCTCCGGGCCTCTAAGCTCTATGGCGAATCGCCACCTTCTGAGTCTTCGTGGGCTCCAATTATGGCTGAGGGTGAACCGGCCCCTCCAGGGCGGTTTATATTCAGTAGTTACATCCCCAACATTAGGCCCCAGATTGACTTGAACCTGTTCATGTTAATCTTCAACATCTTAGAAAAACTTTGAATATCTTCCTTCATATTACGTAAACCGCCATCTGCTTAAACCGCCGTGACGTCATCCTCCGACCCCAGCAACAGAGCATCTTGACGTCATCTTCATTAAAGAAGCCCAAACAATAAGATTCCCTTCATTTAATACTATCCCGGAAATCGAGGCAACCGCTGTGCCATTTGCCGCTTTCAACTCCTTGATTCTCGCACCTGTCAATTACTCTGTCTCATTATAAATAGACCGGAAGGCCCTTTCTCTTCTTCCCCCTTCCACACTTCTTCTTCCTCGCGATGCTCCAGCTCTGAAGCTCCGAACGGTGCCCCAGCACAAGGCCGCTGCATCAACGTGGTCGTACCAGAGACTCTCGGGGCTCCTCCGCTGCCTGTGCATCTGGTAAGGCTCTTCCTCGTGCCCTAGATCTGCAGCTTAAGGCTTCTGTTCGTACTGTCGTTCCTAGGTGTTCATCCCTAGTCTCTTCATACCTGCTCTGCCATGGCTTCTTAATCCAACCGTAGCATATATCTCGTGCGGTAGCTGCTCCGCCTTCAGCTTAGCACTTCGCAAATCTTCCTTTTTACTCAGACCCTCTTGATAGAATGCCCGAACTTCCTTGTCCTTTATAAAGCTTGTATGGATCGCAGAAATTTTTCCTTACTGAATCTTCGGTAGATCCAAATTAATTCCGTTCATGTGTGAAACCTGTTTCTGTCAACACTTAGCAGATTTTCCAGTTCTATCTCTTCCTCCTAAGGGCGGTTTAATTTTTTTTGATAGCTAATCCGCCACACTCCATTAGTCCTCAGTTAAACCGGAAATTCAAACTGAATACCAAACTGCCGGTTTAACATTGAATAATATGCCTGAACCGTTAACGGTGAACCGGTCTTTACCTTTCCTTTCGCAGCTTTTTTCTTCCGGAATGGCCAAACAATTCTCAGCTTGCAATTGGGTCCGGTCCAAGATCATTGAGACGCAACTCAATGGGTATGTCACCACCGGCGCTTTAGCCTCCAAGAATGTCCTTCATTGGCGTGTTCCGGACGCCGAATGCCCTCCTGAACCTCAAGAAGGATAAGTAATCGTATTTATGCAACACTTAGACCGGGGATTCAGCCCGCCCGGATTAAAATTCTTCCGGGATGTCCTCGCAAGTTTCCAACTCCATCCACTAGATATTGGTCCGAACTCTGTGTCCAATATATGCAATTTCCAAGTGTTCTGCGAAGTCTATCTTCAAGAAGAACCATCTGTGGAGTTATTCCGGGATTTCTTTCATTTGAACCGCCGTACGGAGTTTTCGGATGGTCCTAACACGGGCGGGTGGCGTTTCAAGCGAGAAAAGGAAGGAAGTAGACTTCCCTCACGCAAAACACCATAGCCATCCGAAAGATTGGAACCAAACCTGGTTCTATTGCCGAATACCGCTCCTAACAGCGAAAACCCTTGCCGGGTTACCGCCCTCACCGGCTTAGCAACCATCACCCATTGCCTTTACGCTTGACCGCCGCAGAACGGAAGAATTTTGCGCCTCAAATTATCAAGCTCCGGGCTCTAATGGCCAATGGCTTAAGCGGCATTGACCTTGTTCGATGTTGGGTTTCTTGGGGCATCTTGCCATTAAGCCGCCGCCCGGATTGATGCATGAATACCTTGGTAGCATCACGGACCCTCAACGACGTCACGAGCTACCAATAGCGAAATTTGGAGATTCTTGAGGCGGTGAAAAGGATGCTCGATGAACCGATCTCCGTCTCGCAGCCAAACCGGGTTGGCCCGTTACGTGTTTCCAACAAGCCGCTGCGGTAAGACTCCGCTCATCGCTCTCTTGACTTTTTAATGCCTTATTGATATATATTAATCCTTGTTACTTCTCGGGCTAACAGCTCATACGGAACGAACCAAACCGCCCGGGGTCCTCGCGTAAAGTCCAAGACCACCAAGAAAGCTGGTAAGAGGAAAACCGCCGAGTCCTCTGAACCACGGAAGATGAAGATTGAAGCTGAGGTAAAACTTGATTTACTTTGTCCCTTTTATCATTCATCCTATTGGCAGTCCACAATTCCCGAGGATGATGCTGAGGCCAGCCATGCCGATCCTGTTGAGGTAATCCTTCTTTCTTCGAATCTGATCTTGTACGGTTAAAAGAATTACCGCACAGTCCGGAAAGTGAAAAAATCTCACTCCCGTGCTCATTTAAATCCAAATCTTTCTTTGAAGACACAGCAAGCTGAAGAACGCCGTACAACCCAGCACAGCGGTCAACAAATTACGTCGTCCGGTTTACCTGACACCCCAACCCGGAAGCGTCGTCCAGAGGTGATTTGTTCTCCTGAAAAGCGTTATCCTTTGAAAGGTTTCTTCTGATGTCCTCTCAATCCGTCGATCCGAATTACCAGGCCTCTTCCAACTCATCGGCGGTTCATCAACCACTCAACTTCCTCCTCTTAAAGTTGCTTTCTTTGGGTGAGCATATTACTCTTTCTTTTTGCATTTGTTGGTTTATCACACTCGACTCAATGTTGCGCACCAAGGCTCGCTTAAGTAAGAAGGCGAAGACCCTTGACCCTCTGCGGACATTGATCCGGAGAAGACTCCGAGCATCATGGCGAAAAGCCCGAAGTCGCGAAGACAGCTCTGCCGGGTTTAACCAAGGCAGCAGTGCTAATCCGCCGGAGGTTGAACCGGCTGTCCAAGTGCAAACATCACATCCTGCTCCATTGAGTCCTGCAGCAGAACAGGTTTCAGCTGCTGATCCGCCGAGCCCGGGTATGAAAGCACCAAGCCCGGGAAAGAATGCCAATCCGGCCAGTCCGGCCAAAGATGATGATGTCGTAGTGACGGGCACCGCCTATACCGCCCCTGGCAATCTGGTTGCTCTATCAAAACACAGCACCAAGGAAGAGTCTACTGCCATGAGCAAAAAGAAGGGAAAAACTGATGCATCGACATGACAATTTCTCCGCCTAAGAACTTCACTCCGGCTTCGAACCGACTCTACACAAGTCGTGACCTCGAAGCCGGTCTGGTGAATCTTATGAAGGAACGCTATGAGGTAAGGAGTTATGTCTCTCTTGTACTTACATTGTGTAGTAGCCCCAAGGGCGGTTCAACTGAGCATAGTTAAACCGGGACTTAATATAAAACTCATACGTCTCAAACTTGATCTTTGTAGCCCCCAAGGGCGGTTCAAGCGAGCATAGTTAAACCGGGACTTAATATAAAACTCATACGTCTCAAACTTGTCTTTGTAGCCCCCAAGGGCGGTTCAACTTAGCATAGTTAAATCGGGACAATAAGTTGTATCACCGTAGCAAAACATGTTTGAGAAATTAGCCATTAGCCCCCAAGTGCCAAGTTGAATACCTGTATTGAGCTTGGGACTTCATGATGAAACAACTAACGTGATCCCTTTTTTATCAGAGTGAGATATGCCAACAAACCGGACAGCTCAATGATCTTCGTGCCAATCTGGAGACCCAACAAGCGAAGCCTCCAAGGCCAAGGATGAGTTGAAAACCGCCTTGACCACTATGGAGCAGCTCAAGGAGTGGTTTAAATCTGAGCAGGCCAAGCTGGGAGACGGAGAAGGCCGGGTTGCTAAACGGGCTGAAGATCTTTGAAGCATCTCTTAAACCGTGTGATGAAGAGCTCACCGGACTAAGGCGCCAGATTAACGCCATGACCTCTGCGATCTTTGGTAAGGGATGTTTCACCAAGGTTTGTGATTACTATTCCGTTTGACATTTCCACGGTCTAACACGAACTTCTTTAAACCGGTATAGGGAAGCGTATTGCTCATCCGGCTTGGACATGCGGAAGAAGCTCAAGGCCGCATATCTGATTGATTGAGCAGCTGTATACCGACACCCGGCCGAGTCATATGTGCGACATCGTATGATAACGCAGCTACGTCTTTGATCAAAGATACTGTTGGACCGGCTATCCATGATCCGGCACAACTTGAAGAGTTGAAATGATCCATGACCGGGCTGGCACTTTATTGGCTCTAACTCGCGCCAAAGCATGGATAGCGGACCTTGATCCGGTGACATAGCCAAGGGCTTCCCAGTAGCTCAAGAAAATGGCGAAGCCTTTGATAATAATGCCCTCAAGCGGATAACAAAGGAGATCGTCCTCTGGCGAGTCAATCGGCAGCAGAAGCCAACTGGCGGTTTACCTCTCTTTCTATGATGCAAACAACGGTAGGGTGGAAGTTGTCATTCGGAAGTGCGTAACCTAGTTCCCCAATCCGTAAGCACACTTATGCCCCGACGTTGATCCGGTGAGCTTATAAGTGAAGAGGCTGTCTTTCAGGCTTTAAACCGGATTGACTGGTCCACCAATGACTTCCGGCCATTGGGTGATGAGGAGGAAGAAGCTGAACCGACGCTAGACGACCCATCTTCTTCACGTCAACCCGGCAAGGAAGCTTGATCCGTCAAGCCAGGTTGATGCATCATAAGCTGCTAGTCATGACACCATTCGAAATACTGGGCCTCTGAAGGCCTTGTAATAGAATAGCCATCACTCTTTGTTTTGAATATGCCTTTATGCCTTCATTCTGCAACCTTCGCGCAGAGGTGCTGATACTTTTGATTGAATAATCGAAACCTTCAATCTACATTGCCTGCAATCACAAATTAAACTGCCACGGCGGCTTGTGTCGCCAAATGCTTGTGACGCTCATATGTATATGTAAGGAAATATTGAGGTATATGATCAAAATTTTGTGATACAAAAATACCTGCCAGCGTCGGGCATGAAGTTGGCTTAGCCAACCTGGAAGCGGAGGTTGTATAAACCATTACCATTAAGGGAGAAAATAGCTCCTGTGTTTATAATGCCAGTTTACCATGTAAACCATGCCGGTCATGTTAAGCCCCTGTTACTCCATAATGGGATGTTAACAGGAAAAGTCAAACCGGAAAAGTTATTTCCGGATTAACATAAACCGAAAGCCGTCAATTGACTGGTTGAACCGGTTTGAAAAAATGTTATCGGTTTAAAAACGCAACAAAAAATCAAATAACAATTTGCAGAAAGAGGCTTTACTGAGCCGATCAGATGGTATTACCATGGTCGGACACGACCAAGCTCCCAATAAGGTGTAGCTACGGTTCAAGTCAGCCAGGTCCCCAACTGAAACCGTGGCATTATGCCGATCAAGTGGCGTGGCAATGGTTCGGGTTCGACCAAGCCCCAAGTGACTCTATGGCCTTAGGCCGATCAAGAGGCGTGTTGGTTCAGACTTGACCATGTCCCCAAGTGATCTGGTGGCTTTCGCCCATCAAGAGGTGTGGCATTGGTTGGATACGACCAAGCCCCAAGTGACATCTAAAAGCTTCGAAAAGGAAGCTCGTGGGGAAACCGGAGGCCGCTTTTAAGACAACAACTCCGTGTACCCAAACCGGATGTTTCTGAGCGGATACCCCGCTTTAGCCGAGGCTCGGTTTTATTGCTTTTATTCATAATATATACATTGTCATAATATGTACATAAGGAGAGCCGATGGCTCGTGTATAATAAGGCGAAGATGAGCTATATTCCACGGCCTGTTGGTCTCCTCTTCGGCGTCGTGAGTCTTTATGCTCTCGAATATCGATCAAATAGTATGACCCGTTGTGCAGATTCTTGCTGACCACAAAGGCCCTTCCCAAGGTGGGGATAGCTTGTGCATATCATGTCGGTCTTGAATGAGCGAAGCACCAAGTCTCCTTCTTGAAAGGTTACGGTTACGACCCGTCCGATCGTGATACCGACGAAGATCCTGGCTGGTAAATCGCCCGGCGAGCAGCCGCCATATCTCGCTCTTCATCGGTCGATCCAAAGCGTCTGCCGTCTTTGTCTCATTATCTGCCTCAACATAGGCCGCCACACGAGGTGAGTCATGACGGATATCACTGGGGAGGACCACCTCCGCTCCATAGACCATAAAAAACGGTGTGTATCCAGTGGATCTGTTAGGGGTAGTATTTATACTCCATAACACAGACGGTAACTCTTCTACCCAACAGTCCGGCGTCCTCTGTAAAGGGACCATAAGCCGGGGCTTGATACCTCTCGGGATCTCTGATTAGCTCGCTACGCTTGACCATTGACTGTGGGTGAGCTACTGAAGAAACGTCAAGCCGGATGTGCTCACGTTCACAAAACTCCTTCATGGCACCTTTGGACAAATTGGTACCATTATCTGTGATTATACTGTGTGGAAAACCAAACCGGAAGATCACCTTTTTGATGAACTGAACCGCCGTGGCCACATCACACTTGCCAACAGGCTCTGCCTCGACCCACTTTGTAAATTTATCCACTGCCACCAACAAGTGTGTCTTTTTGTCCTTGGACCTTTTAAAAGGTCCAACCATGTCCAGCCCCAAATCGCATAAGCGACCAAGTAATTGGAATCATCCTCAATTCTTGGGCGGTATATGAGCACGTCTAGAAAACTTCGGCAACCATCACATCGCTGACGGATCTTCCGCATCGGCATGGGCGGTCAACCAATAAAAACCATGGCGGAACGCCTTAGCCACCAAGGATTTTGAACCGGCGTGGTGACCACAGTCCCCTTCGTGGATCTCACGCAATATTTCATAGCCTTCCTCAGGGGACACACAGCGTTGAAACGCCCCTGACACACTGCAATGATGCAACTCGCCATTAACAATGGTCATAGACTTAGACCGCTGAACTATCTGTCGGGCCAACATCTCATCTTCTGGTAACTCGCCCCGGCTCATGTACGCCAAATAAGGGAGCGTCCAATCCGGAATGACATGCAGGGCTGCCACCAACAGAGCCTCCGGATCAGGAATAGCCAAATCTGCTTCATCGGGAGCTTGGTGACGGGTTGTGCGTCGTCAAGGAAGACATTGGGCGGGACCGGCTTGCGTTGAGAGCCCAACCGGCTTTAAGCGTCCGCCGCTTCGTTCTTCCGTCGATCCACATGGTCCACCTGATAGCCTTTGAAATGACGTGCAACAACATCCACCTCCCGACGATATGCGGCCATGAGTGGGTCTTTGGAATCCCAAGTGCGGACACTGCTTTGGGCCACCAAGTCCGAGTCACCAAGCACTTAACCCGGCTTAGATTCATCTCCTTAGCCATCCGAAGACCATGGAGCAAGGCCTCATACTCAGCTGCATTGTTAGTACAAGGGAGCGATGGCGGAGGACGTAACAAAACTTGTCACCTCGTGGGGAAGTTAACACGACTCCGACCCCGAGCCTTCCGGTTTGCTGGACCCGTCCAAAGTGGATGGTCCAATAAGTATGATCTGGCTTTTCTTGGTAACTTGTAACTCCGTCCAATCATTAATGAAATCCACAAGTGCCTGGGATTTTACTGCCGTCCGAGGCATATACTTTAAACCGTGCGGCCCAAGTTCTATCGCCCACTTAGCAATCCGGCCAGTCACCTCCGGTTACGTATGATATCACCTAAGGGAGCTGAGCGACCACCGTGATGGGATGCCCTTGAAAATACTGCTTCAGCTTCCGGCTTGCCATAAAAACTCCATACACCAGCTTCTGCCAATGCGGATATCTCTGCTTGGACTCAATAAGCACCTCGCTGATATAATAAACCGGACGTTGAACCGGATGCTCCTTCCCTGCCTCCTTCCGCTCTACCACAATGGCTACGCTTAAGCGCCACGGCATTAGCGACAACATATAGCGAAGCGGCTCTTTGTCAATGGGAGCGGCGAGTACAGCGGGTTGGCCAATTGCCGCTTCAAGTCCTCCAATGCTTCATCGCCGCGGGCTCGAGACATAAACCGATCATCTTCTTCAAAGATTCGGTACAAAGGAATGGCCTTCTCTCCGAGGCGGTGATAAACCGGCTCGGTAGCGGCAATCCGCCCGCCAATCGCTAGACATCATTGATACACTTTGGCTTAGCGGGAGGTGATAGCTGTAATCTTCTCGGATTAGCTTCAATCCCCTGTTGGACACAAGGAAACCCAATAACTTACTGCCGGAACACCGAAAACACATTTGGCGGGTTAAGCATCATCTTGTACACCATAAGTTGTCAAAGGTTTCTTTCAAATCCTCAATCGGTGTTTCCTTCTTCCTTGACTTAACCACAATATCATCCACATAAGCATGTATGTTACGGCCGATCTGTTCATGCAAGCAATTACATGCATAGCGTTGATAAGTTGCTTGGGCGCTCTTGAGCCCAAAAGGCATAGACACATAGCGAGAAGGCTCCAAAGGGAGTGATAAACGCTGTCTTCTCCTGGTCCTTAACCGCCATTTTGATCGATGATATCCGAATATGCATCCAAAAAGCTCAAACGCTCACAACCCGCCGTAGCATCAATAATCTGGTCAATGCGGGGAGGCGAAAAGGATCTGTTGGACAAGCCTTGTTAAGATCTGTGTAATCCACACACATGCGCCAAGTGCCGTTTTCTTAAGGACCAGCACCGGATTAGCAAGCCACTCTGGATGGAAAACTTCAACGATAAAACCTCTTTGCTAAGAGCACGGCAACCTCCTCTCCAATGGCCTTACGCCTTTCCTCGTTAAACCGTGAAGGAACTGCTTTACCGGTTTGTACTTGGGATCAACATTAAGAGTGTGCTCAGTGAGTTCCCTCGGTACACTGGCATGTCGGAAGGCTTCGATGCAAAATGTCCCGATTCTCACGGATGAACTTCGATGAGCGCTTTCCTATTTAGGATCCAAGTTGGCGCGATGATGAACTGCTTGGACGAATCACGGGTATGAAGTCAACAAGTTTAGTCTTAGCCGCCGATTTAAACTTGTAGGGCGGATCGTGCTCTGTAGTTGGCTTCTTCAACGGGTCATATCCGTCGGATCAACATTATCTTTATAGTACTTTAGCTCTTCGATTGGCACAAACCGACTACTGCGTAAGCCGCATCACCTTCCTCACACTCTAAAGCAATCTTGCGGCTCCCATGAACCGTTATCGTTCCTTTGTGACCCGGCATTTTTAGCTGCAAATAGACATAACAAGGCCGTGCCATGAACTTGGCATAAGCCGGCCGCCCAAACAGGGCGTGGTAAGGACTTTGAATTTTCACCACTTCAAACGTCAATGTTTCCGATCTGGAGTCATGTTCATCCCCAAAGGCCACCTCGAGGCTATTTTACCAGCTGGATATGCTGATTTGCGGGCACCACACCATGAAACACTTGTATTGGACGGCTTGAGATGTTTATCTGTTAACCCCATACTGACGGAAGGTGCGATGTCTGAGGATGTTGATGCTGCTCCCTCCGTCCATAAGCACCTTGGTGAACTTGTATCCTCCCACCGAGGCGCCACCACTAGGGCTAGCTGACCGGATTGTCAACCGGGGATGATGATCCTCTCTACCCCACACAATAGGCTGCTCGACCAGCGTAGGTAATGAGGCACGGCGGTTCAACAACGTTGACTGCCCGCCGAAGTTTCCGGTCTCGCTTGTCCAAGCTAGTGGTGAAGACGTGATATCGCCCACCATTCAAGCTGCCGGATTGCTCGATAACCCGATTGCTGCTGCTGCTGATTGTAACCACCTTGGTTGTTACGATTGTCTTGATTGTTACGCCGCCCGGATTACCATTAAACCTGGACCGGAATTTCCTCCACCGTAACCGGGCGGACCACGAACCGCCGCCGGGGCCTTGATCATACCGGAAAGCGTCGGAACTTTTGAACTCCTGCATAATGTAACAATCCTTCCAGAGGTGGTTTCTTTGGCGCCTCGCCGTCCCATGCTTCGGACAGGTTGATTCAGCAGATAATTCAACGGTCCGGATTGTGATTAGGCGCACCACCTCGGTTCGGATGTTTACCCTTGCACCGTTGGCCCTTGTCCTGCGCGTTGGTGTTGGCTACAAAGCCCATGTTACCATTCGCCTTACGCTTGTTTCCTCCATTACCTGCCGAGTGATGCTGCTGGCCTCTGGAGTTGCCGTTCTGTTTTCCCTTCCCTGTTTCATCCTCCTCCTCGGACTCGGGATCCTTGGTACTATCAGAATCAGCATACTTCACTAAAACGCCCATGAGAGTGCCCATGTCATTGCAAAAACGCTTAATGCGACCCAACTTCAATTTTAAAGGTTTGAACCGGCAGTTGCCCTCTAGGGTTAAGATTGCAGAATCAGTGTTGATCCGGTCTGAAGAATGTAGAATTTCTGAAACACGGCGCACCCAATGGGTTGTGGATTCTCCCTCAACCTGGACACAAGCCGCCAAGTCCACCACAGACATGGGCTGCTTACAGGTGTCTTCAAAATTCTGAATGAACCGGTCCATAGCTGGGTCCATGAACTGATGGAATTGGGTGGCAAGTTTTTCAACCAAGAAAGGGACGTGCCTTCAAGCATCATGGTAAAATACTTTGCACATGCAGCTTCAACCACATCCAGCATCTCCATGGCCATCTCATAGCTTTCAAACCATGCTTCTGGAGCGGATCGGCGGTATAATTGGGCACCTTGCGTGGCCTTGAAATCTTTGGGCAAGCGTATATTGCGTAAAGCGGGGGCGAGGCAAGGCACCCCAAAGAGCTAGATGTAACTCCGAGCTCGAAGATAGTCGGTCGAACGGCGCAAGGCGATAATCCCGATCTTTGTCCGCTAACTCGGCCCCCCACGTGCCTGGCCCGGTCCACCATCTCTTGAGCGTTTTGAAACCACCGCCCGGGTTGTTGCCTTGGGTGCACCGCTGCGCATTACTTGACACGGCGGTTCATCCGCATGCCTGCTATAGCTCCGGCTCGGCGGGGGTGGAGTGGATCCGATCGCGGTATGAATACGCTTCTGTTGGACCAGAGCCGTCCTAAGGAGCTCTTTGACCGGCGTGTTTCCACACTTTGTGGTGAATCGCCGATTGGGATCGCCTCCAACCGCGCCGCAGCCGCAACAAGGTTATCCATCGGGTTGGAGTAGTGACACGGAGGTGTTTGCACAGCTTGAGGCGCCCGGCATGATGGCGGTAGATCTATCACACGAGGCTGAATCGACGCCCGTCGGTGATTCCGCCGGTTCTGCTGGCGGCGGATTCTTGGTCCCTGCTCTGGGGTGTTGAAGAGGTCTCTTCCCTCGAAAACCGAGGGCAAGCGGGATCTGTACTTTCTTTTCATGACTTCATGCGGCGCATTACGATCCAAAGCATGAGCCTATAAGCTGCGCATCCAAAGCGGCCCGCTACGCCACCATCCTAGCGTCATGGCTGCTAGATCCGCTTTAGCTTTGAGTGATTTGCTCCTTCACCTTTGCAATCTCTGCATTATGCAGATCTTGATCTGCCGGGTTAGCCTCTGCCATGAGCACAACCAATGCATCAAATAGTTCTGATAAAACTTGAGCCGGCGGGCGCACAGGGCCTCCTGCCCCGGCTGCCACCGCTGCTGTCGAACCGGCGACCATTGTCGCGGCGGTTGAGGAGTGAAGCATCGCTTGTGTACCGGCCATGAATATTCCAACCCGGTTGGGCAGATCAAAGGGTCCGGAATCATCACCGTCGGAACAGCCCCAATCCGGCCATCTTGCGGCTGGTACAGATTCGATTTCTCGATCAATGACTTCGTCATCCGAGTAGACAACGGTTTCGCCACGATGCTGATCCGTCCTCGTAGTTTCTTCCGTGGATGACTCCCACGAAAGCACGCTTGATGTACCGATTTAGCCAGGGCAGGTTTCGCCATTGAGCCGTCTCGACGAGGTCGGTGCAGATGTCCGGCTCAGCCCTGGCTCGCCGATCTTGCCCGATGAACACGTGTATGCTACCAAAGGGACCCGGTACCCGTACTCAATCGAGCGGCCTCGGGGCCCTGACTGCATCGTCGATGTAGAGCTTGCCGCGACTCTTGGTCATCCGGCCCACAAAGCATAGCCTTGAGTCCTTCGAACTTGCCCTCTAAGATCATCAAACCATCGTGCGATAGCCCCACGGTGGGCGCCAACTGTCGTGGAATTGTCACGGCAGATGTCCTCATGAAAGGACTTAGTCGCGGGGCCATCGAACGGGTTAACTTAGAGGGGTTAAAGCGGACCAAAGACACAAGGGTTATACTAGTTCGCCCTTCGATGAAGGTAAAAGCCTACGTCTAGTTTGTAATGGGATTGATGTGATCTCGGCGGCTAGGGAGCAATAGCTTCGCCTAAGCCTCGAGTTATAGTTGTCTGTCCCTAAACCGCCGCCGGGTCGTCCCCTTATATACACGGGATGACGATCCGGCTGGTCTACAGAGTCCCGAGACCGGCTCATACCAGTGTCCGGCTCGGTCTCTCCTTTCTCTTATCTTACAACAAGTTACATGGTTATGGCGGTTTTACCATTATGGGCCCTAATTCGCCCCTGGGCTCCGGGCCTCTAAGCTCTATGGCGAATCGCCACCTTCTTAGTCTTCGTGGGCTCCAATTATGGCTGAGGGTGAACCGGCCCCTCCAGGGCGGTTTATATTCAGTAGTTACATCCCCAACAATTACCGTACCACTCTGGTGCGGATCTCACTCTGGTTGACCTACGAGGTTCGGTAGTAACTTGATCTGAAGCTTCATGATCAATATCATTAACTTCCTCACTAATTGGTGTAGGTGTCACAAGAACCGGTTTCTGTGATGAACTACTTTCCAACAAGGGAGCAGGTACAATTACCTCATTAAGTTCTACTTTCCTCCCACTCACTTCTTTCGAGAGAAACTCCTTCTCTAGAAAGGATCCAAATTTAGCAACAAAAGTCTTGCCTTTAGATCTGTGATCGAAGGTGTACCCAACAGTTTCCTTTGGGTATCCTATGAAGACACATTTCTCCGATTTGGGTTCGAGCTTATCAGGTTGAAGCTTTTTCACATAAGCATCGCAACCCCAAACTTTAAGAAGCGGCAACTTTGGTTTCTTGCCAAACCACAGTTCATAAGGCGTCATCTCAACGGATTTTGATGGTGCCCTATTTAACGTGGATGCAGCCGTCTCTAAAGCATAACCCCAAAATGATAGCGGTAAATCAGTAAGAGACATCATAGACCGCACCATATCTAGTAAAGTACGATTCTGACGCACGGACACACCATTACACCGTGGTGTTAGGGTGGCGTGAGTTCTGAAAACTATTCCGCATTGTTTCAAATGTAGACCAAGCTCATAACTCAAATATTCTCCTCCACGATCAGATCGTAGAAACTTTATTTTCTTGTTACGATGATTTTCCACTTCACTCTGAAATTCTTTGAACTTTTCAAATGTTTCAGACTTATGTTGCATTAAGTAGATATACCTATGTTGCATTAAGTAGATATACCCATATCTGCTTAAATCATCTGTGAAGGTGAGAAAATAATGATACCTGCCGCGAGCCTCAACATTCATCGGACCACATACATCTGTATGTATGATTTCCAACAAATTTGTTGCTCGCTCCATAGTTCCGGAGAACGGCGTTTTAGTCATCTTGCCCATGAGGCACGGTTCGCAAGTACCAAGTGATTTATAATCAAGTGGTTCCAAAAGTCCATCAGTATGGAGTTTCTTCATGCGCTTTACACCAATATGACCTAAACGGCAGTGCCACAAATAAGTTGCACTATCATTATCAACTCTGCAGCTTTTGGCTTCAATATTATGAATATGTGTATCACTACTATCGAGATTCATTAAAAATAGACCACTCTTCAAGGGTGCATGACCATAAAAGATATTACTCATATAAATAGAACAACCATTATTCTCTGATTTAAATGAATAACCGTCTTGCATCAAACAAGATCCAGATATAATGTTCATGCTCAATGCTGGCACCAAATAACAATTATTCAGGTCTAAAACTAATCCCGGAGGTAGATGTAGAGGTAGCGTGCCGACCGCGATCACATCGAATTTGGAACCATTTCGCACGCGCATCGTCACCTTGTGCTTAGCCAATCTTCGCTTAATCCGTAGTCCCTATTTAGAGTTGCAAATATTAGCAACTGAACCAATATCAAATACCCAGGTGCTACTGCGAGCATTAGTAAGGTACACATCAATAACATGTACATCACATATACCTTTGTTCACCTTGCCATCCTTCTTATCCGCCAAATACTTGGGGCAGTTCCGCTTACAGTGACCAGTCTGTTTGCAGTAGAAGCACTCAGTCTCAGGCTTAGGTCCAGACTTGGGTTTCTTCTCCTGAGCAGCAACTTGCTTGCTGTTCTTCTTGAAGTTCCCCTTCTTCTTCCCTTTGCCCTTTTTCTTGAAACTGGTAGTCTTATCTATCCCTTGCATGTTATAGTTCATCACGAAGCTCTTGTAGCTTGGTGGCAGTGATTGAAGAATTTTGTCAATGACGCTATCATCCGAAAGATTAACTCCCATTTGAATCAAGTGATTGTTATACCCAGACATTCTGAGTATATGCTCACTGACAGAACTATTCTCCTCCATCTTGCAGCTGTAGAACTTATTGGAGACTTCATATCTCTCAATCAGGCATTTGCTTGAAATATTAACTTCAACTCGTGGAACATCTCATATGCTCCATGACGTTCAAAACATCGTTGAAGTCCCGGTTCTAAGCCGTAAAGCATGGTGATGACCCACAAGTGTAGGGGATCTATCGTAGTCCTTTCAATAAGTAAGAGTGTCGAACCCAACAAGGAGCAGCAGGAAATGATAAGCGGTTATCAGTAAGGTTTTCTCTGCAAGCACTGAAATTGTAGGTAATAGATAGTTTTGTGATAAGATAAATAGTAACGAGCAACAAGTAAATAAAGTAAAAAAAGTGCGGCAAGGTGGCCCAATCCTTTATGTAGCAAAGGATAAGCCTGGACAGTTTCTAATAATAATAAAGGAGCTCCCGAGGACACATTGGGAATTATCATCAAGCTAGTTTTCATCACGTTCATATGATTCGCGTTCGGTACTTTGATAATTTGATATGTGGGTGGACCGGTACTTGGGTACTGCCCTAAATTGGACAAGCATCCCACTTATGATTAACCCCTATTGCAAGCATCCGCAACTACAAAAGAAGTATTAAGGTAAACCTAACCACAACATTAAACATATGGATCCATATCAGCCCCTAACGAAGCAACAGCGCATAAACTAGGGTTTAAGCTTACATCACTCTAGCAACCCATCATCTACTTATTACTTCCCCATGCCTTCCTCTAGGCCCAAACAATGGTGAAGTGTCATGTAGTCGACGTTCACATAACACCACTAGAGGAGAAGACAACATACATCTCATCAAAATATCAAACGAATACCAAATTCACATGACTACTAATAGCAAGACTCCACCCATGTCCTCAGGAACAAACGTAACTACTCACTAAGCATATTCATGTTAATAATCGGAGGAGTAATAATATGCATAAAGGATCTGAACATATGATCTTCCACCAAGTAAACCAATTAGCATCAACTACAAGGAGTAATCAACACTACTAGCAACCCACAGGTACCAATTTGTGGTTTTGATACAAGATTGGATACAAGAGATTAACTAGGGTTTTGAGAGCAGGTGGTGCTGGTGAAGATGTTGATGGAGATTGACCCCCTCCCGATGAGAGGACCGTTGGTGATGATTTCCCCCTCCCGGAGGGAAGTGTCCCCGGCAGAACAGCTCATGAGCCCTAGATTGATTCCGCCAAGGTTCCGCCTCGTGGCAGCGGAGTTTCGTCCCGTAAGCTTGCCCCCAATTTTTTCCAGGGTAAAAGTGATGATATAGCAGAAGATGGACGCTGGAGGCCCACCAGGGGGCCCAGGAGATAGGGGGCGCGCCCTATAGGGGGGGGGGGCGCCCCCTGTCTCCTGGACAGGGTGTGGGCCCCCTGGCATATTTCTTTCGCTCAGAAATTCTTGTTAATTCCAAAAGGTTGTTTCGTGGAGTTTCATGACTTTTGGAGCTGTGCAGAATATGTTTCCAACGTTTGCTCCTTTTCCAGCCAGAATTCTAGCTGCCGGCATTCCCCCTCTTCATAGTAAACCTTGTAAAATAAGAGAGAATAGCCATAAGTATTGAGATATAACGTGTAATAACAGCCCATAATGCAATAAATATTGATATAAAAGCATGATGCAAAATGGAAGTATCAACTCCCCCAAGCTTAGACCTCGCTTGTCCTCAAGCGGAAGCCGAAATCAAAAAAATATGTCCACATGTTTAGAGATAGAGGTGTCGATAAAAATAAAATATGGACATGAGGGCATCATGATCATTCTAATAACATCAACATATATAGATTTTGTCATATGATTTCCTATGCTCAAGTAACAAGCAATTCACAATGTTAAGTATGGTTCATAAACTTCATTGGGAACTAACAAACTATAGTCACAGTCATTGAAGCAATTGCAATTTATCGTGACATCAGAAAGAGTCAATAATAGAGCTTTTCAGCAAGCCCACATACTCAACTATCTCGTAGTCTTCTACAATTGCTAACACTCACCCAGTACTTGTGGTTATAGAGTTTCAGCCGGACACTGAGAAAGATAGGGGCTTATTGTGTTGCCTCCCAACGTATTCACCTTTAGGTGATGTCAAAATAGCCCATGCTAACTTACATCCAATTGGATATATATATATATCGTGATCTTTCAAACACGAGGAGCTTGCCAAAGGATAAAATGAAAAAAGGGAAAGGTGAGGATCACCTTGACTCAATCATAAAGTAAAAACATAAAGAAAAAGATAGGCCCTTCGCAGACGGAAGCAGAGGTTATCATGCGCGTTTAGGGTTGATGCATAAAATCTTAATGCAAAAGAACGTCACTTCATATTGCCCCTTGTATGTGGACCTTTATTATGCAGTCCGTCGCTTTTATTACTTCCACAACAAGTTCGTACAAAGCTTATTTTCTCCGCACTAATAAGTCATACATAATTAGAGAGCAATTTTTATTGCTTGCACCGACGACAACTTACTTGAAGGATCTTACTCAATCCATAGGTAGGTATGGTGGACTCTCATGGCAAAACTGGGTTTAAGGATATTGGGAAGCACAAGTAGTATTTCTACTTGGTGCAAGGAATTTGGCTAGCATGAGGGAGAAAGGCAAGCTCAACATGTTTGGAAGGTCAATGACAATATACTTTAACTGAGATGTCGGAAAACATAAACTATTACATTGTCTTCCTTGTCCAACGTCAACTCTTTTAGCATGTCATACTAAATGAGTGCTTCACAATCATAAAAGATGTCCAAGATAATATATTTATATGTGAACCCTCTTTCCTTATCACTTCCTATTAATTGCAACGATGACCAAGGCTACGTTCATCAACTCTCAACAATTTTTATGCCTCATACTTTCTATGTGTGAAGTTATCACTATCCATAAGATCAATATGAACTCTTTTATTCTTTCTACTTCCTCAAGATCATAGCAACATAGCAAAGCCCTTGACTCAACACTAATCTTTATTATAGATAGCACTCGGACTCGAATACAAAAAGAGATCACAAAGCAAAACTCAAAACTACTTGATATAAAAACTTGAATCTACTAGATCAAGATACTACTAAAAGGATCGAACTAAATAAAGCGGTAAAGATAGGAGTGTGATGGTGATACGATACCGGGGCACCTCCCCCAAGCTTGGCAGTTGCCAAGGGGAGTGCCCATACCCATGTGATTAGGTCCTTGGAGGTGATAGAGGTGGTGATGATGACGGTGGATAATCGCACATTGAGCGTAAAAGTTCCTCCAACTTGCGGATAATGACCTTAAGCCCAGCAATATGATCCTTCAACAGAATATTCTCCTGTGTGAGATACTTGTTCTGTATACGAGCTAACTCAATCATCTTGAAAGCTTCCATCTCTGTTGGAGTAAAGAGGTTAGGTAAAGGTTGAGGGATATCTTCTTCTTTCTCCGCCGGAGCTTGAACCTCCATGGCTTTCTTGATCACTTCATCCTTGTTGATCTCTTCTGGTTCTCCTCTTTTCAACTCTATCTTCAAAAGCCAAGCATCCTTGTCTTCATTGTTGGAGGAGGATGAAGTCATGGTGCTCTAAGTCTGCAACGGAAACAACTCGAAACGAAAATAGAGGATATTTGCGTGATACGGTAGTCAAAAACTTCGGGAGTATATATAATGAATTTTTACCGACCAAAATACGTAACATACAAGAAAACGGAGTCCGGTAAGCACACGAGGTGCCCACGAGACAGGGGGGCGCGCCCTACAGGGGGGGGGGGGCGCCCTCCACTCTTGTGGCAGCCTCTTGTCCCTTTCGTACTACTTCTTTCTTCCTAAAATTCTTAAATAATCCAAAACTGATAAAAACTGCCACTAAAGTTGTTTTGGAGTAGATTTACTTACCGTACCACATACCTATACCTTTTCGGAGTCTGGAACGTTCTGGAAAGTGTCCCTTATGTATTCCTCAGGGGTTACGGTTTCAATACTATTAGTTTCAACATTGATTGGATTAGCTGAAATATAATGTTTAATTCTTTGACCGTTTACCATCCTCGGATTTGTGCTTTCGAAGTTGTTGATTTTTATAGCACCAGAACGATAGACCTCCTCGATAATGTAGGGACCTTCCCATTTTGAGAGAAGTTTTCCTGCAAAAAATCTTAAACGAGAGTTGAATAATAACACATAATCACCTACATTAAACTCACGCTTTTGTATCCTCTTATCATGCCAGCGTTTGACTTTTTCTTTAAAAAGCTTGGCATTCTCATAGGTTTGGGTTCTCCATTCATCAAGTGAGCTAATATCAAACAACCTCTTCTGACCGGCAAGTTTGAAGTCATAATTGAGCTCTTTAATAGCCCAATATGCTTTATGTTCAAGTTCAAGAGGTAAATGACACGCTTTTCCATAAACCATCTTATAAGGAGACATACCCATAGGATTTTTGTATGCAGTTCTATAGGCCCATAATGCATCATCAAGTGTTTTGGACCAATTCTTTCTAGATCTATTCACAGTCTTTTGCAAAATTAATTTGAGCTCTCTATTTCTCAACTCTACTTGACCACTAGACTGCGGATGATAAGGAGATGCTATTCTATGATTGACATCATACTTAGCGAGCATCTTACGGAAAGCACCATGAATAAAATGTGAACCACCATCAGTCATAAGATATCTAGGGACTCCAAACCTCGGAAAAATAACTTCTTTAAGCATTTTAATAGAAGTGTTATGATCAGCACTACTAGTTGGAATAGCTTCTACCCACTTAGTAACGTAATCAACATCAACTAAAATATGTGTAAAACCATTAGAGGCAGGAAAAGGTCCCATATAATCAAAGCCCCAAACATCAAACGGTTCAATAACAAGAGAATAATTCATAGGCATTTCTTAATGTCTACTAATGTTACCTATTCTTTGACATTCATCACAAGATAAGACAAACTTATGAGCATCTTTGAAGAGAGTAGGCCAATAAAAACCAGATTGTAGTACCTTGTGTGCAGTTCTATCTCCAGCGTGGTGTCCTCCATAAGATTCAGAGTGACACTTGCGTAGAATCTGTTTCTGTTCATGCTCAGGCACACAACATCTAATAACACCATCTACTCCTTCTTTATAAAGGTGTGGATCATCCCAGAAGTAATGTCTTAAATCATAAAAGAATTTTTTCTTTTGCTGGTATGTGAAACTAGGCGGTAAATATTTAGCAACAATGTAATTAGCATAATCAGCATACCAAGGAGCAATACGACAAGCATTGACGACCGCTAATTGTTCATCAGGAAAGCTATCATTAATAGGCAGTGGGTCATCAAGAACATTCTCTAACCTAGACAAGTTATACGCAGCAGGGTTCTCAGCTCCCTTTCTATCAATAATATGCAAGTCAAATTCTTGGAGCAAGAGAACCCATCTAATGAGCCTAGGCTTAGCATCTTTCTTTTCTATAAGATATTTAATAGCAGCATGATCAGTGTGAATAGTAACTTTGGAATCAACAATATAAGGTCTATACTTATCACATGCAAACACAACTGCTAAGAACTCTTTTTCAGTAGTAGCATAATTTCTCCGGCGGTATCAAGAGTCTTACTAGCATACTGGATAACATTCAATTTCTTATCAACTCTTTGCCCTAAAACAGCACCTATAGCATAATCACTAGCATCGCACATAATTTCAAAAGGTAAATTCCAATCAGGTGGCTGAACAATAGGTGCAGTGATCAAAGCTTTCTTAAGTACTTCAAACGCTTCTACACAATCATCATCAAAGACAAAAGGAATATCTTTTTGCAATAAATTAGTCAGAGGCCTAGAGATTTTAGAGAAGTCCTTAATGACCTCCTATAAAAACCGGCGTGACCAAGGAAACTTCTTATACCTTTTATGTCCTTGGGGCATGGCATCTCTTCAGTAGCATCAACTTTGGCTTTATCAACTTCAATACCTCTCTCGGAGATCTTGTGCCCCAAGACAATGCCTTCATTAACCATAAAGTGACACTTTTCCCAATTCAGGACGAGACTAGTGTCTTCGCATCTCTGCAAAACTCGATCAAGGTTGCTCAAACAATCATGAAAAGAGGATCCATAGACTGATAAGTCATCCATGAATACCTCACAAATCTTTTCACAAAAATCAGAGAATATAGCCACCATGCATCTTTGAAAGGTAGCAGGTGCATTACATAAACCAAAAGGCATACGTCTATAAGCAAAAGTACCAAAAGGGCAAGTAAAAGTAGTTTTAGATTGATCGTTCGCTGATACAGGTATCTGAGAGAAACCAGAATAAGCATCTAAGAAGCAAAAATGAGTGTGTTTGGATAGTCTTTCTAGCATTTGATCAATAAAAGGGAAAGGGTAATGATCTTTCTTAGTAGCTTTATTTAACTTACAAAAATCAATTACCATCCTATAACCTATAATAATTCTTTGCGGGATCAATTCATCTTTATCATTAGGAACAACGGTAATACCTCCCTTTTTAGGAACACAATGAACAGGGCTTACCCATTCACTATCAGCGACGGGATAAATAATACCTGCCTCAAGGAGCTTTAGTATCTCCTTTCTTACCACTTCCTTCATCTTGGGATTTAATCGTCTTTGAGGATCTCTAACTGGTTTGGCATCGTCCTCCAATGTAATTTTGTGTTGACATAACATGGGACTAACGCCCTTAAGATCATCCAGAGTATATCCAATAGCAGCTCGGTGCTTCTTCAGAGTTTTCAATAATCTTTCTTCTTCTTTCTCTGAAAGGTTAGCACTAATAATAACAGGATATATTTCTTTTTCATCAAGATAAGCATACTTAAGATTATCAGGTAATGGTTTGAGTTCAAACACGGGCTCACCCTTGGGTGGAGGGATCCCCAAGAATTTCAACAGGAAGGTTATGTTTGACATAGGTTCCTATTTAAGGAACACTTCATCTATTTCTTCCCTTTCCTTCATAAACATATCGTTTTCATGGTCTAGCAAATATTGTTCTAACGGATCAGTTGGAGGAACCAATGGAAGCAAGACCAATAATCTCATCCTTACTAGGTGGTTCCGTTTCACGAGGTTGTCTACTAAACTTAGCGAAATTAAACTCATGAGACATACCATCTATGCCAACTTGGTGACAATATTCTTTTCACAATTAATCTTAGCACTAGCAGTATTCAAGAAGGGTCTACCAAAAATAATGGGACAAAAATCATCTTGTGGGGAACCAAGAACAAGAAAATTAGCAGGGTATTTAACCTTCCCACACAAAACTTCAACATCTCTAACAATCCCAATAGGTTTAATGGTATCCCTATTAGCAAGCTTAATAGTAACATCAATGTCCCTAATTCAACGGGTGCAATGTCGTGCATAATTTATTTATATAGATCATAAGGTATCGCACTAGCACTAGCACCCATATCACATAAGCCATGATAACAATGATCTCCTATTTTAACAGAAATAACAGGCATGCCTCTGACGAGTCTACGTGTCTTAGTATCAGGTCTAGCAATATTAGCAGTCTCACCCAAGAAATAAATAACATGCCCATCTAAGTCCTCATCCAAGAGATCTTTAACCATAGCAATACTAGGTTCAACATTAATTTGCTCAGGAGGTGTATAAGTCCTAGTATTACTCTTACGAACAACAGTCAAAGCTTTAGCATGATCTTTTATCCTAACAGGAAAATGAGGTTTTTCAACATAAGCAGTAGGAACAATAGGATCACTTTAGGTAATAGTCTTTTCTTCGACTGTAATAGGTGCAACTACTTTCACTTCAACAGGAGGATTATATTTATACCACTTCTCTTTAGGGAGATCAACGTGAGTAGTGAAAGATTCACAAAAAGAAGCTACTATCTCAGAGTCAAGTCCATACTTAGAGCTAAATCCACGAAAAGCATCGGTATCCATAAAAGATTTAACACAATCGAACTTAGGTGTCATACCTGACTCCTTACCATCGTCGGAACACCAATCTTTAGAGTTGTGTTTAATTCTTTCCAATAAGTCCCATTTGAAATCAATAGTCTTCAGCATATAAGAACCAGCATAGGAAGTATCGAGCAGGTTGCGATTATCAAGAGAAAGCCGAGCATAAAAATTCTGAATAATCATTTCCCGAGAGAGCTCATGATTGGGGCATGAATATAACATTGACTTAAGCCTCCACCAAGCTTGAGCGATGCTTTCTCCTTCGCGAGGCCAGAAATTATATATGTAATTACGATCACGATGAACAAGATGCATAGGATAGAACTTCTGATGAAATTCCAGCTTCAATCGCTTATAATTCCAAGATCCCATATCATCACATAGCCTATACCATGTCAATGCATCTCCCTTCAAAGATAAAGAGAAGACCTTCCTTTTGACAACATCATCGGGAATACCTGCAAGCTTAAATAATCCACAAACTTCATCCACAAAGATAAGGTGTAAATAGGGATGCAATGTTCCATCTCCTGCAAATGGATTAGCTAGCAGTTTCTCTATCATATCCGAAGGAATCTCAAAGTAAATATTTTCATAAAGTTCAGTAGGTTGAGGAGCAACTCTTTGCTCTTCTGGTTGGGGTGAAGATACCCCAAACAAGCCCCTCAAAGGATTAGTTTCCATAGTGACAAGTAACAGAAAATTTCAGCACACTATATAAATGTTTCCTTACCAAGTTCCACTCACCAAAAGCGCTACACTCCCCGGAAACGGCGCCAGAAAAGAGTCTTGATGACCCACAAGTGTAGGGGATCTATCGTAGTCCTTTCAATAAGTAAGAGTGTCGAATCCAATGAGGAGCAGAAGGAAATGATAAGCGGTTTTCAGTAAGGTTTTCTCTGCAAGCACTGAAATTGTAGGTAATAGATAGTTTTGTGATAAGATAAATAGTAATGAGCAACAAGTAAATAAAGTAAACAAAGTGCAGAAAGGTGGCCCAATCCTTTATGTAGCAAAGGATATGCCTGGACAATTTCTAATAATAATAAAGGAGCTCCCGAGGACACATTGGGAATTATCGTCAAGCTAGTTTTCATCACGTTCATATGATTCGCGTTCGGTACTTTGATAATTTGATATGTGGGTGGACCGGTACTTGGGTACTGCCCTAACTTGGACAAGCATCCCACTTATGATTAACCCCTATTGCGAGCATCCGCAACTACAAAAGAAGTATTAAGGTAAACCTAACCACAACATTAAACATATGGATCCATATCAGCCCCTAACGAAGCAACGCATAAACTAGGGTTTAAGCTTCATCACTCTAGCAACCCATCATCTACTTATTACTTCCCCATGCCTTCCTCTAGGCCCAAATAATGGTGAAGTGTCATGTAGTCGATGTTCACATAACACCACTAGAGGAAAAGACAACATACATCTCATCAAAATATCAAACGAATACCAAATTCACATGACCACTGATAGCAAGACTTCACCCATGTCCTCAGGAACAAACGTAACTACTCACAAAGCATATTCATGTTCATAATCAGAGGAGTAATAATATGCATAAAGGATCTGAACATATGATCTTCCACCAAGTAAACCAATTAGCATCAACTACAAGGAGTAATCAACACTACTAGCAACCCACAGGTACCACTTTGTGGTTTTGATATAAGATTGGATACAAGAGATGAACTAGGGTTTTGAGAGGAGGTGGTGCTGGTGAAGATGTTGATGGAGATTGACTCCCTCCCGATGAGAGGATCGTTGGTGATGACGTTGGTGATGATTTCCCCCTCCCGGAGAAAGTGTCCCCGGCGAGAACAGCCCGCCAGAGCCCTATATTGATTCCGCCAAGGTTCCGCCTCGTGGCGGCGGAGTTTTAATCCGTAAGCTTGCCCCAATTTTTTCCAGGGTAAAAGTGATGATATAGCAGAAGATGGGCCGGAGGCCCACGAGGAGATAGAGGCGCGCCCTATAGGCGCCCTGTCTCCTGGGCGGTGTGGGCCCCCTGGCATATTTCTTTCGCTCAGAAATTCTTGTTAATTCCAAAAAGTTGTTTCATGGAGTTTCAGGACTTTTGGAGCTGTGCAAAATAGGTTTCCAACGTTTGCTCCTTTTCCAGCCAGAATTCCAGCTGCCGGCATTCCCCCTCTTCATAGTAAACCTTGTAAAATAAGAGAGAATAGCCATAAGTATTGAGATATAACGTGTAATAACAACCCATAATGCAATAGATATTGATATAAAAGCATGATGCAAAATGGACGTATCACATGGCACACTGAACTATCGAGTAGTCATTAGCTTTGCTCTGCCAGACGTTCATAACATCTGGTGTTGCTCCTGCAGCAGGTCTAGCACCTAGCGGTGCTTCCAGGACGTAATTCTTCTGTGCAGCAATGAGGATAATCCTCAAGTTATGGACCCAGTCCGTGTAATTGCTACCATCATCTTTCAACTTTTCTTTCTCGAGGAACGCATTAAAATTCAACGGAACAACATCACGGGCCATCTATCTACAATCAACATAGACAAGCAAAATACTATCAGGTACTAAGTTCATGATAAATTTAAGTTCAATTAATCATATTACTTAAGAACTCCCACTTAGATAGGCATCCCTCTAATCGTCTAAGTGATCACGTGATCCAAATCAACTAAACCATGTCCGATCATCACATGAGATGGAGTAGTTTCAATGGTGAACATCACTATGTTGATCATATCTACTATATCATTCACGCTCGACCTTTCGGTCTCGGTGTTCCGAGGCCATATCTGCATATGCTAGGCTCGTCAAGTTTAACCTGAGTATTCCGCGTGTGCAACTGTTTTGCACCCGTTGTCTTTGAACGTAGAGCCTATCACACCTGATCATCACATGGTGTCTCAGTACGAAGAACTTTCGCAACGGTGCATACTCAGGGAGAACGCTTTTATCTTGAAATTTAGTAAGAGATCATCTTATAATGCTACCGTCAATCAAAGCAAGATAAGATGCATAAAAGATAAACATCACATGCAATCAATATAAGTGATATGATATGGCCATCATCATCTTGTGCTTGTGATCTCCATCTCCGAAGCACCGTCATGATCACCATCATCACCGGTAGCGACACCTTGATCTCCATTGTAGCATCGTTGTCGTCCTCGCCAACTTATGCTTCTCGACTATCGCTACCGCTTAGTGATAAAGTAAATCATTACAGGCGATTGCATTGCATACAATAAAGCGACAACCATATGGCTCCTGCCGATTGCCGATAACTTCGGTTACAAAACATGATCATCTCATACAATAAAATTTAGCATCATGCCTTGACCATATCACATCACAACATGCCTGCAAAAACAAGTTAGGCGTCCTCTACTTTGTTATTGCAAGTTTTACGTGGCTGCTACATTTGAGCAAGAACTGTTCTTACCTACGCATCAAAACCACAACGATAGTTCGTCAAGTTAGTGTTGTTTTAACCTTCTCAAGGACCGGGCGTAGCCACACTCGGTTCAACTAAAGTTGGAGAAACTGACACCCGCCAGCCACCTGTGTGCAAAGCACGTCGGTAGAACCAGTCTTGCGTAAGCATACACGTAATGTCGGTCCGGGCCGCTTCATCCAGCAATACCGCCGAACCAAAGTATGACATGCTGGTAAGCAGTATGACTTGTATCGCCCACAACTCACTTGTGTTCTACTCGTGCATATAACATCTATGCATAAAACCTGGCTCGGATGCCACTGTTGGGGAACGTAGTAATTTCAAAAAATTGAACGCACACGGGATCATGGTGATGCATAGCAGCGAGAGGAGAGTGTGTCCACGTACCCTCGTAGACCCGAAAGCGGAAGCGTTAACTGTAGCGGTTGATGTAGTCGTATGTCTTCACGATCCTACCGATCAAGTACCGAATGCACGGCACCTCCGAGTTCTGCACACATTCAACTCGATGACGTCCCTCGAACTCTGATCGAGCCAAGCTTTGAGGGAGAGTTCCGTCAGCACGACGGCATGGTGACGATGATGATGTTGCTACCGACGCAGGGCTTCGCCTAAGCACTGCTACGATATTATCGAGGTGGACTATGGTGGAGAGGGCACCACACACGGCTAAAAGATCCAAGAGATCAATTGTTGTATCTATGGGGTGCCCCTCTCCTCCGTATATAAAGGGGGGAGGAGAGGGCCGGCCAAGGGGAGGAGGCGCGCCCAAGTGGGGAGTCCTACTCCCACCGGGAGTAGGACTCCTCCTTTTCCTATTTGGAGAGGGAGAGGGAAGGAAGAGGAAGGAGGGAGGAAGGAAAGGGGCGGCCCTCTCCCAATTCAGATTGGGCTTGGGGCGCGCCTCCCTTGCTCCTTTCCCCTCCTTTCCACTAAAGCCCATTAAGGCCCATATACCTCCCGGGGGGTTCCGATAACCTCCCGGTGCTCCGGTATTATCCCGATCTCACCCGGAAACATTCCGATATCCAAATATAGTCGTCCAATATATCGATCTTTATGTCTCGACCATTTCGAGACTCCTCTTCATGTCCGTGATCACATCCGGGACTCCGAACTACCTTCGGTACATCAAAACACATAAACTCATAATATAACCGTCATCGAACTTTAAGCGTGCGGACCCTACGGGTTCGAAAACTATGTAGACATGACCGAGACACATCTCCGGTCAATAATCAATAGCGGAACCTGGATGCTCATATTGGCTCCCACATATTCTACAAAGATCTTTATCGGTCAAACCGCATAACAACATACGTTGTTCCCTTTGTCATCGGTATGTTACTTGCCCGAGATTCGATCATCGGTATCTCAATACCTAGTTCAATCTCGTTACGGCAAGTATCTTTACTGCTCAGAATACATGTCGTCATCCATAACTAACTCATTAGTTGCAATGCTTACAAGGCTTATAGTGATGTGCATTACCGAGTGGGCAGAGATACCTCTCCGACAATCGGAGTGACAAATCCTAATCTCGAAATACGCCAACCCAACAAGTACCTTCAGAGACACCTGTAGAGCACCTTTATAATCACCCAGTTATGTTGTGACGTTTGGTAGCACACAAAGTGTTCCTCCGATAAATGGGAGTTGCATAATCTCATAGTCATAGGAACATGTATAAGTCATGAAGAAAGCTATAGCAGAATACTAAGATCAAGTGCTAAGCTAACAGAATGGGTCAAGTCAATCACATCATTCTCCTAATGATGTGATCTCGTTAATCAAATGACAACTCATGTCCATGGCTAGGAAACATAACCATCTTTGATTAACGAGCTAGTCAAGTAGAGGCATACTAGTGGCACTATGTTTGTCTATGTATTCACACAAGTATTATGTTTCCGGTTAATACAATTCTAGCATGAATAATAAACATTTATCATGATATAAGGAAATAAATAATAACTTTATTATTGCCTCTAGGGCATATTTCCTTCACTCCACTCCTCCTCCGGCCGCCCCCTCCATCCTCCTCCTCCCTCCTCCTCTGTCCGCCCCCTCTGTGACGCCCCCGATTCAATCGTAGACTAATCATACTGCATAAGCGTGTAATACGATCAAGATCGAGGACTCACGGGAAGATATCACAACACAACTCTAAAATAAAATAAGTCATACAAGCATCATAATACAAGCTAGGGGCCTCGAGGGGCTCGAGTACAAGTGCTTTCGATCATAGGCAGTCGTGGAAGCAACAATATCTGAGTACAGACATAAAGTTAAACAAGGTGCCATAAGAGGGATAGCACAAAAGTAGCACCAATCGAAAAGGCAAGGCCTCCTACCTGGGATCCTCCTAAACTACTCCTGGTCGTCGTCAGCGGCCTGCATGTAGTAGTTGGCACCTCCAGTGTAGTAGGAGTCATCGTCGACGGTGGTGTCTGGCTCCTGGGCTCCAGCATCTGGTTGCGACAACCGAGAGGAAAGGAAATGGGGAAAAGAGGGAGAAAGCAACCGTGAGTACTCATCCAAAGTACTCGCAAGCAAGGATCTACACTACATATGCATGGGTATCTGTGTAAAGGGGCAATATCGGCGGACTGAACTGCAGAATGCTAGAATAAGAGGGGGATAGCTAGTCCTGTCAAAGACTACGCTTCTGGCAGCCTCCATCTTACAGCATGTAGAAGAGAGTAGGTCGTAAGTTCACCAAGTAGCATCGCATAGAATAATCCTACCCGGCGATCCTCCCCTCGTCGCCCTGTGTGAGAGCAATCACCGGGTTATATATGGCACTTGGAAAGGTGTGTTTTATTAAGTATCCGGTTCTAGTTGTCATAAGGTCAAGGTACAACTCCAAGTCGTCCTGTTACCGAAGATCACGGCTATTCAAATAGATAAACTTCCCTGCAGGGGTGCACCACATTACCCGACACGCTCGATCCCCTTTGGCTGGACACACTTTCCTGGGTCATGCCCGGCCTTGGAAGATCAACACGTCGCAGACCCACCTAGGCACAACAGAGAGGTCAACACGCCGGTCTAAATCCTATGCTTGGCAGGTGCGGGCCCATCGCCCATTGCACACTGCATGTTGCGTGGCGGTGAAGCAGACCTAGCCCCCTTAATACAAGCGCAGGCTTACGGTCCAATCCGGCGCGCGCCGCTCAGTCGCTAACGTCACGAAGGCTTCGACTGATACCACGACGCCGGTTGCCCATATCGTCCCACGTGGTGGTTAGTGCATATAAGGTCAACGACCCAACTCAGATCAAATACCAAGATCTTGTTAAGCGTGTTATTATGAAGTAACCGCGGACGCCGACCAGGGCCATGCCCACCTCTCTCCTAGGTGGACTCAACCTACCCTGTCACTCCGCCACAAAGTAATAGTCGGGGCCGTCGGGAATCCAGGCCCACCTCTACCGGGATGGAGCCACCTGCCCCTTCAGCCCCCATCTCCGAACAGTATCATAAGTAATGTAACAGTATAAAGTATATAGCATATGCCCGTGATCACCTCCCGAAGTGATCACGACCCAGTAGTATAGCATGGCAGACGGACAAGAGTGTAGGGTCACTGATGGAACACTAGCATCCTATACTAAGCATTAGGATAGCAGGTAAGGGTAACAACTGTAGCAACAATGACAGGCTATGCAGCAGAATAGGATTAACCGAAAGCAGTAACATGCTACACTACTCTAATGCAAGCAGTAGAGAGAAGGAATAGGTGATATCTAGTGATCAAGGGGCTTGCACGGTTGCTCACAGCAAGGAGAATTAAATCAACAACGTAGTCGATCGGGGCACCGGCAATGGCGTCGGTCTCGTAGTCTGGGAGAGAAGAGGGGAAGAAACAATGAATACAATGCAAACAGATGCATATCGATGCATGACATGACAAGTAACGGTGCCAGGTGTGCCCTAACGCAGTAGGACGTGATACCGGCGAATGGGGGGAAACAACCGGGAAAGTATCCCCGGTGTTTCGCGGTTTCGGACAGATGAACGTTAGGGGGAAAGTTGCATGTTCGCTATGCTAGGGAAGTGTGACGGACGAACAGGCTAGGTATCCGGATTCGTCTCATCGTTCTGAGCAACTTTCATGTACAAAGTATTTTCATCCCAGTTACGGATTATTTTATATGATTTTCTAAAGTTTTAATCATTTTCTGATTTTAATTATTTATTTAAATTCGAATTATCCAGAATAGTAAATGATGACGTAAACATGACATCAGGGTGATGTCAATAGGTCAACTGGTCGGTTGACCAGACAAACTAGACAGGTGGGTCCAGTGGGACCCACATGTCATTGTCAGGGGCACTAACAAGGGGGTTTAGACTAACTAAATGGGTTAATTAGCGGGTGGGGCCCAGTAGTCAATGAGAGATCAAGGTTTTAATTAACTAATTTAGTTAATTAGCAATTTAGCTATTTATTTTTATTCATTTATGGCGTGGGGCCCACATGTCATAGACACAAGGGAGCCACGTCAGCGCTGACCGAGGTCAACGGGGCCCAGTGGCAGTGGCACTGGGGCAGGTCCCACTAGTGCCAGGTCAGCGCCGGCCGGAATCGTGCCGGAGTTAGCTCCGGCGACCATTCCAACGGCGAAGCGATCGGGAGAGCGGCGAGATTCGTCCACACCGCATCATTTTGGGCGCGGTCGGGCTCGTTCGAACGGCAAGATGACGGCGGAGTGATCTGTGACGGTGGCGGAGGCTGTAGTGGCCGAAGTCGAGCGTTTCGAGCTCATCGACGGTGAAGCTCTCGGGCAGGGGTGGGGCACAACAATATGACGTGCAAACGGGCGAAGTAAAAGGCTAGGAAAGACCAACATGCGCGCGCGAGCAAGATGGGCATAAGCCCGGGGCCGTTTGGTTATCGGAGCTTTGCCGGTGACGACGCGGGCGGTGGCACGTTTGAGTGAGCATGGATCGGGCACCATAGGCGACCAGAGGAGGCAGGGGAGGGCGTATTCGGCGCAGAGGCTCACCGGGGGAGCGTGGGGTCTGGGCAGAGGGCTCGGGGAGGACCGGCGGCATAGATCGAAGGCGAGGGCAGCCTTGATGGCCGAGCCGAGTCGAGGAGGAAAGCGGCAGCCTTGAGGGGTTCTGAGGCTCGATCGGTAGCCGTGTAGTCGAAGCAGAGGAGCGAGGCAGAGCTGTTGGACTCGTCGGAGAGGTGAACGGGCAACGGTGGTCGCGTCTACTGCGAGCGGCGGAGAGGAAGGCGCTCGGCCATGGCGGAGAGCGAGGAGGGGCGAGGTGTATCTGAGGGGAGGGGAGGCGCAAGGACCGAGAGGGTGAGCGGGGGTGAGTGGGAGAAGGAACCGAGGAGGCGGGGGCGTGGCGGCCTTATCCCCTCCCGGCGCCAGTGCCGGCGAGGTGGTCGAGTGAGGAACACGCCTATTCCAACCAGTCGGGGAGCAGGGAAGGGAGACGGGGGAGGCGGGCCGGGCTGTCTTGGTCAGGCTTTTGGTGATGGCCTGGGCCATTCGTCCCTAGGGGGTTTCTTCTTTTTCTTTTTTGTTAGTTTTGTTTTCTGCTTTTTTATTTTATTTTCTTTTATTTATTTTCCTTTTCTATTTTATTTAATTTAGGGCATTTAAGTATTTTATAAAACTGTGTCTTCTACACCATAATTACCTATGCCATATTTGGCATTGTCCGAACATTTTTGTTTCAACTTTTGAAAACTTTGGGTGTTTGTCACTAATTCATTTTTGAATTTGAAATGTTTTGAACTAACACGAGGTTAGCAACAGTAACAGAGGTGATGTGTCACCATTAGTGTAGGTTTACTATAGCATAATTATCCGGGCGTCACAATTCTCCTCCACTACAAGAAATCTCGTCCCGAGATTTAAGAGGGGAAGTGACGGGGAAGGGATTTGGTTACTAAAATCTAACGAGTGTTCTCGGTCTTGGTTGCTCTTCCTGAAGTAGTTGATCCTCCTCGTTGATGTCTTTATTTCTCTGCTTCAGGTCATCATGGTGAAGTCGGCATCCTTTATTCGGAAACTCCATCGTACTTACGAAAGAATAAAGGGGGAGTATTCCGGGAGAACGGGCCTTGGCAACATTGACTAGCTGGTCGATAACATCGGGGAAGGTGGCAGAAAGTAGCTCTCGAATTGAAAACTTAAGGAAATATCGAGAGCAAGGTAATAAGGTGCGATAAGAAGTTTCAAGCGGATAGGAATTCATTCGTTGCCTGAAACAAGGTGTGAAAGGGGTCGAGAGCAACGAGAATAAGTATTGTGTCTGATACTAGAATAGATCATTAGAAAGGTGGCTCACGAATTGCACATGAAGCCAAGCGTCAGGAATAACCTTGGAAACGGGGGGTGTACACAAGAGTCAGGTTTTGATCCTGTGGAACTATGGGTTATGGGCCCACCATGTGGGTTAAAAGTAGGAAGGGCGGTGACGTCTTGCACGATCATGTAAGCAAGGCATGTCAGAGGATAGCATGTCAGTTATGCCGGCAACAACATCGGTACCAAGGGCGAGGGATGAAGAGAACCATCTTCCTGCTCGTTGAACGAGGCAGACCAATAGGCAAAGTTCTCGTCCATCAATGGTTACCAAAATGTCAACAATAGTAACAGGTTCTTACTGACAGAGTTGTACGCCGAGGTGCTTACAAAAGCAGTGACTTATTACTGCTTAGCTCATATAATCCTCAAGAAGGTTAACTAAAACGATGGGAAGGAGAATGCGATTATCAGATTAAACAGAACAATGGAAAGGAAAAATGTGTTTAAACACATAATTCAGGGGTATATCCTTCCCAAGGACAAGCGGAGCATGATATCCATGACAGGATATAATAATTGTAGAGAACCCTTTAGGAAAGGGGAGAGAAATTTCATGACATTACCCATACAATGATGTTTGGATAACTTGATAAAGAAAATCTAGCATTTCTGCTTCAAATGTTCATATTGAAGATCGGAGTATCACATACATGCTTCGAGATAGCATTGACATGGTTTTCAAGCAAAGGTCAGACTTTCGATACACAAAGGATTCACCAGGAACAACTTATAAAGCAAGTCATTCCATTTCCTCATGGAAGAATGGTTAACCTTGCTAAAAAGGAAACTATAACATTAGGTCCTCCGGCCAGGTGTGTTAGGCATGACATCATCTTATCGGGTCATATAAAGACCAATGCTACAACTCTTGGAAAATGTCCCAACCATCATATTCGACTGAGATTCAGATCTGATTGGCGTCGGGATACCTCAGACTTAGGATACCTGAGAAGAAAAGGTGCAACACAAATTGACGAGATGACAATGTAAGATTCTCGGGAAATGAACTATGGAAGCGAGTTCCGATAAAAGAGTTCATTAGTAAACCATGGAGAGGATGAGGAGGTGGCTGATGGACTCAGCGGAAATTCATCGAGGTTTCCAAAAGCTGGATTTCCACAATTAAGTGAACGAGGTGATAGCATCGGACACGCCTAAGTATATAATGAGGTGTGTTCGATGAGAACCTCCACATTAAATATTGAACGAAAATGCACCTGGAAATATGGACCAAGTAGGACGATCAAAGTTAGAATGGTGATTCGATAACGAAACTATCAGCCATTCACTTCGAAACAATAGGGTTGCTAGAGGTATTAAATTCTCACAACAGAGTTCACTCAACACGGGGGGCCAAGAAAAGAATGGTGATGGCGAGAAGCATCGCTACAACAAGAATTTCTTAAGAGGTGGTGAAATTATCACGACATTCTTGACATAAAAGATGGTAATATTCCAAGGTAAGGAAGAACAAATGCTGGGTAGCAAGGAACTCAAGGTATAACACAAAACACAAGCAAGTTGTGTTGGAGGGAAGGCAATAAAGTGGCCGATGATAACACAAATCATCGAGGGCAAGGATGGTATTTCTCGTCATGAATTCGATTGATATCCTGAAAGGAGTCAAAATGTTGATGAGGATCACGACAAATTTTGTAGAGAGATTTCATGAAGATGTAATCGATCAGTGATGACATAAAGTCAAAGGAATGATGAAGCAAGAGATTATTGGAACCACAGGTACGACACAAACTCGAAATCAAGTTTGTTGTTCAAGGAGAAATGATATGATGAGGAAGATCAACGTAAGATTAGCTCGTCGTCCAAATTTTTGCTCTGGGAAGAAGGACCAAGTAACACAGTTAAAATTAGCACGATAATGATGTAGCTGTTCAGGCTAGGAAAGACATGATGGAGTATTAAACTTGTAAGCAATGAAGATCTCTAATCCTCATTGAATCACAGTGCGGACTCGATTCCGTTATCGGTGTCAGAACCTGGGGAAAAATTGGAATCAGTGAGAATAATAGTAGACGAAGAACTCATAAGGATGATACGTCTCCAACGTATCTATAATTTATGAAGTATTCATGCTATTATATTATCCGTCTTGGGTGTTTATGGGTTTTAATATGCACTTTTATATTACTTTTGGGACTAACCTATTGACCGAGAGCCCAGTGCTAGTTCATGTTTTTTTCCTTGTTTCAGTGTTTCGCAGAAAAGGAATATCAAACGGAGTCCAAACGGAATGAAACCTTCGGAAAAGTTATTTTTGGAAAGAAAGCAATACGGGAGACTTGGAGTGCACGTCAGGGGATCAACGAGGAGGGCACGAGGCAGGGGGCGCGCCCACCCCCCTGGGCGCCCCTCCACCCTCGTGGGGCCCTCATGGCTCCCCTGGCGTATTTCTTCCTCCTATATATACCAATATACCCTAAAACCTTCGGGGAACAGAATAGACCGGGAGTTCCGCCGCCGCAAGCCTCTGTAGCCACCAAAAACCAATCGGGACCCTGTTAAGGCACCACGGAGGGGGAACCCTCACCGGTGGCCATCTTCATCATCCCGACGCTCTCCATGACGAGGGGTGAGTAGTTCACCCTCGGGGCTGAGGGTATGTACCAGTAGCTATGTGTTTGATCTCTCTCTCTCTCTCTCTCTCTCTCTCTCTCTCTCTCGTGTTCTTGAGGTGATACGATCTTGATGTATCGTGAGCTTTGCTATTGTAGTTGGATCTTATGATGTTTCTCCCCCTCTACTCTCTTGTAATGGATTGAGTTTTCCCTTTGAAGTTATCTTATTGGATTGAGTCTTTAATGATTTGAGAACACTTGATGTATGTGTTGCGTGGGATAACCGTGGTGACAATGGGTTATTCTATTGATTCACTTGATGTATGTTTTGGTGATCAACTTGCGGGTTCCGCCCATGAACCTATGCATAGGGGTTGGCACATGTTTTTGTCTTGACTCTCTGGTAGAAACTTTGGGGCACTCTTTGAGGTTCTATGTGTTGGTTGAATAGATGAATCTGAGATTGTGTGATGCATATTGTATAATCATACCCACGGATACTTGAGGTGACATCGGAGTATCTAGGTGACATTAGGGTTTTGGTTGATGTGTGTCTTAAGGTGTTATTTTACTATGAACTCTAGGGCTGTTTGTGACACTTATAGGAATAGCCCAATGGATTGATCGGAAAGAATAACTTTGAGGCGATTTAGTACCCTACCATAATCTCTTCGTTTGTTCTACGCTATTAGTGACTTTGGAGTGACTCTTTGTTGCATATTGAGGGATATTTATATGATCCAATTATGTTATTATTGTTGAGAGAACTTGCACTAGTGAAAGTATGAACCCTAGGACTTGTTTCAACTCATTGCAATACCGTTTACGCTCACTTTTATCATTAGTTACCTTGCTGTTTTTATATTTTCAGATTACAAACACCTATATCTACCATCCATATTGCACTTGTATCACCATCTCTTCGCCGAACTAGTGCACCTAT
This sequence comes from Aegilops bicornis, assembly GCA_021605145.1. Lineage (NCBI taxonomy): Eukaryota > Viridiplantae > Streptophyta > Magnoliopsida > Poales > Poaceae > Aegilops > Aegilops bicornis. The sequence continues at coordinate 536,026,685 of CM038670.1, forward strand.
ACAATTTACCATTGTATTGGGTGTGTTGGGGACACAAGAGACTCTTTGTTATTTGGTTGCAGGGTTGTTTGAGATAGACCATCTTCAACCTACGCCTCCCATGGATTGATAAACCTTAGGTCATCCACTTGAGGGAAAGTTGCTACTGTCCTACAAACCTCTGCACTTGGAGGCCCAACAACGTCTACAAGAAGAAGGTTGCGTAGTAGACATCAAGCTCTTTTCTGGCGTCGTTGCCGGGGAGGTGAGTGATTGAAGGTATATCTTTAGATCTTGCAATCGAATCTTTTTTTCTTGTTTTAGCACTAGTTTATTTTATAAAAGAAAGCTACCAAAAAATGGAATTGAGTTTGTCTCATACGCTTCATCTTTTTAATATCTTTCGTGAGTATGATGGAAAGGAAAATTGTGCCAAAGTGCTAGAAGAAGAATGCATTAAAATGTTTGGCACTAAATATTTGAATGATGAGCATGATTGCAATGTTGTTAGTATGAACTCCTTGAATATCCATGATGCTAATGATATGCAAAGCCACAAGCTTGGGGAAGCTATGTTTGATGAAGATGATATTTTTGTCCCCCAAGCTTTGATGAGCAAATTTACTATGATGAAAGCATGCCTCCTATCTATGATGATTATTGTGATGACACGTATGCTTTAAAGAATAATGATAACCATGAAACTTGTCATCTTGATCTTAATTTTCAATCATATGATAGTTATTTTGTTGAGTTTGCTCCCACTACTATTATGAGAAGAAATTTGCTTATGGGGAGGGTAATAAAAATTCTATGCTTGTAGATCATGAAAAGAATGCTTTAGGTGCTGCTTGTATTGTTTAATTCATTCATGATGCTACTGAAAATTATTATGAGAGAGGATCATATACTTCTACATATTGCAATAATATCAAGTTTCCTCTCTATGTGTTGAAAATCATGAAGTTATGCTTGTTTTGCCTTCCTATGCTAGTTGATTATTGTTCTCATAAGTTGTTTGCTCACAAAATCCCTATGAATAGGAAGTGGGTTAGACTTAAATGTGCTAGTCATATTCTTCATGATGCTCTCTTTATGTTTCAATTCTTATCTTTTATGCGAGCATCATTGAAATCATCATGCGTAGCTAGGGGCGTTAAACGTTAGCGCTTGTTGGGAGGCAACCCAATTTTATTTTAGTTTCTTGCTTTTTGGTTCTGTTTAGAAATAAATAATCCATCTATCTTATGTTTAGATGTGGTTTTGTGTTTTAATTAGTGTTTGTGCCAAGTAGAACCTTTGGGAAGACTTGGGTGAAGTCTTTATGATCATGCTGTAAAAAACAGAAACTTTAGCGCTCACAAGATTAGCTAAAACTTTTTACTGGAGAGTGCTATTTAGTTGATTCTTTTTACATATGATTACTAGAAAAATTCCTCAGGTCCAACAATTTATTTTAGAATTTTTTGAGTTCCAGAAGTTTGCGTTAGTTACAGATTACTACAGACTGTTCTGTTTTTGACAGATTCTGTTTTTCGTGTGTTGTTTGCTTATTTTGATGACTCTATGGCTAGTAAAATAGTTTATAAACCATAGAGAAGTTGGAATAAAGTAGGTTTAACACCAATATAAATAAATAATGAGTTCAATACAGTACCTTGAAGTGGTGTTTTGTTTTCTTTAAGCTAGCAGACTCACGAGATTTCTGTTAAGTTTTGTGTTGTGAAGTTTTCAAGTTTTGGGTAAAGATTTGGACTATGGAATAAGGAGTGGAAAGAGCCTAAGCTTGGGGATGCCCAAGGAACCCCAAGGTAATATTCAAGGACAACCAAGAGCCTAAGCTTGGGGATGCCTCGGAAGGCATCCCCTCTTTAGTCTTCGTTCATCGGTAACTTTACTTGGAGCTATATTTTTATTCACCACATGATATGTGTTTTGCTTGGAGCGTCATTTTATTTTCTTTAGATTTGCTTTCTGTTTGAATAAAATACCAAGATCTGAAATTCTTAAATGAGAGAGAGTCTTCACATAGCTACATAATTATTTAACTACTCATTGATCTTCACTTATATCTTTTTGGAGTAGTTTGCCATTTACTCGTGTGCCTCACTTATATCCTATGAGTAAATGGTTGAATGATTTGAATGTCATAAATCTGAAATTATATATGCTTCTTATGTTTATCCTATGGGGATTAATGACTTCACATATAAGAAGTAGAGGTGGTAAATTTTTTGAAGGTTAGCAAATATTGTATTGGTCACTTGAACAATTCATGAAAGAATATTGAAGGGAGAGAGATTTCACATATATATATATACTATCTTGGACATATTCTATGATTGCGAGCCCCATTAATTATTTTCAAACCTGAGCAAATTTGTTGAAGTTGGACAAGGAAGACAACATAATGAGTTATGCTTGGGTATATTTGTATAGAAGTTATATTGTTATGGATCCTCTAACATGTGGTGCTTGCTATTTAGAATCCTTTGCTAGCCAAAATATACGTACTAAGCGGGAATACTGCTTGTGCATCCAAATTCCTTGAACCAAGTTTCTTCCATGAGTGTCCACCATATCTACCTATATGCGGTATTTACCTGCCGTTCCAAGTAAAGCATGTGCCAAACTCTAAATCTTCAAATAATAATCTGTTTTGTATGCCCGAATCGCTCATGTAGCGACTAGGGGCTAGCAGTATCTTCCATGCTAGGTGGGTTATTCTCACGATGAGTGGACTCCGCTCATCATTCACGAGAAAATGGCTGGTAACTGGGATGCCCAGTCCCATGATCAAAAGATCGAAATCAAATCAAAAATAATTGCAAACAAACTCCCCCAGGATTGATGTTAGTTGGAGGCACCCGTTGTTTCGGGAAAGCCATGGATTGATGATTGTAGGTGGAGGGGGAGTAAAAATCTTTACCTTTCTGTTTGGGAACCGCCTATAATGTATGTAGTATGGAAGATATTGGGAACTCTTGGTCGTTATGTTGACAATGAAAGCATACCTCTCAAAATTATTTTCATCTCTGTTTTTGCTTTGAGCTCTGGCACCTCTGCAAATCCCTGCTTCCCTCTGCGAAGGGCCTATCTTTTACTTTTATGCAAGAGTTAGTAGTATTCCTTCTCATTCCAACCTACTCTTTAGTTGGCAAGCATCATGTGATGGAAAGATCTAAGCATATATGGCCACTCAAATATATTTGATCATGAATTATTACTGTTGACATTACCCTTGAGGTAAAAGGTTGGGAGGCGAAACATTAAGCCCCTATCTTTCTCTGTGTTCAATGAATACTATTTGTTTTAAAAATATGCTTTGAGTGGTAGCAATCATGGAAGACTATATGATAGTTGAGTATGTGAAGTTTGCTGAATCAAAGCTCTGACATAGATTCTTCCTGAAAATAAGATGAATTGTAATTGTTTGATGACTAATAACACGGGTTCTTAGTTTTCAAGAAAGTTTATGATCTATACTTTAACATGTGAATTGCTTGTTACATGATCATGAAAAGTTCTATGAGTTGAACTACTGTTATGACATATAATGATGTTAGAAAAGGTGATTGAAATTATCACTGATTAAACTTATGCACCTGCTAGCATTCACACTTCATAAATTCTTTCTTTTATCATTTACCTACTCGAGGACGAGCAGGAATTAAGCTTATGGATCTTGTCGTCTCCAACGTATCTATAATTTATGAAGTATTCATGCTATTATATTATCTGTCTTGGATGTTTATGGGCTTTATTATGCACTTTTATATTACTTTTGGGACTAACCTATTGACCCAGAGCCAGTGCGATTCTGTTTTTCCCTTGTTTGATGTTTATGAGAAAAGGAATATCAAGCGGAGTCCAAACGGAATGAAACCTTCGGAAAAGTTATTTTTGGAAAGAAAGCAATACGGGAGACTTGGAGTGCACGTCAGGGGATCAATGAGGAGGGCACGAGGCAGGGGGGAGTCCACCCCCTTGGGCGCGCCCTCCACCCTCATGGGGCCCTCGTGGCTCCCCTGACGTATTTCTTCCTCCTATATATACCAATATACCCTAAAACCTTCGGGGAACAGAATAGATTGGGAGTTCCGCCACCGCAAGCCTCTGTAGCCACCAAAAACCAATCGGGACCTTGTTCCGGCACCTTGCCGGAGGGGGGAACCCTTACCGGTGGCCATCTTCATCATCCTGGCGCTCTCCATGACGAGGAGGGAGTAGTTCACCCTCGGGGCTGAGGGTATGTACCAGTAGCTATGTGTTTGATCTCTCTCTCTCTCTCTCTCTCTCTTGTTCTTGAGGTGATACGATCTTGATGTATCGCGAGCTTTGCTATTGTAGTTGGATCTTATGATGTTTCTCCCCCTCTAATCTCTTGTAATGGATTGAGTTTTCCCTTTGAAGTTATCTTATCGGATTGTCTTTAATGATTTGAGAACACTTGTTGTATGTGTTGCGTGGGATAACCGTGGTGACAATGGGTTATTCTATTGATTCACTTGATGTATGTTTTGGTGATCAACTTGCAGGTTCCGCCCATGAACCTATGCATAGGGGTTGGCACGCGTTTTCGTCTTGACTCTTTGGTGGAAACTTTGGGGCACTCTTTGAGGTTCTATGTGTTGGTTGAATAGATGAATCTGAGATTGTGTGATGCATATCGTATAATCATACCCACGGATACTTGAGCTGACATTGGATTATCTAGGTGACATTAGGGTTTTGGTTGATGTGTACCTTAAGGTGTTATTTTACTACGAACTCTAGGGCTGTTTGTGACACTTATAGGAATAGCCCAATGGATTGATCGGAAAGGATAACTTTGAGGCGGTTTCGTACCCTACCATAATCTCTTTGTTTGTTCTTCGCTATTAGTGACTTTGGAGTGACTCTTTGTTGCATGTTGAGGGATAGTTATATGATCCAATTATGTTATTATTGTTGAGAGAACTTGCACTAGTGAAAGTATGAACCCTAGGCCTTGTTTCAACTCATTGCAATACCGTTTACGCTCACTTTTATCATTAGTTACCTTGCTGTTTTTATATTTTCAGATTACAAACACCTATATCTACCATCCATATTGCACTTGTATCACCATCAACCGCCCGAACTAGTGCACCTATACAATTTACCAATGTATTGGGTGTGTTGGGGACACAAGAGACTCTTTGTTATTTGGTTGCGGGGTTGTTTGAGAGAGACCATCTTCAACCTACGCCTCCCATGGATTGATAAACCTTAGGTCATCCACTTGAGGGAAATTTGCTACTGTCCTACAAACCTCTGCACTTGGAGGCCCAACAACGTCTACAAGAAGAAGGTTGCGTAGTAAACATCAAAGGAGTTATGTAGTTCCGTGATATTCTCGAGATACCAGAGGGTAAAACTCAAAGGTAGAGCAGAGTACAGATAGGGCAGGCATATTAATCTGCGAAGGCTAGTATTTTACTTGTCCGAGAAATATAATCAAAGGAGAACAATCATGGTCGGAACCACAATTGCAAAAGACCAAATCCCAGATATAGGATGAACTTATACCAAGGGAATAATTAATTTAAGAGAAGCTTCTATGATAATATCTACATCGTGTCCATGGGCATGAACACAAAGTTCAAGGTCGACTCCCACTTCTCCAATGCATGGCCATTAATTCACTGCTCTTATTAAAAAAACGATTTGAGTGTGAAAACCTACCTGGCAAATTACCAGAGGAGTATGACCCGTGAAAACCTTTCGGGCTCACGCAGATTAAGGAAGGCATAGGTTCAACCCACCGTGGTATCTTAGAAACATATATCACAAGCTTCAAGAGTAAATATCACCAGCTCGAAAGCAGAGCATGGTTGGCCAAATCAAAGAATAGGATTTACCAATGGCATTATGTATCATGAAAAGAACTTCCAAAGTGATTGAATATGAAGGAAGCTGTCAGATAAAATCCAATAAAGGATCCGGTGGTCCTTAAGGGATCTGATGTGAGCATCGGTACTCAACCAGAGGAAAAAGAATGCTAGGAGATCTGATTATAGAAATACCTGACTAATTCAAAGCTCAAATGCAAAAGAATTATGATTTCAAAATCAAGTGATCAAAAGCAAACACTCTGATCAAGGATGGATAAGTTGAGTAGGCTTAAGGGTACAATCGATGGCAATTTGATTGGTCGAGATCAAGCTCATGTTTAAAATGACGTCTGAGCCGAAGGGGTGAATTCTAGGATCTGATTAAGGGTTGCAACATTCGCAACATATTGAATCAAGGGACCCAAGATGATAAAGGCAAAGGACGTCAAAGAATATTGCTAAGCATTTGGAATTAACCATAATGCAGGCAGACAAGAATTTCAAGAGCCATAGGCTGCAAAGGATTCTTGAAAGATCGGATAGTATTTCGAAGAATTTTGTGAAACACATGAACAATCGGGAATGAGCGAATACTCGATAAGTGCGAGGAATTATTCGTAGGGGTATTCTTGTGGCAAAGAACTGTAAGGCAGTAAGCTCAAAGGATTATCGGAACAATGGAGAGCATTTGAGGGCATCTCGTAATAATAAGAGCAACTGGGGATGAAGGTATGAACGACAAATGTAGGTAGTTATCCATAACGATTTATAGGTGGCAGGGACCACAACGACGAAGGGCACAAGGGTCTCGGGAAAGCATCAGAGAGTGTCTTCAGAATCTTCTGGTGCAACAGGCGATCATCTGGACTGAAGGGGCTCTCCGGGAGAAAGTATTATCGAGAACCTAGAGTCAGAGTTAGTAAAATCGTTTAACCCAAATAGAAGAGATGACAGAGTCCCAGAGTATAGGTCGAGGAATAAAAGATCCTAATACCACCCAATGGCGACGTGGGCCCATAAGACACACAACCATGTTAGTAAAAGTTTTGCAATGTCTAGACTCGACTTTGGCCAAGGAGTGTGGAAGGGGATTCCTCTGAGGCGATCGGCTCTCGATACCAACTTGTGGCCCCGATTCAATCGTACACTAATCATACTGCATAAGCGTGTAAGATCAAGATCGAGGACTCACGGGAAGATATCACAACACAACTCTAAAATAAAATAAGTCATACAAGCATCATAATACAAGCCAGGGGCCTCGAGGGCTCGAATACAAGTGCTCGATCATAGACGAGTCAGCGGAAGCAACAATATCTGAGTACAGACATAAAGTTAAACAAGGTGCCATAAGATGGCTAGCACAAAAGTAGCACCGATTGAAAAGGCAAGGCCTCCTGCCTGGGATCCTCCTAAACTACTCCTGGTCGTAAATCGGTGGCACACTTGCGTAGTAGTAGCAACCTCCGATTGTAGTAGGAGTAAATGGATTGTGACGTCGCTCTGAGCTCCGACATCACAGTTGCGACAACCGAGAGGAAAGGAAATGGGGAAAAGAGGGAGAAAGCAACCGTGAGTACTCATCCAAAGTACTCGCAAGCAAGGAGCTACACTACATATGCATGGGTATCTGTGTAAAGGGGAAATATCGGTGGACTAAACTACAGAATGCCAGAATAAGAGAGGGATAGCTAGTCCTGTCGAAGACTACGCTTCTGGCAGCCTCCATCTTACCACATGTAGAAGAGAGTAGATGGTAAGTTCACCAAGTAGCATCGCATAGAATAATCCTACCCGGCGATCCTCCCCTTGTTGCCATGTGTGAGAACGATCACCGGGTTATATTTGTCACTTGGAAAGGTGTGTTTTATTAAGTATCCGCTTCTAGTTGTCATAAGGTCAAGGTACAACTCCAAGTCGTCCTGTTATCGAAGATCACGGCTATTTGAATAGATAAACTTCCCTGCAGGGGTGTACCACATTACCTGACACGCTCGATCCCTTTGGCCGGACACACTTTCCTGGGTCATGCCCGGCCTTGGAAGATCAACATGTCGAAGCCCCACCTAGGCACTGTGAGAGGTTGACCGCGGTCTAAATCCTATGCGCGCAGTGAGTGCAGGGCCCATCACCCATTGCACACCTGCACGTTGCGTGGGAAGCCGGAAGCAGACCTAGCCCCCTTAATACAAGCGCAGGCTTACGGTCCAATCCGGCGCGCGCCGCTCAGTCGCTGACGTCACGAAGGCTTCGGCTGATACTACGTGCCGGTTGCCCATATCTTGTCCCACGTGGTGGTTAGTGCGTATAAGGTCAACGACCCAACTCAGATCAAATACCAAGATCTCGTTAAGCGTGTTATTATGAAGTAACCGCAGACGCCGACGAGGGCCAGGCCCACCTCTCTCCTAGGTGGTCTCAACCTGCCCTATCGCTCCGCCACAAAGTAATAGTCGGGGGCCATCGAAAACCCAGGCCCACCTCTACCGGGATGGAGCCACCTTCCCCTTCAGCCCCCCTCGAAACAGTATCATAAGTAATGTAACAATATAAAGTATACAGCTTATGCCCGTGATCACCTCCCGAAGTGATCACGGCCCAGTAGTATAGCATGGCAGATAGACAAGAGTGTATGGCCACTGATGGAACACTAGCATCCTATACTAAGCATTAGGATAGCAAGTAAGGGTAACAACTGTAGCAACAATGACAGGCTATGCAGCAGAATAGGATTAACCGAAAGCAGTAACATGCTACACTACTCTAATGCAAGCAGTAGAGAGAAAGAATAGGTGCTATCTTGTGATCAAGGGGGGGGCTTGCCTGGTTGCTCTGGCAAGGAGGGGTCGTCAACAACGTAGTTGATCGGGGCACCAGCAGCAACGTCAGTCTCGTAGTCTACCGGAGAGAAGAGGGGGAAGAAACAATGAATACAATGCAAACAGATGCATATCGATGCATGACATGACAAGTAACGGTGCCAGGTGTGCCCTAACGCAATTGGAGGTGATACCGGCGATGGGGGGGGGGGACAACCGGGAAAGTATCCCCGGTGTTTCGTGGTTTCGGATAGATGAACCTGAGGGGGAAAGTTGCATGTTCGCTATGCTAGGGATGTGTGGCGGACGAACGGGCTACGTATCCGGATTCATCTCGTCGTTCTGAGCAACTTTCATGTACAAAGTATTTTCATCCGAATTCGAGGAGGAAAGCGGCGGCGCGAGGGGTTACGGGGCTCGATCCAGCCGTGTAGTCGAAGCAGAGGAGTGAGGCAGAGCTGTTGGACTCGTCGGAGAGGTGAACGGGCGACGGTGGTCGCGTCTATTGCGAGCGGCGGCGAGGAAGGCGCTCGGCCATGGCGGAGAGCGAGGAGCGGCGAGGTGGATCTGAGGGGAGGGCAGGCGCAGGGACCGAGAGGGTGAGCGGGGGTGAGTGGGAGAAGGAACCGAGGAGGCGGGGGCGTGGCGGCTTGTCATGCCCAATATGCGATACTATCCTGAAGAGACTCGAAGGTCCCACCAAGGATAGAACCGCATATTGAAACGCTTTTGCAAGGTGGATATCATTACATCAACATTACATAATAGTGGGGATACATCCAATACATATAAAGTCACATGAATACAGCAATACAACATACAAGAACAACATCCGACTATGGATGAATCATAAACAGAAACTCAAACAATATCCACCCTGCTAGCCCAGGCTGCCGACGTGGAACCTATCCCCTGATCGACGAGGAAGAAGAAGAACTCCAAAACAAGCAAACATCACTCTCGTGTCATGATCATCGCCATAACTGTACACTGGCGGTGTTGTAGTAATCTGTGAGCCACGAGGACTCAGCAATCCCATTACCATGGGTATCAAGACTAGCAAAGCTTAATGGGAAAGGAAGGGGTAAGGTGGTGAGGTTGCAGCAACGGCTAAGCTTGTATGGTGGCTAACATACGCAAATGAGAGCGAGAAGAGAAACAAAGGAACGGTCGTCAACTAGTAATGATCAAGAAGTGATCTTGAACTCCTACTTACGTCAGACATAACCCAGAAACCGTGTTCTCCTCTCGATCCACCCCGAAAAGAGACCATCACGGTTACGCACACGGTTGGTGTATTTTAGAAGAGTTTACTTCAAGTTTACTACAAGCTGGATATTAACAAATTCCCATCTGCCACATAGCTGCGGGCACGGCTTTGAAAGTTCAAACCTGCGAGGTGTCCCAACTTAGCCCATGATAAGCTCTCGCGATCAACGAAGGATATTCCTTCTCCACAGGAAGACCCGATCAGTCTCGGAATCCGGCTACAAGACATTTCGACGGTAATAAAACAAGACCAGCAAGACCGCCCGATTGCCGACAATCCCGATAGGAGCTGCACATATCTCGTTCCTGTGGCAACACCGGATGAACACTACGTCTGACAACCGACGATACCCCAAGTTGCCTAGGGGTGGCACCGCAAGTGGCTCTGGTTTGGACCAACACTTAGACAAGCATTGGCCCGGGGGGGGGGGGGGAAATAAAGATGACCCATGGGTTAATTACACCCCAGGGAAAAGTATGTGGTGGTGGGGCAAAAGGTAAAAAAAAGGTTGGGCCTTCTTTGGAGGAGTCTTATTCAAAGCGAACTGTCAAGGGGTCCCATAAATCACCCAACCGCGTTAGGGACGCAAAATCCAGGAACATAATACCGATATGACGGAAACTAGGGCGGCAAGAGTGGAACAAAACACAGGGCATAAGGCCGAGCCTTCCACCCTTTACCAAGTATATAGATGCATTAATAATATAAGAGATATTGTGATATCCCAACATAACGTAATCCAACATGGAGCAATCTTCATCTTCACCTGCAACTAGCAACGCTATAAGAGGGGCTGAGCAAAAGCGGTAACATGGCCAAACAACGGTTTGCTAGGAAGGGTGACAAAGGTTAGAGGTTCATGGCAATTTGGGAGGTTTGCGCAGCAAGTGATAGGTAGCGCAGCATAGCGAAAGAACGAAGCAACTAGCATAGCAATGATACTAATGAGATCCAAGGTGACGGTCATCTTGCATGAAATCCCGATAGGAAGAAGAACGAGTCCATGAAGAAGATGAAGCCACGAAGACGAACCAAGCGTAGACGAGCGAATCCTCACGATCGCATAGCAAGCAGGGAACTATCGAGAAGAAGCACACAACATGGTAAACACACCACACATAGACAAGACATGATGCACAACCAAGCATGATGCATGACAAGACTACATGAAGCTACTCATGGCAAGAGATGATGCAAACAAGAACAACACATCAAAGCAAGTTTAAATGAGTAGGAAACAACATATAACAATTCCGGTAAGTCCTCATATGCAAATTTCAAAATTGGTCCAGATCTGAATAAACCATATGTTCAAGTTGTTAAACAGCAAGTTAAGATGCACCACAATGATCTACACGAAATTCTAGTCAAGTTACATATAAAGTTCATTTAAATCGGAGCTACGACCTAGAAGATATGAGCAAAACAAGTTAAACATGGCATTGATGCAGAATGCATCCAAACATCAAGCAAACACCTCAAAAGAAGGATGCAACATGATAATATGAAACTACATGCAAAATCAAGCAAGCTTCATAGAGAAGACACTCAAAACGGAGCAACGGTTCAACACATACACACTATACAAGTCCAAAGGACAAGCTGTCCAAAACAGCAACTAGGCATATTGCAAGCACCTAAACAACAAGCTACAGCATCGTAACATGATAACAAAAGGCATGGACATGATGTAAAGGTAAAGCATAACAAAACATGAACACTGAGCTATCTCCATAAATCACTAGAACATGCTCAAACACACATGGCAAGATTGCAAATAATAACAGTTTCAGACTTTAGCAGAAATAATATTAGGTTGCAATGTTTAGAGCTATCAAACAACATGTTACAGGAATTTATCATGGCAAACAAAGAGATGGCATGATTCTAGGTAAAGCATAGATCAAAAGTCCCTTACTGACCATAAGCCAAAAAGGCACAGAAAATAGGATGACACCCATGTAAACATGAGAAATTATATGACAGATTCATACATGGCAGAAACAACAATAAGTAAGCATGTTGGTGAGCTTGAACCACTCACCACAGAGCAATACATGGCATGGGAAGGCAACCAACAGTAAGAAGACATGTTTATGGAGCTAATCATGGTAAAAGCAAGTTCATAGAGTGCATGGATCACTAACAACATTCATGGCAACATTGAACTTAATGTTAACAAGCTGACAGCAACATTATTTAGCAATTTGAGAGCAAGTGTACAAAAAGTTACAGCAGGCTATAAATGAAACAAGGGGCATTGATGGATGGAGCATGACATGTATAACAAATAATCCTTAGTGAACATCTCCAGATTATGCATAGAATGACTTGTAGCAGCAGGTTTACATAGCATCATAATATAACAGAATCAGCCTAGCAAAACAGCAACAGCAAGTACCCTACTTAACAAGCTTGATTCACTCAGTACAAGATCCAAAAAAATCCACGGATGGCACCACTGTGAAGATGGCATGACATAGCACAAAACACATGTAGAGATCATGCTCATAAGATGCACACATCAAATGCAACAAAAATGACAAATCATCAAGTTGTAACAGTTTCAGCAGGTTAACATCATATATCACTCTTGCAACGAAGATTCAGGCATCAAGATGAACTCAAATGAACATGATTCAATGGAATGAAATGAATTAATCGTTGCGACGAACAATTTGACATATTACACGCACGAAACGGAGCAGTATACATCAAGTTATGATGCGATGAACAGGACATGAAAATGTTGCGGAAACAGGGACTTGGTGGATTTTGCACCTTGGGGAAAAAGTCAACGGGCACGGGAACCGAGGCTCGCCGGAGCGGGGCTCGCCGGAGATGGCGGGGAAGGAGGCGAGGCTCGCCGGAGATGGCGGATCCGGGCCGGATCTCGCCGGATCCGGGCCGGATCTCGCCGGATCCGGCCGGATCCGCCATGGGAGGCGGAGCAGTCGCCGGCTGGCGAAAGCCGGGCGCTGGGCGCGCGATCCGGGGCAGGCGGGCGGAACAGGAGGCGGGCGAGGGAAGCGGCCGGCGGCGGGATCCGCGGTGACGGGCGACAGCCACGGGAGCGAAGACGGCGCCGGCCGAGCGACGGGCGGCGGCGGGAAGCCGGGGCCGGGCGGCGGCGCGAGGGTTCGCGATGGGCTCATGGGCGGGCGGTGAGGTGGGCGCGGGGACGCCACGTGGCGCGCGGGGATTGGCTGCAGCAACGTGGAGGCTGGACATGTCCGGCGCGCGAGGGGAGCGGGGCTAGGGTTTCGACTGCGTTTTGGACGGGGAGGGGCACATATTTATAGGTAGAGGGAGCTAGGAGAGTCCAAATGAAGAGCAGATTTCGGCCACGCGATCGTGATCGAACGACCGAGAGCATGGAGGGGAGTTAGATGGGTTTTGGGCCATTTTGGAAGGGTGTTGGGCTGCAAGACAAAAGAGGCCTTTACGGTTACCCGGTTAACCGTTGGAGTATCAAACGACCTCCAAATGGCACGAAACTTGACTGACGGTCTACCGGTGCTATACCAAGGCCGCTTGGCAAACCTCGGTCCATTCCGAGAATGTTTAACACCCACTCACAACGAGAGACAAAAGGGGAAACGCCGGAGGACATAGGAGTGCCGGATTGCAAAACGGACAACGGGGAAAATGCTCGGATGCATGAGGCGAACATGTATGCAATGCAATGCACATGATGTGTGACGCCCCCGATTCAATCATACACTAATCATACACGCAAACGTGTACGATCAAGATCAGGGACTCACGGGAAGATATCACAACACAACTCTAAAAATAAAATAAGTCATACAAGCATCATAATACAAGCTAGGGGCCTCGAGGGCTCGAATACAAGTGCTTTCGATCATAGACGAGTCAATGGAAGCAACAATATCTGAGTCTGCAGACATAAGTTAAACAAGTTTGCCTTAAGAAGGCTAGCACAAATCGGGATCTGGTCGAAGAGGCGCAGGCCTCCTGCTGGATCCTCCTAACTACTCTGGTCCTCGTCGGGCTGCCACATAGTAGGAGGCACCTCCGGGGTAGTAGTCGTCATCGACGGTGGCGTCGCTCACAGGGCTCCATCGTGCAGTCGCAGCAACCGGAGTAAAGAAAGGGAAAAGGGGAACAAGGCAACCGTGAGTACTCATCCGAAGTACTTAAGCAAGGAGCTACACTACATATGCATGGATATATGTGTAAAGGGCCATATCGGTGGACTGAATTGCAGAATGCGAGAATAAGAGGGGATAGCTAATCACGCCGAAGACTACGCCACAGCAGCCTCCGTCTTGCAACATGTAGAAGAGAGTGGTGAAGTCCTCCAAGTAGCATCGTAGCATAATCCTACCCGTGATCCCTCCTCGTATCCACGAGAGAGAGCGACCACCGGGTTGTATCCGCACTTGGAAGGTGTGTTTTATTAAGTATCCGGTTCTAGTTGTCATAAGGTCAAGGTACAACTCCAAGTCGCCCTGTTGCGAAGATCACGACTATTGAATAGATTAACTTCCTGAGGTGCACCACATAACCCAACACGCTTGATCCCATTTGGCGGACACACTTTCGGTCATGCCCGCCGCGGAAGATCAACACGTCGCAGCCCCACCTAGGCACAACAGAGAGGCCCGGCCGCGGTCTAAACCTAAAGCGCCTGAAGTGCAGGCCCATCGCCCTTAGCACACACCTGCGTTGCGTATCACGGCCGAGCAGACCTAGCCTCTGAGGCGTTCCGGTCCAATCCGGCGCGCGCCACTCGATCGGCGACGTCACGAAGTGCCGGTGATACCACGACGTCGGGATACCCATAGCTACTCCCGCGTAGATGGTTAGTGCGTATAGACCAAATGGCGGTCGGATCAAATACCAAGATCTCGTTAAGCGTGTTAAGTATCCATGAACGCCGACCAGGGCAGAGCCCACCTCTCACCCGGTAGTCTCAACCTGCCTGTCGCTCATACAAAGTAACGATCGGGGGCCGTCGGGAACCCAGCCCACCTCTACCGGGATGGAGCCACATCCTTTCGACCCCATCTCCGAAGCGATATCACGGGTAATGTAACGATGTAAAGTATATAGTATATGCCCGTGATCACCTCCCGAAGTGATCACAGCCCAAGAGTATAGCATGGCGACGGACAAGAATGTAGGGCCTTGATGGAACACTAGCATCCTATACTAAGCGATAGGATAGCGGTAAAGGTAACAACGGTAGTAGCAAGGACGAGCTATGCAGCGGTATAGGATTAGCGAAAGCGGTAACATGCTACACTACTCTAATGCAAGCAGTATAGAGAAGAGTAGGCGATATCTGGTGATCAAAGGGGGGGCTTGCCTGGTTGCTCTGGCAAGAGAGAGGGGTCGTCAACACCGTAGTCGATCACAGGGGTACCGGCAGCGGTCTCGGGGTCTACCGGAAAAAGTAACGGAGGGGGAAACATAATAAATAACAGAGAAATCAAATGTAACACAAAGCAAGACGCGGCAATACGTTGTGCTAGGTGTGCCCTAACGCGGTAGGTGGTGATACCGGCGAAGGGGGGAAACATCCGGGAAAGTATCCACGGTGTTTCGTGTTTTCGAGCAGAGGAGCCGGAGGGGAAAAGTTGCGAGTTCGATAGGTTAGGGGGTGTGGCGGACGAACGGGTTGCGTATCCGGAATCGTCTCGTCGTTCTGAGCAACTTTCATGTAGAAAGTATTTTCATCCGAACTACGGTTTATTACCTATGGTTTTCTAAAGTTTTAATCATTTTCTGACATTTATTTAATTAATTTAAATCAACATTATCCAGAATAGTATGGGATGACGTCAGCATGACGTATGTGTGATGTCAGCAGTCAACAATGCGGTTGGTAGGTCAATTGATCTGACGTGGGGGTCCCGCATGTCATACTGTTTAGTTAATTAACAATAGTTAATTAGGTTAACTAAACATAATTAATTAAGCTAATTAATTTAGTTAATTGATTAATTAATTATTATTTCATTTTATTTAGTTAATTAATTTTTTTAAAACGTTCCAGGGGCGTGGGGCCTACTTGTCATAGGTTGTTTACCTAAACAGGTAATTAAAGTTAATTACAGGGTTAATTAGATTAATTAACAGGATCAATTAAGTTGATTAATTATCTTAATTAAATAATTATGTTGTTTCTATTGTTTTTATCGTTTTTATTTCATTTTCGTTTTCTTTTGCTTCCTTGAAAAAAATACAGGGGCGTGGGCCCCTGTGGTTAGTGGCACAAGGCCAAGCACACACGGGTGCACGCGCACGCGCGGAGGCGAGCCGGCGGCCAGCGGCTACGCGCTTGGTCGGCGAACAGCGGCAGCAGCGGCGAGCTCGCCTGGGAGCAGCCAGTGGTGCGGTTCACGGTCGAAGGCGGGGAGGCGCGTGACCAAGGGGCTCACGGGCGCCACGATGGCGACGCTGAGCTCACGGAGCTTCGCGGGCACCGGACGGCGGGTACGGGCGGAGGCGCTGGCGAGAGGAGCTTCAGTGGCGTGCTCGGTGGTGTTCAGCGAGTGGGGTCGGGGTGAGCGTGGCGACCGCGACGACAGCGGGGGAAAGGGGAGGATTTAACGGGTCCTCACCGCGGTGGTGAGCAGGAGGCGTCGAGGCGCGTGGAGGCCGTTCGGGAGGAGGACGGGACGACGGACGGAGACGCAGGCAGCTGCCGAGGGAGGAAGGCGGGCCGGTCCAATGGGAGGCATGGTCGAGGCGGCGTTCGGCCGACGGCGGGGCGACGAGGTCGGTGTCGTCCGGCGAGGCAAAGACCGGCGACGGCTGCACCGCGGCGTTGAGGCGAGGAGGCTGACGGGAAGGCGCTCCGTCGAGGAGAGAGATGAGGAGGCGAGGAGGCAGGCCGGCGTGGTGGCTCCGACGAGGTCGAAGCGGCGGCGGTGATGGTGCTCCAGGAACGATGGGCGACGCGGTCGGCGAGTCGATGGAGTCAGGGCGGGTCGTTCCCCTTCCCGATCCAGCAACGGGGGAAGGACGGGGACGGCAAGGCGGCCACGGAGAGGTGCGCTGGCGTGGTGGCGGAGGAATGGGGGTGGATCGTGCGGGGCGATGGGGAGGGGCGCCGTCTCGATCCAGGGGCGAGAGGGAGTGAGAGGGGATCGAGCGAGAGAGAGTGGGGGAAGTGGGGAAACGAGGGGCGTGGGGGGTTTCGGTTCTAGGGTTAGGTCGGGCGGCGGCTGGGCCGACTGGATCGGCCTAGTGGGTCCAGAGCCGGTGGGCCGTGGCCCGATGGGGGTTCTTCTATCTCTTTTTTGTTCTTTGTTAGTTTTGTTTTCTGTTTTATATTTTCTTGTCTCTTTTTATTTGTAGTTTCTTTTATTTTTAGTTTTATAAAATTACCACTAGTACCTAATTTGTATTTACCAATAAACTACTACGAGATTAATTCTTAACCCATAATAAAATAGTGTTAGCATTTTATAAATTCAATAGGCATTTGTTTAATTGTTTTCACTATTGTTTTAATTGTTTTAGGGCCTTTAAACATTTTATCAAAGCTTGGTTTCTCCACCATTACCTATGTATTATTTGGTTCACTCCGAACATTTAAATTTTAATATTTGAAAACTTTTATTGTTTGCTCGATTTTGAATTGAATCTAAATCGGTTTCGAACTAACACGAGATTAGCGATAGAAATCGAAGTGACGTGGCATCATTAGCAGAGAATAATTGTAGCTTAATTATCCGGGCGTCACATGATGACATGATAAAATGCAACACGCAAGCAAATGACATGGCAACAACGACGAATAACTGGCGGACACCTGGCGCATCGAATCCGAGGCGTTACAACACTCCTCCACTAACAAGAGATCTCGTCCCGAGATCTTAGGACCGAGAAAGAAGAGAAAGAGGAAGAGGTGAAACAAGAACTCAAGAGAAGAAGCAAAGAATCGAGAGCACTCGAGAAGAAGAGAGGAACGACGAAAATGACGAGAATCGAAAGCTCACGGAATCAGATAGACTAAGAAACCACTCTGGTTAGAACGAGATGAGAAAATGAATAAGACTGAAAGGATTTAGGAAGCACTCCGGCTGAAACATGGAGGGATAGAACACGAGCTTGAGAGGACGAAATGATACTTGATAAAGACATGACACAAAACCTCTGGAAAAAAATTGAAAGAGAATTTATAAGGATTGAATGGAGTTGTTGAGAAAATCAACAACGAAATAATAAGCTTGATGTGGTCTTATAGGTAACATCTCGAGATCATAAGGTGATAACCGGCCACAAACAGAAATTATTAGATAGCTTAGAAGAACGAAGAAATGCAAAACTCCACTTCAAATATAGAGATTTAATTGCACTTCGAAAAGCAAGAAGGAAAGATACTTGAACTCTACCAACAAGAATCTTGATGAACTCTTGAAGAATGAATTAAATCATGAAGAACCACCATGAAGAACTCCGGTAATAAAAGGATGATGACATCGAATTGAAGCTTGAAAAGAATAAGATTAAAACCTTGCGGTGATTTAGATGGAGGTTCCGACGAAATGGCCGAGGAAATTTAAAATCCGGAAAAGAAAAGATGGAAAGACTTGGAACTAGAATTTATTCATCACGAACAAATTCTGAAGAAGGGGATTACTCACTTGGATGAAATAAGAATAAGATTTATTGTATGCTTATCCTTCATCAAATTATTGATGCCAAGCAATGGATTTTGCATACTACTTATTCTTCTTGAAAAATAATTGAGAAGTGACATATCGCAAACTTGAGAAGGTCTTCATGAACCACTGGTAGGATTGGAAAACAAACGAATGGATTAATATGATCATCAAAGAAAAGAATCTTGAACGAACACCGTAAGAATTTGGAAATGACTGATGAAAGAGAATGAATCAGCAGGAAGAATTAGAAGAACCAATAAGCTAGAGGGGATTTAGATGCAAAAGAACAAAGAGATCATGAGCTGATTAAAGAACACTTGAACGAGGCACCGGGATAAATAGAGAACGATAACTGGAATGATGGCCTCCGGTGAAAAGAAATGGAAAAACAACTCCTGACATACTCCGGATGGGTAGGAGAAGGGATATCTAACCAATGGAATAATTCGAGAGGATAACAAGAAGCTAGGACCACGAATCTTCGAGAGAACGGGCAAGATTTAGAGGGAAAAACTCTTCTTCTATCTTCGAATGACGACGAGAAACACCACCAAAATTACTGAGATACTCCGGGAGAATGAAAAGCGAAGAGGTTGAGCAAACAATGAAAAGAGTTTGAACGAGATCTTGGAGAAGGCATGTGACTGATGAAATTCATTCTTACGTCACACTTGAAAAGAATTGAGAATAACTCCGGGGAAATTAGAAGAGTCGGGTAAGATCCTGGGAAAAGACATGTGGGTTAGGGCCCACTGAAGAGATAACACCGTTGGAAAGGGATGATGAGCAGATAGATGAAGCACCAGAACAATTGAAATATTTGAATGAGGTGACAACCTCGAATTAATTCAAACACCGACAAATCTCCTGAGATATCTTGAACACTCCAGAATGATTGCATGGCGAGAGGCAAACGAGCAAGGAGAACACTTGATCCAAGGAAAAGAATGTGATCGAACCAAGAAAATTGAGTTCAAATCCACCGGAAAGAAAGCGAGACGAACAATGATGAACCAGACGGGAATTCACCGGTTGAAACAATTTATGAAAGACTGAAGAGGTTCCGCACGAATGAAATTGATGCTCGAAAGAGACTCGAGCTCCGGGAAGAAAAAGGGGGGGAGGGCGGGAAAACAAAGGCAATTTGGAAGGGGGGAACCAACGAATATCTTGAAGAGAAAACACTGGTTGAAATCATTGAGGAAAAAAAACAAAGACTTCGTACGAGTAGGAAGGATACTCGATTACGGACTCTGGTTCCGAGAGGAAGGAGGGAGGGAGGGTAGGAAAAACAACGACGTCGGAGGAAGAACTGAGGATTGAACTTGGCAAAGATGAAGACGGTCGAGTCGACTTGACGAGAAATGCACCGGACAAAAGAGGATGGACAACTCACGAAACTAACCACGTGATCCTAAAGAAAAATTTGAACGGGAAGAGGAGTAATTCAAAACACCTACGTCAAGATTCCTCACCAGAGCGTATTTAAGGGCTGAGGAGTAAAAGAATTCCTACTCTCGATATAACTAAACTCAAATCAGTTTTCTTCTAGACTCAACAACGGCCAAACTACACGATCAAACAAGGGGCTCCTAGGGTCGGTCGAGGCTCGATACCAACTTGAACACGCCTAATATGCGATACTATCCTAAAGAGACTCGAAGGTCCCACCAAGGATAGAACCGCATATTGAAACGCTTTTGCAAGGTGGATATCATTACATCAACATTACATAATAGTGGGGATACATCCAATACATATAAAGTCACATGAATACAACAATACAACATACAAGAACAACATCCGACTACGGATGAATCATAAACAGAAACTCAAACAATATCCACCCTGCTAGCCCAGGCTGCCGACCTGGAACCTATCCCCTGATCGACGAGGAAGAAGAAGAACTCCAAAACAAGCAAACATCGCTCTCGTGTCATGATCATCGCAACCTGTACCTGCAACTGGTGTTGTAGTAATCTGTGAGCCACGAGGACTCAGCAATCCCATTACCATGGGTATCAAGACTAGCAAAGCTTAATGGGAAAGGAAGGGGTAAGGTGGTGAGGTTGTAGCAGCGGCTAAGCTTGTATGGTGGCTAACATACGCAAATGAGAGCGAGAAGAGAAACAAAGGAACGGTCGTCAACTAGTAATGATCAAGAAGTGATCCTGAACTCCTACTTACGTCAGACATAACCCAGAAACCGTGTTCTCCTCTCGATCCACCCTGAAAAGAGACCATCACGATTACGCACACGGTTGGTGTATTTTAGAAGAGTTTACTTCAAGTTTACTACAAGCTGGATATTAACAAATTCCCATCTCGCCACATAACCAGGCACGGCTTTCGAAAGTTCAAACCTGCAGGGTGTCCCAACTTAGCCCATGATAAGCTCTCGCGATCAACGAAGGATATTCCTTCTCCACAGGAAGACCCGATCAGTCTCGGAATCCCGGCTACAAGACATTTCGACGATAATAAAACAAGACCAAGAAGACCGCCCGATGCTACCGACAATCCCGATAGGAGCTGCACATATCTCGTTCCTGTGGCAACACCGGATGAACACTACGACGGCAAACCGACGATACCCCAAGTTGCCTAGGGCGGCACCGCAAGTGGCTCTGGTTTGGACCAACACTTAGACAAGCATTGGCCCGGGGGCTAAATAAAGATGACCCTTGGGTTAATTACTCCCAAGGGAAAAGTAGGTGGTGGTGAGGCAAATGGTAAAACCAAGGTTGGGCCTTCTTTGGAGGAGTCTTATTCAAAGCGAACTGTCAAGGGGTCCCATAAATCACCCAACCGCGTTAGGGACGCAAAATCCGGGAACATAATACCGATATGACGGAAACTAGGGCGGCAAGAGTGGAACAAAACATCGTGCATAAGGCCGAGCCTTCCACCCTTTACCAAGTATATAGATGCATTAATAATATAAGAGATATTGTGATATCCCAACATAACGTAATCCAACATGGAGCAATCTTCATCTTCACCTGCAACTAGCAATGCTATAAGAGGGCCTGAGCAAAAGCGGTAACATGGCCAAACAACGGTTTGCTAGGAAGGGTGACAAAGGTTAGAGGTTCATGGCAATTTGGGAGGTTTGAGCAGCAAGTGATAGGTAGCGCAGTATAGCGAAAGAACGAAGTAACTAGCATAGCAATGATACTAATGAGATCTAAGGTGACGGTCATCTTGCATGAAATCCCGCTAGGAAGAAGAACGAGTCCATGAAGAAGATGAAGCCACGAAGACGAACCAAACGTAGACGAGCGAATCCTCACGATCGCAATGAAACGGGAACTATCGAGAGAAGCACACAACATGGTAAACACACCACACATAGAGAAGACATGATGCACAACCAAGCATGATGCATGACAAGACTACATGAAACTACTCATGGCAAGAGATGATGCAAACAAGAACAACACATCAAAGCAAGTTTAAATGAGGTCGGAAACAACATATAACAATTCCGGTAAGTCCTCATATGCAAATTTCAAAATTGGTCCAGATCTGAATAAAACATATGTTCAAGTTGTTAAACAGCAAGTTAAGATGCACCACAATGATCTACACGAAATTCTAGTCAAGTTACATATAAAGTTCATTTAAATCGGAGCTACGACCTAGAAGATATGAGCAAAACAAGTTAAACATGGCATTGATGCAAAATGCATCCAAACATCAAGCAAACACCTCAAAACAAGGATGCAACATGATAATATGAAACTACATGCAAAATAAAGCAAGTTTCATATAGAAGACACTCAAAACGGAGCAACGGTTCAACACATACACACTATACAAGTCCAAAGGACAAGCTGTCCAAAACAGCAACTAGGCATATTGCAAGCACCTAAACAACAAGCTACAGCATCTTACCATGATAACAAAAGGCATGGACATGATGTACAGGTAAAGCATAACAAAACATTAACACTGAGCTATCTCCAGAAATCACTAGAACATGCTCAAACACACATGGCAAGATTGCAAATAATATCAGTTTCAGACTTTAGCAGAAATAACATCAGGTTGCAATGTTTAGAGCTATCAAACATGTTACAGGAACTTATCATGGCAAACAAAGACATGGCATGATTTTACTTAAAGCATAGATCAAAAGTCCCTTACTGACCATAAGCCAAAAAGGCACAGAAAATAGGATGGCACCCATGTAAACATGACAAATTATATGACAGATTCATACATGGCAGAAACAACAATAAGTAAGCATGTTGGTGAGCTTGAACCACTCACCACAGAGCAATACATGGCATGGCAAGGCAACCAACAGTTAGAAGACATGTTTATGGAGCTAAGCATGGCAAGAGCAAGTTCATAGAGTGCATGGATCACTAACAACATTCATGGCAACATTGAACTTAATGTTAACAGGCTGACAGCAACATTATTTAGCAATTTGAGAGCAAGTTTACAACAAGTTACAGCAGGCTATAAATGAAACTAGGGGCATTGATGGATAGAGCATGACATGTATAACAAATCATCCTTAGTGAACATCTCCAGATTATGCATAGAATGACTTGTAGCAGCAGGTTTACATAGCATCATAATATAACAGAATCAGCCTAGCAAAACAGCAACAAGTACCCTACTTAACAAGCTTGATTCACTCAGTACAAGATCCACAAAAATCCATGGATGGTTCCACTGTGAAGATGGCATGACATAGCTCATGCTCATAAGATGCACACATCAAATGCAACAAAAATGACAAATCATCAAGTTATAACAGTTTCAGCAGGTTAACATCATATAGCACTCTTGCAACGAAGATTCATGCATCAATATGAACTCAAATGAAGATGATGCAATGGAACTAAATGATGTACTCGTTGAGGTGAACAATTTTACATATTACGCGCATAAAACGGAGCAGTATACAGCAAGTTATGATGCGATAAACAGGACATGAAAATGTTGCAGAAACAGGGACTTAGTGGATTTTGCACCTCGGGGAAAAAGTCAACGGGCACGGGAACCGAGGCTTGCCGGAGCGGGGCTCGCCGGAGATGGCGGGGAAGGAGGCGAGGCTCGCCGGAGATGGCGGATCCGGGCCGGATCTCGCCGGATCCGGGCCGGATCTCGCCGGATCCGGGCCGGATCTCGCCGGATCCGGGCCGGATCTCGCCGGATCCGGCCGGATTCGCCGGATCCGGCCGGATCCTGCAGACGGGAGGCGGAGCAGGTCGCCGGGCGGCGAGGCTGGCAGGGCGCTGGGCGCCGGCAGCGGCGGCGGGCGAGGGAAGCGGCGGCGGCGGACGGCGGCCACGTGAGGCCGGGCACCTGGCCGGTCGAGCGACGGCGGCGGCGGAAGCCGGCCGGGCGGCAAGAAGGCGCGCTGGGCCCACGATGGCTCCATGGGCCGGTGAGGTGGGCGCGGGACGCCATGGCCAAGGGGATTAGCTGCAGCGACGTGGAGGCTGGACATGTCCGGCGGGGTTGGACATGTCCGGCGCGCGAGGGGAGCGGGGCTAGGGTTTCGACTGCGTTTTGTCGGGGAGGGACACATATTTATAGGTAGAGGGAGTTAGGAGAGTCCAAATGAAGAGCGGTTTTCGGCCACGCGATCGTGATCGAACGAGCGAGAGCATGGAGGGGAGTTAGATGGATTTTGAGCCATTTTGGAAGGGTGTTGGGCTGCAAGACAAAAGAGGCCTTTACGGTTACTCGGTTAACCGTTGGAGTATCAAACGACCTCCAAATGGCACGAAACTTGACAGGCGGTCTATCGGTGCTATACCAAGGCCGCTTGGCAAACCTCGGTCCATTCCGAGAACGTTTAACACCCACTCACAACGAGAGACAAAAGGGGAAACGCCGGAGGACATAGGAGTGCTGGATTGCAAAACGGACAACGGGGAAAATGCTCGGATGCATGAGGCGAACATGTATGCAATGCAATGCACATGATGACATGATAAAATGCAACACGCAAGCAAATGACATGGCAACAACAACGAATAACTGGCAGACACCTGGCGCATCGAATCTGGGGCGTTACACGGCCTTATCCCCTCCCGGCGCCGGTGTAGGCGAGGTGGTCGGGCAGGAATGCGCCCCTGTTCCGACCCTGGTCTAGGGAACAGGGAAGGGGGACGGCAGGGGGGCCGGGCCGGCTGGGCCGGTCGAGCTGGCTGGCTGTTGGCTAGCTGGGCCATTCGGCCCATTGGGAGGGGGGTTTCTTCTTTTTCTTTTTCTTGTTAGTTTTCTTTTCTGCTTTTGTATTTTCTTTTCTTTTATTGATTTTTCTTTTCTGTTTTATTTAATTTAGGGCACTTAAGTATTTTATAAAATTGTGTCTTTTACACCATAATTACCTATGCCATATTTGGCACTGTCCGAACATTTTTGTTTCAACTTTTGAAAACTTTGGGTGTTTGTCACTAATTCATTTTTGAATTTGAAATATTTTGAACTAACACGAGGTTAGCAACAGTAACATAGGTGATGTGGCACCATTAGCGTAGGTTTACTGTAGCATAATTATCCGGGCGTCACACCCTCCTCCCTCCTCCTCTGGCCGCCCCCTCCTCCCTCCTCCTCCTCTCTACTCCTTCCTCCTCCCTCCTCCCTCCATCTCTCGTAAACCCTAAACTTTTTTTATACTTTTCTTGTATAATGTAGTTTTTTTACTGTTTTTAGTAAGAAAATTAATATAACTAGTTTATTTTTAGTAAGTGCTTAGTTGAACTAGCTGAATTAATAGAACTAGTTGAATTTATGTCATTATCACTTTGTCATCAAAGAATGCTATATGAGATTTGATGATATATTTAAAATTTTACTCGGTGGAATATGCAGGCTTTGTAGAGTCGTGTCTCCTTGGAGTGATCGTCATCCGAGCTACCTCTACTTCCTCTACACCCGAGTCGGTGAGCTAAAAGTCCACCTCCTCTTTATCCACTCCTCGATGTGTTGAATAGAGTAGAACTAGGGTATTTAGTCGGTGAGCTCATGTGCGAATGCTTATGATAATTGATCCGGATGGAATTGCAAGTTTAAGCATGAACATCTTTGTATCGCTAGGAAAATCCGAGTGGCCTATGTTTGGCCGGAGTGTTGATTCATTTCCGTTCCGACAAATTTCAGGCGCTCGATATGTCCTATTTTAGCAAAGGTCGTGCCTAATTTTTTCGTGAATTTACGCATGACTTGTGCTAGAATATGTAGGAAATATCGAGTGCCCCGGATTTGTGTGTTGAGTATCCTGGTAGTTGCCTTCGATCAATTTTCAATTAATGTTTCAACTATGAACATAGGAAATGTCTGATGATGAAAAGGATTTCGGTATTTGCGAATCTGCAAGACGAGCGCTTTGCGCATGTAATCTTCCTAGATGATGATAGGCGCTTCAACATCAAGTCGGACGAGAACTTGAAGTGGATACGATGAAGTCACAATGACAAGTCTATTTTCGTAATTAAGCATGACATCTGCTTCATTTGCTTCAACTTATTTTTTTACTATTCTACTAGCGTATCCCCTGCCATGCAAGAGTTTTTGTCTTGGATAAGATAGGTTTCAGTCATATGGAAACTATGGAGGTAAAGAAAGTTTACTTGAAGACCGAGCATGGTTATACTTTCCACACAAAATTATACAACGCAGACACCTACACCTATTTTGAATGCAAAACTTGGCAAGCACTATGCAAGACTTATGCATTTGAGCCTGATATGGTTATCACCTTTGATATTCGTCCGGAAGATGATATTGAAGGTAATATCAACATCTGGGTCGATGTGCAGACGCCTCCAGTTCTACCATTACGTGAGTTTCTCAACCATATTTATGTCTTGGATATTGTTTATTCAAAAATAGTTGACAACTATTTTCTATTGACAGCTTATTTCTATTCAAGCAAACATGTCCGCGCTTGGTAGACATGACCGTCCACTATCCCGGGGCTGAACTAAATTGCGAGGAGACAAGTCATTATGTTTCATGGCTTCAGGATCTTGATGCTGTCAAGACAAATTATTTTCCTGGATTTAGAAATCTTAGTACTCAAAATGTGCGACCAATAGTGTTCGTATTGAACTATGGTCACATCTATTTAGGAAAGATGGTAAGATTTTTACTATTAGTCCTCTCAGTGCATCTTTTGCATACATTATTTTTTAAGCTAAACTTTATTGCTAAGTATGTTACTATACGATGTTCTTCAACAGGGACTCCCGATGACAGTTGTGCCTCAGTGGATCGAGACTAAAGGTCGCATGTCAATGACTAGCTTACTGCCAAGACATCCTACATTGCACATGAGTGCATTCAGGATTTCTAAAACCGAGGAATGCTTAATAGTGAAAGACTGGAGCAGAATTGTGAATGACCGTAGAGAAGTACTAGGGGCCAGCAATCAGAAGCGCAGCCCACGATTAGGAGACAGGTTCATCTGCATGCTCCAACATGATGAAGCAGGATTGCTACACATGTTCTATGCTATTTTACTTGAGAGAGAGCAACAGGAGTGATTAGCTAGCTAGAACAAGTTTGAAGATGATGATGTGCTACACTATGACTATGATGATTAAATAGCTAGTGTTGGTGCTAATGACTATGATGATTATTATTAGCTAGTGTTGATGGTGATTAGATAGTTACACTATGACTATGATGATTAAATAGTGATAATGACTATGATGATTATTAGCTAGTGTTGTTGGTGATGATATGATGCAAGAGTTTTTATATTAATATGATGATGATGATCATGATCATGATTATCATGATGATTTGTTATTATGATCATGATTAGTTATTATATCATTGGTGGAAGGAATGCGGATTAGATTCATGTGGATGGATCAAAAGTGACCAAAAGTTGAACTAGTAGGATTGTCGTCCTAATTCAACTTTTGATTCATCCAAATGAATCTAATCCATGTTTCTTCCTCACAATGATATATTAATTCATCATGGACATAATGATATAACAACCTCTTAATTGGTACTGTATCAAAATTTGTATAACGACGTATAAATACACTAAAAATGAAAAAATAAACATAATATCTGTAGCGCTGGACAACAAACATGCTACTACTAATTATATTAGCAAAGAAGGCCGAGGCAACACACGCCACTTATATGTATTAGCGATGGCGTGTGTCATACGCGCCATCGCTATGAGTAGTCATGGCGCCTTACTAGTAGCGGTGCCCCGCTACTAGTAGGCATTAAACCAGCATTACTACTAGGGTTTTCCCTAGTAGTGTTCCTTTCCGTTCTTGACGGAGAGTGGTGGTGGTGGTGGGGGGGGGGGCTGGATCCGTGCCTAACGCATGTAGATAGTAGGGGAGCGATCTCCGATGACACTAGTGAGGCGGTGGTGCCGGCACCGCGGTGGAATAAGGGTGTTGGAGTTCGATCCCCGTCCCAGGAAGTCCTATGTGGCGGAGTCGGCGAGCTTCCGGCGTGGTTTCCTCCTGGATTGGTCAATCTAGTGAGGCTTGGTTCTCCTGGTGCAGTCTTCATGACGGAGGTGATGGCTGGATGTGGGAAATTTAGTCCCCTGCTTCTTTTTTCGTCGTGGTAAGATGGTTCCTGACCTTGCCATGGGGAGTTGGGGGTGATGTGGTAGTGCCCCGGTGGATTCCGGCGGCGCGTTTCGTTGCATCTTCAGGTGTGGTTTGTGGATCTCTGAACTATGTTTTTGCCGGCGTGGTCAACCGATGGCCGTTCTTCCTTCTTTCAGTGTGATGGTCTTCGACCGAGGTTGGTGACTTCCCGTCCGTGTTTCAATCCGTCAGAGGTTTCAAGATCGCGTCGCCTCTGTGTGGGAGTGGCAGCAACGACAATAGCGGCGCGCCCTCATCCCGTGTTGGATGTGTGGTTGGTCGGCTAATTTTCTTTCTTGTGGGGGTGCTTTGCACCACTGGCTTGGTTTAATATAGTTCGGAGGTCCTTTTCGTAAAAAAAAGGAGGTCCAAAATAGATCGGGTAAGCTGTATAACACGTCATCTTGCAAAAAAAAGGATGGAACTGACCGGGTGCACCACGTGATTACAGTTCTGAGAAACAAATTTCTGTGGCTGTAAATAATGCAGCAGGAGAAGAGAGACACGGCCTGTCTCCCCGGAGGCCGCGAGCCTCCCCTCTGTTCGTCGTCCCCTCTCGAACGCCCACGCGCCCGCCAATACCATTCACCGCTCCGATTCCTCCGAATTTTTGGCTCCCCATGGCTTCCCCAGGTATTCATTCCCTCATTCCCTTCGAATTCATGGACTCGCGCGGATAGTTTTTGGGGATTTTTGTTACTCTACCTCGTTCGTTTTCGAAAGGGATCAGCAGCCGTATTCGTTGTTCAGCACGACGTGTCGGATTCTCCCTCCTCCGGGCGCGGGAGGCTGCCGCAATCACGAGCGCCGGCGCCTCGCGGCGAGGAAGAGGCCCTCGCTCAGCCCCTCTCCTCCTCTGTCCGAGCGAATCCGCCTCTCCCCTCTCACCCCAGTGCCCTGGCCAATCCACCATTAGATTCGGCTTTGTGGCATCTGTGAAGAGCTGTTGCTCCTAGGCACCTAACCTGCCGAGCTGGGCGTGCACCCGACAAATTTGTTTAGGGTAGCTTAGGTTGGCGGATTGGGTTTCCGTGCTGTTGATCTTGTGTGTCTAATGGTTGGAGGTTTCTTTTCGGTTTCTCTTGATATTGGATTTCTGTGTCTTATTATATATATATATACCGCTTGAGTTTTGCTTACATCCATTTGGTAAATTTGCTACTAGTTTCGTCAGGGCTATCATTGATTGATTTGTCCCATTTTATGCCAGATGTTGTATCACATCTCAACCACTCGGAGTAGTCCAGTAAACGGTTTAACGGTCTAGAAAAGCATTCCTTTGTTGAACCAGACTAATTAGATGATCATCAGTTATGCGGTTATGCCACCAAATGGCCTGTACTCCCACTCCCATCAACCATCATATTTACATTCTCTATCTTAATCCAGACACTACCTAAGCAGAAACTTGGAAGCAATTTTGGTCAAGGCAGATGGACTGCCTCTACTAATGGCTAGAATCCAAATGGGCACTCAACTAAGCTTAGCGATACAACATCGGTATAACTTCTGTTAGAACCTAGAAGTACATCCACCAAGGGCAATAAAGAGGCGATTGTTGATTAATATTCAGAATTTTAAGCAGAGGCTGCTGAGCTAGACCAAAAATTCATTTCCTGCTGCTAGTCCAATTGTAACCGAGAATGTTCTGCATGCAGAAACTATCATACTTTCAGGCCTCTTTATTTTTGTTGCAGAATTTTGGATAAGTCATCACTTTGGAAATGTTATGTGATACATCTCTGTCTTCTCATGCAGATATCTCCATTGATATTCGCCCAGAGTTTAACTCATTTGATCATCTAAGAAGCACGGGATATATTTCAACAGATAGACCATGGTTGAGTAAGTACAACATTAAGTGGTTGCTTGGCCCTACTCTCATTTGCATTGGTCAATGACATGACCATTAGCTTTAGCATAATGGAAGATTTACGAGCTTTGTGTGTTCTGCTGTTTATTTTGGTCACAGAACTATATGGAATAAGAGTTCCACCAGTGTCACCGTTCAACAGTTTGACCAGTACGCCGGATCTGGCACTCATTCACCAGTGCTTACCTGATGAACTGCTTATCGAGGTGATGGTTACCTATTTGTATTTGCTAAATGACACCATTTACCATCCTTTTGAATTTTGATGCATGCAGTTTAATTGCTAAATCATTAACTGGCTTTTAATTGTGTACCGCACCTGTTCTCAAATAGGTATTGTTTGAAAATGTGTGTGGTCGAGCTTTTGAAATTCAGACCACTAATATAAGCATAACTGTTAGATTTGTAACATGGTAATGATATAAATGGATTTGCCATCAAAAGTACCTGTATTGTTTTTCTTTTTGCTCAGATATATTTAGAAAAAGTACCAGTCAAATGATTTTATTCAAGACCATGTCAATTTTCGAAATAAGTACAAAAGAAAGGTAAGCATATCCTCGGCATCGAAAAAGTACCTGTATTGTCTTTTCTCTTGAGTGAATATTACTTTACAAGTCAGCGTATCACAACATATTGGCATGAACACAATTTAATATCACTTGGTGCCTCATTCTATCATGGCATCAGTGCGAGATTTTTTATTTATAATATTAGATCACAGTAGTTAATCCATATTGCTTCGCTTATGAGCTTTGTGGCAAGATTATAGTAATCAATGTCATAATGCTTTGCTTAACTATTTTGTGGCAATATTCTCAACAGATCTTTGGGAGAATGAGCCCATATACTTTAGGGAGGGCTGCTTGTGTCTGCCGCAAGTGGAAATATACTACACGCAATCCTACTTTGTGGCGGAATGCTTGCCTGAAAACTTGGCAGGTTACTATGCATATATATTTTAGTATTTAGTGTTCACACTCGTCGTGTTTCTCAAACACCTGACTTTTTTATTTTTATATAAAGAGGAATGGAATAGAGGCAAACTTCAGGATGGTGCAGTCATTATATGATTCTTCCTGGAGGAAAATGTGGGTGCAGAGACCAAGAATCCGAATTGATGGTAAATATCAAGTAGCAGTTCTGCATTCGATTATATGATATGGTCTCGTTGTTTTTTAATCTGTTCAACCTGACCAGATGTGGCCTAGGAAATTCCAATTATTTCTTATTTCAGTAACTTAGTCACCATGAAAACCAAGTAGGATTCGTGGAAGTTCTTTCCAGATATTTCTGTGTCAGTTATTGTGCAATAAATAGGAAATTTTTATAAAGTGCTATTTAGTTTCAGAGCACTATATCTAACTCCTTTTTTTATTTACACACTTAGCTGTGGGGCTTAATGACATATTTCAAGTGCAACATAGATATGTTAGTATGGCCTCTAGTGAGCATGCTATTAAAGGTATATTAGGTTGTTGATAGTGGTCAGTGCTCCCACTCTTCTTCATCATTTAGGTTATTATGTGTTAGTGTTGATTTCACTATGAACTTAACTTATCCTATTGTATACTCCCTCTGTTCCTAAATAATTGTCTTTCTAGAGATTTCAACAAGTGACTACATACGGAGCAAAATGAGTGAATCTACACTTTAAAACATGTCTACATACATCCGTATGTTGTAGTCCATTTGAGATGGCTAGAAAGACAAATATTTGGGAACGGAGGGAGTAGATGGTTGCAGTTTCCTGGTAAATACTTCACCAAAGACCAGCTGAAAGGCGTTGCTTCAATTTCCTTAATGTCTTGTTATTTATGTGTTTGCTAGAGCATTTGTTATTCTGGCTGTGTTATCTTTGCATTGATGTTTGATACTTGCTGCTTCTCCAGGTCTTTATGTTAGTAGAAACACATATATTCATACTGGAATTACAGAATGGCAGTTCAAGAAAACTGTCAATGTGGTATGGTGTTACTCTCTGTTTATGTCTCAAGGAATTATTGTCTATTTTAAGACATTTTGCCTCTACATACTCTGTTCATTAGGTTATATTATTGATTTTTCCTATTGTTTCCAAGTTAGCTTCGTTACTAATATTTTTCTTTTGACTTCAGGTTTGCTACTACCGTTACTTGAGATTTTTTCCAACCGGGAAGTTCCTGTACAAGGTTCCTATTTGAACCTTTTTTTTTGGTGAACAATATGATTATTGTTTGTGAAACATCATTTGATTTTCTGCTTTCCTGCGATGAGCAGATTTCCCCACAGAAAGTTAAAGATGTTGTCAAGTGCATGCATCTCCGAGCATCAAAAGGCGATAGTGTGTTTAAAGGCGACTATACACTGTCAGGGGATGGCCAGGTGAAAATTTGAGGACTGTCTATCCATTCTTGGGCACTGTCCAGTGTCCATCACTTGCTAACATTAGCTTCTCTTTCTTGCATGCAGATAGAAATGGCACTCCTATATCCTGGGCATCGGTACACACTTGTTAGGATGCGCCTTAGGTATTTTGACTTGAATTTCTCTATGGGTCTTTAGGTATTTTGACTTGAATTTCTTTATTGTTGTTGGTATTGACCGCCTTACCTAATTTTGCACTAACATTCCGCAGGGTTAGAGGCACTACAATTGGCGCAAATAACAGGTTGGATGTCTTAAAGATCCTAACCACCGGGGTGAATGGTACCGAACTGGGAAACTGGAAAGGCAACATACTTGAACTTGTTGAGGACTGGGAGGAGAACGAGACACATGACCCAGACGTGCCTGCTGTTTCCCACAGCAGGGGTTTGACTCCCTTTGTGTTTGTTCCATTTGAGGAGGTATGTCATATGATCCACAACTAAGTGTGTATTATGCTATTCATTTGTCATTGGAGCGACAAGGCATAGTGAATACAACTAACTAAAGACTTGCATTCTTCAGGCTGATACTTCAGTGCTAAACCTGCCAGTGGAGAAGATGGATTACTTTGTCCCTGGGTGAGCAGCACCTCCTAAAGACGACCACGACGATGGGTAATGGAGATGGTCGATAATCCCATCACAGGCTGATATTATGATGCGGATGGAGACGACCGGCTTATCTCGTTCCATACCGTGCTGTTGGAAACGATATGTACATACACAGTACTTGTCTTGTTTCCTTTTCAGGTTGAAGGCATGTTGTTGTATTATACTCCCTCTGTAAACAAATATAAGGCGTTTTAGATCACTAAAGCAGTGATATAAAATATCTTATATTTGTTTACAGAGGGAGTACTATATGCTATGTATGTTGCTGGTATAAAGTGGGCCAGAAAATAAACACCATGTCGAAACGGGTGGAGGCACTCTTGTGTAACAACCGAGTTATGTATAATTATGGGGTATCAATCGCAGTATTGCACAATTCTCGAGTCTGGCAAATGATATCAGGGTGTCTAAAATTACAGGTATCACTTGTAGTATTGCATAATTACAGGTATCCTTTGCAGTATTGCATAATTCTCATGGCTGGCTAATGATATATGTGAAAATCACAGCAGACTGTTTTATAGTTTTGACATGTTTCAGTATTTCCGTGAATCCG
This sequence comes from Aegilops bicornis, assembly GCA_021605145.1. NCBI lineage: Eukaryota > Viridiplantae > Streptophyta > Magnoliopsida > Poales > Poaceae > Aegilops > Aegilops bicornis. The sequence continues at coordinate 536,060,304 of CM038670.1, forward strand.
AACACTATTTCGCCCCTGAATATATATGTGTGTGCGTGGTCGTCCATCGGAAATATCATGAAACCTGGGCCTGAACCATGAAAGCATCCACCGAACATGTGTTTCTGGTCCACTGATGCTTGTACATACATGAACATGAAAACCAGTTTTGCGTTCCGCTTCAATGTTCCAAACATCGACCGCTCGATGCTTTTACATAAATACCGCCATGGTTGATCAACTGGGCAACTGATTATTCAGTGACGCACTAACATAGCAGCTGAGCACACCCACAGCTTTTGAGGTGATCGCAGGATTTACTTGTTCTACTACATGCTACTGCTGGTGCTGCTGTGTTTGGGCTCGTCAACCTTGTAGACAAGATCGTTCCACGCCGGATTGCGAGGGAGGTAAGTGTCCTGCAGTTGAGGGAACAGGCGTGAGGGTCAGGAATAGACCAATAACTAAAATGTTGAGACGATTGCAGCCCCCAAGCAGTTCAACAACTTGTTTTGAGACGAGCCGAAGAACTATCAGCTCGAAAATGGAGATCATCGAAAGGAATATTCATGTGGACATAGCCAAAGCTGTTATGGCCTAGATAAAAAATGCTGACCTGAAAAGGATCAAATCCCCTACGCGAGGACTGGACAGTTATAATCAGGATTTCTATTTTGCTTATCGCTACCGAGAAATCAATCACGACTTCGTTTTAATTTTTTGGGGCAGATAGATCATTCAGCGCTCATCACCGAGAAACTCACGGAGCAAGAGCTGATTTGGTCTTCGGGGCAGAGGAAAGGGAAGAGGGGTGACCTTACCGAGATGTAGGAGCAGGTGGGGATGACGCGCATGCCGTGGCGACGCGCGTGGGCGAAAGCGGCGTCGCAGAGGCGCGCGGCGAGCCCCTGCCCGCGCTTGCTTCCGGGCACGTACGTGTGCACCATGTCCATCGCCGCCGGGGACGCGCCGCCGCGGACGGAGGAGGCGCGCGGCTGGGCGACGAGGCGGTACTGGAGGAAGGCCTCGCCGTCGGGCGTCTCGAACTTCCCCGCCTCCTCCCTCCACACGATGCTGTCCTCCGCCGCTCCCCGCTCCTCGCCGGCGCCGCGCTCGTTTGCCATCGCGCTGTGATTTTCTGTCCGTGTTTTTGTTTTCTTGCGACCCGTGAGTGCATCAGTTTTTTTTAACAGTCTTATACATACCCACACGCACTATTTGGAATCCGGGTGTATTGGAGGATCTTATTTTAAATATTCTGAAAATCACATTTAAGGTTTCAAAAAATTCTGGAAAAAAAATTCTACGTGATCATATAGATGTATATTACACATGTGTAAAGTTTGATGATGAAATAAGTAAATATGCAACCTATAAAAAATAAAAAAATGATGATCTCTAAATAGTGAATAAGCATGCACTGTTCATCTTCCCGAAATCACGATTTTGTCATTTTTGTGTAACTCACATGGTTACTTATTTCAGTATCAAAATTTACACATGTATAATATACATTCATATAAACATGTAGATTTGTTTTCATATTTTTTTGAAACTTCAAAATAGCATTCTGACACAGTTCAAAAATAGGGCTCCAATGCACCTGGGTTCCAAAGTGACTTTTTGACACATCACATGTCGTTACGAGTAACTTCGAAAGATGGAGCCCATATATCATCTTGAGATTGATAAAGTCGTCACAGACATCCTAGTAGTCGATGAAAAAGTCTGCTCTCACCGAACTGAACGCACATCATTAAAATACCTGAAATAAATTTAGAAAGTGTGAGCATCAATGTCAAGTCTAATACTTAAACTCTGATGAATGAAAATATCGTTGTTCTCCTAACCGTTCAACCACAAGTTGGTTAGGTCGTGAGCCCTCAGTTAGTATGACGTGACTTGCTCAACCCAAGAAGGAATAAAAAAGGAGCGGAATTGCCTCATACAAAATGTAAGTCCGTGACAGCAGGTGCGTGCATAATTGGATTTTGGCACCGACTACGAGTCAAGTACCTGCAAATAAAAGACCACCGGTCACTTTCAACTAGAACCCTTAGATTTTCATCCAACGGTTGAAAACGAATCATGCGTTGTTCATCTTCTACCTCCGGCTTCTCCCATGCGCAGCCGCCGGCCAGCCCAGGCCTAACCGCCTGCCTCCGCCCCCCGCAAAGGTGTCTAGCGTCGCCTCGCCGCCCCGTCCTCCCCTCTACCTCCCACCGTCGTGCTAACCGCAGCCCCAGCCATCACTTTAAGCCCCGCCGCACCAGAACAACAACTCTGGCAATCCCATGTACCCCAACCACCTTAGATAGATAATGGGACCATGGCTCATCCCTAAATAGATAATAGGGCCATGGCCTCTCGTAAGATAGATTCTCCGGCGAGCTTCGGCGTGAAGGAAGGAAGGAAAAGGAAGGAAGAAGCTGACAAATGCGAGCAATTTTTTTAGGATTATTAAACAACGCCTCCAACATAACCTTCAATAAATCTCTTCCAATAATTATTCATTGGGACCATCTAATAATAAGGACCTAAATATCTAACTGACATTCCCCACAGGGGAACGCCAGCGCGAACGAGACATTCGCCCACGAGTGTAGGAGCCGGCGAATCTTTTCGTTTGCTATGAAATCCTTCCAGCGCGACCCCTTCTTTGTATGGAAGCCAAACATAAATGGGCTGAAAATGGCCCAGGTCCGAGTGGGAGTAAAAAATACCAGGCCTTAAAAATGAATGCCATGATGTGGATATAAAAATGCCATGATGTATCACAAAAACTAGTTTGTCAGAAAAACACAGGGAAAAAAGCTTTAAACAAAAGAAAAAACACATATTTTCGCCATTATATGTAACGTGCAAAAATACCATATGGCTACAAAAAATCACAATGCACAGTCTTTAAATTTGGCATGATTGTGGGAAAAACAAAATTCCCAAATTTGCCATGTGAAGTAAGTACAAAAGGTTTCTCTATTTAAAATGCCATGTGAAGTAAGCAAAAATCAAAAAGCAATGGCCATGAGAACTAAGTACAAAAGTTTCTCTAAAATTACGCCTTGGTTCCTAGAACATTTTAAAAAATGCCATGACAATTTATAACAAAATTTCCATGGTCCCTAGAACATTTTCAATTAAGGGTCATGGCAAAAATGCCATGGTATATTTAATAAAAATGCCATGGTCTGATAAATATGACATGCTACAAGATGATAAAACTACAATGGTCTGATTAAATAAAAATGCAATGCTACAAAATGATAAAAATACCACGGTCCAATTAAATAAAAATGTCATGCTACAAATGATAAAAATGTCATGGTCTAGTTATTAAAAATGTCATGGTCTATTTAATAAAAATGCCATGGTCTAATAAAAATGTCATGCTACATATGATAAAATGCCATGGTCTAGTTAATAAAAAATTCATGCTACGAAAATGATAAAAATGTCATGGTCTAATTAAATAAAAAAATGCCATAGTACATATGATAAACTGACATGGTCTAATTATTAAAAATGCCATGGGCAATTTAATAAAAATACCATGCTACCTAAGATAGAAATGCCATGGTCTAATTTTAAAAATGTCATGCTGCAAATGATAATGCAAGGGTCTAATTTTTAAATATGCCATGCCATGCTACATATGATAAAAATGCCATGGTCCGAAGTAGATAAAATTTCCATGCTGCATATGATGAAACTACCATTGTCCAATAAATAATTTTCCCATCACTACTAGGAAAAGGCCTACTAATGGCGCACCTAATTTGGCCATTAATGGCGCATTAGTGGTGCGCCATTAGTGCCACGACATTAGTATATTTTACTAATGGCGCACCACTGGTGCGGTATACTAATGGCGGACCTCAGATGCGTCATTAGTATATACAACAGTGCGCCATTAGTATGCCTTCCAGGGGGCCATGTATATCCAGGTGCTTTGGCATACTAATGGCGCACAACAACAAGATGCGCCATTAGTAACTTCGGCATACTAATGGCGCACTGTTTAATGATGCGTCATTAGTATCCTTTGGCATACTAATGGCGCACTGTGATGTGATGCGCCATTAGTATGAATATTAGGTTTTTTTATTTTTTTTATTTTCTATTTTTTGCACAGGTTACAAAATGTATAATTGGACAAAATATAGACAGCACACATCAACAACAGATTCATCGAATACAATAGAAGATTAGTCTCTGAATACAATTCATCATATTAGTCTCCGAATACAATTCATCATATTAGTCTCCGAATTGAAAAGACCGAACAAAGATAGAACATTATATTACAAGTCTCGAGACCGCGAGTAGCGAGTTTGTCTTCACATTACAAGTCGATATCGATCATCTAAACTACCATCACATAGAAGAGAGCTGCGGTCATCACGATGAGCATCATCACGATGAAACTTCGTCTTCATCCGGTTCCTCCAACGCTCCTCCCTCTCCCGCTAGATAGCGGGCGATTCTAGATTCGGCCTCGACCCTAGTGGTGTACCCTTTGTAATCACCATTGAATTGGTGAACCTTGTCTCCAACACTCCTCCCGCCGTCAGAGACTCCGGAACCTTACCCTTGTACATGACATACGACGGCATCGCTATGCACTAGCCAAACGAAATGTTAGTACCAATTCACAGACAATACATAAGCAATATATAAGTATGCAGAGCGATCGGAAGAGAAAAGCAAGACATTAATAGCATCGATTACATCTAAGTTGAACGACTCTCAAAACCAAAGAGACATACTACAAGTTCATTAAAGTTTAATTACAACATGAGCCAATCGATGTTTGAGAACTAGACACAAAGATCACCGCTTTCGACTCGACTCAAGGGACCGGAGCGTGGATGAAGCCGCCGTCTATCGTGGGAGTCATGAAATGACGGGCGTTGTCGACTGCATTTGTAGCATTGTGTCGATGTCACCGTTGGACGGTTGATTTCTGAGATAGAACTGCCCCGAGGTACCAAGGAAATCTTGAAGGATGATTTCCGCAAACTCATACTTGATGCGAAAGAATTCTTGTCGATGTCCGCGTCTGGATTGCCGACACGCCATGCCCAATCTTTGAGTTTACTCGGTAGCGAAGTTGATGATGGTCCCGCACGATCGCCGCATGTGATGGATGGCATAGTAGGCACCCTTCGACCGCCAGCGGCCGCTTGACGCAGGGGACGTCAGTATTGTGGGAGAACACGTGCTTGCCGTACTTACGAATAGGCCCGGTGAAGGTGCCTCCAGATTTGGCGAGCCGGGAGAACATCATCAAGAACCTTCTTGACATTTGTGTAGTCTACGTTCGATCGACGGCCGGGTCGAAATACGTGGCCATGGAATATTTGGGGCTTAGGAGGATGAGCGTGCAATGTGTGTCACCGCAGAAAACACGGAATGTTAAAAGAAAATGATCGAAATCTAAGAATTCATATGTTACGGGCGGTTGAGGGAGGACTTACTCGGGAAAGTAAGGCACGAGGAAGTTATCCTTATCTTGGTTTGCCGAATGACGCCTTCAAGGTAAGAACTCGCGACTTGCGGTCCCCGCCGCTGCCCAAGATCTTGGCACGCATGTAGAAGGGGTCGACTATCACGATGTCCGGGTCTTGTCGCGAATGATCCACATCTCCATACTCGGCGAAAATAGCCGAACGAAGGAGAACTGCAGCGGATGAAGGTTCAACATAGCGTGGATGTCATCAAACCGCAGCACGATCGTACGCACGATGGAGTTATCCACAAAGCCCTTGCCCTCTGGCACCTTGGCCGCGAAAACCGGGTATGCCACATCCTTCTCTCTGAGACGCTGCTTCTCCAAAGAAAGAACACTGTCATGCAGACTCCGCATATCATCGGTTGCAGCATTGAGCACATTTGTCGGTAGCATCGCCCTACCCGCCACATGCACCCTCCTCGAGATATCCTTAGGTGAAGGTGGCCCGTCCTGAGCACGGATCGTACTCGGTGCCGTACCGGCTCGCACCCTTGTTAGTCTTTCTTTTGCGTGCCTTCTTCTTCTCCCCGTAATGGGACCGAGTTACGCTCACAGACCGCCTTCTTGAGTGTGTTGGGGCTGATAATATTTCGCACCTCGCCTATCTCGAGGCTCGGTGAAGTCGGCGGCTGAGGCGTCTCACGAGAGCTGAACGGCGGGCGGCGCTGTTGCAACTTGGCTTCTCCGCGGTACCAGCTAGATCGCGCACGTCTTTTGTTGGGTTGGGTTCTTGAGAAGGAGGCCCCATGAACTCGCCATCGTACCCATGATCGGCAAAGTACTGATCGACGTTGCCAAATGTATCGTCGCTGCCGCCGTTACGATCCCGTGCCATATGCATGTTTGGATCGATGGCATAGGGATGTCCGACACCGTTCTGGCGGTCTTGCCATGGGGCCGACTTGGCGCCGCAAGACGACCGGGCGGTGTTGTCTTTGGGTGGTGTCCCACGTCCCCAAACGAATCGGCTCTTCGCCAAAGCAGGGCCAACTCAGCAAAGCGCCGAGGGTCATCACGTCATCATCGTCGGCCCGACGGGTCGAATCGAAGGTAAAACTTCGTCGCAGCTGGCAGCACCGAACCAGTTGAACCCTAAACAAGTTGGGTGGCATCCGGGTACCGTGGAACAAGGGTTGCCCGGTTGAACGATTTTTCCTTGGCGACATCGACCAACTCGTTGTTCACGGCGCGTGAGAGTGCACGAACGTCGGCGGCGCCCTGCGAAAACATGTAGGGCGTCGGGGATGCCCGATCAAAGGCAAGGAGATGAAGTCCTCCGAGAGAGGCTTAATTAGTTACCGTGATGATGGCGTCGAGCTCGGCTAATGTCGAGGCACCGCCAATGGCGGGCGCGGCAGTTGCCGGAGGGGCCGCTTGTCGCAGAGGTGCCGGCCGGGCGTACACCCGTGTGCATTAAGCTCCCGTGCCGGGCCGGAGACACCAATACCGCCTCCGCCGGAGACACCAATGGCCCCGCCATCACATTCTGCGAAGTTCTTGGCCGTGAAGCTAGGAATCGGGGCGGCCATTGGCCGCCCGCAATCCACGCACTCAACCCTCGATCAAGGTAGGCACAATGGCGGTGATCGTCGCTCCGAGTTGTTGTTGCACTTGCTCTTGGACAATCTCCGAATCCGCGCCACTGTGCCTTGAGTTCTTGAACCTCGCTACCGGCTTTCCGAGCTGGTCTTTTTCTCCTTTCGCCCACCATTGTTATAGTATGACGACCATTTTGTCGACAAGCCTTTGCCGCCACCACGACCGGTGACGATAAACTTCTTGAGCTTATCCTTGTTCTTCATTACATTCAACGCCCTATTTAGAGTGGTGTCCCAAGGGTTGCTCTTAGTCGACCCAGCCATCGCTTTCGATCGCTGCGGAAGGAATGTGAACCATTTAGAAATTTGGCTTCATTAATTAGAATGCAACCATATGGAGCTAATTACGTGGGGTGTATTCCTTACGAGAACAAGCTCAAGCGCCTCGGTCTTCGGATCCGTGGTAAGCTCCTTTGTTTTCGGGTCCTTCTGCACTGGGCCCTGACAAAGTTCCTGGTCTGCTTGTCACCATATTTATCGAAGAGGGGCGGTAGGCCTTGCTCGGCACGGTCCGCCTCCTCCTTGTCCCATATAGGCTCCGCCACTCTGTAACCGCCGGGATGGATTGTGTGTTCCCCTAAGTTCAGCTCCCGCATTTCTTTCCCCCACTGACTTTATTGGGAGTTTGCGGTGCTCGAGCAATTGATCTTGAAGTCGTTGTAGTCATCTTCGGTGATCGAAGGATTTTTCTCCTTGATCTTCTCATAACTCTCGCCTTTATCGATCATTCTCTTCACATTGCTTTTCCAAGTAGACAGGGTCTTGCTCATCTTCGTGAGGGCAGCATTGTTCACTCTATTCCCTTTGAGGCTTGTGTTTTCAAATTCAGCGGGGAACTTGTATCGTTCGTGCAGCTTCGTGAAGAGGAGGTTGCAAATTCCCTCGGTCGAGGATGCCTCGGGTTCTCGGTGTTGATCGAGGCGGTGCTCTAGAGAATGCACCCGAGCTGAAGCGAGTACCCCTTGACTATTCGTTCGGCGCCGTTGGATTCCGTTGAGTCCACTTCAAGAACTTCCTCCTTGAGGGTGCGGAGCACGGTCGGGCGCCGTCCTTGATTGCCTCTTCGGTTGGCTGCCATCTGTGCGTGCGCCGACATCATCAGTGGTGGCATCCTCAGCGGCACCATCAGTGGTGGCATCAGTGGGGTCATCCTCGGCGGTACCATACAAGTGAGGTTGTTCCTCTATCTCCTGGGACAGCTCCCAGAATGCCTTGCCGCCCGAACCCCCGGCCTCATCGTTGTTGGCCATGTTTCTCTCTAAATAGGAACAAAGTTTGGTCAAAAAGTTGGTTATTGTCAAGGAACAAGATCATGGTCTCATTATTTAGGGTTTGTCGACACCGAGGCATCCTAAAAGCTAAGCTTTTATCATTGAGGGTTTTTCGACGCCGAGGCACCCTAAAAGCCTAAGCTTTCATCATTAGTCATAAGTACCCCGGCCCATGCATTAGTCACAAGTACCCCATATGTCCTATTTTTAGCAAAGTCATGCTAAAATTCACGGAAAATTTCAGCATGACCTTTGCTGAAAATAGGACATATGGAGTACCCGAATTTGCTGGAACGGAAGTTAATCGACCTTCCAGCAAACTCAAGGGCCTCTCGGGTGGAGAAGGCAAAAAAGGCCTCCATCACAACATGGAAAATACATTGGCATGTGAAGAGGTGAAACAATATATGCATCTCCAAGCAGTATCATTCAACATTTTGGACAAACCACTACAAGCAATACTGGATCAGATACAAGAAGAATGTGAGAAAATGCAGAAAAATACTAATGATTGAGGTGTTTAACTTGTGGTGCTCGTGCTATTAACATTTCAAGTCAAAACCTTTTCTGGTTAGTAAGTGTTTCTTGAGCATATGTATGTAGTAAGTGTTTCGCTCTCGGTGTTTGAACACATATTTTAGCTACCTAGTACCAGTGCTATTACCCAAAGCAGTTAATTAGCTTTTTCTTTTGCTTTTCGATTGCCAAATTCTAGCTAGTACCACAAATTAACATCTAGCAGCAATCATTTTCAAATATATATACATCGGACATTTTAATATTAACCTAAGGAAAAATGAATAGTTAGGTTAATTACCCACCGTTAGTTATTCACCGATGCTTTGTTCTACACTTTGATGCAAATTAGTATATAGAAGAAGCTCTTTACTAGCAGTACCATATATAAAAGACATTCAGTCTGATGCTATTTACTAGCAGTAGTAGCAGTTTTTTTTCTTCTTCATTAATTGTACTAGCAGTTTTTCTTCTTCTTCATTAACTGTATTAGCTATTTACTAGCAGTACTATCACTTGGATCATATGCTAACGCTACATTGATACATCATCATGCTGGGTAATATTAAACCCAAGCAACTTTATAATCAACCCAAGATACATCAACTACTGCACCGTCCGCCTAATAAAAACAGTCATGCCAAAGCATATAGTATATAAATCTGAATTTGTGTTTACAAGAAGAGTGCCCATTGCAATGTAAACCTGAGAACACAACTCACCTCAAGTGCAGGATATAGCAGACACCTACTTCTTCATCAAGTGCAGTAAAAGACCGTTTGCGTAACCTGTTTAGTCGAGTTGAACATTAGAATCCATACTATGCTCTACTATGCTTGTAAAGGAACACCTGCTAGCTAGCTGTCATCGAGTTGCCGACATTAAGTAAATCGATGAAAAAAAAATGAAGAAGAAAAAAAGGCATGCATGCCTTTGGTTTGCCAAAACAGAGCACTTTAGTCCTCTGCTTTTTGCTAATCGCTACACATACCCCCAAGTGAACCACCACAACATCTAAAAGCTAACAATTGTTTTTGCTTATATAATCAGACTTTTTGTGCTAAAAAACCATAGAACAACTGCTCCAAATTTCTAAATAAACTGCCATTTCATTTTATTCAATAATGAATTGTACTCTTTATGGGTTTTTTAGTTAAATGCAGAAAATCCAAAGTTAATTCCGCCGGGCTTTTCTATGTTTTTTATACATAACTGCTAAAACCCTAGGAGTTAACCGAGCCACCAACAGAATGTGGACTTAAAAGAGAGAGTCACAGACGGTGACATGATACATTTTCATAAAATTAGCTAGTTTTACTTATGGTGCACAAAGGAACAAGTACTGCAGTGCACTTAGAAAAAATGAAGGAACTTCTCTCTACCACACGTAATCTGATTCTTTCACATTGCTTGTCTTTTCCTTTTTTACTCAATAACGGTAAGCACTAATACTCTTAATCGCACTATAGAAACTGAACCAAATGAACTCCATGGGTGCTGCCATCTCACCCGTCATTGACGCAAGAATGAAACAATTTTTATAACTGGTGTTTGTTCTTCTCAAAGTATATTCCTTAATCGCAATGGCTAGCTGCTGAAACTATACGTAATACCAAAACACAAGCAGAAAAGAACCAGGTTTGAGAAATTTCGAAACTATAAACTATGTAACTGTTGAATTATACACAACCGCTTCCAAGGCCTACTAGTGTTTTTCAGAGAGAACAACCATGTATGCAGTTAAAAAATGGTAAGCGTGTTGGGGGAAGTTGATGTTGCTCGATGCTCAAGTGAGGCCGGCTGATTTAGGGAAATTAAATTCACCATTTTTTCGTGTAAAGCTACCTGCATAGGGGCGCCGAGGCGGCGGGGCATGAGGCCGAGAAGGCCGAGGCGTCGAGGCGGCGTCAATGCCGAGGCGTCGGGGCATCGAGGCGTCAAGGCTTGGGCGGCCGAGGCGTGTAAGCAAGGCCGGGAGAGGAGAGGGAAGGGATCGAGGGTGAGGCGAGGAGAGAGAGGGATAGGTTTGGGCGGGAGGAAATATGGATGGGGCGGCACAATACTAATGGCGCACCACCCTCGGTGCGCCATAAGTACATCCATACTAATGGCGCACCTCACCACAGTGCGCCATTAGTATTTTTTTTTGATTTCTGCTCGAGCCAACAGGTTATCTTCCACCGACCTGATCCACATCAAGTTCCTCTACTAGCTCGACTGGTCAAGACAGCAGTTCTCACACCAGGAGGTCCTGGGTTCAATTCCCAGGCTCCACAATTTTTTTTATTTAAAATGTTGTTTGATACTTATTTGTGTTTAAATATGTTCAAACTTGTTTAAATCATAACAGTAATATTTTTTTATAAGACAGTAATAATTTTTTTAAAAATATCATCAAACAGTAATGCCGGTGGAGCGGGGGAGGGTGCGGGGGGTCGGCGGCGGCGGCCGATGGACCGGGGGGTGCTCGACGGCAAGGGGGACCGGATCTAGCGAGGTGGGATAGCGATCGAGATGGAGGGGGATCGAGATCGAGTGTCCATGAAATTTAAAAATATTCATGATAGTTCAAAAAGTGCCCATGAAATACAATCGAGAAATGAAGGCTACAATTTAAATACAATCGATCTTAGCTAGCTATCTGTTCACAATCTTCTTGCCCTTCTTTTTCGCAAATGGAGTTCTTCTGTGGAACGGACTGTTGGAAATATGCCCTAGAGGCAATAATAAAAGCATTATTATTATATTTCCTTGTTCATGATAATTGTCTTAATTCATGCTATAACTGTATTATCCGGAAATCATAATACACGTGTGAATACATAGACCACAATACGTCCCTAGTGAGCCTCTAGTTGACTAGCTCGTTGGTCGACAGATAGTCATGGTTTCTTGACTATGGACATCAGATGTCATTGACAACGGGATCACGTCATTAGGAGAATGACGTGATGGACAAGACCCAATCCTAAGCATAGCACAAAGATCGTGTAGTTCGTTTTGCTAGAGCTTTTCCAATGTCAAGTATCTCTTCCTTAGACCGTGAGATCGTGCAACTCCCGGATACCGTAGGAATGCCTTGGGTGTACCAAACGTCACAACGTAACTGGGTGACTATAAAGGTGCATTACAGGTATCTCCGAAGTGTCTGTTGGGTTGACACGGATCGAGACAGGATTTGTCACTCCGTATGACGGAGAGGTATCACCGGGCCCACTTTCGGTAGTGCATCATCATATTGAGCTCAAAGTGATCAAGTGTCCGGTCACGGGATCATGCATTACGATGCACGAGCAAAGTGACTTGCCGGTAACTTGAGACTAAACGAGGTATTGGGATACCGACGATCGAGTCTCGGGCAAGTAACATACCGTCTAACAAAGGGAATAGCATACGGGGTTGATTGAACCCTCGACATCGTGGTTCATCCGATGACAACATCGAGGAGCGTGTGGGAACCAACATGGGTATCCAGATCCCGCTGATGGTTATTGACCGGAGAGCGTCTCGGTCATGTTCTGCATGTCTCCGAACCCGTAGGGTCTACACACTTAAGGTTCGGTGGCGCTTAGGGTTAATAGGAAGACAAGTATGTGATTACCGAATGTTGTTCGGAGTCCCGGATGAGATCCCGGACGTCACGAGGAGTTCCGGAATGGTCCGGAGGTAAAGATTTATATATGGAAAGTGGTTAAACGGACTCCGGAAAGTTTCGGGGGTATACCGGTAATGTACCGGGGCCACCGGGAGAGTTCCGGAGGTCCACCGGGAGGGGCCACCCCTCCCGGGGGGCCACATGGGCTAAGTGGGAGAGGGAGCCAGCCCCTGGTGGGCTGGGCGCACCTCCCCCCTTAGGCCCATGCGGCTAGGGCAAGGGGAGGGGAAACCTAAAGGGGCAAAGGGGCGCCTTGGCTTGGGGGGCAAGCCACCCCTTTCCTCCTCCCTTGGCCGCCCCCCTCTAGATGCCATCTAGAGGGGTCGGCCCCTCTCCTTCCTCCTATAAATAGAGGGGTGGGGGAGGGCTGCACACACCATTGAAGGCGCAGCCCCTCCCTCCCAACACCTCTCTTTCTCCACGTGAAGCTTGGCGAAGCCTGCCGGAGAACTGCCGTACCAACTGCACCACGCCGTCGTGCTGCCATTGGAGTTGTCTTCCTCAACCTCTCCTTCATCCTTGCTGGATCAAGACAGAGGAGATGCCATCGTCCCGTACGTGTGTTGAACGCGGAGGTGCTGTCCGTTCAGCACTTGGTCATCGGTGATCGGAATCACGTTGGGAACGTCTTCATCATCACCACTCCCTCGAACGCTTCCGTACTCGATCTACAAGTGGTATGTAGATGCAAACTCTCTCCCTTGACTCGTTGCTTAGTAGAACTCATAGATGGATCTTGGTGAAACCGTAGGAAAATTTTAATTTTCCGCAACGTTCCCCAACAGTGGCATCATGAGCTAGGTCTATGCGTAGTTCTCTATTGCACGAGTAGAACACAATTTGGTTGTGGGCGTGGATCTTGTCAATTTACTTGCCGCTACTAGTCTTATCTTGCTTCCGCGGTATTGTGGGATGAAGCGGCCCGGACCAACCTTACACGTACGCTTACGTGAGACCGGTTCCACCGACTAACATGCACTAGTTGCATAAGGTGGCTGGCGGGTGTCTGTCTCTCCTACTTTAGTTGGAGCGGATTCGATGAAAAGGGTCCTTATGAAGGGTAAATAGAAGTTGACAAGATCACGTTGTGGTTATTCGTAGGTAAGAAAACGTTCTTGCTAGAACCCAATTGCAGCCACGTAAAAGATGCAACAACAATTAGAGGACGTCTAACTTGTTTTTGCAGCAATTGTCATGTGATGTGATATGGCCAAGTTGTGATGAATGATGAATGACACATTGTGATGTATGAGATCATGTTCTTGTAATAGGAATCACGACTTGCATGTCGATGAGTATGACAACCGCAGGAGCCATAGGAGTTGTCTTTATTTTTGTATGACCTGCGTGTCATTGAAGAACGCCATGTAACTTACTTTACTTTATTGCTAAACGAGCTAGCCATAGAAGTAGAAGTAGTCGTTGGCGTGACAACTTCATGGAGGCACAATGATGGAGATCATGATGATGGAGATCATGGTGTCATGCCGGTGACAAGATGATCATGGAGCCCCAAAGATGGAGATCAATGGAGCTTTATGATATTGGCCATATCATGTCACTACTATGTAATTGCATGTGATGTTTATTATGTTTATACATCTTGTTTACTTAGAACGACGGTAGTAAATAAGATGATCCCTTACAACAATTTCAAGAAGTGTTTCCCTAAGCGTGCACCGTTGCCAAAGTTAAATGCTTTCTAAGCACCACGTGATGATCGGGTGTGATGGATTCTTACGTTCACATACAACGGGTGTAAGACAGATTTACACACGCGAAAACACTTAGGGTTTACTTGACGAGCCTAGCATGTACGGACATGGCCTCGTAACACGAGAGACCGAAAGGTCGAACACGAGTCGTATGGAAGATACGATCAACATGAGAATGTTCACCGACGAGACTGGTCCGTCTCACGTGATGATCGGACATGGCCTAGTCGACTCGGATCGTGTAACACTTAGATGACTAGAGGGATGTCTAATCTGAGTGGGAGTTCATTGAAATAATTTGATTAGATGAACTTAATTATCATGAACTTAGTCTAAAACTTTTGCATAATATGTCTTGTAGATCAAATGGCCAACGCTCATGTCAACTTGAACTTCAACGCGTTCCTAGAGAAAACCAAGCTGAAAGATGATGGCAGCAACTATACGGACTGGGTCCTAACACGAGGATCATCCTCATAGCTGCCAGAAACAATATGTCCTAGAAGGACCGCTAGGTGACGCTCCGTCCCTGCAGAACCAAGACATTATGAATGCTTGGCAAACTCGCTACCGATGATTACTCCCTCGTTCAAAGGCGGCATGCTTCTGACTTAGAACCGGGGCTCCAAAAGCGTTTTGAGCATCACGGAGCATATGAGATGTTCGAGGAGCTGAAACTTGTTTTCCAAGATCACGCCGGTCGAGAGATATGACATCTCCGACAAGTTCTATAGTTGTAAGATGGAGGAAAATAGTTACAAGGTGAGCACATATCGAAGATGTCCGGGTTGCACAACCGTATGACCCAGCTGAACATTAACCTCCACGATGAGGCGGTCATTGACAGAATCCTCCAGTCGCCCCACCAAGCTACAAGAGCTTTGTGATGAACTACAACATGCGGGGATGGTAAAGACCATTCTGAAGTGTTCTCTATGTCAAGTCAGCCGAGGTTGAAATCAAGAAAGAACATCAAGTGTTGATGGTCAATAAGACCACTAAGTTCAAGAAGGGCAAGGGTAAGAAGAACTTCAAGAAGGACGGCAAGGAGGTTGCCGCGCCCGTAAGCAAGTTGCCGGAAGAAGTCAAAGAATGGACCCAAACCCGAGACAGAGTGCTTTTATTGCAAGGGAGGGTCATCGAAGCGGAACTGCCCCAAATACTTAGCGGACAAGAAGGCCGGCAACACCAAAGGTATATTTGATATACATGTAATTGATGTGTACTTTGCGATTACTCGTAGTAACTCCTGGGTATTTGATGCGGTGCCGTTGCTCATATTTGTAATTCACGGCAGGAGCTGCGGAATAAGCGGAAGCGGCAAAGGACGAGGTGACGATCTTGGCGTCGGGGAATGGTTCCAGTCGATGTGATCGCCGGCCGACGCTACCTCTTCATTTACCTACGGGATTAGTTATGAACCTTAATAATTGTTATTTGGTGCCAAGTTTGAGCATGAATATTGTATTTGGATCTTGTTTAATGCGAGATGGCTACTCATTTAAATCCGAGAATAATGGTTGTTCTATTTATATGAGAGATATGTATTATGGTCATGCTCCGATGGTCAATGGTTTATTCCTAATGAATCTCGGCGTAGTATTACACATGTTTATAGTGTGAATACCAAAAGATGTAAAGTTGATAACGATAGTCCCACATACTTGTGGCAATCGCCGCCTTTGGTCACATTGGTGTCAAGCGCATGAAAAAGCTCCATGCTGATGGACTTTTGGAGTCTTTAGATTATGAATCATTTGACACATGCGAACCATGCCTCATGGGCAAGATGACCAAGACTCCGTTCTCCTAACAATGGAGCGAGCAACCAACTTGTTGGAAATCATACATACCGATGTGTGCGGTCCAATGAGCGTTGAGGCTCATGGAGGGTATCGTTATGTTCTCACTCTCACGGATGACTTGAGTAGATATGGGTATGTCTACTTGATGAAACACAAGTCCGAGACCTTTGAAAAGTTCAAGGAATTTCAGAATGAAGTAGAGAATCAACGTGACCGAAAGATAAAATTCTTACGATCAGATCGTGGAGGAGAATATTTAAGTCACGAATTTGGTACACACTTAAGAAAATGTGGAATCGTTTCACAACTAACGCTACCGAACACCTCAGTAATGGTGTGTCCGAACGTCAGAATCGCACTCTATTGGATATGGTGCGGTCTATGATGTCTCTTACCGATTTACCGCTATCATTTTGGGGATACGCTCTAGAGACAGCTACATTCACTTTAAATAGGGCACCGTCTAAATCCGTTGAGACGACACCGTATGAATTATGGTTTGGGAAGAAACCTAAGCTGTCGTTTCTAAAAGTTTGGGGATGCGATGCTTATGTCAAGAAACTTCAACCCGAAAAGCTCGAACCCAAGTCGGAAAATGCGTCTTCATAGGATACCCTAAAGAAACCATTGGGTATACCTTCTACTTAAGATCCGAGGGCAAGATCTTTGTTGCCAAGAACGGAACCTTTCTGGAAAAAGAGTTTCTCTCGAAAGAAGTAAGTGGGAGGAAAGTAGAACTCGATGAAGTACTACCTCTTGAACAGGAGAGTAGTGCAGCTCAGGAAAATGTTCCTGTGATGCCTATACCAACTGAAGAGGAAATTCATGATGATGATCAAGATACTTCGGATCAAGTTGCTACTGAACTTCGTAGGTCCACTAGGACACGTTCCGCACTGCAGTGGTACGGCAACCCTGTCCGGAAATAATGTTGTTAGACAACGGTGAACCTTCGAACTATGAAGAAGCGATGGCGGGCCAGATTCCAACAAATGGCTAGAAGCCATGAAGTCCGAGATAGAATCCATGTATGAAAACAAAGTGTGGACTTTGGTGACTTGCCCGATGATCGGCGGCGATAGAAAACAAATGGATTTTTAAGAAGAAGACGGACGCGGATGGTAACGTCACCATCTATAAAGCTCGACTTGTCGCTAAGGGTTATCGGCAAGTTCAAGGGATTGACTACGATGAGACTTTCTCTCCGTAGCGAAGCTTAAGTCCGTCCGAATCATGTTAGCAATTGCCGCATACTATGATTATGAGATATGGCAGATGGACGTCAAAACAGCGTTCCTTAACGGATATCTTAAGGAAGAGCTGTATATGATGCAGCCGGAGGGTTTTGTCGATCCTAAGAACGCTAACAAAGTATGCAAGCTCCAATGATCCATTTATGGGCTGGTGCAAGCATCTCGGAGTTGGAACATTCGCTTTGATGAGATGATCAAAGCGTTTGGGTTATGAGACTTATGGAGAAGCCTGCGTTTACAAGAAAGTGAGTGGGAGCTCTGAGCATTTCTCATATTATATGTAGATGACATACTTCTAATGGGAAATGATATAGAATTCTTGGACAGCATTAAGGCCTACTTGAATAAGTGTTTTCAATGAAGGACCTTGGAGAAGCTGCTTATATATTAGGCATCAAGATCTATAGGGATAGATCGAGACGCCTCATAGGTCTTTCACAAAGCACATACCTTGATAAGATTTTGAAGAAGTTCAAAATGGATCACCCAAGAAGGGGTTCTTGCCTGTGTTGCAAGGTGTGAGATTGAGCTCAGCTCAATGCCCGACCACGGCAAAAGATAAAGAAGAGATGAGTGTCATCCCTATGCCTCGACCATAGGATCTATTATGTATGCCATCTTGTGTACCAGACTGATGTAAACCTTGCCGTAAGTTTGGTAGGAAGGTACCAAAGTAATCCCGGCAAGGAACACCGGACAGCGGTCAAGAATATCCTGAAGTACACGAAAAGGACAAAGGACATGTTTCTCGTTTATGGAGGTGACGAAGAGCTCGTCAGAACGGGTTACGTCGACGCTTAGCTTCGACACGCATCCGATGACTCTAAGTCACAAACCGGATACGTGTATATGTTGAATGGTGGAGCGATGGTAGCTGGTGCAGCTTTGCAAGCGAAGCGTCGTGGCGGGATCTACATGTGAAGCGGAGTACATGGCAGCCTCGGAGGCAGCGCATGAAGCAATTTGGGTGAAGGAGTTCATCACCGACCTAGGAGTCATACCCAATGCGTCGGGGCCGATCAAACTCTTCCGTGACAACACCGGAGCTATTGCACTAGCCAAGGAGCCCAGGTTTCACAAGAAGACTGTGCACATCAAGCGTCGCTTCAACTCCATCCGTGAAAATGTTCGGGATGGAGACATAGAAATTTGTAAAGTGCATACGGATCTGAATGTCGCAGATCCGTTGACTAAACCTCTTCCACGGCAAAACATGATCAACACCGTAACTCTATGGGTGTTCGATTCATCACAATGTAAACTAGATTATTGACTCTAGTGCAAGTGGGAGACTGTTGGAAATATGCCCTAGAGGCAATAATAAAAGCATTATTATTATATTTCCTTGTTCATGATAATTGTCTTAATTCATGCTATAAGCGTATTATCCGGAAATCGTAATACACGTGTGAATACATAGACCACAATACGTCCCTAGTGAGCCTCTAGTTGACTAGCTCGTTGGTCGACAGATAGTCATGGTTTCGACTATGGACATCGATGTCATTGACAACGGGATCACGTCATTAGGAGAATGACGTGATGGACAAGACCCAATCCTAAGCATAGCACAAAGATCTTGTAGTTCGTTTTGCTAGAGCTTTTCCAATGTCAAGTATCTCTTCCTTAGACCGTGAGATCGTGTAACTCCCGGATACCGTAGGAATGCCTTGGGTGTACCAAACGTCACAACGTAATCGGGTGACTATAAAGGTGCATTACAGGTATCTCCGAAAGTGTCTGTTGGGTTGACACGGATCGAGACAGGGATTTGTCACTCCGTATGACGGAGAGGTATCACCGGGCCCACTCGGTAGTGCATCATCATATTGAGCTCAAAGTGATCAAGTTAATGCAGTCACGGGATCATGCATTACGGCACGCAGTAAAGTGACTTGCCGGTAACGAGACTAAACGAGGTATTGGGATACCGACGATCGAGTCTCGGGCAAGTAACATACCGTCGACAAAGGGAATAGCATACGGGGTTGATTGAACCTCGACATCGTGGTTCATCCGATGACAACATCGAGGCGTGTGGGAACCAACATGGGTATCCAGATCCCGCTGTTGGTTATTGACCGGAGAGCGTCTCGGTCATGTCCGCATGTCTCCCGAACCCGTAGGGTCTACACACTTAAGGTTCGGTGACGCTAGGGTTAATAGGAAGACAAGTATGTGATTACCGAATGTTGTTCGGAGTCCGGATGAGATCCCGGACGTCACGAGGAGTTCCGGAATGGTCCGGAGGTAAAGATTTATATATGGAAAGTGGTTAAACGGACTCGGAAAGTTTCGGGGTATACTGGTAATGTACCGGGGCCACCGGGAGAGTTCGGAGGTCCACCGGAGGGGCCACCTCCCGGGGGCCACATGGGCTAAGTGGGAGGGAGCCAGCCTGGTGGGCTGGGCGCACCTCCCACCTAGGCCCATCTTGGCTAGGGCATGGGGAGGGAAACCTAAAGGGGCAAAGGGGCGCCCTTGGCTTGGGGCAAGCCACCCCTTTCCTCCTCCCTTGGCCGCCGCCCCCCTCTAGATGCCATCTAGAGGGGCCGCCCTCTCCCTTCCTCCTATAAATAGAGGGGTGGGGGAGGGCTGCACACACCATTGAAGGCGCAGCCCTCCCTCCCCAACACCTCTCTTTCTCCACGTGAAGCTTGGCGAAGCCTGCCGAGAACTGCCGTACCAACCGCACCACGCCGTCGTGCTGCCATTGGAGTTGTCTTCCTCAACCTCTCCTTCATCCTTGCTGGATCAAGACGGAGGAGACGCCATCGTCCCGTACGTGTGTTGAACGCGGAGGTGCTGTCCGTTCAGCACTTGGTGATCGGTGATCGGAATCACGTTGGGAACGTCTTCATCATCACCACTCCCTCGAACGCTTCCATTTTCGATCTACAAGTGGTATGTAGATGCAAACTCTCTCCCTTGACTCGTTGCTTAGTAGAACTCATAGATGGATCTTGGTGAAACCGTAGGAAAATTTTAATTTTCTGCAACGTTCACCAACACGGACGTCCTTTAGGTATGGTGGTCCTGCTTCTTCTTGTGGTGTATGCTGCTACTTCATCATCGTCGTCATGTTCGATCCTCGGGTCGCCGTACTTGTCGAAGTCTTGCTCATTGGCTACTCCATCCATTCCGATGATCTTCCTTTTGCCTCTCCTCATGACAACACGACTGGGCTTTGACGGGTCGGTAATGAAGAAGCATTGGTCAACTTGGGAAGCCAGTACCCATGGCTCATTTTTCGCGGTGACGTTTGCGCCCGTGGTCTTGGATTTGGCTTCGGGTATAACCATGGTGGTGAAATACCGGTCTTCTTTTAGGACGCTCTTCGCCCATCTGACACGGAACATCGGGACCTTCTCTCCAGCGTAGCTCAGCTCCCAGATCTCCTCGATCCTTCCGTAGTATCTGTCCTTGTCATTACGGTGTAGGATTCCATCGTTACCCGGAGTTCGATAACCATCGCTCTTCATGTCCTTGGCCTCGGTGTAGAATGTGTAGCCGTTGATATCGTGACGCCTCATAGGTCATCGAGTTGTGCTCGGCATACGTGACAAGGCGAATATGAGTTGTTCTTCCGCGGAAGAATCCTCATGTAAAGGGTACGAAGCTTCGCTTGAACCAACGCGTGAAACATGAGTTGTGCTCTTTGATTATATCTCCGTCCAGTCCTCTGTTGGCCTCGGTCATTGTACGTCTTCTTAATAAAGGTTTTGTGCTCTACCACCCAAGGATCGACCACGTCTATGTGTTGTAGCGCGACTAGGTTTGCTCTTTCAAAGTCGTGAGTCGACCCTCTAAGTCGACATGCATTTCGGGCGACCCTCACGGTGACCCCATCCAAATGAGCCTGCCGAGGTGCCCGCTGACGGGCAGACCAACGGGGTTCTCGATGCATAGATAATTCGTGCGATAGGAGATGCATTCTTGGTCGAAAGCCTGGCTATACTTCCCTCCGGACGTGACATGTTGCGAACGTATCCTTTGATGACACCATTCATCCTTTCGAACGGCATTATCTGTGCAGGAACGTCGCCCGAGTTGGATGATATCCTCCACTATATGGACCAGCAGATGCACCATAACGTCGAAGAATGCGGGCGGGAAGTACATCTCAAGCTCGCATAGTATCACCACGATCTCTTCCGGTAGCCTTCTGAGTTGCCTCACGCCAATCGACTTCCGAGAGATGACGTCGAAAAAGTTGCATAGGCCAAATAGCGTTTCACGGACGTGCGCGTCCATGATCCCACGGATTGCAACTGGAAGTATCTGCGTCATCAGCACGTGACAGTCGTGAGACTTCATCCCACTGAACGGAAATGAATCAACATTTCGGCAAAATATTGGCAACTATCGCATTTCAAATACCGGTACACCTCCAAACACAAACACATATGCAACACCACAAACTATGCAACACCACGAACATACATAGATCTAGCTAGGCCATAAAAAGTGCATGTGCACATTGTTGTAGGGAGAACAACATAAATATAGCTTCCCTCCTTACTTACCTATCAAAACAAGGTAATTTAACCACTTAATTTGAATGAATCTATGGTGGAAATGAGGTGAAAAGAGGAGGCACCGAGACAAGGAGGAGGTGGAGAGAATGAAGTGGGGAGAAAGTGAGTGTGGGTAGGAGAGGTTGTCCAAAATATCTTGTTGCTGCCCACTTACTAATGGCGCACCAACTCTAAATGCGCCATTAGTAATCCAGGTTACTAATGGCGCACCTTCCGTGGTGCGCCATTAGTAATTTTGCAAAAAAACATACTAATGGCGCACTGTTCACAAAGGCGCCATTACTAGTTTAAACTAGTAATGGCGCACGGTGGAACAGTGCGTCATTAGTAGTTTTGCAAAAAAAGGAATAAAAAATATAATAAAAAAAACAACATTAGTGGCGCACTTTCCGACAGGTGCACCATTACTAGTTACAACTAGTAATGGCGCACTGAGTCTGGATGCGCCATTAGTATGTTTGGACAGGCGCACTAGTTCAAAAAAAATATTTTTTGATACTAATGGCGCACCTTGGGCCAGGTGCGCCATTAGTAGTTTCAACTCTAATGGCGTATCAGAAGGTGGTGCGCCATTAGTATATACTAATGGCGCACCGCTTGTCTGGTGCGTCATTAGTGTCAATCCCATCTATAGCCCTTTTTCTAGTAGTACATGGTCTGAAAGATAAAAATGGCATGCTACCTATGATAAAAAATGCATGACAAATTTAGGAACTTGTTCTCTAATGAACATATGGTAAATTTTGGCAAAAAACTGTAATGTACACACTAAAGTAGAATTAGCGGACTTGTTTCTTTTAGAAAAGATGGCAACAATTTCTATGGGAACATATCAAAACTTAGGGGATTGATTATAATTGCTCAAAAGTTGATTATAAAAATTGAACAATTTCTATGGAAACAAGTTTGACCAACTTTAGGGGATTTATCTTGCTATAATTGCCATGTGCCCTAGTACTAAGTACTAATCACACAGTGTTTCTTCATTTGAGTTGTTCATAAAAACTGATGCGCCTATCCTGCATGATGGCATGGCAATTTTGCATTAAGTTTGAAGCAAACTATATCAAATGCATAAACACAAATCACCGAGGAATGAAACTACCAAATGAGGACTAAAGGAATTGCTAGGAAATATGAACACAATGCTATATATTTCTGACAAAAAAAAATCTTCAGACATGCATCAAATTTTCTCACCCCAATTCAGACAAAAAATGCAATTAATTTTCCGTTACAAGCACGTCGGGAGGCTACCACAATGATGTCTAGGAGCTCACTGATGTGGCCATGGCGCTCGGCCTCTGGGACTAAGGAGAGAGGGAAGATGAGCAGAGAGAAAGAAAGGAAGGATAGAGATAGGTAGGGGAGGGAGATGGAGAAGGAGAGAGTGGACGTGCAAAATGCGCCCGCCCTCGACGAGGCCGCCCTCCCTCGACGGTGCCACATCATCCTCTTCGTGCACGATTAGGGAACTAGCGCGTCTAGATCGTCCAAAATCGAGCTTCACCGCCACCGTCGCAAGCAAAGCAGCGAGGAGCCTCGCCGTCGCGACCACCACACGCACCCGTCGACGCAGTCTGTCTCGTTGTCGAAATCAACGGCGGCAACACCAGTGCGCCACCTCCATGCCCAGCCCAACTCCGCCAACACGCCGTCTGGCATGTCGCCCTCGGCGCAGCCCGCCCACGATATGAGCGGGGAGTGGTCTCACACTCTCATCTCGATGCTTCCGTCTCACGAAATGGAAATTGGGGAGGGGGGAGAAAGCGACTGCAAAGTGATAAGGTTGGTGTAGATTCGTCAACACGTTTGCATCGAGATCCATGCTTTTCAGCGGACGACTGATGGCTACTCTAAGGGGAATGCTTTTATGTGGTGCTAACAATTTAATAACTATCTTTGTAGCTCCAGAATTATTTAGTTTATCTTTCTATCTGTTGTCTGAATATACCGAGGAAGATCCAAAACCCAGTGAAGTTACTATAAAATATTTACTCATGAATATGACAAGCTTTTTGGGACCTCCCTCCCAGCGAAGGTCGCCAGATATGATAAAGAGCCCCTTGAACAGAAGACTAAGTCTACCTGTAATGAGAGTATCATAATTAGGATCACGCATGTCAACTAGACAATTTTAATAAGATTACATAGATTAAATAAAGAAAAAATTTAAATATCATATCCTGGTATCGTATCATAATAAATAATATACTACTACTTCAGATAAGCACATATAAGATACGTAGCTAGTATCACACATTTGTATCATATGTATGATACTAACTTATGGTCAAAATTGCTAAATCTCAGTCGATTAAAATTTAACAAAGTCTCAATCAATACTATATTCGTAAGATCTTACGTAAAGATTCATGCAAAATTTTCCTGTAATTTTCTTCAACTTTTCAATATGTTGTGTCACTTATGATACTACCACCGGCCTAACCCAAGCAACATCAATCCGAACAGCGCGGGCGTGTCCAGAAGTCCTACACGACCGTTTGGCTCCAGTCCAGATATCCACCACGCTCGACCAAAGGGCACCGCCCCAGCTCCACGCGTCGCCCCGGTGGCTCACGGAAGCCTCCAGAGCCGCCACGTTGAAACTCCTTTTCCTCCACCTACTCTACTCTCCCACCGCTTCGCTCCATCGATCCAAAGATTCCAAACCCACTCGCTCCGCAAAACCTCTGCGCGAAGGAGCCCCCCAAACCCAACAACTAGAACGAGTGATATCCATGGAGAAGAAGGATCTGCTCGGCGTCCGGACGAAGCCGGCGGCAGGGAAGCGGCGGCGCAAGGTGGCAGCTGGCCCGGGACTCGCCAAGGCGATCGCGGAGTACCTCGCGTCCGACTCCTATATGTACGCGCCGCTGGTCTCAGAACCTCAGGAGCCGCCTCCGCCGCCGCCGCCCGCGGCTGCGCCTGCGACAAGTACTCCTGGTTGGTCACCGATTCCTCATTCCTAATCCTTCTCGCGAGCGATGTAGAATCATGTACTTGCGTGTGGTAATTTAGGACCCGTTTCAGATAAATGCCACTGTGCCCTGTTTTTACTTAGAAAATCCAAGACCGGGTACAGTTTAGCGTATGATTCCACTGCTGGCCTGGTGAAATTTCAGTGTGTCGCATACCTGCATCCCACGGTGAACTGCTTGAGCAACTGGACACTAGGTAGTAGCATCGTGTTGTATCTATACAGTACATGCTGGTGCCTAGTACGTCC
This sequence comes from Aegilops bicornis, assembly GCA_021605145.1. NCBI lineage: Eukaryota > Viridiplantae > Streptophyta > Magnoliopsida > Poales > Poaceae > Aegilops > Aegilops bicornis. Next base: position 536,085,375 of record CM038670.1, read on the forward strand.
GCGGGGAGGACGAATCTTTTGATGAGAGTGATAGGTTTTACAGTTCAGTTCTACTCTACTACTTGACCAAAACAGCCGACGGTAGAGATAAAAACTGAGAGCTGGAATTTAGAAGAGAAGATATCAGAATTATGTACGTAGATAGCTAACAGTATATCCCACGGGAAGATATCATAATTTTTTCTTAAAAAAAGAAGATATCAGAATTATGTTGATCGTGCTGCCGGAATTCAATCTTCTGGTAATCGATATAGAAGAAGGATGTGGTTGCATTCAGCTGTTTATTATACAGAGATGGTTGAAGGAACACATAATCAAGCAAATTAATCAAGTTAGAGTTGTTACTAATCTTCCAGATTTCCTTCTTCCCGTTTAGTTACCGTCTTAAGAAAAATAAAATATTGTTATGTATCACGATTATGTGGAATCTTGATGTCTTGAGTTTAGCAAGTCTTAAGCCATTTTCCATTGAGTCGAACATGTAGCTTGCTTTTCGATTGTATGCTTATTAATTTATTTGGACCAAACCAAACTACTTATTGGTTGGCTGCTTCATTTCAATCCAGTTTAGTCAAGTAAGATGTTCACCTCATGATATATTGTCGTGCAGCTTCTGCAGAGAAAGGAGCAGCTCTGGTGCAAAAATACAGAGGCTCTTGGCGTGGTACATTTGCTGCCTGCTAGAAGCATTTGTGGCGATGTAGCTGTGTAGCCTTTTAGCATAAGCTTAAAGCTTTCCCGATGTTGTTTTATTCTCCTTTGACTATGCACATATGCTTTCTCTAACAATTTACCTTTGTTCTGGAGCCACTGTCTCCGAGAAAGGCTAACAGTTAGTTAATCCAGGGGCATATGTAACTATCTGTACCTTATCTTGTGTCTTCACTGATGCAACCGGACTGTCGGTGTATCTCGTATGATGTTCTCGTTCTGCTACTTTGCTGCCTTTTCTTCGGATGTAGCTTAATTCCTTTAATTCCTACTTTTCTTCTGTGGGAACTGTCGATCTATTCATCTTCAATCATGGCAGTACAACAATCATGGCACTACAACGAACACCAGAAATAAAAAAAAATCCAGATTCATAGAGCACCTAGCAACGACTACATGTATTGAAGCGAGACAAAGGCGCGCCACCGTCATCGCCGCTCCCTCGCCGGAACCGGGCACAACTTGTTGTAGTAGACGTCGGAAAGTCGTCGTGCTAAGGTTCTATAGGACCAACGCCTCAGAACAGCAATCGCCGCTGATGAAGATAATTTTAGATCGGAAGGATCCAACCTGAAGACACACACTTCATTTGCAACATCCCAAATGTTTGGGCTGTCCGGCACCTTCATATGCAAACACCAAATCCATCCTAAATGTTTGGGTTATCCGGCACACTTCATATGCAACTCATACGTGGGGTGGATATGAGGCAGTCAAAACCTCGGCTCTTCTGGCCGCACCAGCCCACCCCAAGGGCTTTGACCAATAAGCAGCAGCAGCAACACTGGAGGAAAAGGGCGTGCTGTCGAGGGGCGGCCGGGGAGGAGCAGGTTGAGGCCATACCACCATGTCGGACCGGCCGGAGGACACAATAGTCGAAGGAAGGGACTCGAACTAGGTTGAGGCCATGCCACCATGTCGGGCAGGACGGAGGACACAACATCGGAGGAAGGAAGACCCGAACTTTGCTAGATCGGATCCGCGGTGGAAGGGGAGGGGGTGCCACGGTGCACCAGGGTCGGAGCTGCATGCCGCCACCATCCTGGAGCGCAGTGCTATCGCTGACAAGTCCTTCAACGGCGGCGATGCGGAGGGAGGAGGAAGCTAGAGACGGTGGCTACGGTTCCCTCGTGTCGCCAGACGCAGGCGTTGCGGGGGATGAGTTTCACCAACCAAATGGTACACGTTGCGGGGGATTAGTTTCACCAAATGATACACACACAAGATTGAAAAAATCATGGAAAATCAAACTATTATACAATAATTACTTTATGTGACAAGGATATGGAGAGACTGTAGAAAGGCATGGGATAGTTATTTTTGTATGAGACTTGTTGTAAATTACTTAACTTAAGAAAACATATATACATAACAGAAAAAATTAATAAGATGAGACTCGACCTCCTCTTACATATTTAATTTCTTCTCCTATACAAAAGTTAGCAAGACCCACTCAATTGCTAATTTCATCAATAACACCCTTATAAAAACTATGTTAGTTTGGTAAATCCTCTTATACCGAGGATAAAGACCCTATTATACGAAATTGCAATTTTTTTTTACGTTCCTTTCTGTTCATATGGTTTGTAATGAAGTAAATCGTGTGTGTGTTTTCCATTCGATTTGTAGGTTGACTGTGACCAAATTAAGCATGGCGACTTAAGAAATTGTTTGCTATTTACTTCTATGGCAATTTCTAATCGGCAATTTTGCCATGTGAATTAACATGTTGTATGGCGGTGGCAAGACAAATTTTTTTGGAATAAAAATTCTTATAACATGGAAAATTTACATTTTTTTAGTTCATTCACATGGCAATTTTTTTGAAAATTTATCCTAAATCATGGCAAATTTAGATAATTGTTTGTGATGGTCACACATGAAATGTAGGGTTTTGTTGTTCTATACAACAATCCATGTTTTTGAATTTAGTAATTGCCAGACAATAAATTCTCAACACTTTTGTACTACATTTGCATGGTAAAAAATATTAGGACATTGTTTCTGTCCTAAATGATGATTTTTTAATATAATTGTTATCATTTTCACATGATAAATGTAGGTATTCTGTTTTTGAGTTGGACCATGGCAAGAAAAATGTATTTATCATGGCATTTTTATCGTAATTTTCCCTTTTACCATGTATTTGTAGATACTATGGCATATTATTTTCTTGAACATATTTTTTTTGCCATGGCCCTTTTCAAAAAATAATCCACTCATCTATGATTTCCCTACCTTTCACCATTATATAGACATGAAAAATTATGACAAATTTCATTTGTCCGAGTTTGAACGAGCCAATGTGAACTTTGATGACACATGGCAATTTTGGTTTCCCTTGCCATGTCCATGTCCAAAGGTAGGAAAACAAGATTTTGCCAGGTCTCATCTACATTTTTGACGATCCATGGTGATTTGGTTTCATGGCGCATGGCAATTTGGTTTCATGACACGTGGTAATTTTGGACATGTCCATGTCCAAAATGAAACTAATTTTGCCATGTCTCATCTAAATTTTATCCTACATTTTCCATGGCAAGCAAGATCCTTTGTAATACCTTTTGATAATTTAAATTCATGTTCAGCCATGCCAATTAAATATACCTCAATTATTCATTCCCTTTTTTGATGATGGCATAATAACATGTGTTCCCATGTCAAATTTGAAATATTTTTTAGTATTTATTTTGGTAATTTTGGCATGTCTTATTTACATTTTTCCAATGTTTTCCATGGCTATCAACATCTTTTTGTTGTCTTTAGCAATTAAGTTCTCAATTTTGCCATGGCAACTAAATCTCCTTAACCTTTGTGTTCCCATGGCAATTTTTGAAATGTTTGTTGGAAAACAAATTGCTATTTTTTCATGCATCGTGTACAATTTTTTTTACTACATTTGCCATGGCAAAAGAAGATCTTTTTATTGCCTTGGCAATAAAATTTATTATTTCCCATACCAACTAAATATACTTCAATTGGAGGTTTTTTTGCACAATTTTTGTAGCATGGCAGATTTTGATTTGCCAACATACCAGACTTTTTGGATAAATTATTTTGTGTATGCCATGAAAAAATTGTTTTTACATGACTGTTTCAAAACTTTTTATTTTACTTTTATACCATCTTCTCTTATTGAAATGACCGATATAGTTGACTAGAGGGGGAGGGGTGAATAGGCAACTACCATTTTTATCCTTTTTTAACAAATTAGGGTTAACAACAAATAGGTTGTGTAGATATGCAACTAGGTGAACAACCTATATGATGCTAACAACAACAAGCAAGCAAGCAAGGGATACAACACAAATAAAATTTGCACAAAGTAAAGGTAAGAGATAACCACAGGTGGAACCAGAGGAGACGAGGATGTGTTACCGAAGTTCCTTCCCTTTGAGAGGAAGTATGTCTCCGTTGGAGCGGTGTGGAGGCAAAATGCTCCCCTAGAAGTCAATAGGGCCACCGTATTCTCCTCTCGCCCTCACACAATGCGAGATGCCGTGATTCTACTAGTGATGCCCTTGAAGGCGGCAACCGGACCTTTACAAACAAGGTTGGGGCTCTCTCTCCACAACCAAATTGGAGGCTCCCAACAACACCACAAAGCTTCATCATAATGGAATGTGGCTCCGAGGTAACCTCAATCTTCTAGGGTGCTCAAACACCCAAGAGTAACAAGATCCGCAAGGGATTAGTGGGGGGAATCAAATTTCTCTTGGTGGAAGTGTAGATCTAGGCCTTCTCAACTAATCCCTAAAGAATCAACAAGTTGGATTGGCTAGGGATAGAGATTGGGCGGAAATGAGCTTGTGATCAACAATGGAGCTCGGGGAGGAAGAGGTTAGTCAACTTGGGGAAGATGACTCCCTTATATAGTGGGGGATGAAATTCAACCGTTATGCACCCATAGCCCATGCACAAGCGGTAGTACCGCTCTGGTGAGTGGTACTTCTGTTGGCACGGAAGTTCTGACTGTTGCACACAATTGAGCAAGTCAAGGGGGCGGTAGTTTCGCCGGAGCGGTATTACTGCTCCCACCATCAGTACTTCCGCTTGGTGTTGGGCAGCAGCTGGGCCCGCGGTAGTAGAGGGAGGCAGGGCGGTAGTGCCGCCTAGGGCGGTACTACCGCTCTACTTCCACTGGCGGGACAGACCAGTCCAGAACGTAGCAAACAAGCGGTACTCCAAGCGACAGAGGCCAGCGGTAGTTCCGCTGGAGCGGTACTACCGCACCGAGGAGCGGTACTTCCGCTTAGCCTGTCAATGCCCAGTAAACCTGCGGTAGTAGGGTAGCAGTTAGGCCCGCGGTACAACTGGAGCGGTACTACCGCACCGAACTGCCGCTCTACTACCGCCCATTTATAGAACGCACAAAACAGGCGGAAGTAGGAACTGCACTACTCTGCGGCAGTACTGCTGGAGCGGTACTACCGCTTAAGCTGTTCTGAAAAGATCCAAGCAAGATAGGAAGGACAAGCTCAAGAGCTTGGAAGGAAAGAGGGTGCAAGGAGGCGATTATGCGTGATGATTCCACCCAAACCTTTCTAAAGCGGACCCCCTCTGTACGGTGATCCTACGACTCAAGTCCATCGAAAATGAAATGCAAGAAAAACACCGTCTTCGCGATAGCTCCGAGGGGTTCCTGTCGTCTTGTGTCAAATGATGGTTTATCTGAAATGCTCGATGCCCACGGTTAGTCCGCAAATGCATTGTCATCAATCACCAAACCATTAAGGGAGAAATATGCCCTAACAATCTCCCCCTTTTTGGTGGATTAATGACAACACGGGATTTACACAAGAATAAGATCAGAAAATATGGAACCCCAACATCTACAAAATATAAACAGGTTCCCCCTAGATGTGAGCACTATTTGGGTATGTCTTTGGAATGCAAAGCACACACACTAGGATCAACACTCCCTCTATATTTTATAGACCGACACTACTTGCATCAACAATATGAGATGGATAAGCAAGGATGCAAGTAAATAGCATATGAGCATAAAGATAGGGCATAAGATAAACAACATCTCACAAGCTAATACGGTACTTGACATAAAGATAAAGATAAGGTAGCATATGTCTCACACCATATGATATATACTTAAGGTTCCACACATGAACTTAAAGCAAACCAAACAAAAAAGAGTTCACGAGAGAACGAAAGCAACACCAAAGAAGACACACTTGTGACTTGGCAAATCCCTAAACTCTCTCCCCCTTTGGCATCGATACACCAAAAAGGCATAGAGCACTAGACACGTCCAGGGTGATGGTGATGCTTCGGATCGTCAATACTCCTCGTACTCATCTGGGTCCTCGTGATCCTCCGACTCCTCTGCTGCTGCTGCTGCTGCTGCATAACACTCTGCCTCTGAGTCTGACCACTTGCAATGCTGCGAGATCTAGTTCTCCTCATCCGTGACCCGCTCCTGAGAGGCACTAGTGATTTGCTGATCCAGGGCCCTCATCATGTTATTATGGCGAGTGTGAGCAGACTTCTTAGCCACATAGCCCTGTACTAACCCTTGGCCTCCATGCAGAAAAGCCTCTTCATCTTCGACTTGAGCTTATATGCCCAAGATGGCACCTTCTCCGGAGAAGAAACAAACTCATAACCGGGCTCCGGATCATCATCAGAGTTAGTGGGAGCAATCTCCTCACCGGGGGCAGAAGGCACAGTCCCCCAGTTGTCTTTTTGGCGCAGGTTCAAGACTGGATGAGATACCATATGCTCAAAAGGAAGAGCCTCCCCTGGAAACTCAGCAACCCACTTCTCCTCAATCACCTTAAATAGATACGGGCCATAGATGGGCACCTTCCGGTCAAGCACAGCAGAACGGAGCTCACGCCGCATGATGTGGGAGATGTCCAAAGTAGATGTCCTGCCCTTCTCCTTGATGCACATTAAGAGAAGATCCACTAAGTAAGAGTGCACCTGATCCAGATTCCCAATGCGAGGAAAGAGAGTGTTGCGGAAGATATGGTGCATGATGTCCAAAAACAGAATGAGCTCCGTGCCAGTCCCCTTGAGAGTCTTCACCGTCCTAGAGTAACGAATAAGCTTTGACTTGTGCGTGGGATGTGAGTGCTTGTGTGGCCGGAGACCAACTGGATTGTATTCTCCCTCATCAACAATGCCCAAACAATCCATGAAGTCCTTCCAATCAACCTTGAATCTCCTCCCACCGGTCATCCATGTCATAGATCTCTCCTCATTTGCATGAAAGTGAACTGTGGCATAGAATTGAGCCACAATCTCTGGATCATATATAGTCCTTGTTGTATGGGATGAAGGTAATGAGTCCCCACTATTGACAAAGAGCCAGAGCCTCTCCAAAGTACGCCAGGTCCTTCTCCATCCGAGAGACATTAGTAGACTTGACGAACACAAACAAGTTCTTCTTGGCCTTCAGAATGTCAAGGTAGATCAATGATTGCTCCTTGGTCCAGAAGGGACAACCAACAAGAGCCTCATCTCGAGGACGGCGATATGGATAGCGAATGCGGAACACCTCAAACTCCTTTGCAGTCATCTCATCAGGAGGGGTGTACTTCTCCTTCTCCTTCTTCTTATTGGTTGTTGTCTTCACATTTTGCCTGGGAGGACCACTGGAACTGGCAGGAGTGCCATCTGTAGTACGGTAGCACTTGGAACTACCCGGGCGCCCTGGGTTCTTGCGACGAGCATGATGAACGGAGCTACCATCACCTGGAACCCACAAACACAACGCGAGGGAAAAGTAGGTGTAAAGCCATATCATAAGCTAAGGGACTAAAATGAGAATAGAAGTAAGTGCAATTTTTTTGAAAATCCAGATCACAACGGTAGTACCGTGCCCAGCAGCGGCAGTACCGCTGGACACGAGTGGTAGTACCGGCCATGTCCCAGCGGTAGTAACGCCCACCCGACGGGATGACTTCTGCGGTGTGGATCCGGTAGTACCGGTGACGTAGAGGTACAAAATCTTGGCAAAGACTACTATACTCTTATCTAGCAGTCATCCTGCATCCTACTCATGCCTAGATTTAGCCAAAAATATATGAATACCACATGCATTGCCCTAGAACCAAGATTCAAAAAATATAACCGTAGGAGAGGAAAATGAGGGCAATACCGGTATCCATGGCAAGAGGAGAAGGTGGGGATCGATCCCACTGGTCAGAAATGGAGAAGACGACACGGATTCAGAGGGCCAGAGCCGGCATCCGGAGCAGTTTTGGATCACCTAAGAGAGAGAACATGAGAGGAGAGGAAATGAATGGGTATGGGGGAGTTAGAACTCCCCGTGCCCAACACTTAACCCCCTCGCAGGTCCCCGAAGCGGTAGTACCACTGGGGTTAGCGGTAGTACTGTACCCCATAGCGGTAGTACCGCTCCAGTGCTTTCGACAGGGGATCGGCACACTGTACTCAGCGGTATTACCATAGGCCTGCGCGGTAGTACCGCCTGAGTGGTAGTGCCTGTTGGGGAACGTAGTAATTTCAAAAAATTTCCTACACACACACAGGATCATGGTGATGCATAGCAATGAGAGGGGAGAGTGTTGTCCACGTACCCTCGTAGACCGAAAGCGGAAGCGTTAGCACAACGTGGTTGATGTAGTCGTACGTCTTCACGATCCGACCGATCCAAGTACCGAATGTACATCACCTCCGAGTTCAGCACACCTTCAGCTCGATGACGTCCCGCGAACTCCGATCCAGCAGAGCTTCACGGGAGAGTTCCGTCAGCACGACGGCATGGTGACAGTGATGATGTTGCTACCGACACAGGGCTTCGCCTAAGCACCGCTACGATATGACCGAGGTGGAATATGGTGGAGGGGGCACCGCACACGGCTGGAATAGATCAACAGATCAACTTGTGTGTCTAGAGGTGCCCCCTGCCCCCGTATATAAAGTATCAGGGGGAGGAGGCCGGCGGCCAGGAGGAGGGCGCGCCAGGGAGGAGTCCTGCTCCAACCGGGAGTAGGAGTCCCTCTTTTCCTAGTTGGAGTAGGAGGGGGAAAGGAAGGGAAGGAGAGAGGGGGAAGGAAAGGGGGCGCCGCCCCCTCCTTGTTCAATTCGGACTAGAGGGGGAGGGGGCACGCTGCCAGCCCTAGTCGCCCCTCCTCTTCTCCACTAAGGCACATCTTGGCCCATTAAACTCCCCGGGGGGTTCCGGTAACCCCCCGGTACTCCGGTATATGTCTGAAACTCCCTGAAACCATTCCGGTGTCCGAACATAGTCGTCCAATATATAGATCTTTATGTCTCGACCATTTCGAGACTCCTCGTTATGTCTGTGATCATATCCGGGACTCCGAACTACCTTCGGTACATTAAAACACAAAACTCATAATACCGATTGTCATCTAACTTTAAGCGTGCGGACCCTACGGGTTCGAGAACTATGTAGACATGATCGAGACATGTCTCCGGTCAATAACCAATAGCGGAACCTGGATGCTCATATTGGCTCCTACATATTCTACAAAGATCTTTATTGGTCAAACCGCATAACAACATACGTTGTTCCCTTTGTCATCGGTATGTTACTTGCCCGAGATTCGATCGTCGGTATCTCAATACCTAGTTCAATATCGTTACCGGCAAGTCTCTTTACTCATTCTATAATACGTCATCCCACAACTAACTTATTAGTTACAATGCTTGCAAGGCTTATAGTGATGTGCATTACCGAGTGGGCCCAGAGATACCTCTCCGACAATCGGAGTGACAAATCCTAATCTCGAAATACGCCAACCCAACAAGTACCTTTGGAGACACCTGTAGAGCACCTTTATAATCACCCGATTACGTTGTGACGCTTGGTAGCACACAAAGTGTTCCTCCCAGAACGGGAGTTGCATAATCTCATAGTCATAGGAACATGTATAAGTCATGAAGAAAGCAATAGCAGAATACTAAACGATCAATGCTAAGCTAACGGAATGGGTCAAGTCAATCACATCATTCTCCTAATGATGTGATCCTGTTAATCAAATGACAACTCATGTCCATGGCTAGGAAACATAACCATCTTTGATCAACGAGCTAGTCAAGTAGAGGCATACTAGTGACACTCTGTTTGTCTATGTATTCAACAAGTATCATGTTTTCGGTTAATACCATTCTAGCATGAATAATAAACATTTATCATGATATAAGGAAATAAATAATAACTTTATTATTGCCTCTAGGGCATATTTCCTTCAGTCTCCCACTTGCACTAGAGTCAATAATCTAGATTACACAAGAATGATTCTAACACCCATGGAGCCTTGGTGCTGATCATGTTTTGCTCGTGGAAGAGGCTTAGTCAACGGGTCTGCAACATTCAGATCCGTATGTATCTTGAAAATTTCTATGTCTCCCACCAGGACTTGATCCCGGATGGAGTTGAAGCGTCTCTTGATGTGCTTGGTTCTTTTGTGAAATCTGGATTCTTTTGCCAAGGCAATTGCACCAGTATTGTCACAAAAGATTTTCATTGGTCCCAATGCACTAGGTATGACACCTAGATCGGATTTCATCCAGACTCCTTCATTTGCTGCTTCCGAAGCAGCTATGTACTCTACTTCACATGTAGATCCCGCCACAACGCTTTGTTTAGAACTGCACCAACTGACAGTTCCACCGTTCAATGTAAACACGTATCCGGTTTGCGATTTAGAATCATCCGGATCAGTGTCAAAGCTTGCATCGACGTAACCTTTTACGACTAGCTCTTTGTCACCTCCATAAACGAGAAACATATCCTTAGTCCTTTTCAGGTATTTCAGGATGTTCTTGACCACTATCCAGTTATCCACTCCTGGATTACTTTGGTACCTCCCCGCTAAACTTATAGCAAGGCACACATCAGGTCTGGTACACAGCATTGCATACATGATAGAGCCTATGGCTGAGGCATAGGGAACATCTTTCATTTTCTCTCTATCTTCTGCAGTGGTCGGGCATTGAGTCTGACTCAACTTCACACCTTGTAACACAGGCAAGAACCCTTTCTTTGCTTGATCCATTTTGAACTTCTTCAAAACTTTGTCAAGGTATGTGCTTTGTGAAAGTCCTATCAAGCGTCTTGATCTATCTCTATAGATCTTGATGCCTAATATGTAAGCAGCTTCACGAGGTCTTTCATTGAAAAACTCTTATTCAAGTATCCTTTTATGCTATCCAGAAATTCTATATCATTTCCAATCAGCAATATGTCATCTACATATAATATCGGAAATGCTACTGAGCTCCCACTCACTTTCTTGTAAATATGAGGCTTCTCCAAAAGTCTGTATAAAACCATATGCTTTGACCACACTATTAAAAGCGTTTATTCCAACTCCGAGAGGCTTGCACCAGTCCATAAATGGATCATTTGGAGCTTGCACACTTTGTTAGCTCCCTTTGGATCGACAAAACCTTCCGGTTGCATCATATACAACTCTTCTTCCAGAAATCCTTTCAGGAATGCAGTTTTGACATCCATTTGCCAAATTTCATAATCATAAAATGCGGCAATTGCTAACATGATTCGGATAGACTTAAGCATCGCTACGGGTGAGAAAGTCTCATCGTAGTCAATCCCTTGAACTTGTCGAAAACCTTTTGCAACAAGTCGAGCTTTATAGACAGTAACATTACCGTCAACGTCAGTCTTCTTGTTGAAGATCCATTTATTCTCAATGGCTTGCCTATCATCGGGCAAGTCAACCAAAGTCCACACTTTGTTCTCATACATGGATCCCATCTCAGATTTCATGGCCTCAAGCCATTTTGTGGAATCTGGGCTCATCATCGCTTCCTCATAGTTCATAGGTTCGTCATGGTCTAGTAACATGACCTCTAGAACAGGATTACCGTACCACTCTGGTGCGGATCTTACTCTGGTTGACCTACGAGGTTCAGTAATAACTTGATCTGAAGTTTCATGATCAATATCATTAGCTTCCTCACTAATTGGTGTAGGTGTCACATGAACCGGTTTCTGTGATGAACTACTTTCCAATAAGGGAGCAGGTACACTTACCTCATCAAGTTCTACTTTCCTCCTACTCACTTCTTTCGAGAGAAACTCCTTCTCTAGAAAGGATCCAAATTTAGCAACAAAAGTCTTGCCTTCAGATCTGTGATAGAAGGTGTACCCAATGACTTCCTTTGGGTATCCTATGAAGACACATTTCTCCGATTTGGGTTCGAGCTTATCAGGTTGAAGCTTTTTCACATAAGCATCGCAACCCCAAACTTTAAGAAACGACAACTTTGGTTTCTTGCCAAACCATAGTTAATAAGGCGTCATCTCAACGGATTTCGATGGTGCCCTATTTAACGTGAATGCAGTCGTCTCTAAAGAATAACCCCAAAATGATAGCGGTAAATCGGTAAGAGATATCATAGATCACACCATATCTAGTAAAGTACGATTACGACATTCAAACACACCATTACGCTGTGGTGTTCCGGGTGGCGTGAGTTGCGAAACTATTCCGCATTGTTTCAAATGTAGAACAAACTCGTAACTCAAATATTCTCCTCCATGATCAGATCGTAGAAACTTTATTTTCTTCTTACGATGATTTTCCACTTCACTCTGAAATTCTTTGAAATTTTCAAATGTTTCAGACTTATGTTTCATTAAGTAGATATAACCATATCTGCTCAAATCATCTGTGAAGGTGAGAAAATAACGATACCCGCCGCGAGCCTCAACATTCATTGGACCACATACATCAGTATGTATGATCTCCAACAAATCTGTTGCTCGCTCCATTGTTCCGGAGAACGGCGCTTTAGTCATCTTGCCCATGAGGCATGGTTCGCAAGTACCAAGTGATTCATAATCAAGTGATTCCAAAAGTCCATCAGTATAGATTTTCTTCATGCGCTTTACACCAATATGACCTAAGCAGCGATTACCACAAATAAGTTGCACTATCATTGTCAACTCTGCATTTTTTGGCTTCAATATTATGAATATGTGTATCACTACTATCGAGATTCAACAAAAATAGACCACTCTTAAAAGGTGCATGACCATAAAATATATTACTCATATAAATAGAACAACCATTATTCGCCGATTTAAATGAATAACCGTCTCGCATCAAACAAGATCCAGATATAATGTTCATGCTCAACGTTGGCACCAAATAACTATTATTCAGGTCTAAAACTAATCCCGAAGGTAGATGTAGAGGTAGCGTGCCGCCCGCGATCACATCGACTTTGGAACCATTTCCCACGTGCATCGTCACCTCATCCTTAGCCAATCTTCGCTTAATCCGTAGCCCCTGTTTCGAGTTGCAAATATTAGCAATAGAACCAGTATCAAATACCAGTACTCTGCGAGCATTAGTAAGGTACACATCAATAACATGTATATCACATATACCTTTGTTCACCTTGCCATCCTTCTTATCCGCCAAATACTTGGGGCAGTTCCGCTTCCATTGACGATGCGCTTGCAGTAGAAGCACTCAGTCTCAGGCTTAGGTCTAGACTTGGGTTTCTTCTCTTGAGAAACAACTTTTTTGCTGTTCTTCTTGAAGTTCCCCTTCTTCTTCTCTTTGCCCTTTTTCTTGAAACTGGTGGTCTTGTTGACCATCAACGCTTGATGCTCCTTCTTGATTTCTACCTCCGCAACCTTTAGCATTGCGAAGAGCTCGGGAATTGTCTTATCCATCCCTTGCATATTATAGTTCATCACGAAGCTCTTGTAGCTTGGTGGCGATGATTGAAGAATTACATCAATGACACTATCATCCGATAGATTAACTCCGGTTGAATCAAGTATCCGGACATTACGAGTATATGCTCACTGACAGAACTATTCTCCTCCATCTTGCAGCTGTAGAACTTATTGGAGACTTCATATCTCTCAATCCGGGCATTTGCTTGAAATATTAACTTCAACTCCTGGAACATCTCAATATGCTCCATGAAGTTCAAAACGTCATTGAAGTCCCGGTTCGAAGCCGTAAAGCATGGCACACTGAACTATCGAGTAGTCATCAGCTTTGCTCTGCCAGACGTTCATAACATCTGGTGTTGCTCCTGCAGCAGGTCTGGCACCTACCAGTGCTTCCAGGACGTAATTCTTACGTGCAGCAATGAGGATAATCCTCAAGTTACGGACCCATTCCGTGTAATTGCTACCATCATCTTTCAACTTTGCTTTCTCAAGGAACGCATTAAAATTCAACGGAACAATAGCACGGGCCATCTATCTACAATCAACATAGACAAGCAAAATACTATCAGGTACTAAGTTCATGATAAATTTAAGTTCAATTAATCATATTACTTAAGAACTCACACTTAGATAGACATCCCTCTAATCATCTAAGTGATCACGTGATTCAAATCAACTAAGCCATGTCCGATCATCATGTGGGATGGAGTAGTTTTCAATGGTGAACATCACTATGTTGATCATATCTACTATATGATTCACGCTCGACCTTTCGGTCTCAAGTTCTGAGGCCATATCTTCATATGCTAGGATCGTCAAGTTTAACCTGAGTATTCTGCGTGTGCAACTGTTTTGCACCCGTTGTATTTGAACGTAGAGATTATCACACCCGATCATCACGTGGTGTCTCAGCACGAAGAACTTTCGCAACGGTGCATACTCATGGAGAACACTTTTATCTTGAAATTTTAGTGAGAGATCATCTTATAATGCTACCGTCAATCAAAGCAAGATAAGATGCATAGAAGATAAACATCACATGCAATCAATATAATTGATATGATATGGCCATCATCATCTTGTGCTTGTGATCTCCATCTCCGAAGCACCGTCATGATCACCATCGTCACCGGCGCGACACCCTGATCTCCATCGTAGCATCATTGTTGTCTCGCCAACTTATGCTTCTACGACTATCGCTACCGTTTAATGATAAAGTAAAGCATTACAGGGCGATTGCATTTCATACAATAAAGCGACAACCATATGGCTCCTGCCAGTTGCCGATAACTCGGTTACAAAACATGATCATCTCATACAATAAAATATAGATCATGTCTTGACCATATCACATCACAACATGCCCTGCAAAAACAAGTTAGACGTCCTCTACTTTGTTGTTGCAAGTTTTACGTGGCTGCTACGGGCTGAGCAAGAACCGTTCTTACCTACGCATCAAAACCACAACGATAGTTCGTCAAGTTAGTGCTGTTTTAACCTTCTCAAGGATCGGGCGTAGCTACATTCGGTTCAACTAAAGTTGGAGCAACTGACACCCGCCAACCACCTGTGTGCAAAGCACGTCGGTAGAAACAGTCCCGCGTAAGCGTAGGCGTAATGTCGGTCCGGGCCGCTTCATCCAACAATACCGCCAAACCAAAGTGTGACATGCTGGTAAGCAGTATGACTTGTATCGCCCACAACTCACTTGTGTTCTACCCGTGCAAATAACATCTACGCATAGAACCAGGCTCTGATACCACTGTTGGGAAACGTAGTAATTTCAAAAAAATTCCTACGCACACACGGGATCATGGTGATGCATAGCAATGAGAGGGGAGAGTGTTGTCCACGTACCCTAGTAGACCGAAAGCGGAAGCATTAGCACAATGCGGTTGATGTAGTCGTACATCTTCATGCTCCGACCGATCCAAGTACTGAACGTACGACACCTTAGAGTTTAGCACACGTTCAGCTCGATGACGTCCCGCGAACTCCGATCCAGCAGAGCTTCACGGGAGAGTTCCGTCAGCACGACGGCGTGGTGACGGTGATGATGTTGCTACCGACGCAGGGCTTCACCTAAGCACCGCTACGATATGACCGAGGTGGAATATGGTGGAGGGGGGCACGGCACACGGCTGGAATAGATCAACAGATCAACTTGTGTGTCTAAAGGTGCCCCCTGCCCCTATATATAAAGGATCAGGGGGAGGAGGACGGCGGTCAGGAGGAGGGCGCGCCAGGGAGGAGTCCTACTCCCACTGGGAGTAGGACTCCCTCTTTTCCTAGTTGGAGTAGGAGGGGGAAAGGAAGGGAAGGAGAGAGGGGGAAGGAAAGGGGGCGCCGCCCCCCTCCTTGTCCAATTCGGACTAGAGGGGGAGGGGGCGCGCGGCCAGCCCTAGCCGCCCCTCCTCTTCTCCACTAAGGCCCATCTTGGCCCATTAAACTCCCCGGGGGGGTTCAGTAACCCCGGTACTCCAGATATGTCGAAAACTCCCGAAACCATTCCAGTGTCCAAACATAGTCGTCCAATATATCGATCTTTATGTCTCGACCATTTCGAGACTCCTCGTCATGTCCGTGATCATATCCGGGACTCCGAACTACCTTCGGTACATCAAAACACAAAACTCATAATACCGATCGTCATCTAACTTTAAGCGTGCGGACCCTACGGGTTCGAGAACTATGTAGACATGACCGAGACACGTCTCCGGTCAATAACCAATAGCGGAACCTGGATGCTCATATTGGCTCCTACATATTCTACGAAGATCTTTATCGGTCAAACCGCATGACAACATATGTTGTTCCCTTTGTCATCGGTATGCTACTTGCCCGAGATTCGATCGTCGGTATCTCAATACCTAGTTCAATCTCGTTACCGGCAAGTCTCTTTACTCGTTCTGTAATACATCATCCATAACTAACTTATTAGTTACAATGCTTGCAAGGCTTATAGTGATGTGCATTACCGAGTGGGCCCAGAGATACCTCTCCGAGCAATCGGAGTGACAAATCCTAATCTCGAAATCGCCAACCCAACAAGTACCTTTGGAGACACCAGAGAGCACCTTTATAATCACCCGATTACGTTGTGATGTTTGGTAGCACACAAAGTGTTCCTCCGGTAAATGGGAGTTGCATAATCTCATAGTCATAGGAACATGTATAAGTCATGAAGAAAGCAATAGCGAGAATACTAAACGATCGGGTGCTAAGCTAACGGAATGGGTCAAGTCAATCACACCATTCTCCTAATGATGTGATCCCATTAATCAAATGACAACTCATGTCTATGGCTAGGAAACATAACCATCTTTGATCAACGAGCTAGTCAAGTAGAGGCATACTAGTGACACTCTGTTTGTCTATGTATTCACACAAGTATCATGTTTCCGGTTAATACCATTCTAGCATGAATAATAAACATTTATCATGATATAAGGAAATAAATAATAACTTTATTATTGCCTCTAGGGCATATTTCCTTCAGTGCCGTGCCTGTCAATGGTAGTATCACTTGCTACCAGAAACTACAATGGATCAAAAAGGGAATATGTGCTTGTGCAATTCTAAGAGGTTTGAGGAGGGGAAGGCTTAGGTTGGAGACAAGAAAACACATCAAATGGAAAGGATTACTCCAAGGTCAAAAACAACAAAAAGGAAAGCACACTTGGAGTAGTCCAACAACCGAAAGCAAAAGACACGAAAGCACACCTCAAACCAAACGGAGCCAACCCTCTCAAAGAGCGGGCGGTGACCCACCTATGTTTGAGTTACTTGGTATGGCACATGGAGATTTTAACCTTGGGCCCATGACCAAAACTCATCTTTGAAGCACAAGTACCATCAAGAATGGCTAATGTGAAAGACTTGATCAATCTATGCATAATGTGGGGAGGGAGAGTTCATTGAGAGAACAACACTCCCCCTATGTCCATGCCTACATCTAGAACAAGATAATATGATGAATGCGGTGGGGTGTGCCTAGATTCAAGCCACATTGCTCAAATCAATGATATTTTGCTCATGCCTTAACTCGTGAAATCTTTCTTCATCCAAAGGCTTCGTGAAAATATCCGCTAATTTCTCTTGAGTGTTGATGTAGATGTTCTCAATCTCCCCACGCTTTATGTGATCCTAAATGAAATGATGATGGATCTCAATATGCTTCGTCTTGCTATGTTACATCGGATTGTAGGAGATCCTTATGCCACTTTCATTGTCACATATAAGAGGCACTTTGTCACAAGTGACACCGTAATCTTTTAAAGTTTGCCTCATCCATAGCAATTGTGCACAACAACTCGCAGCGGCTACATACTCGACCTTGGTGGTGGAGAGAGACACACAATTTTGCTTCTTCGATGACCGACTCACCAAAGAGCGACCAAGTAGTTGGCACCCTCTGTAAATTTACTTCCTCTCCACAACGCCTCTAGCCCAATCCGAGTCTGAATACCCCATGAGATCAAAGCTTGTTCCTTTGGGGTACCATAGTCCAAAGTTTGGGGTATGAGCTAAATATCGAAAGATTCACTTGACCGCCACATGGTGACTTTCCTTAGGTGCGGCTTGGAACCTTGCACACATTCCTACACTCAACATAATATCCGTTCTAGACGAACAAAGGTAAATCAAGGATCCAATCATGGAGCGATATACCTTTTGATCCACCACTTAACCATTGGGATCAATGTGAAGCTTGCATTTGGTTGGCATTGGAGTCTTAGCCGGCTTGACATCATCTAGTTTGAATCTCTTGAGCATGTCTTGGGTATATTTGGCTAGATTGATGAAAATCTCTTCTCTTCTTTACTTGACTTTGAACCCGAGAAAGAACTTCAACTCCACCATCATAGACATCTCAAACTTCTCGGTCATGCATGCGAAAAACTCATCATTGAAAGCTTTGTTAGGAGAACCAAAAATAATATCATCAACATATAGTTGGCATATGAACAAGTCCCCTTTGACCCTCTTTTTAAAAAGAGTGGGATCTATTTTCCCAATTTCAAACCCAGGATCTTGCAACAACTCGGTAAGGTGCTCATACCACGCACGTGGGGCTTGTTTAAGGCCATAGAGTGCCTTATCGAGGTTATGCATATGCAAGCAACATGCGAATAGATTCAAGGCGAGCAACGGGAGCAAAGGTTTCACCGTAGTCGATGCCCTCGACTTGGGAGTAGCCTTGTGCTACCAATATTGCCTTGTTGCGAGTGACTACACTATTCACATCTTGCTTGTTCTTGAAGATCCATTTGGTCCCGATGACATTATGATTATCCTTTGGCCTTGGCACCAATTGACACACCTTGTTGCGCTCAAAGTTGTTGAGTTCATCATGCATGGCTTCAAGACAATCCGGATCCTCAAGCGCCTCATGTACCTTTTGGGGTTCAATACAAGAAACAAACGTGTGATGCTCACAAAAGTTTGTTAATTGTCTACGAGTGGTTACCCGTTTTCTTAAGCTTCCAAGCACATTCTCTGTGACATGTTGTTGGTGCTTGAGCTTGGAAGCAACTTTGGCGGCTCCGAGCTCCAATAGCTCCTCAATAGGAATTTGAGGATCGTCATCTTGATCATCTTGAGCACCGTCTTGAGCTTGCTCTTGATCTTGAGCCTCCTCTTGATATTATCTTGCTTGGAGTCATGAACTTGATCTTGAGCATCACTTGGTGGATCACCATCATCATGGGTTGGATGTTGCCCTTGATCTTGTTCACTTGGTTGAGGGCCTTCACTTTGTTCTTTCGAAGCGTGTGGATCTAGTGTCGGTGATGGCTCCACATGAGTAGAGCATTATCCTTCTCCTTTGGCCATAAGGGGTTCCTAAATGGGTAGCATTTGACCAATCGTCATTCTTCTTATGGCTTGAGGAGTAATTTCATCACCTATATCACAAAGACCACTTTGCTCCACTTGGGAGCCATTATTTTCATCAAACTCCACGTTACACGTCCCCTCAATGAGTCCGGTGGACTTGTTGAGGGCATGATAAGCATGAGAGTTTGTAGAATAACCAACAAATATACCCTCTTGAGCTCTAGGTTCAAATTTAGACAAACATACACCTTTCTTGAGGATGAAACACTTACAACCGAACACCCGAAAGTACTTGAGGTTGGGCTTGTTACCAGTAAATATCTCATATGGAGTCTTGTTCAATCCTTTGCAGAGGTAGAGCCGATTGGATGCATGACATGCGGTGTTGATGGCTTCGGCCCAAAAGTAGTACAGAGATTTTAATTCTTCCATCATGGTTCTTGCCGCATCCATCAATGTCCGATTCTTCCTCTTCGCTACACCATTTTTTGAGGGGTATATGGTGCAGAGTATTGATGTTTGATCCCCTCATCACTAAGAAACTCCTCCAAGGTGTAGTTCTTGAACTCGGTGCTGTTGTCACTTCGAGTCATCAAAATATTTGCTTCATATCGACGTTGAGCTTCATTTGCAAAGTCGATTATGGTTTGTTGAGTCTCACTCTTCTTCTTGAAGAAGTATACCCATGTATATCTTGAGTAATCATCCACAATCACCAAGCAATACCTTCTCCCTCCAAGGCTATCGTAAGATGGAGGACCAAAGAGAGCCATGTGGAGGATCTCCAAGGGCCTCTTCGAGTAGATGATAGTTGAGGGTTGGTGAGCCGTCTCATGTAACTTTCCTTCGATACAAGCACTGCAAGCACGGTCTTTGGCAAAACTCACATTTGTTAGTCCATGAACATGGTCTCCCTTGAGAATACTTTGCAAAGATCTCATATTGACATGGGCTAGTGTCGGTGTCAAAATCGGCGGATCTCGGGTAGGGGGTCCCGAACTGTGCGTCTAGGATCGATGGTAACAGGAGACGGGGGACACGATGTTTACCCAGGTTCGGGCCCTCTCTATGGAGGTAATATCTGAAGGAAATATGCCCTAGAGGCAATAATAAAGTTATTATTTATTTCCTTATATCATGATAAATGTTTATTATTCATGCTAGAATTGTATTAACCGGAAACATAATACATGTGTGAATATATAGACAAACAATATGTCACTAGTATGCCTCTACTTAACTAGCTTGTTAATCAAAGATGGTTATGTTTCCTAACCATGAACAAGGAGTTGTTATTTGATTAACAAGGTCACATCATTAGTAGAATGATCTGATTGACATGACCCATTCCGTTAGCTTAACACTTGATCGTTTAGTATGTTAATGCTTTCTTCATGACCCATACATGTTCTGTAACTATGAGATTATGCAACTCCCGTTTACGGAGGAACACTTTGGGTACTACCAAAGCGTCACAACGTAATCGGGTGATTATAAAGGAGTACTACAGGTGTCTCCAAAGGTACTTGTTGGGTTAGCGTATTTCGAGATTAGGTTTTGTCACTCCGATTATGGAGAGGTATCTCGAGCCTTCTCGGTAATGCACATCACTTAAAGCCTTGCAAGCATTACAACTAATGAGTTAGTTGTGAGATGATGTATTCTGAGCGAGTAAAGAGACTTACCGTAGCGAGATTGAACTAGGTATTGGATACCGACGATCGAATCTCGGGTAAGTAACATACCGATGACAAAGGGAATAACGTATGTCGTTATGCGGTTTGACCGATAAAGATCTTCGTAGAATATGTAGGAACCAATATGGGCATCCAGGTTCCGCTATTGGTTATTGACCGAGAATGGTTCTAGGTCATGTCTACATAGTTCTCGAACCCGTAGGGTCCGTGCAACTTAACGTTTCGATGACAGTTCATAATGAGTTTATAAGTATTGATGCACAAGGTTGTTCGGATTCGGATGTGATCACGGACATGACGAGGAGTCTCGAAATGGTCGAGACATAAAGATTGATATATTGGAAGCCTATGTTTGGACTTGGAAGGGTTCCGAGTGAAATCGAATTTATCGAATCCGGGAGGTTACGGAACCCCCGGGAACTACATGGGCCATAGTGGGCCTTAGTGGAAAGGAGAGAGGCCAGCCCTAGGTGGTCGCCCCCCCTTCCCTAGTCCTATTAGGACTAGGAAAGGTGGGCGGCCCCTCTCTCTCTTTCCCCTCGGGAATCCTAATCCAACTAGGATTGGAGGGAGTCCTACTCCCGGAGGAGTAGGACTCCTTAGTCTTGCGCCTCCCCTTGGGCGGCCACCTCCCCTTGGCTCCTTTATATCACGGGGCAGGGGGCACCCCAATACACAAGTTGATCTCTGGATCTTTCCTTAGCCGTGTGCGGTGCCCCTTCCACCATATTCCACTTGGTCATATCGTCAGAGAGCTTAGGCGAAGCCTGCGCGGAGAAGTCATATCGTCATGAGCTTAGGCGAAGCCTGCGTCGGTGGAGCATCAACATCGTCATCACGCCGTCGTCTTGTGGAACTCATCCCGACACTTTGCTGGATCGAGTCCGGGATCGTCATCGAGCTGAACGTGTGCAGAACTCGGAGGTGCCGTCGTTCGGTGCTTGGATCGGTCGGATCGTGAAGACGTGCGACTACATCAACCGCGTTGTTATAACGCTTCCGCTTTCGGTCTACGAGGGTACGTGGACGAACACTCTCCCCTCTCGTTGCTATGCCATCACCATGGTCTTGCGTGATCGTAGGAAAATTTTGAAATTACTACGTTCCCCAACAATATCCTACTTCCTGCTTGATTGATCTTGATGAATATGAGTATTACAAGAGTTGATTGCTACGTCTTGAGCTTGCGTTGGTTTCCCCCGAAGAGGAGAGGATGATGCAGCAGAGTAGCGTAAGTATTTCCCTCAGTTTTTTAGAACCAAGGTATCAATCCAGTAGGAGGCCACGCGCAAGTCCCTCGTACCTACACAAAGCAAATAACTCCTCGCAACCAACGCGGATAGGGGTTGTCAATCCCTTAAGGGTCACTTACAAGAGTGAGATCTAATAGAGATGATAGATAATATTTTTGGTATTTTTGGTATAAAGATGCTAAGTAAAATAAAAAGGAAAAGTAAAGAGCAAAGCAATAATAAAGCGTAGGAAGATTAATATGATGAAAATAGACCCGGGGGCCATAGATTTCACTACTGGCTTATCTCAAGAGCATAAGTATTTTACGGTGGGTGAACGAATTACTGTTGAGCAATTGACAGAATTGAGCATAGTTATGAGAGTATCTAGGTATGATCATGTATATAGGCATCACGCCCGAGACAAGTAGACCGACTCACCTTTTGCATCTACTACTATTACTCCACTCATCGACCGCTATCCAGCATGCATCTAGAGTATTAAGTTAATGAAAGCGAGTAACGCCTTAAGCAAGATGACATGATGTAGAGGAATAAATTCATGCAATATGATAAATACCCCATCTTGTTATCCTCGATGGCAACAATACAATACGTGCCTTGCAACCCTTTACATCCTTTGGGTAAGGACACAAAGAAGATTGAACCCAAAGCTAAGCACTTCTCCCATTGCAAGAACTACCAATCTAGTTGGCCAAACCAAGCGAATAATTCAAGAGACTTGCAAAGATAACTCAATCATACATAAAAGAATTCAGAGAAGATTCAAATATTGCTCATAGATAATCTTGATCATAAACCCACAATTCATCGATCTCAACAAACACACCGCAAAAAAGAAGATTACATCGAATAGATCTCCACGAGAGGGGAGAACATTGTATTGAGATCCAAAAAGAGAAGAAGCCATCTAGCTACTAACTATGGACCCGAAGGTCTGAACTAAACTACTCACACTTCATCGGTGAGGCTATGATGATGATGTAGAAGCCCTCCGTGGTGGAATCCCCTTCTGGCGGAGCTCCGAAACAGGCCCAAGATGGGATCTCGTGGATACAGAAAGTTGCGGCCGTGGAATTAGGTTTTTGGCTCCGTGTCGATCTGTTGAAGTGCGTGAGGTATATATAGGAGGAAGAATGCGTCGGTGGAGCTTGAGCGCCCTAGGGGGGCGCCCTCCACCCCCGTGGCCGCCTCCCTCCTTTCTTGACCGAGGGTCCAAGTCTCCTGGATCTTATCCGATGAGAAAATCACGTTCCCGAAGATTTCATTCTGTTTGGACTCTGTTTGATATTCCATTTCTTCGAAATACTGAAATAGGCAAAAAACAGCAATTCTGGGTTGGGCCTCCGGTTAATAGGTTAGTCCCAAAACTAATATAAAATTGGAAAATAAAGCCCAATATAGTCCAAAACAATAGATAATATAGCATGGAGCAAGCAAAAATTATAGATACGTTGGAGACGTATCAGGCATCCCCAAGCTTAATTCACCTTTCGTCCTCGAGTAGGTAAATGATAAAAGAGAATTTTGATGCGGAGTGCTACTTGGCATAATTTCAATGTAATTCTTCTTAATTGTGGTATGAATATTCAGATCCGAAAGATTCAAGACAAAAGTTCATATTGACATAAAAATAATAATACTTCAAGCATACTAACAAAGCAATCATGTCTTCTCTAAATAACATGGCCAAAGAAAGTTATCCCTACAAAATCATATAGTCTGGCTCTGCTCTATCTTCACCACACGAAGTATTTAAATCATGCACAACCCCGATGAGAAGCCAAGCAATTGTTTCATACTTTTGACTTTTTCAAAACTTTTTCAATCTTCACGCAATACATGAGCGTGAGCCATGGATATAACCTTTGTATGTGGAATAGAATGGTGGTTGTGGAGGAGACAAAAAGAGGGAAGATAGTCTCACATCAACTAGGCGTATCAACGGGCTATGGAGATGCCCATCAATAGATATCAATGTGAGTGAGTAGGGATTTCCATGTAACGGATGCACTAGAGCTATAAGCATATGAAAGATCAACAAAAGAAACTAAGTGGGTGTGCATCCAACTCGCTTGCTCATGAAGACCTAGGGCAATTTGAGGAAGCCCATCATTGGAATATACAAGCCAAGTTCTATAATGAAAAATTCCCACTAGTATATGAAAGTGATAAAACGAGAGACTCTCTATTATGAAGATCATGGTGCTACTTTGAAGCACAAGTTTGGTAAAAGGATAGTAACATTGTCCCTTCTCTCTCTTTCTCTCATTTTTTTTGTTGGGCCTTTTCTCTTTTTTTATGGCCTCTTTTTTTTTCATCCGGAGCCTCATCCCGACTTATGGGGGAATCATAGTCTCCATCATCCTTTCCTCACCTGGGACAATGCTCTAAAAAATGATGATCATCACATTTTTATTTTTCTTACAACTCAATGATTACAACTCGATACTTAGAACAAAATATGACTCTATATGAATGCCTCCGTGATGTACCGGGATATGCAATGATTCATAAGTGACATGTATGAAAGAATTATGAACGGTGGCTTTGACACAAATACGATGTCAACTAAATGATCATGCTAAGCAATATGACAATGATGGAGTGTGTCATAATAAACAGAACGGTGGAAAGTTGCATGGCAATATATCTCGGAATGGCTATGGAAATGCCTGGCTGTTTTGAGGAAGGTATATGGTGGGTGTATGATACCGGCCAAAAGTGCGCGGTATTAGAAAGGCTAGCAATGGTGGAAGGGTGAGAAAAGTGCGTATAATCCATGGACGCAACATTAGTCATAAAGAACTCATATACTTATTGCAAAAATCTACAAGTTATCAAAGCAAAGTGTTACGCGCATGCTCCTAGGGGGATAGATTGGTAGGAAAAGACCATCGCTCGTCCCTGACCACCACTCATAAGGGAGACAATCAATAAATAAATCATGCTCCGACTTCATGACACAACGGTTCACCATACGTGCATGCTACGGGAATCACAAACTTTAACACAAGTACTTCTCAAATTCACAATTACTCAACTAGCATGACTCTAATATTATCACCTCCATATCTCAAAACAATTATCAAGCATGAAACTTCTCTTAGTACTCAACACACTCAAAAGAAAGTTTTACAAATCTTGAATACCAAGCATATTATTATTTTAAGCAAATTACCATGCTATTTAAGACTCTCAAAATAATCTAAGTGAAGCATGAGAGATCAATAGTTTCTTTAAAACAAATCCACCACCGTGCTCTAAAAGATATAAGTGAAGTACTAGAGCAAAACTATAAAGCTCAAAAGATATAAGTGAAGCACATAGAGCAAAACTATAAAGCTCAAAAGATATAAGTGAAGCACATAGAGTATTCTAAAAAATTCCAATTCATGTATGGATCTCTCAAAAGGTGTGTACATCAACGATGATTGTGGTAAACTAACAAGCAAAGACGCAAATAATACAAGACGCTCCAAGCAAAACACATATCATGTGGTGAATAAAAATATAGCTCCAAGTAAAGTTACCGATGGAAGTGGACGAAAGAGGGGATGCCTTCCGAGGCATCCCCAAGCTTTAACTTTTTGGTGTCCTTGGATTATCTTGGGGGTGCCATGGTCATCCCCAAGCTTAGGCTCTTGCCACTCCTTGTTCCATAATCCATCAAAAAAATTCACCCAAAACTTGAAAACTTTACAACACAAAACTCAACAGAAATCTCGTGAGCTCCGTTAGCGAAAGAAAACAAAAGACCACTTCAAGGTACTGTAATGAACTCATTATTTATTTGTTTTAGTGTTAAACCTACTGTATTCCAACTTCTCTATGTATTATAAACTATTTTACTAGCCATAGATTCATCAAAATAAGCAAACAACACACGAAAAACAGAATCTGTCAAAAACAGAACAGTTTGTAGTAATCTGTAACTAACGAAAACTTCTGGAACTCCAAAACTTCAGCCAAAATAGGAAGACCTAGGAAATTTGTTTATTGATCAGCAGCAATTGGAATCACTGTTTTATCACATTCTGGTGATTTTTAACAATTATTTTCGTGAACTGAATTTTTCTGGAAATTACAGCAAGATCAAATAACTATTATGCAAGAAGATCCTATAGGTTTAACTTGGCACAAACACTAATTTAGATACATTATAACCGAGCATATTTCCAGCCCTCTCAGACCATTAGCATTTGTATCCGTTGGATCGTCACTTGTATGTATTCTTGGACGTCAGATTGGCTCTTAATCGCACCGCCCAGACTTCGTACCGTCCTCACGAGTGCTAATCTTATCGGGCCGCTTCTCTGGTGGTTTTCTTGGGCGTCTGAGATTCAATTGGGCCTATGGGCCTGTACCAGGCTCCTGTGGGACTGGGAAAACCTAAAACACACGACGCTCATGAGTCGCGACCCTGCTTTCATTCGCTCGCACCCTCGGGCGGCGGCGCCTCTCCATGATCGAGCGATGCGGGAGCTTGGACTCGCATGGCCACTGCGCTGGGTTTCCAGGACGCGACGGAGAGTGCCTCCTCGGCCCGTTCGGTTGCAGTTGCATTTTACGCGCTCCAAGATCTCTGACGCTAACACTCCATACAACGGCAATGGACACATGAAGAAATACTTGGGGAAGATGAAGATCCTTCGCTGGCACATCTGTTGCTGTCCCGGCTGCCCATTGATTTGGAAGCGACGCGGCGGTTGTTCAACGACCTAGCATCAGGAAGCGCCGCCACGGCCAGACCCCAACGTGGCAACTACAAGGTCACCCTCCCTCCCACCTCCTCCTGACCCAATCCATTGTGTCGCTCGTCGGCGCGCTCCTGATCCGGTCATTGCCCATGGCCATGGATCGACCTCGACAGCGCTTAGCAATTGTGTTCCAGTCGGTATCCAGAGGTCACAACTTCCCCATGCCTCGTTCCCCTCATGCTCGTTTCGGATGATTTGAAATTGAGATCTGGTTAATCTATGAGTAGTTGATTTGAAGGTCTGATTAACACTTGAGAAGCCCTAAAACAATTAGATTACAATGACGGCGGTGGCTCATGCCCTCTGTATCTCCGCTCCTCCACTGTCCGTTCGCATGGTTGATTCAAGATGGCTGCAGGCTGCAACAAAGCACTCCAGAAACCATCCAATGGTGACGCAACCACCTCTTCTTTTTGCGATCTCTAATCATGTTGCCTGCCACGATGCTGACACATAACTTATATTCTATACAGGATTACAATGAATTTATTTAGGAATATCCTTGCTATCTAGCAATCAGTTATTTTGTTTGTTGACTGAGAAGAACATGTGTCAATCTTTTCATCTGTGAAGAACTAAGATGATTTTATCTATTTTTTTGTAGAGTCAATGCAGTATGCAAAGTCTTTTTTCAAACGCATTAACCACTAGAGGGAGTCTTTAGTTTGGCACTTGTCTAATCTGACTTATGCCACCACAGTAGCAATAGTGTATTCATAACCGTAATGTTATTGAGGGACATTTCTTATAGGTAAGATTAAGATAAATGCATAGCCACATGGTCTGATATACTTTTACTTTGGCTGATAACAAATTCCAATGCACAGAACATGTATATGCTAGGTCCCAACGCCCCAAAATATATCTTCTGTGAAAATTAAAATTTTGATGTAGCTCACAGCTTGGTATTATCACCGTCACTTTAGATTGACATGTACTCAAATATTATGTTGATTTTTGATGTTTATTTGACTGATCACTATTATTGATATCTTTACTGTGGGGAATTTCATCTAACAAAAATCTTCCCTTCATATAAAGTAGTGGTGGAAAAGAAGCTCATGTGTGACAGAAAACTCGCAAAGCATGACACAGGGCATGAGAAATTTCTATCTAAGGTAAGCACTTGATTTCCGAATTCTGACCCATTGCACACCATTAATAAAGTCATTTAGGTTAACAGAGTGAATACTCATATTGATGAGTGAATTTTCTTAAATTCTATACAGTTATGCACAACCTATATATCCCATGAATGACATACTTTGTTTGAACATATAAATGTTGCTATCCCCTGGTTAATATAGTTTCGGAGTTACGATTTTACCATTGCTCTGCTTTTAGGCAGAGAATAGTTGGATAGCGTTTTCATGGTCCAAGATCTTTCTTTAATTATTTATTATCAGTTCATCTTCAAATTTATGGAAGTTCTTTATATAGTTCTGAAAGTGTGGATGTTTAGAGAATGAGACCGCCTCTCGATTCTAATCCATTTTTTTGGTTGATGAAGTTCTGAAAATATTTACTACGGGAGGATGACAATGCAAATACACTCTTCAAGCTAATTAGGTGCGAGCTCCATCTCTGTCTTATAGGGATTGGTTTCTCTGGTAAGGCCCGGATACTATGTACGAATAGATAACTCTTCTTGGCATTATTCTTCCCTGCGATATTGCTATTAACACTTTAAAATCATTTGAGCCAAGTAAAACTTCATTAGTCTATAATTGTTAAGTTGGAATGGACAAAATATATATGCCTGATCAATCAATCATGAGAAATGACATTTGTTGATCATGCATTCTGCTATTCGAGATCATCTGGAAATAAAGTGCCATAGCCAAATGATGATAATTTTCAATCCTTATTTAATTCCTTCTGCCCATAAACCATTAGGATTTAAAGTGCGTAGTCTTGCATCAGGATTGAATGACACATTTGTTCCATGGTTATGTCGAAGCGTCGGATCCTGAGGAAATTCTTGGACTATGGTTTTTGACTTCAAGTGTATTCGTTCAGGAAAATTCTAGCCTAACAATTTATCCATGGATCCGCTCTTGCAGGTTGGAACTTCAATCCCAACTTAGGAATCATACATCCGCTTTCACATTTCTTTGATCGATCTACCTTTCATCCAATGCTAATCTGGTTGCTTGTCATGTATACATGGAAAGACAATATAACTGAATTGCTATTATCTATACTGTATATTTGTGCATGGGACGAGTCATTAGGATTGTTGTGTGACTATGGCAATTGTGGATCTTTGTTTCCAACTCTCTTTGGCCGAAAATAATGTTCTCTAAACAATGTATGTTTCGGTTTCATGTATTCCCCAAGCAACCACATTGTTCAGAAATTCCCGCTGAATGGCGAGACATTAAAAAGAATACTCCTAAATTCAGGCTATAATCCAAAATTCCCCACTAAATATCACTTTATGCGAACACGACCTTCATGTTGTATGCCTTCATATATGTGTAGATGTGCCTACTATTCTATAGTCAAAATAGACGGGCGCGGCAACACGCGCCAATCATGATCTAGTTAAAACATAAAACCACATCTAAACAGAAGGTAGATGGATTATTTATTCCTAAACATAAACAAAAACAAAAAACTAAAAATAAAATTGGGTTGCCTCCTAACAAGCGCTATCGTTTAATGCCCCTAGCTAGGCATAAAAGCAAGGATAGATCTAGGTTGTGCCGTTTTTGGTAGGCAATCCATAAGTGGCTCTCATAATAGACTCATATGGTAATTTTATCTTCTTCCTAGGGAAGTGTTCCATGCCTTTCTTTAATGGGAATTGGAATCTAATATTCCCTCCCTTCATATCAATAATTGCACCAATCGTTCTAAGGAAAGGTCTACCAAGAATAATAGGAGAAGGATTGCAATCTATATCAAGAATGAGAAAATCTATGGGCACATAATTCCTATTTGCAACAATAAGAACATCGTTAATTCTTCCCACAGGTTTCTTAATAGTGGAATCCGCAAGGTGCAAGTTTAGAGAACATTCATCAAAATCACGGAAATCTAGCAAATCACACAAAGTTTTGGGAATAGTGGAAACACTAGCACCCAAATCACATAAAGCATAAAATTCATGATTCTTAATCTTAATTTTAATAGTTGGTTCCCACTCATCATAAAGTTTTCTAGGGATAGAGACTTCCAACTCAAGTTTTTCCTCATAAGATTGCATCAAGGCATCAACGATATGTTTGGTAAACGCCTTATTTTGACTATAAGCATGCGGATAATTTAGCACGGATTGCAATAAGGAAATACAATCAATTAAAGATCAACTTTCATAATTAAATTCCTTGAAATCCAAAATAGTGGGCTTAGCAACATCTAGGGTTTTACTTTCTTCAATCCCACTTTTATCAATTTTAGCATCATACTCTAAAAGCTCCGAATTTTTAGAACGCCTTCTAGGTAAAGGTGTCTCATATTCAATCTCATAATTATCAAGATTCATATTGCAAAACAAGGATTTGATAGGGGACACATCAATAAATTTTAGATCTTCATCTTGATTTTCATGGAAATTGGAAGAACACGCTTTACTAAAGGCATCTTTCATAGCACGCATCCTAGCGGTTCTTTCCTTGCACTCATCAATGGAAATTCTCATGGCTTTGAGAGACTCATTGATATCATGCTTAGGAGGAATATATCTAAGCTTTAAAGAATCAATATCAAGAGAAATTCTATCAACGTTCCTAGCCAATTCATCAATTTTAAGTAATTTCTCTTCAAGCAAAGCATTAAAATTCTTTTGTGAATTCATAAACTCTTTAACACTAGTCTCAAATTCAGAGGGCATCTTATTAAAATTTCCATAAGAGTTGTTGTAGGAATTTCCATAATTATTAGAAGGATTACTAGGATAAGGCCTAGGATTAAAATTCCCTCTATACGCGTTGTTACCAAAATTATTCCTACCAACAAAATTCACATCCATAGATTCATTATTATTATCAATCAAAGTAGACAAAGGCATATCAGTAGGATCAGAAAAAACACTCTTAGTAGCAAATAATTTCATAAGTTCATCCATCTTTCCACTCAAAACATTAATTTCTTCTATTGCATGCACTTTTTTATTAGTAGATCTTTCGATTGTGCCATTGAGAATAATTAACCATAATATTATCTAGGAGTTTAGTAGCATCTCCTAATGTGATTTCCATAAAAGTGCCTCCAGCGGCGAATCTAAAAAGATTTCTAGAAGCAAAATTCAATCCGGCATAAAAAATTTGTATAATCATCCACAAATTCAAACCATGAGTAGGGCAATTACGTATCATTAATTTCATTCTATCCCAAGCTTGTGCAACATGTTCATGATCAAGTTGCTTAAAATTCATAATATCGTCCCTAAGAGAGATGATCTTAGCGGGAGGAAAATACTTAGAAATAAAAACATCTTTGCCTTGTTCCAATAATCAATACTATTTTTGGGCAAAGACGAAACCAAGCTTTAGCACGATCTCTAAGCGGAAAAGGAAATAGCTTCAATTTAACAACATCATTTTCAACATCTTTCTTCTTTTGCATATCACACAAATCTACGAAGCTATTTAGAAGAGTAGCGGCATCTTCACTAGGAAGGCCGGCGAATTGATCTTTCATACCAAGATTCAATAAAGCAGCATTGATTTCACACGATTCAGTATTGGCAAGAGGAGCAATCGGAGTGCTAAGGAAATCGTTATTGTTGGTATTGGTAAAGTCACACAATTTGGTATTATCTTGTGCCACGGCAACAAGTAATCCAACACACAAGCAAACAGAAAAAGGCAAGCGAAAAGAGAGGAGGAGATTGGGAAAAGAGGGCAAATAAAATGGCAAGGGTGAAGTGGGGGAGAGGAAAACGAGAGGCAAATGGCAAATAATTTAATGCGAGAGATAAGGGATTGCGATCGGTACTTGGTATGTTGACTTTTGCGTAGACTCCCCGGCAACGGTGCCAGAAATCCTTCTTGCTACGTCTTGAGCTTGTGTTGGTTTTCCCCGAAGAGGAGAGGATGATGCACCAGAGTAGCATAAGTATTTCCCTCAGTTTTTGAGAACCAAGGTATCAATCCAAAGAGGAGGCCACGCCAAGTCCATCGTACCTACACAAAGCAAATAACTCCTCGCAACCAACGCGAATAGGGGTTGTCAATCCCTTCACGGTCACTTACGAGATTGAGATCTAATAGAGATGATAGATAATATTTTTGGTATTTTTGGTATAAAGATGCTAAGTAAAATAAAAAGGCAAAGTAAAGAGCAAAGCAATAATAAAGCGTAGGAAGATTAATATGATAAAAATAGACCCGGGGGCCATAGATTTCACTAGTGGCTTATCTCAAGAGCATAAGTATTTTACGGTGGGTGAACCAATTACTGTTGAGCAATTGACAGAATTGAGGATAGTTATGAGAGTATCTACGTATGATCATGTATATAGGCATCACGTCCGAGACAAGTAGACCGACTCACCTTTTGCATGTACTACTATTACTCCACTCATCGACCGCTATCCAAAGCATGCATCTAGAGTATTAAGTTAATGAAAACAGAGTAACGCCTTAAGCAATATGACATGATGTAGAGGAATAAATTCATGCAATATGATAAATACCCCATCTTGTTATCCTCGATGGCAACAATACAAGACGTGCCTTGCAACCCTTTCTGTCACTTGGTAAGGACACCGCAAGATTGAACCCAAAGCTAAGCACTTCTCCCATTGCAAGAACTACCAATCTAGTTGGCCAAACCAAACGGATAATTCGAAGAGACTTGCAAAGATAACTCAATCATACATAGAAGAATTCAGAGAAGATTCAAATATTGCTCATAAATAATCTTGATCATAAACCCACAATTCATCAATCTCAACAAACACACCGCAAAAAGAAGATTACATCGAATAGATCTCCACGAGAGAGGGAGAACATTGTATTGAGATCCAAAAGAGAGAACAAGCCATCTAGCTACTAACTATGGACCCGAAGGTCTGAAGTAAACTACTCACACTTCATCGGAGAGGCTATGATGATGATGTAGAAGCCCTCCGTGGTGGAATCCTTCCCGACGGAGACTCGGAACAGGCCCCAAGATGGGATCTCGTGGATCTGAAAGTTGTGGCGGTGGAATTAGGTTTTTGGCTCCGTATCTGATCTGTTGGGGGTACGTAGGTATATATAGGAGGAAGGAGTACGTCGGTGGAGCTTCGTGGGGCCCACGATGCAGGGGGCATGCCCTGGGGGGGCGCCCCCTCCACCCCCGTGGCCGCCTCCCTCATTTATTGACCGAGGGTCCAAGTCTCCTGGATCTTATCCGATGAGAAAATCACGTTCCCGAAGATTTCATTCCGTTTGGACTCCTTTTGATATTTCGTTTCTTCGAAATACTGAAATAGGCAAAAAACAACAACTCTGGGCTGGGCCTCCGGTTAATAGGTTAGTCCCAAAGTAATATAAAAGTGGAAAATAAAGCCCAATATAGTTCAAAACAATAGATAACATAGCATGGAGCAATCAAATATTATAGATACGTTGGAGACGTATCATTGATCTACCACGAGATCGTAATGGCTAAACCCTAGAAGTCTAGCCTATATGACTATGGTAATGTGTGTTTTCCGGACTATCCCCTCTGGTTTATATAGACACCGGGGGGGGGGGGTCTAGGTTTTACATAGAGTCGGTTACATAAGAAGGAAACTTCGGTTGCCAAGCTTGCCTTCCACGCCAAGTAGAGTCCAATCTGGACACGGGTATAGTCTTTGGCCTTCATGTCTTCACAGCCCATCAGTCCGGCCCATGGATAACAGGCCAGACGCCCGAGGACTCCTTAGTCCAGGACTCCCTCAGTAGCCCTCGAACAAGTCTTCAATAGCGAGGTGTTCGGCACAGAAATTGTCTTCGACATTGCAAGGCGGGTTCCTCCTTTAATGATCTCCAAGTAAAGTATTCGATCATTGATCCAAAGTCGCTCTCCTCGGCTTCCGTGCGTTAAATAACTTCGTCTTCCACGCGTCGAGCGAAGGTGGAAGGTCAGGGTGTTTTTGCAGATAACACCCCGTCCATGCAAGGAAGAGCTCCTATTAAAGGATTGGATCCTAGATCCATCGGGCACCATGCAGAGAAATCCCCGGAGACTGTTCAAGAGAAACCATTCCAGATGGCTAGCGTCCCCAGCTCCTCCACCCGTTCCGGCCTAGAGAGAGGCGAGTGGGAGAGGTGTTCAGTGTCCCACATCCAATTGACGAAGCTGCAAACGCAGGGATTTCTTCCTCATGCAGATCTAGTTCCTGTCCGAGTGGGGCTAGACTTCTTCAATGGTGAGACTGAGACAGAGGACTTTCCCAATCCATCCGGGGGAGAGCGAGTATGTTTCATCCCCTACCTTTTAAGAGGCGTCGGATTTCCCATCCATCCGTTCGTCCGAGGGCTTCTGGAATACTATGGCCTCCAGCTACACAACTTCACCCCTGCCTCCATTCTGCACATTGCGGGCTATGTCGCTTTATGCGAATTATTCCTGGGCATTGAAGCCCATTTTGAGCTGTGGAGGAAATTGTTCTGTCTTGTCCCACGCAATCATGAGGGGTCGATATTTGAGGTGGGCGGAGCCGAAGTGTGGCGGATCGCCGATACTGGATATCCGTCCGGCACACCAAGGAAGGCATCTGAAGAATGGCCTTCCAAATGGTTATATATTGAGGACGTCGCACTTCCTGACCCGGTTCGAAAGGGTCTTCCTGAATTAACGAGTGCTCTGCTGAAGAAACGCCACAGTTGGCGTCCCCGGAGTCTTGAAGAGGATGACAACGCGGAAGTTCGTCAGCTCCTGAACAAGATAAAGACGCTCGCTCAGTCTGGACTTACAATAGTCGAAGTTATGGCGATTTCCATAGTGCGAGGGGTTCAGCCGCTTCAACACAGAGGGCTGCCAATGTGCACTATAACGGAGAGGATGACGCTCCCGCTGTGGCCGGAAAGGCCCGGACACCTCCGCCGCTCTAGCCAAGATATTGGCCGAGCTGTTTAAAGGAGAAGAAGAGGAATTTCTTCGTATTAAGCGCAGAGATGGGTACTCTATGTATAATCCTCCCAGTTAGGTATGCCTCAACCCCTCTGTTTCACTCATTTCGCTTCCGGATTATTTTTGATAAATTTCAAATCCGTCTGTTATGACAGCATAGGCGGAAGGTCACCGAAGGACTTTATAGTCCCGCCCCACAGCCGGAGAACCACAACCGGGAGCTTGACCCTGGGTTTGAAGAGGATCTAGACATATTCGTGATACTCACTGAGGGGGTCTTTTACCAGGCGAGCTATGACGGCAGAGAAGTGGCCATCACCACCGACTACCCTGGCCTTCTCCCTGGTTCACATGTAAGTGATCCAGAAACGCCTTCTCTAAAATGTTGCTTTTATCCTGCCTCACCAATCGCACTGTATCATGCTCTACAAGGGAGGCGTTCGGCGATTCCGAAGAGTTCGGTTCTCGTGCCGGGCAAGCCTTCGAAGAGGAAGGCCTGTGGAAACGCCGCCGGGCCTTCATGGAGGAGGTACGGAAAAATATGTTTTTCAGCGACCATACCCGACTGTGACTTGTGCGTTTGTTTGGATACAGGAAAAAGGTTCTCTATCCGGGAGCCCGGCCGGCCGCGCTCCCAACAACCAGGATTTAGATCCAGTCGGGGAGACGGGGGCCGATGTAGGAACAACGCCTGACTGCCCTTCGGCCGAGGGTTCGGACAATATGTCCGTCACCAACTCGGAGGTAGAGAGCGCCATGAATCATCGGCGCTGCAGGGATGTTTTACGATACCCCAAGTTCTCGGACAAGGCATTTAATGCCTTTATCTCAGGCGACACATACATCCGGACTGCTCGAGACGGGCTTAGAAAAGCCACAAGGCAATATCTGACAGATGTGCAGGTAAGTTTTCTTTGTCAAAAAAGGATAACCATATGCCCGTAGCCCCCGAGACTGAAAGAAGTTGGCACGACTGATTTAAGGATCGTTGAACAACCAGGTCCTTGCAGAGAAGAATGGCCTGCTAGCCCAAGAGGTCGAGCAGTGTCGGGCGCAGCTAAAAGCTGCTACCGCTGAACTGGGAAACATGAAGAAGTCGTCAATTGGTATTGTTCCCCTCCATCGAGGAACAATAATTGTGTACTCACTGCGCTAATGTTGCTGCTGATTTCGCGTTATAGGGTCATCTGACCAACTTGAAGAGAAGTTGAAGGTCGCCCAAGAGGGAGAAAAAGAGGCGAAAAGGCAACACGCCGCAGGCGAGCGTGTGCTGACCCGCGTCAGAGATGAGAAAAACAAGCTACAGGATTCCAACACTGCATTGGGTGAAGAGTTGAAAGATGTTCGAGCCCAGCTAGCTGATTCCGTGAAGGAAAACAAAAAACTGCGGGGCGGTATCTTCAGTATGTGTCCGAACTATTTTTGAAGTAGCTCAGAGATAAATGGGACTGATATAGTCATGTTTGCAGGTATATTGACGGGCCGTCCTGAAGAGGAGGTGTCCGGATCATCAAGTGATCTGCTGCAAAGGCTGTCACAAGTGCACGAGCATGCTCGGCTAGCCATGCAGAGCGTGGCCAAGGCCTTATGGCCGTCCGTCTCCCCTCCAGGAAGTATGGAGGAGCTTGTAGAGCTATTCAAGGGAGTGCGGCGGCGTATCCGACTATGGAAGATATCAGCCTGCCGAGAGGGTGCATGAGAGGCCTGGGCCATGGTGAAAACGCGATATACCAAGCTGGATCTGAATCACATGGCCCGAGTTGGACCGCTAGGGTCAAATGGGGAAGAAATTCCCGTTAGTTTAGTATATGACCAAGTAGAGGTGGCCGCCAAATATTCCCAAAAGGATTGTAAGTTGGACTGCCTGTTGGACGGTATAGAGGGTGAAGTGTTTGAGTCCAAGTGACTATGTACTTTCCTTACCCTATGTACTTCTAGCTGAATTATATAGCATTTGTCATGGCATACCTTTTCGCTTCAACCTCCAGACCCAAGGGTGCGGAGTGTTTCCAAATACCCTCATGGCCGAATAGGCCGGGGTATGCTTGGAAAACTAGGCGTAGGGGTCATAGTTGCTTGAACAGACAAGTTGTATTCTGCTAGTTATGTTATATTACATTGAGATCGTAAGAAACATCTTCCAGGGAGAATAGTTCCGTTAAGGGTTCCTTTCCCTAGGTGTGCATGTATTAATGTACATGTCTGAATTGTGATGGAAAAATCACAGTGTATGTAACTTCTGGGGGTTACCAATGGAGTAATTGCAAAAACGTCTTTAATTCACCGACCGAATATTCCCTTAAGAACGCTAGCTTTCGGCTTCACCCAGTCCGAGGTACACATCTAGATGACCTGGTAGTAACAATCGCAGAGGTGCTCCCTTTATGCCCTAGCCAAACTAACGGGAACGTAGGGCATAAACACAGGAGCCAGGCAACCCAGCTTGGCCAAAAATTAAGTCATATCGATGCATATGGTGGCGAAGAAAAGCTACATATGAAAGAACTCATATGTGAAGAGCTTGATGCTCGGGGAAAAATGATAAAAAGCTTATGTCCAAGAAGCCTCCAGGTATAATGGACATACATATTTTAAATATGTATGTGCTTAGCGGCGTGCGGTCTAGCCGTACCAAAACTTTAAAGTGAAGAACGAAAAAGTAATCGGAAAAGAGAAAAAAATAATGGAAACTACAGGGGAGAAGGAGACGAACAAGGAGTTCGGCGCTAGACATAGAATCTTCGGAGTCCGCCGCGTTCTGTGGGTTCGGCTCGAGGCGATTGTCTGATGCATCACGAAGACGGTACGCTCCTCCGGTGAGAACTTCGTCAATTATGAAGGGACCCTCCCATTTGGGCTTGAGTTTGTCCTTTTTCTTCTCCGGCAGGCATAGAACGAGTTCGCCAACATTGTAAGTCTTGGCCCATACTTCTCTGCTTTGGTATCTTCGAGCCTGCTGTTGGTAGAATGCTGAACGGGCTTTTGCGACATCGCGTTCCACCTCCAGGGCATCTAGGCCGTCCTGCCGATCGAGCTCGGCTTCTCTCTCTCTTCGTACATATGCACTCGAGGTGAGTCATGAATAATATCACAGGGCAATACAGCCTCTGTGCCATACACCATGAAGAAAGGTGTGTATCCGGTAGTACGATTGGGCGTGGTCCGCAGACCCCAGAGTACGGAGTCATGCTCCTCAACCCAGTGATTGTCTGATTCTTTCAAAGACCGCACTAGTCTGTGCTTGATGCCGCTCATAATAAGAACATTGGCTCGTTCGACTTGACCGTTGGTTTGTGGGTGGTAGACGGAGGCGTAATCGAGTTTAATACCCAGATTAGTAGACCAGGTTTTTACCTCGTCGGCTGTGAAGTTAGAGCCGTTGTCGGTGATGATGCTGTGTGGGACACCATAACGGTGCACAACACCGGATATGAAGTCAATCACCGGGCCGAACTCAGCCGTTTTGACCGGTTTAGCCTCTATCCACTTAGTGAATTTGTCCACCATAACCAGCAAATATATTTTCTTATGGGTTCCCCCTTTAAGGGGTCCAACCATATCCAGGCCCCAGACCGCAAAAGGCCAAGTAATGGGGATAGTTTGCAAGGCAGTTGGGGGCATGTGGCTTTGGTTGGCAAAGAGCTGGCATCCGACACAGCGTTGGACAAGGTCCTGCGCGTCCGCTCGGGCTGTCAGCCAATAAAACCCAGTGTGGAAGGCTTTGCTAACGAGGGCCCGAGCTGTGGCATGGTGTCCGCCGAGGCCAGCGTGAATTTCCGCTAAAAGCTGCCGCCCCTCTTCTTCGGAGATACATCTTTGAAGTACTCCGGTAGTGCTTTTATTGTAGAGCTCTCCGTCGTGAACCTTGTAGGCCTTCGAACGCCTGACAATGCGGCGAGCCTCATTCTGGTCGTTGGGAAGCTCCCTCCTATTAATGTAGGCCAAGAAGGGTTCGGTACATGGGGCAATGATTGCCATAATGAGATGGGCCGATGGTGTTTTTTCAGTGGCTGAGCCCCCGGCACTGTCTGTATGTTCGGGATTTGCGGTTGTGTTCGGATCTGAACTGTGGTCGCCGCCCTCCCCTTGCCACACCACGGATGGCTTGAAGAGCCTTTCCAGGAAGATGTTAGGTGGGACGGGGTCGCGCTTAGCACCGATGCGAGCCAGGACGTCCGCTGCTTGATTGCTTTCTCGGGCAACATGATGAAATTCAAGCCCCTCGAACCGAGCTGACATTTTTAATACGGCATTGCGATAAGCTGCCATCTTTGGATCTTTGGCATCAAATTCGCCGTTTATCTGAGATATGCGAGGTTCGAGTCCTCGCGCACCTCCAGGTGTTGTATGCCCATGGATGTGGCCATCCGAAGACCATGCAGTAGGGCCTCGTATTCGGCTACGTTGTTGGAGTCTGTGTATAATATCTAGAGTACGTACTGGACGACGTCTTTGGTGGGGGATGTTAATACGACTCCCGCTCCTAGTCCGGCCAACATTTTGGAGCCGTCAAAATACATGACCCAATTGGAGTATGCGCCATACTCTTTAGGGAGTTCGACCTCTGTCCATTCGGCGACGAAGTCGGCCAGTACTTGAGATTTGATGGCTTGATGTGGCTTGTATGTTATGTCAAATGGAAGTAGCTCTATGGCCCATTTGGAGATACGTCCCGTGGCATCGCGGTTGTTTATTATGTCATTGAGTGGGACCTCAGAAGCCACTGTGGTTGAACACTCCTGGAAGTAGTGTAGTAGCTTGCGGGATGCCATGAAGACCACGTATGCTATCTTTTGGTAGTGGGGGTACCGAGATTTGCATGGTGTGAGGATAGTAGATACGTAGTATACTGGTTTTTGAAGTGGGAATTTGTGTCCGTCCTGTTCTCGTTCGACGACGAGCACGGCGCTCACCACCTGATGTGTTGCCGATATGTATAGCAACATGGGTTCGCGCGCGTTTGGTGCGGCCAAGATTGGATTGCTTGCTAGGAGGATCTTTATTTCCTCCAGTCCGGCAGTCGCTGCGTCTGTCCATTCGAAGTTATCAGTGCGCCGTAAGAGGCGATAGAGCGGTAGTGCCTTTTCTCTTAGTCTGGAGATAAAGCGGCTTAGTGCTGCCATGCATCCCGCCAGTTTTTGGACCTGTTTGAGGTCTGTTGGTGTAGCCAACTGTGACAGACCTCGGATTTTAGCCGGATTTGCTTCGATTCCTCTATTGGAAACGATGAAGCCCAGGAGTTTTCCAGCAGGGATGCCGAAGACACACTTTTCCGGGTTGAGCTTAATGTCATTTGCCCGGAGGTTGTCAAATGTAATACGTAAGTCGTCTATTAGTGTTTCGACATGCCTAGTTTTGATGATGACATCGTCGATGTAAGCTTCTACCATTTTGCCGATCTGTTTCTCCAGGCATGTTTGAATCATGCGTTGGTATGTCGCACCGGCGTTCTTGAGCCCGAAGGGCATAGTGTTGAAGCAGAATGGCCCGTATGGGGTAATAAATGCTGTTGCAGCTTGGTCGGATTCCTTCATTTTGATTTGATGGTATCCGGAGTATGCATCAAGGAAACACAGTGAGTCGTGTCCTGCAGTGGCGTCAATGATTTGATAAATGCGGGGAAGGGGAAAAGGATCCTTAGGGCAAGCCTTGTTGAGATCCTTGAAATCGACACATAGGTGCCAGGATTTATCCTTCTTTGGTACCATCACCAGGTTTGCCAGCCAGTACGGATGCTTGATTTCTCTAATGAATCCGGCCTCGATAAGTTTGGCCAGCTCCTCCCCCATGGCTTGTCGCTTGGGTTCGTAAAAGCACCGTAGTGTTTGCTTGACTGGTTTAAATCCCTTTAATATGTTGAGGCTATGTTCGGCCAACCTGTGTGGGTCCCTGGCATATCCGAAGGGTGCCAGGCAAATATGTCCCAGTTTTCGCGCAGGAATTCTCGTAGTGCGGCGCCAACTGTTGGGTTGAGTTGAGCTCCGATAGATGCTGTCTTCTTGGGGTCCGTTGGGTGGACCTGGAAATTAACTATTCCATCTGCTGGTTTGAATGAGGTGGATTTGGGGCGTTTGTCGAGGATCACGTCATCCCTATCCACCGTGGAGCGTAGTGCGGTTAATTCTTCAGCCGCGACGGCTTCGGATAGCGCCTCCAGGGCCAAGGATGCGGTTTTGTTTTTAGCGCGGAGTGCTATGTCCGGATCACTTGCGAGAGTGATATACCATTTGGTCCGGGCATTTTGAGCTTCATATAACCGTAATGAGGTATAGCTTGGAAGCGTGTAAAAGCATCCCGCCCCAACAGGGCGTGATATCCGCTGCTGAAAGGGGCAACTTGGAAAGTTATTTCTTCGGACCGATAGTTCTCCGGCATGCCGAATACCACGTCAAGTGTGATTTTGCCCGCGCATCGCGCCTCCCGACTAGGAATAATTCCCCGGAAGGTTGTGTTACTTTGCTTGATGCGGCTCCTATCTATTTCCATTTTATGGATTGTGTCCTCATAAATGAGATTTAGTCCGCTGCCGCCGTCCATAAGGACCTTGGTGAGTCGAAACCCATCCACGATGGGACTGAGGACTAACGCGGCTGGCGCTCATACTGCTCTATACTTTGGTTTGTCACCGGCGTTGAATGTTATAGCCGTGTCGTTCCATGGGTTTATTACGGCAATTTGGCAGACTTCGTCGAGCTCGCGAAGTGCCCTTTTGCAATTGTTATTTGAAGCGAATGTCTCAAAGACCGTCAATACTCTTGGGTCGTTGTCTTCTGGGGGATTCTGTCCTGGGGCATCCTTGATAAGGATGTCCTCGCCGCTCTTGGCTACCTGTTGTAGTATCCAACATGCTCGAAGGCTGTGGATTGCCACGATATCTGTTGTTGTATGTATTTTGCATGGGCCATCGAGCCACCCCTCCAGAACGGTGCCGTGCCGGATAGCGGCTTTGTGTTTCTTGACTGTTGGACTGGTCGTGCCACGAGGGTGCTGTCGACGTTCTGGGAACGGGGGTCCCTAGACTTGCCTGCCTGCGGCTTGCGGCGTGGCTCAAAAGGGGCCCCAGCACGGCCCATCTTCATTAACACAAGCTCAAGACCGTCGCGATGGGCCAAGCCTCGCGGGGCGGGCAACAGGGAGCTTCCTCAGGCACGGCCTCATCAGGCTGGCTCCCGAGGAGGCGGAGAGATCAAGGCGGGGTACCTCACGAGGTGCCCATGACGCAAGCCATGACGACCAAGGGCGCCAGGCGGGCGCCACCCAGCAGTTGTCCTCCTTTCCTCTTTGGTGCAAAGGGAGCAAGCGCAGCGAGAGCATCAAGCAAAGGCGTCCATTTCGGTGCAACAAGACCAAGACCAGCCCAACGGCAGAAGGAAGTCATTGTGGAGCCCAAGCCGGCCACCACGAGCCTTTGACAGGCGAGGACCAACTTTAGTCAGGATAAGTGTACCAGATGTTCCCCTTTAAAATGGCCAATTGTTGGCGCCCTTCCCGCTCAATATTTGGGAAGAGGCCCAGGGCCTTCGCCTATAAATAGGACTAGCTACGCACAGAGCTAGGGGCATCTTGAATCGAGAGAGCTGGATCCGTGATCCAGAATAGAGCTAGAGGTCAAGCAATCTAGAGAGAAAGAGAGAGAGAGAGAGCGACTGAACTCCTCCAAACAGTTCATCGCCCGGCCAAGAACAAACCCTCGCGAGGCTGTTCTTCCTTGTATTGTTCATCACCATCAGCCTCTGTTGGAAAAGGCAGTGCCTAGGAGGCGCTTAGGCACGCCTAGGCGCTAGGCAATGAACAAACGCCTCGCCTAGGGCATAGATGGAGGTCTAGGCAGGGCAAGCAAGGAATTGCCTATGCAAGCAAGAAATCATGCCACATACTGCACTGATATGCCAAACTAGTTATATTCCAATGGCTGTAGACGACACTTAACTTATTTATATGCCCTAAACTAATATCAACACCCATGTAATAATCACAAATATAGTATGAGTGAATACTATATTATCGCCTAGGTCGCGTCTAGGGCGCTTAGGCACCGCCTAGGCACTAGGCGAAGGCCAACCGCCTCGCTTACGCCT
Source organism: Aegilops bicornis (assembly GCA_021605145.1). Taxonomy (NCBI): domain Eukaryota; kingdom Viridiplantae; phylum Streptophyta; class Magnoliopsida; order Poales; family Poaceae; genus Aegilops; species Aegilops bicornis. The sequence continues at coordinate 536,128,440 of CM038670.1, forward strand.
ACCGCTTTTTCCAACCTTGCCATCAGCCCAAGAGGCAATCCACGACGCCACAAACTAGAGTAGGGTATTACACCACAATGGTGGCCCGAACTAGTATAAACCTTGTGTCTCTTGTGTTTTTCCTTTCGTAGTTTAGACCCTAGCGAGGCGGCGGGGTGCAAGTAGGTAGAGGGTGAGATCTCCGCGCGCACCCCAGTGTTCGAACCTCAAGGGTCTGCCTGAACCCGAAATCTGACATTTGGCGCGCTAGGTAGGGGTGTGCCGGAATTCGTCTTCTGCCGCCCTGTTCTCCGTCGACCACCGTATCCATGTCTGACGGTCGCCGGGCCTGCGCCGAGCGCCGAGCCGCACTCGCTTCCCGCGTCGCCCAGACGGCTCCGTCGGCAGGCGCCCTCGTCATTCCCCGTCGCCTGCCGTCAACGCCGCCACCGGCCCGGTGGGGAATGAGCAGCAAGCATCGCCCCAAAGCATCCTTCGTGAGGCAAGACGGCCGCCTTGCTACCCCTCACTCGCCTGGTTCTTCGTCTCGCGCATTCCGGCGCGCCATGGAGGCTCGAGCTGCGCCATCGCGGCAAACGAACTCCTGCGCTACCGCCCGATTGACGACGTCTAAGAAGAGTGGCTCGACCGCGTGCATCGCCGAAGCTCGTCCGCGCGCGCAGGCTCCCGCGCCGTCTGGGTCATTGCACCGCACCCTGCCCTGCGCGGGCGACGAAGCTCCGGGGGTGCCTCGGCCGCCTCCCCCTCAAGAAGGCACCCTGGCCCCAAGGCGCGTGGTCCCTGGGCGGAACCCGCTCCGTCCGGCACCAGCGCGGCAAGAGCAGAGCTGCCAGGAAGTCCCTCGCCTGCAAGAAGCTGCCCGAGTGCTCCCCGCTCCAGCTCGTCGCGACCATGCTCCTGCTCCAAAGACGTCAAGACCCCAGACTGCTCCCAACTGTAGTGCATGGGGACCCGCAAGACCAAGCTCTTCGTCACCCAAGGCCTCCCGTGGCCACGGCAGGCTGCCGTGCCTTCACCACCGAGCTGTGCAGCGTCGCGTGGCCCAGCAAGTTCAAGCCAGACCTGCCTCCTTGCTACGATGGTACGGCCGACCCCGCAGAGTTCCTCCAGCTCTATGAGCTGGGCAACGAAGCCGCCAACGGAGACGAGAAGGTCATGGTGAACTGGTTTCCCATGGCGCTCAAGGACGGGGCCCGCACCTGGCTCCTGAACCTGGCTCCAGGCACGATCTCCTCCTGGGACGAGATGCGCACCCACTTCATCGCCAACTTCCAAGGTACTCGTGACCGGCCACCCGCCGTGAGCGACATGCGCCGCATCAAGCAGCAACCAGGGGAGACCCTGCAGAAATACATCCAGCGCTTCAACAATGCACGCCTCAAGATTCCCAAGGTGACCGAGGAGGCCATCATCTCCGCCTTCTCCGACGGTGTGCGCGACATCAAGATGAACTGGCAATGCATGAAGACTTGTGCACTTCCTTGGAGCTGTTCAACTTGGCGACCAAGTGCGCCAGGGCTGAGGAAGGGCGTCTCTCCCTCCTCGAGCTGCCTGCCGCAGACCCAGAAGAGAAGAAACCCAAGGCCAAGGATGTGAAGCGCAAGGGGGCTGCCGTGCTCGCGGCAGAACCAGACACCAAGCAGGGCAGAGATCAGCCCGAGTCTTCCAAGGGCAGCCGGTACTGCGTGTACCACGACCTCCACACCCACAACACCAACGAATGTCAAGAGCTCTGAGCCGTGCGAGAAGGGAGGATCGGCCGACGTCCCGACCGCAGCGACCGGGGCTACGACCGAGGAGGAGGAAGAACACAAGACACTGGGAAGACCGCGGCCCTCGCCAAGGGTGGCGCGACCAACCTCGTGAGGATCGCTGGCGGGACCCGCCTCATGAGGGAGGCTGGAGGGATCAGCCTCGCGAGGATCGCCCGCAAGGCAACGCAGGCCTCCCTCCTCTGCCGTCGCAGCCAAGGAGAAATGAAGACCATCATCAGGACGAGGGGGCTGGGGGCTTCCAGGAGCAGGCGCGTCGCCGCATCCTGGGCGGAGCTCAAGCCCCAGCCTCTCAACGCATCTTCAAGCAGTTCGCCCGCGAAGTGAATGCAGTCCTCCCCAAGCTCGAAGCCACACGCCCCCTCAGGTGGTCGGCGTGCGCCATCATGTTCAGCTCAGCGGATCAAATCAAGTGTGCGGCCACAGCCGGAGTCCTCCCGATGCTTTGCTCCCCAATCATCAGCAACATGCTAGTCACCCAGACCCTCATCGATGGCGGGGCAGGGCTCAACGTCCTGTCTGTGGAAACGTTCAACAATCTCCAAGTGCCTTACAATCAGCTTCAGCCGACCAAGCCTTTCTCTGGGGTCACCGACGGCTCCACGGTCCCGATTGGGCAGGTTCGCCTCCCTGTCACCTTTGGTGCGCGTGACAACTACCGCACCGAGCTCATCGACTTCGACGTCGCCCACATTCACCTGCCATACAACGCCATCCTTGGGTACCCAGCGCTGGCCAAGTTCATGGCCGTAACCCACCACGGCTACAACGTCCTCAAGATGCCAGGAAGTGGCGGAGTCATCACGGTGCCCTGCGAAGAGAAAGACGCGGTGTGCTCCCTGGAGCAAGCCTTTCAGGCCGCATCACTAGAAGACCCGGATCGCGGAAGCAGGAGGTTTCCCAAGACCGCCCCCAAGAAGAAGACATCGCCCGGTCCGGCCCCTCAGGAGGCAGGCCCCTCAGGGTCCGCGCCTGCTCAGGGGGAACCTCCTTCTATCGCATAGGAAAGCGTGCCCGGCGCCCTCCTCAGGCAGGGCTTGGGGGCTCCCCCCTGGAGGGCCACCGACCTTGCCAAGGTCACGAGGGAGGCGCTTGGGCACCACTTGGAGGCGTGTTTCAAAGCACGTTTCCCTCAAGAAGGATCAAGGCAAGGAGGGCCAAACCCTCGGGAGTTCGTCAGCAAGATCATTCAGGAGCTGCAGGAGTCAAGAGTCATGAGTGGCAACCGCCGCTTACCTGCCGTAGCTCCCCATCCAGGCGAGGATGGTGGGCTGCGCGTCTGCATCGACATACTAGGGCTCAACCGAGCCGCCTCTCGAGGCGCCTGCCCTCTCGCGTGGGCGGCTGTGAAGGTCCACCCACAGCCCACGTTCAGACGCCTTACGGCTTGCCGAACGCGGGCTGCCACGCCGGCCGCCTCATGAGGGGCATCCCGAGGCTCAAGAGGCCAGGCGTTCCGCAGCCCCGGCAGAGATGGAGATGGTCCACGAGGAGCCACCAGGCGCCTCCGGAGCCTCCAGAGGCCCCCGAGCCCGGGGCCTCGAGGATCAGCTCCCCGCAGCCCCACCGAGTCTGCTGCACCAACACCCTTTCGTCTTCAACGCTATCAGTGACATCTTTCAAGTTTCATTTCCGGTTGGGGCGCCCCAGGCTGCATTATTCCCAGGCCGCGTGGGTCCGTCCCTGCAGCGTGTATCCCTTTTACTTCATGTTCCTAGCTTATCTTGTTGGGGGCGCCCCTCGGGCTACATCATCCCCAAGTCGCTCGGGCCAGACCCCGCGGCATGTATCTCTCTTGCGTTTATTTTGGGGCATGCGTTCGACCCATCATGCTTGTTATTTGATGCCAATCCATGGCACCTTTTCTTCGTTCATGTCGACCGCTTGCACGTTAACGGGGGGTACACGAGCATCGCGACTGTGGCTCCCATCGGCTCTCCAGCCCTCACCCTACGCCTTGTCCACGGCATCGCGACTGGCATACCACCGACGGCCGAGACCAGCTCGAGGGCGGGACCCGAGGACGAGAGCGCCGCATCTAACCAAATCTCCAGGAACACATCACAAGATAAGGCCAGTGCAGGCTGCACAACCCGCCTTTGAGGTAGGGCCTGTGAGTCCCGCTACTGCTCACGGGTGCCCAGATACACCTCGTCGAGCCCTACCGTGCAAGCCACATGTTAGGGCGGGCTGTACACGCCTGGGGTCCTCCCGAGGGGGAGCCCCCTCCACACACCAGTGGAAGCACCATGCTCCGTCTGGCCGACGACACCGCCGAGGAGCGGCTATGCCGTACACATCTGAAGCGCTTATGCTCATGTTGGTGATAAACAATCGAGGGTGGCCCCGGGCTGCATCAACCTCGTGGAGCCCAGAGCTCTGTCCGGCCTCATCGCAACGCCTCCCTCGGGAGTGCCACGCGAGGCTGGGCACGAGGCTGCGCCTAGGTCACGCCAGACGCCGCCACCCAGCCCGGGCCCCTTGGGCCTGGTTCGTCACTGACGTCCCTCCCGGCCGGAGCCAAGGTACGAAGGCTATTTGAGCGTCAAGGGGGACTCCTGAGCATCGCGACTCAGGAGCCTAACTGGTCACGTAGCCCCTCACTCCTTAGTTCCGAAAGGCTAACGGCGGTTGAGGTATGCGCGGGGCCGGGCTCTGCAGACGTAGAATGGTAGATCCACCCACATCTCACCTCCCTACTTGTTGTTCGTGCGCCAAGGGGGACTCCTGAGCATCGCGACTCAGGAGCCTAACTTGTCACGCAGCCCCTCACTCCTTGGTCCCGTCTTGGTTTCCGGTCGGGGCTAACAATGGCGAGGTATCTTGTGAGGGCCGGGCTCTGCCGGCGAGAACATAAGCAAGTAGGAAGGAAAAGCAAATTTCAGGGAATTCAAAAGCAAATATTACAGTCCATAACTGTTATCACAAAGCCAAATGCAAGTTTAAACGCCTCCCGAGGCATGATACATGTGCAGGAATTAAAAGCAGAGCAGGGAGCCACAACGGAGTCACTTGTCGGCGGTGGAGCTGCTGAGCGGGTTCGCCTTGTGGAGCCGCAGGTTGGCGGCGCCCGCCCGGCTTGGTGCTGAAGGCCCGGAACTTCGCCAGCAGAGCCTCCGCACAACCCTTCACGGCCTCAGCAGCGGCAGCGGCAAGCTCGCCGCTTGCTGGCTCCAGCAGACTGTCGAGGTCGACGTTGGGATCACGAAGGTAGATGTGGGTGAGGACTCGCGTCAGCGCTGCAGAAGACAAAACACGCGCCTCGGCCACCAGTAGGGCCAAGGCCAAGGGTGACATCTTCAAGAGCGAACCAGGAAGGGAAGCAGCTTGGCGGGGCCGTCCTCTGCGCCGGCCAGCGGGCTCTCCAGGCCGCTATCATAAAGCGTCCTCAGCAAGGCGCGAGCCTTCACCTCCATCTCCGTGAAGGCCACGCGATCCTCGGCAAGGACCCGTGCCTTGCCGTCCAGCTCGACCTTCCTCGCCTCCAACTCTTGCTCCAGCGCGCCTAGGCGGTCACGGCACTTCTTGAGCTTGGCATCCCGGTCCTTGACGGCCACCTCGTGAGCTTTCATGCCTTCCTCCTGCTCTTGGCGAAGGCGGGCCTCCTCGGCGAGCTGGTCCCGCAGGCCTGCAGCTCGCTCTCCAGCGCCTTGCAGCGACCTTGGACATCGGCTACCTCCCCCAAGGTGGCGTCGTGAGCAGCTTTCGCCCCAAGGATGGCCTGCTTCTCCTCGTCATAGTCGCCGAGGCTGGACCAGCGCTGCCAATCGAGGCGTCGGGCGAATCCCGGCCAGCCCGGCTCAAGCGCCCAGCCACTAGGCGAGGGTCGGCGCCCAAAAGATCTTGCGGCCGGTCCAGTTCGGCGGCAAAGCACGATCCAGACGGTAGGTGGAGTCGAGAGACAGCGATCGGTGGGGTAGGAGGAGAAGGCGGCGGCGTGACCACGGTATCTCGAGGCGGAGCCATGCGCTAACGGCTGTGGTGGCTGCATCGAGCAAGGGCACCTCAGAGTCGCTTGGGCCGTGGGGGCTGGGCTCGCCCGGCCAGCCAGGCCGAGCCTCGTGGAGGACGACCGGCAGAGAGGCCCGTGCAATGCGGTCACCTTCTTCGTGAGGCAGGCGCTGCCCAGGCGGAACCTCAGGAGATCCCTTCGGCTTCTTTGCCGCGGGCGCCAGCCTAGCCAAGAGATACAGACATCAAGCCTCAGCGACAAAACAAGAAATAAGATGGGAATCGAGCACTTACTGGTCGTTGCTCGCGGGCTCGAGCAACCTCCGGCCATACTTGAAGCCCGAGAGCCGGCTGCAAGGATCAGCCTCAAGGAGCTCGGGAGCAGGAGGCGCGCCTGCGGATCGCCTCGGGCCGGGCGGACCCGCTGGGATCAGCCCGGTCTGTCCTTCTTCGGGATCGAGGCAGGCTCCGCCGCCACGCCGTCATCATCATCATCGTCATCGCTCGGTGAGAGGCGGAGAACGTGGGACTTGCGCCGAGGGAGGGGAGCCCTCGACTCTCCGTCGGTCGCCTCGGAGTCGAGCCCTCCTTCCCGCTCCCCTTCTCTCTTCTCTTCGCTGGAGTCGCCGGAGGACACGTCCACCGGGTCCTTGGGAACCTCTGCGGGCACGGTCCCGTCCCCGTTGAAGACGGGCATGGACTCCACTACCTGCTCCCAGTCATTGCGGACGAACAGGGGCGTAGGAGCACCCTCCAACCTCGCCACGTCGCCCCCGACCAAAGATTGGAGAACCGCAGCCAGGTCTTCATCGACCAAGACCGCGGGGCTCGGGTGGGGTCTCCACATCGGAAGTGAGTACTGATGAAGCGGAGCCAGCTGGTGCTCCAGGAATTCTCTCAGCAGCGATGCGCCGGTCAGCTTCGCCGCCGCCATGCTGGCCGGCCTCAGATCCGTGTCCATCTTCTCCAACACCGGCCTCGCGCGGGGGTCCACGAGCTCCACTCGAGACCAATCGTCGGAGCTCGTGGGGTGCTCCATGGGCAGGATTAGCCGAGGGTGGATGCGCCCAACATCTACCAAGACCCACTTGCTCCTGAAGCCCACAATCCTCTTCCCGGGGTTCGAAATGGTGATGGAGCTACCGTACGCGACAAAGCTCGCGCATGCAGAGATGGGACCACGAGAGGTCCGGAGGGACAAATAGTGGCGCAGCAGGGCCACTGAGGGCTGCACCCCGACGTGAGCCTCACAATAGTAGGCGAAGATTGCGAGAAGGAGAACATAGTTGGGGTGGAGATGCAGAGCTTGTAGCTTGTGATGGCGGAGGACAGAGAAGAAGAACTCGGAAAAGGGAGGCATCAAACCGACAACAATGGCGCTTACAAAGAGCGGATAAAAGGTGCTCCCTTGGCCCACAGGGAGGGCGGAGCCAGCCTTGAACACCTTCGCCCCATCGATGCCCTGCGCCGCCACCATCTGGCGCACCCGGGCAAGGCTCGCCTCCGACACGTTCGGCGAGTACCAAGCTCCGGCCGGGGTCTGGCGAGGTGCCATGCCTTGCTAGGGCGTGCAGTCGAAGTGGATCTGAAGATTTCGGAGGCAGGAAGGAGAGGCGCAAGAAAGGGGATCTCGAAAGCAAAGAGAGAAAGCAAGGGAAGCAAAGCCTAGGCGGGCCGCGCTCCTTTATCAACTTCGCGCGGTTGCTAAGGCGCCCACGTCCAATCAACCGCCACGCGGTGCCCAAGGCCGAGCTGTTAGAGACTCTGGCGCTTCGCACTGCCTTCGCCTCGCTCGGCCAAGCCAGGCGCGCCTTGGGCAGGGGCTACGTCGGCGTTACGGGAACAGGGGTCCCCAGACTTACTGCTGCGGCTGCGGCGTGGCTCAAGGGGGCCCAAAGACGGCCCATCTTCATTAACACAAGCTCAAGACCTCGCGAGGGGCCAAGCCTTCTTGAGGCAGACCACGGGAGCTTCCTCGAGCACGGCCTCATCGGTGGCTCCCGAGGCGGAGAGATCAAGGCGGGGTACCTCACGAGGTGCCCATGACGCAAGCCATGACGACCAAGGGCGCCAGTGAGCGCCAGCCCATGATGTCCTCCTTTCCTCTTTGGTGCAAAGGGAGCAAGCGCGGGAGAGAGCATCAAGCAAAGGCGTCCATTTCGGTGCAACAAGACCAAGACCAGCCCAACGGCAGGAAGGAAGTCATTGTGGAGCCCAAGCCGACGTCACCACCAGAGCCTTTGACAGGTGAGGACCAACTTTAGTCAGGATAAGTGTACCAGATGTTCCCCTTCAAAATGGCCAATTGTTGGCGCCCTTCCCGCTCAATATTTGGGAAGAGGCCCAGGGCCTTCGCCTATAAATAGGACTAGCTATGCACAGAGCTAGGGGCATCTTGAATCGTGAGAGCTGGATCCGGGATCCAGGACAGAGCTAGAGGTCAAGCAATCTAGAGAGAAAGAGAGAGAGAGAGAGAGAGAGAGAGAGAGAGAGAGAGAGAGAGAGAGAGAGAGAGAGAGAGCGACTGAACTCCACCAAGCAGTTCATCGCCCCGGCCAAGAACAGACCCTCGCGAGGCTGTTCTTCCTTGTATTGTTCATCACCATCAGCCCAAGAGGCAATCCACCATGCCACAAACTAGAGTAGGGTATTACACCACAATGGTGGCCCGAACTAGTATAAACCTTGTGTCTCTTGTGTTGTTCCTTTCGTAGTTTAGATCCAAGCGAGGCGGCGGGGTGCAGGTAGGTAGAGGGTGAGATCTCCGCGCGCACCCCGGTGTTCGAACCTCAAGGGTCTGCCGGAACCCGAAATCCGACAGGTGCGCCCTTTTCGTCTGTATGGGGAGTTGGGTTGGGGCTGACGGTTCCCAGTGAGCTGCCCGAGTTTCCCAGGCGCTCTCCATCGTGCTGTACTTTTGTACGATGGTTGCTAAGTCAGCGAATTTCAGTATGCGGCGGCAATTGATGGTGTTGAGGATTCCTTCGTCCACGCAATTTTTGCAGAATGCTGATATTGCGTCCTCGTCACGGCAATCTTGTATTTTGTCCTTGACAAGGAGGAATCTGGCCCAGAAGTGGTGGACCTTTTCCTGAGACTACTGTTTTATGCTCATGAGAGCGTCTATGTCTGGGTGGGTGGGTGGAATTAAATCCGGACCCCGACCTGACCGATTATCCGGAGTCTGACGACCTTCCGGGCTTGACAGTCCGGGTTCCGGAATATCTTCTGATTGTTCGGGACCGCCGTCCGATGCTATGTTCCGAGGGCTGGTCGTATCCTTTCGCGGGTGAGTATCCGGCTCTTCATGAACGGCGATCTGAACATAGTCCGTCTTCGATATAGAAGAAGACTCGCCGTCCTACTCCACGACTACCGCAATCTGGTGGGTGACCGGTGGAGTTCTGGTTTCTCCCTGATCGGTTTTAGGCCCGATCTGATCATAATCTGTGGCGATTCCCAAAGCGGCGATGCGATCTAGGAGATCGTTCAAGGACGAAAGCTCAACCGGATCCATCTGCTTGGAATGCTCAGAATTGATGCGAAGGGGGTTTTCGATGGCCCGAGAGGTCATCGTCGGCTCAACGGCCGAACGACCGATCATAGTAAAGTTGCCCAGCCGGAGGGTTTGGCCCGGGGCCAGAGCTACCCCGGCGATGATGTTTTCTTTAAGGACAAGGCGAGCCATCGAGCCTTTCATCGACGACACAGTGGAACTCTCAATGAAAGCACCAATGTCGGTGTCAAAACCGATGGATCTCGGGTAGGGGGTCCCGAACTGTGCGTCTAGGATCGATGGTAACAGGAGACGGGGGACACGATGTTTACCCATGTTCAGGCCCTCTCTATGGAGGTAATATCCTACTTCCTGCTTGATTGATCTTGATGAATATGAGTATTACAAGTGTTGATCTACCATGAGATCGTAATGGCTAAACCCTAGAAGTCTAGCCTATATGACTACGGTAATGTGTGTTTTCCGGACTATCCCCTCCGGTTTATATAGACACCGGGGGATCTAGGTTTTACATAGAGTCTGTTACATAAGAAGGAATATTCGGTCGCCAAGCTTTCCTTCCACGCCAAGTAGAGTCCAATCCGGACACGGGTACAATCTTCGGCCTTCATGTCTTCACAACCCATTAGTTCGGCCCATGGATAACAGGCCGGATGCCCGAGGACCCCTTAGTCCAGGACTCCCTAGCTAGTCGATGATGCCAAAGCCAACCCACATCAACTTTATCCATTAGGCATGTCACGGTCTTAGTGGGTCGCTCCGAGAAGTTAACCACATAGAGACCGTTCTTGACATGCCCAACAAAAGCTACTTTACGAGTCTTGCTCCCCAAAAGGGCCACAGTATCAAGATCAAAGAATGTTGCAAAGACCATAAGTGCAAGTTGATGAATGGAAAGTAAATTGTATGTAAGGGACTCAACAAGCATGACCTTCTCAATAGATAAATCCTGAGAGATGACCACCTTGCCAAGACCCAATACCTTAGAAGTTGAAGCATCACCGAATTGGACATGAGTGGGCATAGATGGAATAGGTTGTACATCCTCCACCAAGTCCTTGATCCCGGTTATATGATTTGTTGCTGCACTATCGAGCAACCATGACACCCCATCGGAAGAAAACTCCTGATTTATCTACCCATTTTTGAATGGGTCCTTTGAGGTTAGCAACAAGGGTCTTAGGAACCCAAATAGACCATTCAATTTACTCGTAAGAAGAGCCAATTTTTTTGGCATAAACATGCCCATCACTAGCACGACATAAAAACATATGAAGGACTAAAGTCGCTAGCTTTGTTAGAAGGGGTGGTCTTGTCCTTCTTGGCATTACCACCCATACCCATGTCCTTCTTCTTCTCATGAGCTCCCTCTCCCGCCCTTATGAAGACTTCTTTGAGTGGGATAGGTTTCTTGGTCTTCTTCTTCTTCTTCTTCTTCTTCTTCTTAGACTTGGGTACAAACCCAACTCCTTCCTTGGCCACAACTTCCTTTTGATTGCTCATAAGGTCATTGAGATTCTTCTCAACTTGTATGCACGTCACAAGGCCTTTCTCAAGTTGCTCTCTCAACTTGGCATTCTCCTCCACAAGATGCTCATGCTCACAATAAGGGTTAGTAGCATTTGCATTATCAATCAAAACAAAAGGATGACAAGTTGCTATCTCCTTGGTTAGTTTCACTTGGAGTTGATCACGAGACTCCTTGAGAGAGGTATGAGCACTCTTCAAGGCCTTATGAGCCTTGTCGAGTATGTCAAACTCCTCTTTGAGTCTATCATGGACAACCCCAAGTGCAACTTTCTCAGATTTAAGCACACGAGGAAGAACAGTAGCATGATCAATATCTTTTTGCAATTTAGCACGATCAACGTTGTGCAACTCCTCAAGAGTTAAACGAAGACCTCACTCTTCCTCAAGAGCAATAGAAAGATTCACAATCTCGTCGGCATAATCATGACTATGCTCCTCTAACTTGGAGATCATATCTTCATGAGACTCAATGATATCATTGGCCTCACCAAGTTGTTCCAAGAGAGCAAGAAAGTGCTTCTTGGTCTCACCCTTGAGCTTACTCAAGAACTTGTCAAACCCATTCTCATAAACTTTTACCACCTCACTATCATCCACACAATCCAACAAAGGAGTAGTAGTGATCGTGGTTTTGATGTTGGGGGTTACCTTGTTGATACCTTTGTCCATGAGGCACTTGGCGACGAGGTTCTCATTGGGGGCGCCAAAGAGAGACACCTTGGTTGGGGAAGAGGTGGCAATGGCCATGGTTGTTGTTGCCATTCCTTCACCACTTGTATCTTCTTCATCATCATCGGAGATGTACACTTCTTGTGCCACCAATCCCTTTTGATGTATCTTCTTGGTGAAGTTTTTCTTGCTTGGGAAGGACTTGGCTTTGTCTTTGCGAATGAGCATGCCATCATTGTCATCCCTCTTCTCATAAGGACAATCCACCATAAAGTGACTCACATTGCCGCAATTGTAGCAAGTCCTCACTCATTGCTTGTTCTTTGGGCCACTTGAGTTGTTCGTGAAGAAGTTGGGCCTTAAGTTTCTCTTATTGCCCCAAAATTGCGTTGAAGGAAGAGCCATGTGCTCATGGTAAGCATATTTGGTGTCTACGGGGCAACTCTCTTCTTCCTCCTCCTATTATTCTTTCGGAATGGCCTTGGCCTTCAAGGAAAGGTTGGTAGAGGCTTTCTTTGACTAGACATGAGCTAGTGCATTGTAGGCGGTGTTGTTCATGATGTTCATGGCAATAAACTCATCCAACACTTCACTTGAAGACAAGGTGTGAAAATCCGGCCTTTGATGAATCACGGAGGAAATGGCCTTGTTGAATGACATGATGGCCTTGAGAAACTTGCGCTTGATCCAATTATCATCCGTATCCTTGCTCCCATGATCTTGAAGAGCGATCGCAAGAGTTGTCAATCTTCGGTAGAGATCACGAGGATCCTCATCTTCATTCATCACAAATTCATCAGCCTCATCAAGAACCACTTCAAAGTTGGATCATTGAATGCACTACAATAAAAAGACACATCCGTGAAATTTTGGGCCGAACGAAATTTTTTGGTCATACTTATGACACTTCTATGACGATAATTGTGACAAAACCCGGTATCATCATAGATGTGGTGGGCTCCTACTTCTATGACAAAAAATCATGACAGAAAATGGGCTTTTCATCCTGGGCGGGCTGGAGACGCAGCTACATGACATTCTTTGGGCCGTCCATGATGGAGAAAACTGTGGTAGAAGCGAGGGTGAGGAAAATATCGGGGGAGTTCCCGGTTACGGTGGTTGGTCGGGGCCGAGCGATGCGTGTTTCTCTCATACGTACGCGCGTGTGTGCGAGGGTTGCGCTCTAACTGAACCCGAGCAAGGCGTTGGGCTCTAACTGAACCCGAGCGATTGCACTGCAGGCTACGCGTTACTGAACCCGAGGGATCGATCGATCCCTTGCCGTTAATCGAATCGGAGTGATTCGCCCGCTCTGCGCTAATCTGAAAGCCGATCGAACACTGCCGCCTCCTTCCCTTGATGAACAGTGAGCGTTGTTGGGGTGTTTGGATGAACAGTTCCTAGTGGGGGTTGGATGAACAAGACCCCGTGGTAGTAGAGGTCGATGTCGTTGGATGAACAGTACCCCGATCGATCGAGCCGGTGGACGAACAGGACCCCGTGGAGGGCTGGATGAACAGGACCCCGTGGAGGGCTGGTTGAACAGTAGCCGGTGGAGGGCTGGTTGAACAGTAGCCGGTGGAGGGCTGGATGAACAGTAGCCCGTGGAGGGGTGGTTGAACAGGACCCCGTGGAGAGGGCTGGTTGAACAGTAGCCGGTGGAGGAGCGCGCGGTGGAGGCTGGATGAACAGGAGCCCATGGATGAACAGTCGCAGGTGGAGGCTGGAGGAGGTCGATGGTGGATGAACAGTAGCCCGTGGAGGCTGGAGGAGGTCGATGGTGGAGATGAACAGTATCCCGTGGAGTCCCGTTTTGCGGTACGCCACACCCCTCTCAATGAACAGGACCCTGTTTCAACCGTAGCGCTCCAACACAAGTCTGTTTCCTCCCTTTTGCGATACGCCACACCCCTCCCAATCAACAGCACCCTGTTTCGACCGTAGGAGGTCCGTTTCCTCTGTTTTGTGGTACTCCAGACCCCTCCCGATGAACAGGATCCCTTTTCCACCGTGGCCAGTCGAACACAAGGCCATTTCCTCCGTTCTGCAGTACGCCAGGCCTCGTTTCCATCGGTTGTTCCGTCCAAGCCGGTTGGCTCCCGATGAACAACATGCGTTCCGTTGCCTCTCGATGAACACGACGCATTCCGTTGCCTCCCCATAAACACGACGACGATGTAGTTTCTCCGTTCTGACCCAGCCATGTACACGAGCCCTGGCCGCACGTACGAGCGAGTAAGCGTTCGAGGCCCCGCCCGTATGTACACACGTGACCGTATTTTCTTTCTTGCACCCTGGCCGCTATACGTACGTGTACATGCTACGTGAGCGCCTCTGCTACCACACGTGCGCGCCTCTACATCGACCAGTATGTACATACACGTTCGCGACAAGAATAACAATGCTACGTATGCTTCGATCGGGTGGGTCCCGACTATCAGGCACTTCCTTGCGTGCGAAGATGTAGCTGGTGGGTCCCAGCAGTTAGGGGGCGAATCATTTTTTTGCCCGTAATATGGACGCACTTCCTTGCGTGCGAAGATGTAGCTGGTGGGTCCCACCAGTCAGGGGGCGAATCATTTTTTTTGCCCGTAATATGGACGCACTTCCTTGCGAGCGAAGATGTAGCTGGTGGGTCCCAGCAGTCAGGGGGGAAATGTTTTTTTTCATAAAATACGGTGGCCCGTCCGATGGGTCCCCGATGTCAGATGGAGGAATCATTATTTTCCGCATAATAAGGAGGCACTTCCTTGCTGCGGCCTTGGACCCAGCTGTCAGCCTGTCCACGTACAGTACTCTTCCGATGGAAGTCGTTCCTTGACCACGTTGACCACGCTGCGTCGAGAGCACTAGGGCGGTGGAAGACGGCAAGGCCTAGGAAGGGGACGACGCAGGGGGGAGGGGACGACACGGAGCCGGGGAAGACGCGGCAGTGGATGCCGACGCGGAGAGGAGTATGAGGGTTCACTGGTTCGGCTTCGGTGTGAGGCTGCCATCGCCGCAGAATAACAGGGGGTGTGGGTGGGTGGAGGGATGGCCTGGCCAGTGGTGGGAGTAGTAGGGGGCGGTGAGGCCTCATGGCGACCTGGCCACCACGGAGGCGGGAAGCGGCGGCACGATCGGCGCTGCTTTGGGCGGTGGAGCGAGAACACGGAGGTTGAAGAAGCACTACGGCTGTTGGATGGACATCGTCTGAGTCCTTTGGAGCTAGAATCGTTCATATTGACTAAGTTGACAAAGCCCTCCATCCCCGCCAACTTAGTAGGCCCAAGTCAGCCTCCCACTATGCCGGGTCCCACTAGCGTGGGGAGTATTCATTTTTGCGTAATAAGGAGGCACTTCCTTGCGTGCGAAGATATAGCTGGTGGGTCCGACTTGCCGGGGGAACGCTTTTTTCACGAAATCTGAGAGGCCCTTCCGGTGGGTCCCAGATGTCAGGTGGAGGAATCATTATTTTGCGCGTAATAAGGAGGCATTTCCTTAAGTGCGACCGTGGACCCAGCTGTCAGCCTCTCCACGTACAGTGCACGTCCGATGGATGTCGTTTGTTGACCATGTTGACCATGCCTCGCTGAGAGCACCAGGGTGGTGGACGACGGCGAGGCCTAGGAAGGGAACGACACGGAGCCGGGGAAGACTCGACAGTGGTTGCCCACGCGGTTGGGAGTACGAGGGTTTACCGGTCCGGCTGTCGTCGCTGGAAAATAATAGGAGGTGTGGGTGAGTAGAGGAATGGCCTAGCCAGCAATGGAGTAGGGTGGGGTGGTGCGGTTTGTGCGGCAGCACAACCGGCCACGGGAGGCGGGAGCAGGTAGTCCCACCGGCGCTGGTTTGGGCAGCTCGAGCAAGAAGATCTGATATTGAAGAAGCATCACGTCCTTTGGATTAACATCCAACTGTCACTGCTGCTAGAATCGTTTGTGGACTAAGTTGACGAAGCCTTTCATACACGTCAACCTAGTAGACCCACAAGTCAGCCTCCAAATCTGTCCCAAACAGCACACATCCCGAAATTTCTAGCCAGATTCAAATTAATATAAAAACTAAGCATACCTTAATTTAAATCCAATGAAATTTTACCCGCACAAAAACAATGAAATTTAAAATATCAAAATCCGAAAGAAAAAAGTACTTTTGAACTAATTGCCAGACTCAGATCAAATACCAAGAACTCGTTAAGCGTGTTATTTTAAAGTAACCGCGGACGCCGACCAGGGCCAGGCCCACCTCTCTCCTAGGTGGTCTCAACCTGCCCTGTCACTCTGCCACAAAGTAACAGTTGGGGGCTATCGGGAACCCAGGCCCACCTCTACCGGGATGGAGCCACCTGTCCTTTCAGCCCCCTCATCAGAATCACTTGCGGGTACTCAACGAGCTGACCCGACTTTAGTCACCACATGTGTCATGTATATAAAGTATATAGTATATACCCGTGATCACCTCCCTAGTGATCATGGCCCGATAGTATAGCATGGCATACGGACAAGAATGTAGGGCCACTGATGGAACTAGCATCCTATACTAAGCATTTAGGATTACAGGTAAGGGTAACAACTGTAGCAACAATGACAAGCTATGCAGCAGAATAGGATTAACCGAAAGCAGTAACATGCTACACTACTCAAATGCAAGCTGTAGAGAGAAGGAATAGGCGACATCTTGTGATCAGGGGGGGCTTGCCTGGTTGCTCTGGCAAGGAGGGGTCGTCAACACCGTAGTCGATCACAGGGGTACCGACATTGGTCTCAGGGTCTATCGGAAAGAAGTAACGGAGGGGGAACACAATAAATAACAGAGCAATCAAAGCATCACAAAGCATAACATGACAAACGCGGTGCTAGATGTGCCCTAACGCGGTAGTAGGTGATATCGGCAAAGGGGGGAAACATCCGGGAAAGTATTCCCGGTGTTTGACGTTTTCGGAGAGATGGAACAGAAGTGGATTGTTGCATGTTCGCTACACTAGTGATGTGTGTCTGACGAACGGAGAGTGTATCCGTATTCGTCTCGTCTTTCTGAGAAACTTTCATGTACAAAATATTCAACTGATAAACGGTTTATTTTATATTATTTTCTAAAGTTTTAGTAATATTCTAGAATAATTATATTTAGTTTAAACCGAATTTACTAAGTCAATTTGACCAGTCAGAAGGACATGTGTGACCCACGTGTCATAGACTATTTACCTAAACAAATAAATTAACCTAACTTATTTAATGGGGGACTACATGTCATTTATCACTAGACTAACTTAACACTAATTAATACTAACTAAACCTAGTAGTACTAATCTAAGCAGGGCCGGCCATTAGTGGACAGAGCCCAGCCGGCCACACACGCCATTTACAGGGGTGGCGGCCATGGCCAAGAATGGTAGCGACAACAATACGCATCGGCAGAGGTAGTAGCAACACGCAGCGGCGAAGTATTAGCTAGCAGCAGCACATAGCGGCAGCAAGCGAGCAAAGACCGAGCACCGCTGGGAGCAGCGAAAGCAGCACTAGCACCAGCAGCGGAGCCCTCAAAGAACGTATGATCAACAGCGCAACAGCCATGAGCAGCAACAGACAAAGAAAGAAAGGGACGGCAAGAAGACGGGTTAGGAGCAGCAAGACGCATTGCCTTCGACACGGAGCTTGGCCAGTGGCGCGGTGGTAGCAACAGGGAAGGCAGGGCGCGGGACACGGCCAATGGCATGGTGAGCGCGAGGTGTGTGGACTCGGCGGCGCCCGCCATGGCGGCCTCGGCGCGACTTCAACAATGACGGATCGAGGGGCTACGGGGAATCGAAGGAGGGCTCACCACTAGCTCGACGGCGAGGTCGAGGAGGTGCGAGGTGGCGGACGCATCGATGCCGACGGCGAGATGCGGCAGCCATGGAGAAGAAGATCGGCGATGGCGAGGCTTGGGGCGGTCCTAGATCAAACCCATAGGCGAGGGCGAAGGAGACGACGATGGCGGAGCTCCTGGATGTCTTGGAGCGGCGAAGGAAGGCTGGTGGCCGTGGGATCGACGAAGGTGGCGATGACTGTGGTCTCGGGCATGGCTCGATTCAGTGGAGAACAGTGCGAGAGCGGAAAACAGAGGGAGCTAGGGTTCATGACAAAGAGAGAGGCGTCGAGGGAGGGTCCTTATCCATCTCTACGACCGCGGGATGGCCGACAACGCAGCACCCGCTCGCTGGACGGACGAGCAGCATCCATGGCATGAGGTTGGGGACGAATGAAGACTTGGGCTGGGCTAGGTCCTGTACGTGTAGAGCCCACAGGTACAATAGGCTAGCTAGCTTTTCCTTTTTTTGTCTCTATTATTTATTTATTTTGTTTTCTGTTCCTCTTCATAGTAGATGAATTTATCTAGTTATGAAATTTGGCACACAAATGCTAGGTATTATTTCAAGGCTGCACACAAAGTTCCAAAACATTTGGAAATGTTTAGGCTTTTGTTTATTTTTAAATGGCCATGTTTAGAGCTGCTGGACCACTTAAATATTGCTAGGGTCAATCTAAAAATCCAATTTTGAGTAGTATTTCTACATGACAAATACTAGGGGATTACTTGCAATAACATGAATAGTTTTATTTAAGTTTTTAAGAAGTTTTATTTTTCCTCACTATTTGAATTTTAAATTAGAATAGGTTTCGGATCGTAATGACTATTAGCAAGTTAATGGTGAAAACTTGGCATAATTAGTGGAAGATTACTGTAGCAAGAATCTCGGGGTGTTACAAATCTCCTCCACTATAAGAAATCTCGTCCCGAGATTTAAGAGGTAGTGTAAGGGGGGAAAGTTTGGTAATGAATCTAGCGAATCTTTTCGGTCTTGGTTGCTCTTCTCGAAGAGGTCGATCCACTACACTGATTTCTTCATTCCTCTGTTTCAGGTCCTCATGATGAAGTCGGCATCTTTTCTTCGGGAGTTCCATCGTACTTACGAAAGAATAAGGGGGGGAGGGTATTCCGGGAGAACGAACCTCTACAAGGTTGACTATCTAGTCGATAACATCGGGGATGGTGGCAGAAAGTAACTCTCGAATTGAAACTTAAGAAAATACCGAGAGCAAAGTAATGAGGTTTCATGGGAAGTTTCGAGCGAGCAGGCAACCGTTCGATGCCTGAAACAGGGCGTGAAAGGGGCTCAAAGCAATCGGGAATAAGTATTGCGTCCGGTAACAGATTTGATGATCTCTCGGAAGTTGGCTAGTGAATTACATACGAGGCCACACGCGAGGAACAACCTTGGGAACAAGGGGTGCAGGAGAGTCAGGTTTCGATCCTATGGAACTGTGGGTTATGGGCCCACCATGTGGGCTAAAAATAGGAAGGCGTGATGTCTTGCACGATCATGCAAGCAAGGCATGTTAGAGGATAGCCGGTCAGTTTTGTCGGCAACAACATCAGTACCAAGGGCGAGGGATGATGAGAGCCATTCTCCTGCTCGTTGAAACGAGGCGGACCAATAGGCGAAGTTCTCGTCCATCGGTGGTTACCGGAATGTCATCAACAATAGTAACATGGCCTTACTGATAGAGTTGTACAACCGAGGTGTTTACATAAGCAGTGAAATATTACTTCTTAGATCATATAGATCACTAGAAAGGTTACACCAAACAATGGAAAGAAAAATATAATTATCAGATTAAACAGAACAATTGGAAAGGAAAATGTGTTTAAACACATATTTCAAAGGTATATCCTTCCCAAGGACAAGTAGAGCATGATATCCATGACAGGATATAATGTAGAAAACCCTTTAGGTAAGGGGAGAGAAATTTCATGACATTAACCATACAACGGTGTTTGGATAATTGAGCAAGAAACATTTAGCATTGGAATCAAATGTTCTTATTGAAGATCGGAGTACCACAAACATGCTTCGAGATAGCATTGACAGGGTCTTCAAGCAAAGGTCAGACCTTGGATACACAAAGGATCCATCAGGAATAACTTGTATAATAAGTCTTACGATTTCCTCATGGAAGAATGGATAATCTTACTGAAAAGGAATCTATAATAATAGGGCCTCCGGCCAGGTGTGCTAGGAAAGACATCACCTTACCGGGTCACATAAAGACCAATGTTATAACTCTTGGAAATATGTTCCAACCATCATATCTGACCGAAATTCAGATCTGATTGGTGTTACGATAACTCAGACTCAGTATGCCTAAGAAGAAAAGGTGGAACACAAATTGACGAGATGACATTGTAAGATACTCGGGAAATGAACTATGGAAGCAAGTTCTGAAACAAGAGTTCATCATTAAATCAAGGAGAGGTGAGGAGGTGGTTGATTGACTCAGCGACAATTCATTGAGATTTTCAAAAGATGGATTTCCACACTTATGTGAACAAG
The DNA here is from genome assembly GCA_021605145.1 of Aegilops bicornis. Taxonomy (NCBI): domain Eukaryota; kingdom Viridiplantae; phylum Streptophyta; class Magnoliopsida; order Poales; family Poaceae; genus Aegilops; species Aegilops bicornis. Next base: position 536,148,235 of record CM038670.1, read on the forward strand.
GAGATAAAATTTGTCAGATCAAATGATATAATGAGGTATGCTCGAGGAAAACATACAGAATTAAACATTGGTTGAAGGTGCACCCGAAATATAGACTTAGGTAGCACAAACAATGTTAGAATGGCGATTCGATAACCAATGGTCTAAGAATGAAATGTTGACCATTAACTTCAAAGCAATAAGGTTGCTAGAAGTTTTAAAATTACTAGTCCATCTGTCGGTATTCCTGTTAGGAACAACACAGGGACCAAGAAAAGAATGGTGATGGTGAAGTATCACCTATATCAAGAATTCTAGAGAGGTGGTGAAATTCTCACATCCTTGACAAAAAGGCAGTAATACTTCAAGGTAGATCATAATACGAGCTGGATAGCAAGTTGCATCCATAACATGAACAAGTTTGTGATGAAAGGAAGGTAAGGATGTTGTTGATGGTAACTCAAATTACCAAGGAACGAGGATGGCACTTATCATCAAGAATTCCATTGATATCCCGGAAGGAGTCAAAATGTTGATGATGATCACGACAATTTGTTGTCGAGAGGATCCACGAAGAAGCAATTGAACAGCGACTGCATCAAGCAAAAGGACTGATGCAACAAAAGATTATTGGAGCCATAGATACGACACGAACTTGAAGTCAAGCTTGATATTTTTAAGGCGAAATTATATGAGGAGGAAGATCGACGTAAGGTTAGCTCATCATCAAAAATTGTGCTCCGGAAAGAAGGACCAGGTAGCACAGTTAAAATTTAGCACAATAATGATATAACCGATCAGGCTAGGAATGACTTGAAGGATTATTAAACTCATAAGCAACAAAGATTACTTAGAGTTATCGAACCAGAGTGTGGAATCGGTTCACTTACCAGTGTTCTTGAGCGACTAACAACTCACAACCTGTCGGTGTACTAAAGTAGGGGTACCCTAGTACCCCGAACTTGTGCACGGAGTCACAGCGTCCCCGCGGCAAGCCTCGCCGGGCGTCCGCCAAGACCCTCCGCCGCCTTTGAGAAGACAAGACCCCGGTAAGAGGAGCTTGCCGGGAAGGCCTCTCTAGGCACGAAGAAGGCCCCGACAAGAAGAGCTTGTCGGGAAGGCCGCTCCAGGCACGCAGAAGACAAGGCCCCGGCAAGAGGAGCTTGCCGGGAAGGCTCGGAGCGCGACAAGTCTCCGAGCGCGACAAGGATTCAGCCGCGGCAAGGCGCTTGCCGCGGCATGCAACTCCTCTCCGACTCCGCTCCAGCTCACCCAGCGACGTGTCGCCATGGGACCGTTCCATGGGCGCGTGTCGAGCGGCTGTGCAGCCAGCGGAGAGCAGCGATAAGCGGCTGACAGGCTCGCCATCGTGGCGGCGAAGGTGCACTGACGGTCTGTTAATCGCTTTGGGCGACAACGACGGGCATTTATTGCTTTTGTCCCTTGCCGTCGAGTTAGGTATTTTGCCTTTGTAATCGTTCAAGTAGGTGTACCAACCCCTGTTTTTACATTTGTACCCCCGCCTATGTTGCCACCTGTCGGAGACCCCTTGAGCATATAAAAGGAGGCCCGAGTGCAACGTAGAGGGGGTTCGGTTCGCAATTTTGGCAAGGTTCGGCTAGTTCGGTCCGTTCGACTGGCCATAGTCTAGATACACTCAAGCTAGGTTTTGTAGCCCGCGTTGCTCCCTAGCAAGAACACAGTAGATCAGACAAGCAGCAGTAGGAGTTTTATCTCTCCGGAGAGCTCCGAAGCTGGGTAAACCGCTCGTGTGCATCGCCTCGATCCGCTCTTCGTGCGACCTCCGCCCCCCTCCGAACCACAAGGGGCCTGCTCCGCCGGCCCCATAGGTGTCCGTGGGTACGATCAGCCTCCCCGACATCTCTGGCGCGCCAGGTAGGGGGCGTCGATGCCGTGTGAATCCGATCCGGTGTTCACGCGAGTGGCGTCATCAACATCTTCCTCAACATGCCACCGAAGAAGAAGGCTTCGGCGGCAGCAGAGCCATCCGCGTCGTACCCACCCTCACCGCAGCAAACGGGTGGCGGTGCAGACGCTGGCGGAGGAACGGGCACCGACGAAGGTGTTTCGCGACGTTGCCAAGTCCAAGGACAAGGCACCGCAAACCTCGGCGTCCGCGCATCCCCCGCGTCCATCTCAGGAGACGCGAGACCAACAACATCATGGCGTTCATAACGCCATACGTTCGTTGGATCGAGACCCTCGAGACCAGCATGCGCGCCAATATGCTGGCACTAGCGAGATACGGTCGCCCGGACGGGGCGCTGCTCCTTCTAACATAGTTAGAAGTCCGAGCGTGTCCCGCTCCTCGCACCGTTCTCCAATGCCGCCTACTACTCCAGCAGAAGCTACGGCGAGCTCAACTGCTCCTCGACTACCTCCAACGGCCGACAAGGTCGACGAGTGGAGGGCCACTATCCGAGCCTCATCGGCTTTGCCAACGGCGACGCTCCGCGGCAACCAACGCCATCGTTGCCGCGGCGAGACGACAAGGCACGAGCCGGTGGCGACGAGACTGTCGGAGGTGCAACCACCGTGCACTCTCCGCCAAGAAGGCCAAGATCGCCGACTCATCGGACCCACCTCGACAGCGACTCCACTGCATCGTCGGATCCGCGAGCTCGCCGCGATCAGCGCCAAGTTCTTCATGAGCGACAACAAGAGGACGCTCGAACTCGCATCAAGCACTGAAGAGAAGCGCGACGTCAGTCCGACAAGCGCGATGGGCCTTCTGTTGACATGCACGCGCCGGAGGGGCCACGCAACTTGCCGTACGCGGTAGGTTGCCCTGCGTTCACTCATGAGCTGCGGCAAGTCCAGTGGCCCAGCCAGAAAAACTTCAAACCAGACGCGTTGGAGAAGTATGATGGCAGGACGCACCCGTCGGAATTCCTCGGCATCTACACCATCGCGGTGCAGGCTGCGGGGACGGGACGACAAGATCCTCGCCAACTACTTCCCGCCGTGCTCAAGCCCAACGCCGATCTTGGCTCATGCACTTGCCGGACAGCTCCATATCCTCTTGGCAGATCTGTGCCATCAGTTTGTTGGCGCCTTCACAGTGGCCACAAACCTCATGGCCAAGAGAGTGACCTTCACTTGCTCGCCTGAAGGAAGGAGAGTCCTGCGCAAGTTCATTCAGAGGTTCAACGCGTGCACTACAACATCGTGCGTCCACCCCGCCGCGGTGATCGCGCATTTCATCGTAATGTGGAACCGCAGGATGAGGGAGGAGATGGCGATGAGCAAAGTCAAGGACGTAAGTGAGCTATGCGCCTTGGCCGACAAGTGTCTTGGCTGAGGAAGGGAGGAGACTCCGTGAGAGAATCTGACGCAGGATCTCGACAAGGATGACACCGCCCCGGCAAAAAAGGGCCGACGGCGAGGCAACAGGAAGAAGAAAAGCAGAGAAGTGCTAGCTGTCGAGCAGTCCGGCAACGGAGGCGGCGACAAGAACGCCAAGGCTGGTGGCTCCGGCAAGGAGGTTGTCACCGACGCCAACCACCGGGTCGGTGGCGGCCGCCGACAAGCGGTGACAGCTCCGGCAAGCGATCTTGCAAGATCCACCGCACCAAGGGCCACGACCTCCAGAGCTGCAAGAAAGTCGAGCTGCTTGTCGAACAGCAGAGAGCTGAGTACGAGCGGCGCGACAAGGAGAAGGCCCAGGAAGGTGCTGGGGGAGCAAGCAAGAAACGTCCCGGCCGGGGAGGACGCCGCGGCAAAGTCAAGCAGCGACAAGGAGATCGACCTCCCCGCGGCCGCGACAAGGATGAAAGATGATGATGACGACGAAGATATGGAGGACGGCACGCCGATGAGCAGGAGTTTGAGAGAAAGCCAGAGGTTCTCTGCGTTGACGGAGGTGCTTCTCGCATACCTCCCACCGCCAACTCAAGCAATGGATGCGGGAGGTCAATGCAGCGGAACCATCCGTAGAGTCACGCAAGCCTCTCAAGTGGTCCAAAGACGCCTATCATTTTTGATATTGAGGACCACCTGATCGCATAATCGCTGCGGTCGGGTGCTTGCCGATGTTGGTCTCTCCAACCATCCGCAACCTCAAGGTCACAAAAATGTTAGTTGACGGCGGGCGGCTTGAATCTGATCTCCTCCGCGGTGCTCCGTAAGCTTCAAATCCTCGACAAATAACTTCGAAGAGACCGGAACCTTCCAAGGAATCAATCCGGAAGGAGCAAGCGAAGGGAAGATTACGTTGCGGTCACATTTGGCGCCGAGCTGAACTTCGTAAGCGAGAGGGTTACTTCGACGTTGCCGATTTCCCATTGCCTTACAATGGGATACTTAGCCGCCCAAAGACTCGCCAAGTTCATGGCAGCCTCTCACTACGCCTACAACCTACTCAAGATGCCGGGCCCGATAAGCGTCATCTCTGTCCATGGCGACAAGAAGGATGCCCTTATCTGTGCCGACAAGATCTTCCGGGATGCAGCAGCCGCGACAGACGGCCAGACACTTGCCGCTGAAGCTCCCGGGGGGAAGAAGACCAAGTCCAAGTCCGGCAAGGGCTCTGATGCTCACTCCTACAAGCGCACCTCTTCAGAGTGCTGCGCTACCGTCGAGGACGCACCATCGAGCTCCACCGGCAAGTGCAAGAAGATGGTGGCTCCGCCGAAGACCAAGAAGGTGCCCGCCAAGGAGGACGGTGCTGGTGGTACCTTCACCATCGGTGCTCTCTCGACCCCAAATAGGAAGGCGGCTCGTTGCTTTCCTGCGGGCGAATGTCGGCGTGTTTGCATGGCAACCGTCGATATCCCCGGTGTTCCTGTGAAAGTGATTGAGCACCGCTGGCCGTTTGTCCTCATGCGCGCCCGGCCAAGCAAAAGTCAGGAAGCAAGCGGTGGAGCGCCAAGAATTCATAGTCAAGAGATCAAGAAACCGGAAGCAGCAGGGCCTTGTCAAAGGAGTGCTCCATCCTACGTGGTTGGCCAATCTCGTAGTCGTGCGCAAGAAGGCAAATGGGAAATGGAGACTTTGTATTGACTTCACGGATGTTAATAAAGCTTGTCCCAAAGATCCATTTCCCTTGCCGCGCATTGACCAGATTGTTGACTCCGCTGGATGTGATTTGCTCTCATTTCTTGATGCCTACTCAGGATACCATCAGATCTTCATGGCTGAAGAAGATGAGGAGAAGACCGCATTCATCACACCATGTGGCGCATCTTTGTTTCATACGGATGCCTTTCGGTTTGAAGAATGCTGGTTCGACATTTGCAAGGGTAGTCCATGACGCTTTTGAGCCGCAAATGCACAGAAATGTAGAAGCCTACATGGATGACATAGTGGTCAAGAGCAAGGACAAAGCAACTCTGGTTCAAGATCTGGACGAGACCTTTGCAAATCTCCGCAAGATCAACCTCAAGCTCAACCCCGAGAAGTGCGTGTTTGGAGTCCCTTCCGCAAGCTTCTCGGGTTCTTCGTGTCTCAGCGAGGATTGAAGCTAATCCCGACAAGATCAAGGCCATTGAGCAGATTGAAGCACCAAAGCGCGTCAAGGATGTCACGAAGACTACGCGGTTGCATGGCTGCTCTCGGCAGGTTTATTTCTAGGTTCTGCTGAGCGCCTCGCCATTTTTCAAGATTTTGAAAAAGGCAGGTCCAGTAAAATGGACTCCCGAAGCGGAGGCTGCGCTGCAGGACTTAAAGAGATACCTGTCCTCCACTCCAACACTTGTCGCACCTAGGCCACAAGAGAAGTTGCTGTTGTACATAGCAGCAACCAATCAAGTGGTTAGTGCTGCGTTAGTAGCGGAGAGGGAGGCGGATGACGAGCCAGCAACCGTGGCAAGCACATCCAGCGACAAGCAGGGGGCTTCGCCGACAAGCTCTGGTCCCGACAAGGATGAGTCCGCGCAGACACATGAACAGAATCTGAGAAAAGGATGGTGCAGCGCCAGTCCTATTTTGTCAGCTCCCATACGCAAGGGGGCTAGGTCAAGGTACTGGCGTGCAGAAATTGCTTTTCGGCCTCCTCATGGCCTCGAGAAAGCTGCGCCATTACTTTCAAGCACATGAGATCACAGTTGTCACTCGCTTTCCCTGAAGAGGATACCGCAGAATCCAGGCGGCAGGTGCAGGATTGTCGAGTGGGCACTGGAGCTGTCAAGCTTTGGTCTCAAGTTTGAAAGCACATCAACTATCCAAAGCAGAGCGTTGGCAGAATTCATAGCGGAATGGACGCCAACACCAGATGAAGAGATTCCGGAGACGAGCATTCCGTCAAAGAAGCAAGCAAAGAGTGGCTGATGTACTTTGATGGTGCCTTCTCGCTGCAAGGCGCCGGTGCCGGCGTGCTGCTTACCGCACCCACCGGAGAGCACCTCAAGTACGTCGTCCAGATGCACTTTCCCAAGGAGCAAGCGACAAACAATACTGCAGAGTATGAGGGTTTTCTTGCCGGTCTCAGGATCGCTGTGGACCTTGGGATCAAGAAGCTTATTGTCAGGGGTGACTCGCAAATCGTCGTCCGCCAAGTCAACAAAGATTACCAGAGTCTGTTGATGGAAGCTTACGTTGATGAAGTGAGGAAGCTAGAAGAGCGCTTTGACGGCCTGCAAATGGAACATGTTCCAAGAGCTCAGAATGACATTCTTGTGACTGTCAAAGTGCGCTGCGCTTAAGTTACACAATGGAACCAGTGGATTTTCATGCTCAAGTCGACTCAGCCAACCGTAACACCGCTAACCGGACAGAGCAAGAAGAGGAAGTTGGCCTCTGGTGACTACTTTCCGACATAGATTCCCGAAGCCGTCGTTACAAAGGTCCCCAAGATCAACACCAACAATGCTGAGGAGCAGTCTGCTCCGGCAGACCCTGTGGTTTGTTTCGTTGAAGCAAGCGCTCCCGACAAGTCTTGCTCCGGAAAGCTTGTCGGGAGCATCAACTTTCCGACAGGACGCAGTTCTTGCCGTAGAAGCTGATGTTCCCGCAGCAGCAGATGTGCCTTTAGTCCTTGTTGTCGAGCCACAACCTCCAAAGATGGGCATCAGATTGTCCATTTCCTCCAGACGGAGAACTTCCCGAAGAGCAGGAAGAAGCGGAAAGAGTAGCCCGGCAGTCAAGTATGTACCGGTTTGTCGACATGCATGCATGAAGAAGACTCAACGGTGTGAAATTGAAGTGTATTCCGGGGAAGATGGGCGAAGCTGTTGGCGAGAGATACATGGAGGCATATGTGGTCACCACATTGGCAAGAAGAGCACTTGCCAAGCAAAGCTTTCCGGCAAGGTTTCTTCGCCGACAGCCTCCGTGATGCAACTGCACAAGTAACCAAGTGTGAAGCGTGCGGTTCCATTCCAAGCAGATACACCAGCCAGCTCAAGCTCTCCAGACGATCCCTTTATCCCGGCCATTTTCGGTGCGGGGCTCGACATCCTCGCCCCTTACCCCGAGCTGTCGGGGCTTTGAGTACTTGTACGTCACCATCGACGAGTTCACAAAGTGGCGGAAGTGGAAGCAGTGAGGAAGGTGACAGCCTGATCGTGATCAAGTTCTTGGTCGATTGTTTGCGCTTCGGGATCCCTAACAGGATCATCACCGACAATGGCACACAATTAATGATCGCACCTTCATGCAAGACGTCCAAGACCTTGGCGCCAAGGTCTGCTTTGCTTCATTGCTCACCCGAGAAGCAACGGTCAGCGAGAGGGCAAACGCTGAAGTGCTGCGCGGACTCAAGACCAGAACTTTCGACAGGCTGCACAAGTGCGGAAGAAACTGGATCGAGGAGCTGCCGGTGGTTCTTTGGTCGATCAGAACGACGCCAATTCGATCCACTGGCCAGGCACCCTTTGCTCTAGTCTATGGAGCAGAGGCAGTTCTCCCCACGGAACTCGTATACGGGTCGCCTCGAGTGCTCGCTTATGATGAGTTTGAGCAAGAGCAGTTGCGACAAGATGACGCTGCTCCTTGAGGAGGATCGTCTTGAGCTGTCCAGGCGAGCCGCTCGCTACTGACAAGCTCTGCGTCGCTACCATGGCCGCAGGGTTAATGCCGAAGTCTCGAGGAAGGCGACCTTGTTCTTGGCGCGTTCGATCTGCCAAGAATTCAAACAAGTTGACGCCTTGAAGTGGGAAGGCCCTTATCGGGTGAAAGCGAGGCACTAGGCCCGGCGCTGTCGCTTTGAGACCGAAGATGGCATTCCGGTGAGCAACTCTTGGAACATTGAGCATCTTCGTAAGTTTTACCCATAAGGCGCGGTTGTCGGGACCCGTCCCGGCAACCACCTTTTGTACAAGTCTTGCCGCTGTTGCATGTGATCCTTTGTACAAAGCCGGGCGCAGACCCCGTGCATCAGTAAAGCCCATGTGTTGCGCACAACCCGTCAAGTTCATGCTTTCATCAATTTATTGCATGTTTTGGCTAACACTTTGTGCAAAGCAACCACACCAGTAAGCAGAATCGAGCCACTGGGCTCCATAACGTTATTTCCTCTTCTTTCTCTTGTCGCAAAGAAAGGGAGGCTCCCTCGCGCACAAGTTAACCAGGGGGAAGGAGGAGATAATATTGTGAACCAGGCACCGCTCGAGGAAGACTCACCTCATCGGGAAGCAAGAGACAGAAAAGCTAAGTTGCCAAAGTCTGAGCAATCAATTTTTAAGTTTTCAAGTTATCTTCCTCGAACGATAGTACTTTGTATGGAAAACCTGTGCGCAGAGGAACCAAATCGTGGATCGGTCGCGCCCTTACTTTGTTTCGAGTCCGCTCAACAACTTAAGTGAGCTGCGGCTAGTCCGCGACAAGGTTGCTTGTGGGTAGCGACCCGCCAAAGAAGGCTGCTGAAGTTCCGCACTCGGCGCTCGTGGCAAGGGTGCCTGCACCGGCAAGTTTCCCTGAAATGCGTAAGGCAGAAACGTACAAAGGAAGGAATCAAGTAGAGGAAATAACATTGCATCGATCGATTCAGATCAGTAATAAATTTTTAAAGTTATCTTCCTTGAACGACCGCACTTTGTATGAAAAACCCGTGCGCGGAGGAACCAAATCGTGACTGGTCGCGCCCTTACTTTGTTTCGAGTCCGCTCAACAACTTAAGTGAGCTGCGGCTAGTCCACGACAAGGTTGCTTGTCGGTGGCGACCCGCCAGGCTGCTGAAGTTCCGCACTTTCGGCGCGCCGCGGCAAGGGTGCTGCACCGCAAGTTTCCACTGAAAAGCGTGGGCAATAACATACAAAGCCAAGAGTCGAGTAAAGGAAGTAACGTAGCAAAGCGTTGCCCAGAATAAAGTTATATTACAAAAATAACTTATCGCGACATCGCTGAATCGTTCTCGAACTGAAATAACAGCGAAGAGGAGAAGAAGGGCGCCCGGCACCCAAGCCCGGCAAGCGGAGTTGCCGGGGCTGCGGCAAGCCGAGTTGCCGAGGGCTGCGGCAAGCCGGAGTTTGGGGCTGCGGCAAGCCGAGTTGCCGGGGCTGCGGCAAGCGGAGTTGCCGGGGCTGAGATATCGAGATAAGCCCTTCGTCCTTTTCAAACATCCCTTTTTCATTAAAAACATTCTACTCGGATACAATCCGTGGGGAATGAAAAACATGAAAGGGAAGATTACAAGTATTAAATGCGGATAAGGCCGAAGGCTTACAAATTAAAAAGATAAGATGCCCGTAATCCTCTTTCTGTCCCTCTCTTGGAGGTAGGTCAAGGAGGCGAGAAGGGCAAAAGAAACGCCTAAGCGAGCTACAGGTGCGAAGGCACCAAAGGAACATCCGGGAGCTCCCGAGGGCTTGACGGAGATGGCAGCGTAAGGCGGGGCTCGAGGCAGGCGGCGGGACGTCGGCCACGCTGTCGAGGGCACTACACCCTCGTACTCCGACTTGACGGCCCTGTCGCCATCCCTCTTCCCCTTCCGCAGCCTCCCTACGCCAGTCGCCCAAGGAGACGACCCCGGGGAGTTCAGGGAGCCGGCGACACGGATGATGGGGTCGCCGGTGACGCACGATGCGGCGCCCGACAACTAATCGGGCCCGCCAACCTCGTAGTCGCTGTCGCTCTCCTCCTCGTCACTCTCGCTCGAGGGGAATCTTATTGTCGGAGGAGCTATCCACGCAGCACTTCGCCCGAGTACCAAGATCCCGAAGACCTTGACGGAGAGGAGATCACCCTCCATTAACTTAAAATGGAGGGTAAACCCCGCCCTCAGGCTGTGGATGCGGGTGAACGTCTTCCACCCACGATCGAGATACATCACAGTAGGGGCTGGGAATACAACACGGACTCGCATGCCGCTGATTCCACAGCCCCTCATTTGCAATCTCAGTGTCTCGGGCGGATCCGACTCCATCGCGCTCGCGAACGGAGCTGGAAGCCGGAGGCGACGATGAGGCGCCCGGCGCAGCCTGACAAAGAACTCGCAAGGGTCGTCCCCTGTATGGACCACCGCAGGGAGGGGAACCGCCGGCGGAGGCGGAGACGGCGTGCCGCCCCGTCCGCCTCTTCCTCGACCTCATCCTCGACCTCGCCCCCTCCCTCTTCCTCTTGGGGCTGGCTATGCCGCCCCGGGCGTGGGGTTGGGAGGGGAGCGCTGTCTAGCGGCGACCCTCGCCGCCACCGATGGAGAACCAAGGCTCCTTTTCTCCATGGCGAATGAGAGAAGGGGGAGCAGAAACTGAGGAAAGGAGGAGGTGGGAGAGTGCGGGCTTCTGCGCTCCCCTTCCGCTCTTTTTAAGGAAGCAAGGTGGGGGCTCGACCGCCCCGCTCGACAAATCAGGGCATAGGAAGAGCAGGGAACCGGGCCGACCTGCTGCCTCTGCTCGTAACGGCCCAATTTTCCACCTCCACCGTCCACGACCCCAAGAGCATGGGGACCACGTGGCGGGGATGCAGAGCTGAGGCGACGGGTGGAGCGACCCCGCACGCCGCCCACTTCCCCCATGACGCCGCATTTGACGCGTGCCGTTACGGGGGGACGCGGCGGATACGGAGTGGGTTTTGGTTTGGACCCAGGCCGCGCGTGCCCGTGCCCTGCTTTGGGCCTGGCCCAACAGCGCTCGGCACCGTGTATGGCCCAGACCCGGGGGCTCCTGTCGGTGTACTAAAGTAGGGGTACCCTAGTACCCTGAACTTGTGCACGGGCAGTCAGAAGCGCCCGCGGCAAGCCTCACGGGCGTCCGCCAAGACCCTCCGCCTCCTTTGAGAAGACAAGACCCCGGCAAGAGGAGCTTGCCGGGAAGGCCTCTCTAGGCACGAAGAAGGCCCCGACAAGAAGAGCTTGTCGGGAAGGCCGCTCCAGGCACGCAGAAGACAAGGCCCCGGCAAGAGGAGCTTGCCGGGAAGGCTCGGAGCGCGACAAGTCTCCGAGCGCGACAAGGATTCGGCCGCGGCAAGGCGCTTGCCGCGGCATGCAACCTGTCTCCGACTCCGCTCCAGCTCACCCGGTGACGTGTCGCCATGGGACCGTTCCATGGGCGCGTGTCGGCGGCTGTGCAGCCAGCGGAGAGCAGCGATAAGCGGCGCCGACAGGCTCGCCATCGTGGCGGCGGAGGCGCACTGACGGTCTGTTACATCGCTTTGGGGCGACAATGACGGGCATTTATTGCTTTTGTCCCTTGCCGTCGAGTTAGGTATTTTGCACTGTACACTGTTCAAGTAGGTGTACCAACCCCTGTTTTTACATTTGTACCCCCGCCTATGTTGCCACCTGTCGGAGACCCCTTGAGCATATAAAAGGAGGCCCGAGTGCAACGTAGAGGGGGTTCGGTTCGCAATTTTGGCAAGGTTCGGCTAGTTCGGTCCGTTCGACTGGCCATAGTCTAGATACACTCAAGCTAGGTTTTGTAGCCCGCGTTGCTCCCTAGCAAGAACACAGTAGATCAGACAAGCAGCAAGAGGAGTTTTATCTCTCAGGAGAGCTCCGAAGCTGGGTAAACCGCTCGTGTGCATCGCCTCGATCCGCTCTTCGTGCGACCTCCGCCCCCCTCCGAACCACAAGGGGCCTGCTCCGCCGGCCCCATAGGTGTCCGTGGGTACGATCAGCCTCCCCGACACAACCCATGAAAAATTGGAATTTAGTGAGAAATAATAGCTGATGAAGACTCATAAGATGCAACATAGTTCTTAGATATTCTCAAGATACCAGAGGGTAATACTCGACGGTAGATCAAGGTAGAGGTTGGACTGGTGTATTGACTTGCAAAAGACAAGTGCTTTAACTTGTCCGAGAAATGGGATCAAAGAGAAAATATGGTCGGAACCACGATTGCATAGGATCAATTCACATATACCAGATGATATTATATCGATGGAATAGTTATTATTATAAGAAGCTTCTATGGTAGGATCTACATTGTGTCCATGGGCATGAACACAAAGTTCAAGGTCGACTCCCACTTCTTCTATGTATAACCTTCCATTCACCTCTCACTTTCGAAGAAGTTGTAGTGTTGAAATTTTATCTAGCAAAATACCTGAAGAGTATGACTTGTGAAAACTTTCACTTCACACATATTAAGGAAGGCATAGGTTCAACACGTCAGGGTATCGTGGAAACATATACCACAAGCTTCAATAGTAAATACAACCAGCTCCAAAACAGAGCATGGTTAAGAAAACAGAGGATACAATTTACCAAAGGCTTTATATATCCGTGGAAAGGCTCACAAGGTTATTTGAATATGAAGGACACTGTCGGATAACACCCAACAAGGTATCTGACGGTCCATAACAGTGTTGATGTGAGTATCGGTACTCATTCAGAGGAAGAAGGAATGCAATGGCATCGGATTATAGAAACAACTGACTAAATACAAGCTCAAATGCAAAGGAATTATGATTTCCAAATCAAAGGATCAGAAGCAAACGCTCTGATCAAGGATGGATAATTTGAATAGAACTAGGGGTGACGCCCCCGGTTCAATCATACACTAATCATACACACAAACGTGTACGATCAAGACCAGGGACTCACGGGAAGATATCACAACACAAATCTAAAAATAAGATAAGTCATACAAGCATCATAATACAAGCCAGGGGCCTCGAGGGCTCGAATACAAGTGCTCGATCATAGACGAGTCAGCAGAAGCAACAATATATGAGTACAGACATAAGTTAAACAAGTTGCCATAAGATGGCTAGCACAAACTGGGATACAGATCGAAAGAGGCGCAGGCCTCCTACCTGGGATCCACCTAAACTACTCCTGGTCATCGTCAGCGGCCTGCACGTAGTCGTAGGCACCTCCGGTGTAGTAGGAGTCATCGTCAACGGTGGCGTCTGGCTCCTGGGCTCCAGCATCTGGTTGCGACAACCAGGAAGAAAGGAAAAGGGGGGAAAGGGGGAGAAAAGCAACCGTGAGTACTCATCCAAAGTACTTGCAAGCAAGGAGCTACACTACATATGCATGTGTATATGTGTAAAGGGCCATATCGGTGGACTGAACTGCAGAATGCCAGAATAAGAGGGGGATAGCTAATCCTGTCAAAGACTACACTTTAGGCCACCTCCATCTTGCAGCATGTAGAAGAGAGTAGATGGTAAGTTCACCAAGTAGCATCACATAGCATAAACCTACCCGGTGATCCCCTCCTCGTCGCCCTGTTAGAGAGTGATCACCGAGTTATATCTGGCACTTGGAAGGGTGTGTTTTATTAAGTATCCGGTTCTAGTTGTCATAAGGTCAAGGTACAACTCCAAGTCGTCCTGTTACCGAAGATCACGACTATTCGAATAGATAAACTTCCCTGCAGGGGTGCACCACATAACCCAACACGCTCGATCCCATTTGGCCGGACACACTTTCCTGGGTCATGCCCGGCCTCGGAAGATCAACACGTCGCAGCCCTACCTAGGCACAACAGAGAGGTCAGCACACCGGTCTAAATCCTATGGCGCAGGGGTCTGAGCCCATTGCCCATTGCACACCTGCATGTTGCGAACACGGTCGGAAGCAGATCTAGCCTAGCAGGCGTTCGGTCCAATCCGGTAGCGCCGCTTCGGGCCGACGTCACGAAGGATTCGGTGATACCACAACGTCGAAAGTGCCCATAATTGTTCCAGCGTAGTTGGTTGGTGTGTATAGGCCAATGGCGGACTCAGATCAAATACCAAGAACTTCGTTAAGCGTGTTATTTTAAAGTAACCACAGACGCCCGACTGGGCAGGCCCACCTCTCTCCTAGGTGGTCTCAACCTGCCCTGTCGCTCCGCCACAAAGTAACAGTCGGGGGCCATCGGGAACCCAGGCCCACCTCTACCGGGATGGAGCCACCTGTCCTTTCAGCCCCCTCATCAGAATCACTTGCGGGTACTCAACGAGCAGACCCGACTTTAGTCACCACATGTGTCATGTATATAAAGTACATAGTATATACCCGTGATCACCTCCCTAGTGATCACGGCCCGATAGTATAGCATGGTTGACGGACAAGAATGTAGGGCCACTGATGGAATACTAGCATCCTATACTAAGCATTTAGGATTACAGGTAAGGGTAACAACTGTAGCAACAATGACAGGCTATGCAGCAGAATAGGATTAATTGAAAGCAGTAACATGGTATACTACTCTAATGCAAGCAGTAGAGAGAAGAATAGGCGATATCTTGTGATCAGGGGGGGGGGGCAGGGCTTGCCTGGTTGCTCTGGCAAGGAGGGGTCGTCAACACCGTAGTCGATCACAGGGGTACCGACATCGGTCTCAGGGTCTACCGGAAAGAAGTAACGGAGGTTGAACAAAATAAATAACAGAGCAATCAAAGAATCACAAAGCATAACATGACAAACGTGGTGCTAGATGTGCCCTAACGCGGTAGTAGGTGATATCGGCAAAGGGGGAAACATCCGGGAAAGTATTCCCGGTGTTTGACGTTTTCGGAGAGATGGAACGGAGGTGGATTCTTGCATGTTCGCTATGCTAGGGATGTGTGGCTGACGAACGGAGAGTGTATCCGTATTCGTCTCGTCTTTCTGAGCAACTTTCATGTACAAAATATTCAACTGATAAACGGTTTATTTTATATTATTTTCTAAAGTTTTAATAATATTCTGGAACTATTATATTTAGTTTAAACCGAATTGACTAAGTCATTTTGACTAGTCAAAAGGACAGGTGTGACCCACGTGTCATAGACTATTTACCTAAACAAATAAATAGACCTAACTTATTTAATGGGGGACTACATGTCATTTATCACTAGACTAACTTAACACTAATTAATACTAACTAAACCTAGTAGTACTAATCTAAGCAGGGCCGACCATTAGTGGACAGAGCCCAGGCGGCCACACACGGCCATTTACAGGGGGTGGCAGCCATGGCCAAGAATGGCAGCAGCAACAATACGCATCAGCAGTAGGTAGTAGCAATACGCAGCGGCAAAAGCATTAGCTAGCAGCAGCACATAGCGGCAGCAAGCAGAGAAGCTCTGAGCACCACGGGGAGCAGCGAGCAGCACTAGCACCAGCAGCGCAGAGCCCCAGTAACGTATGAGCAGCAGCAACAGCCATGAGCAGCAACAGACAGCAAAGGGGACGGCAAAGATGACGGCTAGGAGCAGCAACACGCACGCAGTTCGGCACGGAGCTTGGCCAGCGCGGGCGGTAGCAGCAGGAAGGCATGGCACGCGGGACGCGGTCAACACCGTGGTGAGCGCGAGGTGTGGACTTCGAAGCGCCGCTGGCCATGGCGGCCGCGGCGAGCGCGACTACAACAGCGACGGATCGAGGGGGCTACAGGGGGAATCTGAAGGAGGGGCTCACCACTAGCTCGACGGCGAGGTCGAGGAGGTGCGGGGTGGCCGGACGAATTGATGCCGATGACGAGATGCGGCAAGCATGGAGAAGAAGACCGGCGATGGCGAGGCTTGGGGTGGTCCTATATCGAACCCATATGCGAGGGCGAAGGAGACGATGATGGCGGAGCTCCTGGATGTCTTGGCGCGGCGAAGGAAGGCCGGTGGCCGCGGGATCGACGAAGGCGGCGACGGTTGTGGTCTTGGGCACGGCTCGATTCGATGGAGAAACGGTCACGAGAGGGAAAACAGAGGGAGCTAGGGTTCATGACAAAGAGAGAGGCGTCGAGGGAGGTCCTTATCCATCTCTCACGAGCGGGATGGCCGACAACGCGACATCCGCTCATTTGGGCGGACAAGCAGCGTCCACGACATGAGGTTGGGGACGAACGAAGACTTGGGATGGGCTAGATCCTGTACGTGTAGAGCCCACAGGAACAATAGGCTAGCTAGCTTTTCCTTTTTTGTCTCTATTATTTATTTATTTTGTTTTCCATTCCTCTTCATAGTAGATGAATTTAGCTAGTTATGAAATTTGGCACACAAATACTTGGTATTATTTCAAGGCTGCACACAAAGTTCCAAAACATTTGGAAATTTTTAGGCTTTTGTTTATTTTTAAATGGCCATGTTTAGAGTTGCTGGACCACTTAATTGCTAGGGTCAATCTAAAAATCCAATTTTGAGTAGTATTTCTACATGACAAATACTAGGGGATTACTTGCAATAACATGAATAGTTTTATTTAATTTTTTAAGAAGTTTTATTTTTCCTCACTATTTGAATTTCAAATTGGAATAGGTTTCGGATCGTAATGACTATTAGCAAGTTAATGGTGATAACTTGGCATAATTAGTGGAAGATTACTGTAGCAAGAATCTCGGGGTGTTACAAGAGTTCCCTGAAGAATTGTCCCAACTCTACAACTGCTCTGTATAAGTCAGGGCGGCCCAATCCTCTAAGGATAACAGGTAAAACCCTTTGAAGTAGGATGTGGCAGTCAGGAGTTTTCAACCCTTGTACCTTGTTTCCATCTGCACTGACTCTCCTTACAGGGTTGGAAGCAAATCCATGTGGGAATCTCGCATGTGACAGGACCTCGCAAAATTCTTTTCTTTTTACCTTGTCCAAGACGTACACAGCTGGTGCCATATCCCGTGGTTTACCTTCATCTTGCACCTGCAAATCCTTTCTGATACCCAGATATGTCAAACCAATCCTAGATTTTAAGGTATCTTTCGTCTTGCCTTCAATATTAAGAAGTGTGCCGACAATGCTGTCACATGTATTTTTCTCGATGTGCATCACATCAAGATTATGCCGCAGATCCAAATATTTCCAATACTCCAAGTCCCACAAAGTGGACCTATGGGTAAAAAATAATCTCTCTTTTGCCTTGCCACGCTTCCTTTTCCCGCTACCATTACCAGGATGGTTTCCTGGTGTAATATGCCTGACCTTCTCTAATTCCACTTGCAACTCATCGGCGGTGAGCCTCTTTGGCGCATCACGGTTTTCATGCTTTGCATTGAACACATGCCTTCGGTATTTTGTAGGACGCGGCTTGTCCTTGGCAAGGAAACGACAGTGTCCAATGTAACCGATTTTGCTAAGTATTGCGTATGACAGTGATTCTGTCTGTGAACACATGCATTGTAACCATGTGTCCGTTCATACGACATATAGTGCCCAAAGCCGGATAACCATGGATGCACCAAATTATAATAGCACGCAGAAAGAAATCAGCTGGTGGGCTGCTATATAGGTCTTGAGTGAGAATAATACCCTTCCATAGCTATTGAAGTTCCTCCACAAGAGGCTCCATGAATAAATCAAAATCCTTTCCAGGACTTTTTGGACCTGGGATGAGCAAGGCCATCATGTAGTTTGATTCTTTTGTGCATACATTTGGAGGCATGTTGTAAGGATAACAAGCAACGGCCACATGCTATATGTGGCGCTCTGGTGGCCAAATGGGTTAAATCCATCTGAAGCTAAGCCAAGTCTAATGTTTCTTGGGTCAGCAGCAAACTTTTTGTGTTTCTGATTGAAGCTTTGCCACTCACTACCATTAGATGGATGGTTCATTACATTCTGATCTCTGTACTCCTGGTTCCTAGCACTACAAAAAAGACACTTTCATGATGATACGTGTTTGTCACAGTAGGTCACATTTTCTGTCATGCATGTACATCCATGACAAATTTATGACAGAATCAAGATAGTCATACCTGTGCTATCGTAGAAGTGTTCCATGACATTAACAAAATTATCATCAAGGAAGTGTCCACTTCCATGACGATAAATCGCGCGTCATGGAAGTACTTTCGTCAAGGGTGACCGACACGTGGCATCCACCATAACGGGACGCCGTTAAGCTATCGGGTCCGCTTTTGGATCCGATAACCCGCTAACAGCCCGGACCAATGAGGATTTTCCACGTGTAAAATTCTCATTGGCCGGAGGAAACACGTGTTGGCTCACCGTTGGGACACATATTATCCATTCGTTGGACAGGAGGCGCCTATGATACGTCGACACATGGCACGGCCCAACAGAGGCCCATTTCGGTGAAAAGGCCGGCCCGTTTGACTTGGTCAAAAGGTAACGGGCCGGCCCATGGAAAGCTTGTTAACGGTCTATTCATATATAGCCCATTTACGGCTCGCTAACTCTTGGCCCGTTATGGCCTATCCGAATTAAGCCCAATAGCTTCATCTAGGCCTTCCTATATGATTCCAGCCCGTTGTAACTTCCGGACCATGTATGGCCCATGATGTCTTTCGGCCCATACGAGACCATTTATAACTCTTGGCCTATTAACGACCCGTGGTGAATCTGGCCCGGAATGAACATTGTACACCTTTATACCCATTAACGGCCCATTATTCCATTGGGCCGTTTCCAACCCGTGTTATCTTTCGGCCTTCTTAGGTCCCATTTATTATTGGGCTCATTTCCAGCATTCGGTTACTTACGGCCCGTCATTGGCCTTTTCTGCATGTGGGCCAAATTCAGCTTGCGGTTACAATCGGCCCATTTGCGGCCCGTTACTCCGTTGGGCCTTTTTCATAACGTCATCAAATACGGCCGATTAACGACGGCCTATTATTGTTGGCCCATGAACAAACAATTCCAAATCTAGCCCGTTTACGGCCCATAATGCGGTCTGTTATTGGCCCATGTTTGGCCTATCGATCATACGACACGTAGAAGGCCCATTAATGCTACGACCCGTAGAAGGCCCATTGATGCTACGGCCCGTAGAAGGCCCGTTGCTTCTATGGTCCTAAGAAGGCCCATTGTTTCTAGGGCCCGTAGGTGGCCCATGGTAACTACAGTAAATATGTAGCCCGTGGTTATTGTGGCCTAGTTTTAAAAAATAGGTTATTGCGGCCACTAGCAAACCACGGAAAAAGAACTGCACTGACTACAAGCAAACAAATAAACAAGACAACAAGGAAATAAATAAGCAAGCAACTTACGCTAGGCTAGTACGGCTATTACACATATTACATCCACTGGGCATCAAAGTTCGCCACCAATGCAAATATAGGGAACAAAGAAGCATATCATATACACTGGTTGTCAAAGTTGGCGACCAGTGCAAATAAACGTCGCAATAAAACAAGTCCAGAACTGAAACCACTTCAGAAGAGCTCAAGAAACAATATCCTAGGTACCCATAATGCTGGCAAGATGCTTAGCAAGCTTATTAACTTTCTCTTGTTTGGCGCCTAAATCCTCCAAAGACTTGTCATTGCACCAGAAAGTATGCATCTGAATTCTGCAGGGACTTCCTCAGTCCTACGGCTTCCTGTCACATAACATCTGATCGATGTCTTTCAACTTGAAGTTGAGATGCAAGAAGCCGAACTGATTCAGGCAGCGAGTTCGAAGAGCTGGTGCCAGCAGTAGTAGCAAGTAACTCGAACACTACATCAAGACAGGACTTTGGGGTTGTCTCAGTGTCTTCAATATAGTTTTTATCAGCTTTCTTGGAGACCAACAGGGATGTCTCACTATCTTGAACCTTATCTGCATTTCTTCCTTTACCATTGCATAACGGGGTACTCTTCTCCAATATTTTATCCGCGTTCTAAAAGAGAAATAAACAAACACATCAGGTTTATGCTACGTCTTGAGCTTGCGTTGGTTTTCCCCGAAGAGGAGAGGATGATGCAGCAGAGTAGCGTAAGTATTTCCCTCAGTTTTTGAGAACCAAGGTATCAATCCAGTAGGAGGACACACACAAGTCCCTCGTACCTGCACAAAACGATAGCTACCGCAACCAACGCGATTAGGGGTTGTCAATCCCTTCACGGTCACTTACGAGAGAGTGAGATCGATAGAGATGATAAATAATATTTTTGGTATTTTTGGTATAGAGATGCAAAGTGAAAAGTAAAAGGCAAAGTAAAAACAAAGCAAGTATTAAAGTGATGGAGATTGATATGATGAGAATAGACCCGGGTGCCATAGGTTTCACTAGTGGCTTCTCTCAAGAGCATAAGTATTCTACGGTGGGTGAACAAATTACTATTGAGCAAATGACAGAATTGAGCATAGTTATGAGTATATCTAGGTATAATCATGTATATAGGAATCACGTCCGAGACAAGTAGATCAAAGCGATTACGCATCTACTACTATTACTCCACTCATCGACCGCTATCCAGCATGCATATAGAGTATTAAGTTAAAAATAGAGTAATGCTTTAAGCAAGATGACATGATGTAGAGGAATAAATTCATGCAATATGATAAATACCCCATCTTGTTATCCTCGATGGCAACAATACAATACGTGCCTTGCAACCCTTTCTGTCATTGGGTAAGGACACCGCAAGATTGAACCCAAAGCTAAGCACTTCTCCCATTGCAAGAACTACCAATCTAGTTGGCCAAACCAAGCGGATAATTGAAGAGACTTGCAAAGATAACCAATCATACATAAAAGAATTCAGAGAAGATTCAAATATTATTCATAGATAAGATGGATCATAAACCCACAATTCATCGATCTCAACAAACACACCGCAAAAAAGAAGATTACATCGAATAGATCTCCACGAGAGGGGAGAACATTGTATTGAGATCCAAAAGAGAGAAGAAGCCATCTAGCTACTAGCTATGGACCCGAAGGTGCAAGTAAACTACTCACACTTCATCGGAGGGGCTATGGTGATGATGTAGAAGCCCTCCGTGGTTGATGCCCCCTCCGTGAACTGGAACAGGCCCCAAGATGGGATCTCGTGGATACAGGAAGTTGCGGTGGTGGAATTAGGTTTTTGGCTCCTGTTACGATCGTTTGTGGAGTGCACGAGGTATATATAGGAGGAAGGAGTACGTCGGTGGAGCAACAGGGGGTCCACGAGGCAGGGGGGTACGCCCTAGGGGGGCGCCCCCCACCCTCGTGACCGCCTCTGTTACTTCTTGGAGTAGGGTCCAAGTCTCCTGGATCACGTTCGGTGAGAAAATCACGTTCTCGAAGGTTTCATTCCGTTTGGACTCCGTTTGATATTCCGTTTCTTCGAAACACTGAAATAGGCAAAAAACAGCACAATTAAATTTGGGCCTCCGGTTAATAGGTTAGTCCCAAAAATAATATAAAAGTGGAAAATAAAGCCCAATATAGTCCAAAGCAGTAGATAAAATAGCATGGAGCAATAAAAATTATAGATACGTTGGAGGCGTATCGGGCATCTAAGCTTTATTCCTGCTCGTCCTCGAGTAGGTAAATGATAAAAAGAGAATATTTGATGCGGAGTGATACTTTGGCATAATTTCAATGTAAATCTTCTTAATTGTGGTATGAATATTCAGATCCGAAAGATTCAAGACAAACGTTCATATTGGCATAAAAATAATAATACTTCAAGCATACTAATCAAAGTAATCATGTCTTCTCAAAATAGCATGGCAAAAGAAAGTTCATCCCTACAAAATCATATAGTTAGGCTATGCTTCATTTTCGTCACACAAAGATGTTCCCAACTTCTATACCCCGATGACAAACCAAGCAATTGTTTCATAATTAAATTATCTCAAACTTTTTAAACCTTCTCGCAATACATGAGAGTGAGCCATGGATATAGCACTATGGGTGGAATAGAATATGATGATGGGGATTGTGTGGAGAAGACAAAAGGAGAAAGTCTCACATTGACGAGGATAATCAACGGGCTATGGAGATGCCCATCAATTGATGTCAACATGAGGAGTTGGGATTGCCATGCAACGGATGCACTAGAGCTATGAATGCTCAACAAAAGAAAACTAGTGGGGTGTGCATCCAACTTGCTTGCTCACGAAGACCTAGGGCATTTGAGGAAGCCCATCGTAGGAATATACAAGCCAAGTTCTATAATGAAAAATTCCCACTAGTATGAAAGACAACTTATGAGACTCACTATATGAAAAACATGGTGCTACTTTGAAGCACAATATATGAGACTCACTACATGAAGAACAAGGTGCTACTTTGAAGCACAATATATGAGACTCACTACATGAAGAACAAGGTGCTACTTTGAAGCACAAGTGTGGAAAAAGAGATATTAGCATTACCCTTTTTATTTATTTTCTTTTTTTGGCCTTTTTTTTCTTTTTGGCCTTTCTCTTTTTTTGGGGCAATGCTCTAATAATGATGATCATCACACTTCTATTGATTACAACATAAGGATTACAACTCGAAACTAGAAGAAGATATGACTCTATATGAATGCATCCGTGATGTACCGGGATGGTGCAATCAATCAAGAGTGACATGTATGAAAAATAATGCATGGTGGCTTTGCCACAAATACGATGTCAACTACATGATCATGCAATGGCAATATGACAAAAGTAATGTATGTCATGATGACGATGAGCGGAACGGTGGAAAGTTGCATGGCAATATATCTCGGAATGGCTATGGAAATGCCATAATACGTTGGTATGGTGGCTGTTTTGAGGAAGATATAAGGAGGTTTATGTGTGATAGAGCATATCATATCACGGGTTTTGGATGCACCGGCGAAGTTTGCACCAACTCTCAATGTGAGAAGGGGCAATGCAGTGCATCAAGAGGCTAGCAAAGGCGGAAAGGTAAAAGTCGTATAATCCATGGACTCAACATTAGTCAAAAGAACTCATATACTTATTGCAAAAATTTAGAAGTCATCAAAAATCAAGTACTACGCGCATGCTCCTAGGGGATAGATTGGTAGGAAAAGACCATCGCTGCAGACCGACCGCCACTCATAAGGATGCACAAGCCAGGTACACTTCATGTTTCAAATTTGTTACACAACTTTAGCCATGCGTGCATGCTACGGGACTTGCAAACTTCAACACAAGCATTTCTCAGATTCACAACTACTCAACTAGCACGACTTTGATATTATCACCTCCATATCTCAAAACAATTATCAAGCACCAAACTTTTCTTAGTATTCAACGCACTCAAAAGAAAGTTTCACATATCTTGAATACCAAGTATATTAATATTAAGCAAATTACCATGTTATTAACGACTCTCAAAATAATCTAAGTGAAGCATGAGAGATCAATAGTTTCTTTAAAACAAATCCACCACCGTGCTCTAAAAGATCTAAGTGAAGCACTAGAGCAAAAATTATCACGCTCAAGAGATATAAGTGAAGCACTATGAGCAAAACTATCAAGCTCAAAAGATATAAGTGAAGCACATAGAGTATTCTAGCAAATTCTAATCAAATTGGCTTCTCTCAAAAGGTTGTGTACATCAAGGATGATTGTGGTAAACTAACAAGCAAAGACGCAAATAATACAAGATGCTCCAAGAAAAACACATATCATGTGGTGAAGAAAAATATAGCTCCAAGTAAATTACCGATGGAAGTAGACGAAAGAGGGGATGCCTTCCGGGGCATCCCCAAGCTTTGACTTTTTGGTGTCCTTGGATTATCTTGGGGGTGCCATGGGCATCCCCAAGCTTAGGCTCTTGCCGCTCCTTGTTCCATAATCCATCAAAAGAATTCACCCAAAACTTGAAAACTTCACAACACAAAACTCAATAGAAATCTCGTGAGCTCCGTTAGGGAAAGAAAATAAAAGACTACTTTAAGGTACTGTAATTAACTCATTCTTTATTTATATTGGTGTTAAACCTACTGTATTCCAACTTCTCTATGGATTATAAACTATTTTACTAGCCATAGATTCATCAAAATAAGCAAACAACACACGCAAAACAGAATCTGTCAAAAACAGAACAGTCTGTAGTAATCTGTAACTAACGCAAACTTCTGATCTCCAAAAAATCTAACAAAATTATACGATCTAGACAATTTGTTTATTGATCAGTAGCAATTGGAATAAGTATTTTATCACGTTCTGGTGATTTTTAATAATTCGGGCACTGAGCACAAAGTTTCTGGAAATTACAGCAAGATCAAATAACTATCATCCAAGAAGATCCAATAGGTCTAGCTTGGCACAAACACTAATTAAAACATAAAACCACGTATAAACAGAGGCTAGATGGATTATTTATTCCTAAACATAAGCAAAAGCAAAAAAGTAAAAATAAAATTGGGTTGCCTCCCAACAAACGCTATTGTTTAACGCCCCTAGCTAGGCATAAAAGCAAGGATAGATCTAGGTATTGCCATCTTTGATTTTCAGTTTTTTAGCGGAGTCATGCTCGAATCCGGGTGGTTCTTTCCGCTTCCCTTCATACTCGGAAATTTTTAGATCTAAAGAATCCAACCGCTTATTACAAAGAGTAATCAACATATTCATGCGGTGAAGATTTCCGCTAACACTTTTAAGAGGCTCAAGAGACTTTTGTAAAATTTTTGTTACTTCACAAATCTTCTCAAACACTTGGGTTTCTTCTTGGGTAGGATGAGATCCTCTCTTTTGGGGTAGTGTTCCCACTATTCCCTCTATAATTTCATGCGCAATACTGGGATCAATCTCAATGAAATTTCCCTTGGCAATGCAATCCAAGAGTTGTCTCTGCGTCATATTTAACCCAACATAAAAATTGCGAAGAAGAATTCTAAAGTTCACCTCTAGGGTGCACTTACGATAAGATTCCATCATCCTATACCAAGCATCTTTTAAGTTTTCTCCTTGCCTTTGCTTGGAGTGAAGAACTTCAAACTTAGGAGACATAGGAGCGGATATGGAAATAGACATAACGACAAGCAAGCGAACTAACACACGAGCAAACAAGCGGACGAGAAAAGGCAACGGGAAAAAGAGGAGGAGATTGGGAAAGAGAGGGCGAATAAAACGGCAAGGGTGAAGTGGGGGAGAGGAAAACGAGAGGCAAATGGAAAATAATGTAATGCGAGAGATAGGGATTGTGATGGGTACTTGGTATGTTGACTTTGCGTAGACTCCCGGCAGCGGCGCGGAAATCCTTCTTGCTACGTCTTGAGCTTGCATTGGTTTTCCCCGAAGAGGAGAGGATGATGCAGCAGAGTAGCATAAGTATTTCCCTCAGTTTTTGAGAACCAAGGTATCAATCCGGTAGGAGGCCACGCACAAGTCCCTCGTACCTGCACAAAACGATAGCTACTCGCAACCAACGCGATTAGGGGTTGTCAATCCCTTCACGGTCACTTACGAGAGTGAGATCTGATAGAGATGATAAATAATATTTTTGGTATTTTTGGTATAGAGATGCAAAGTGAAAAGTAAAAGGCAAAGTAAAAACAAAGCAAGTATTAAAGTGATGGAGATTGATATGATGAGAATAGACCCGGGTGCCATAGGTTTCACTAGTGGCTTCTCTCAAGAGCATAAGTATTCTACGGTGGGTGAACAAATTACTGTTGAGCAATTGAATGAATTGAGCATAGTTATGAGTATATCTAGGTATAATCATGTATATAGGAATCACGTCCGAGACAAGTAGACCGAAACGATTCTGCATCTACTACTATTACTCCACTCATCGACCGCTATCCAGCATGCATATAGAGTATTAAGTTAAAAATAGAGTAACACTTTAAGCAAGATGACATGATGTAGAGGAATAAATTCATGCAATATGATAAATACCCCATCTTGTTATCCTCGATGGCAACAATACAATACGTGCCTTGCAACCCTTTACATCCTTTGGGTAAGGACACCGCAAGATTGAACCCAAAGCTAAGCACTTCTCCCATTGCAAGAACTACCAATCTAGTTGGCCAAACCAAACGGATAATTCGAAGAGACTGCAAAGATAACCAATCATACATAAAAGAATTCAGAGAAGATTCAAATATTATTCATAGATAAGCTGGATCATAAACCCAGAATTCATCGGTCTCAAACACACCGCAAAAAGAAGATTACATCGAATAGATCTCCATGAGAGAGGGGGAGAACATTGTATTGAGATCCAAAAAGAGAGAAGAAGCCATCTAGCTACTAGCTACGGACCCGAAGGTCTGAAGTAAACTACTCACACTTCATCGGAGGGGCTATGGTGATGATGTAGAAGCCCTCCATGGTGGATGCCCCTCCGACGGAGCTCGAGCAGGCCCCAAGATGGGATCTCGTGGATGCTGAGGAAGTTGCGGCGGTGGAATTAGGTTTTGGCTCCTATTACGATCGTTTGGGGTGTACGAGGTATATATAGGAGGAAGGAGTGCGTCGGTGGAGCAACATGGGCCCCACGAGGTGGGCGCGCCCTAGGGGGGCGCCCCACCCTCGTGACCGCCTGTTACTTCTTGGAGTAGGGTCCAAGTCTCCTGGATCACGTTCGGTGAGAAAATCACGTTCTCAAAGGTTTCATTCCGTTTGGACTCTGTTTGATATTCCGTTTCTTCGAAACACTGAAATAGGCAAAAAAAACAAGAATTCTGGGCTGGGCCTCCGGTTAATAGGTTAGTCCCAAAAATAATATAAAAGTGGAAAATAAAGCCCAACATAGTCCAAAACAGTAGATAAAGTAGCATGGAGCAATAAAAAATTATAGATACGTTGGAGACGTATCAGTTTACAACGTAGCATATGAAACTCATTTTGGTAAACCAGTTCAGTTGTAAGGTGGACATGATAATATCATGAAAAATATATATATCTATGTAGTATGGTCGCTGTATGGTCTATATCATTCTAGTTTATGTTGCCAAATGAAGATAGATACAGTTTGAATCAGATCTATTTAAGACAAAGAAGCATAGATAGAATATAAGTGTGGGAAACTACACAACAATAACAACACTTGTAATGTGCATGGCATGAGAACATAATTGTTTATTAAATTGAAACTGAAATCAAAATAGAGCAAGTTACAACAGCGAACACGTTAAAGAAACAGGTTTAAAACATACCTGTTGCACCATTGGAGTTTCAATTGCATCCTTCAATTTGAAATTAGTTGGTATGAGTAAATACAGTGATGCAAGAGCAAAGTAGTATGAACCATAGCTACGAAACCTGACCTGAGAACAATTCTTCTTCTGCTTTAAGCGTTGACTTGGGGTTCGGAGTGGTGTTCCTCGTGCTTGGGGCACTGCAGTTGCCTTACTAACTGCTCGTGTTTGGGTGCTCTGTGGTGGAGATGGTGTTGTGTCAACTGGAACTGGGTTACTATCTGCTGGGGTTGGGGTTAGAAGGGGTGTAGCTGGTTCTTTGTCCAACTGGGTAGGGGTACAATCTGCATGAGTCTGAGTTATGTGTGGTGGGGCTGGTTCTTTGGCAAGTACAACCGTGTTTCTATCTACATCGACAGGTAGCACAATCTTTTCTGAAGACCGTGTTTTTACTCCCACAGATACTGCCATCACCCCCTCCAATTGAAATGGCCGATAAACAAGAAAAGTAATTGAATGTACAGACATTGTAAGATAGACAGGTGCAATGGCTAGTTGGGAAGAAAACAGGGCATGAAATAATTCACATTTATGTTGTCTAACCAAATAGAATAGCAGGACATAATTTCACATATATGATGGCTAATTTAACAGGTAGCATGCCACAATTTCAAATGTATGATGGTTAACTAAACAAGATAGAATGACATAGTTCTAAATATGATGACTATGTAAACATGATGAGATGATATAACTATATTATGTCTTTAGAAAATGGGTTGGCATGCCATAATTCAGATACATGCTGTCTATGTAAACATCTTGGCATGATATAATTCAAATATGTGATTTATATACTAAGCAAGTGAGCAGAGGGCAATCGCATATATGATGTCTCAACTAAGGAGATGGCATTCAATATTGTGCATATGATGTAAAAACTAAGCATTGCAATACAACATATGCATGATATGAGTAATATAACCCTGCCAAGTTTGAGCATACACCTCAGGGGGATAATAGGACTGGTCATTTGCCTCTGAATCCTCCTCGGAAGAGCTATCTGTAACCAGCAAGATATCTGCTTCAACAGGTAGCATTATCGACATCACCAATTCAAATGGCTGATGCACAGGAAGAGCGGTTGAATATACAAACATTATCGACAAATGCAACGAGAAATACAAAAAGAAGAATGGCATGATATATTCACATATATGACGCTTGGATAAACAACATGACATTGCATAATTCACATATATAATGCCTTGCAACAAGATAGCATTGCATAATTCACATATATAATGTCTTGCAACAAGATGGTATCGCATAATTCACATATATGGTAATTAGACACTAAACAGGTGGCATTCACACAAAGCATGTCTAAGCTAAGCAAATGACATAGCAATGCAAGATACCATACACACGATATGAGCAACATAACCCTGTCAACTTAGAGCATGCACCTCGGGGGGGGGGGGGGGTAGGACTGGTCATCTGTCTCTGAATCCTCCTCTGAGGAGCTATCCGTAACCAGCAAGACATGCGCTTCTTCAGATAGCATTGTCTGCTTGGAAGACCTTGTTTCCACTTCAGATTTTTCCATGACCGTGCCGAATGGCTGATGCACAGGAAGAGTAATTGAATGTACTAAAATTGTTGACAAATTTAACACGTAATAAAAAATGATGGCATGATATAATTCACATATAAGATGACTGGCTAACCAGGGTGGCATTGCAAAATTCGCATATATGATGCCTGGCTAAACAAGATGGCATTGCATGATTCACATATATGATAAAGAAACTAAACAAATGGCATTGACACAAAGCATGTCTAAACTAAGCAGATGACATATTTGATGTATCCAGTAAGAAATGCAAGATGCATGATATTACCAACATCAGCATGCCAAGTTAGAGCGAAGACCTCAGGGGGTAAATAAGAGTGGTGTTCTCCTTTTGAAGCCACCTTAGAACACGGAAGAGTGCGGCCTCTCTTGCGGACCCGTGTAGTACTCAAGGTCATCTGCTTAGTTGATGATGGTAATGCAGTTGTCGTGGCTGCCGGCAGCGGGGAAGAAGATCTGAGGCGGCGAAAGACAGTCTGGAGAGCGGATCCTATTTGTGGTGAACCCTTCGTCGTTGGAGCAAGCTGAAATTTGAGGCGGAACACAAGAGGCGGGACAAACCACACAAGGTTTTCTTTGACACATATCTGTAATGTGAAGTAATTGTGTAAGGGATTGTTTGAATTTGAGGATTGTAACAATGCAGGGATAGGAAATAGACAGGAATAGGATAGGAATGCACGTGCAAAACAGAGAATTTAAAAACACAGGATTTATGCCAATCTGGGTGTTTGATTCACAAGAATTGGAAGATCACAGGATGCAAAGAAGCAAGGTGAGATTAAGTCAAACCACAAGAAAATGTACGGTTATAATGCTATTATGCTACTATCTCTTAGTCTTGTGCTTCATGAATAGGAATTTGAAAAGTAGGACAAGTGGAACTTAAGATTCCTACGGTTTTTCTTTCATGGAGAAACTAAAGGAACAAATCCTACAGTTTTCCTTTGCTCCATTCCTTTGAACCAAATTCATGAATAGTAGTACCATAGGAAACTTTCCAATTCCTATGTTTTTCCTTCACTTTTCCTTTCAAGCACTGGCGATCCTAGTAGGCCGGCTTGAGCAAGGAAAATCCTACACTCAAATTTTTTTTGTGATACTTCTATTACTTTGGACCCAGGCCATGATGTCTACTACGCAACCTTCTCCTTGTAGACGTTGTTGGGCCTCCAAGTGCAGAGGTTTGTAGTACAGTAGCAAATTTACCTCAAGTGGATGACCTAAGGTTTATCAATCCGTGGGAGGCGTAGGATGAAGATGGTCTCTTTCAAGCAACCCTGCAACCAAATAACAAAGAGTCTCTTGTGTCCCCAACACACCCAATACAATGGTAAATTGTATAGGTGCACTAGTTCGGCGAAGAGATGATGATACAAGTGCAATATGGATGGTAGATATAGGTTTTTGTAATCTGAAATATAAAAACAGCAAGGTAACAAGTGGTAAAAGTGAGCGTAAACGATATTGCAATGCGTTGAAACAAGGCCTAGGGTTCATACTTTCACTAGTGCAAGTTCTCTCAACAATAATAGCATAATTGGATCACATAACTATCCCTCAACATGCAACAAAGAGTCACTCCAAAGTCACTAATAGTGGAAAACAAACGAAGAGATTATGGTAGGCTACAAAACCACCTCAAAGTTATTCTTTCCAATCAATCCGTTGGGCTATTCCTATAAGTGTCACAAACAGCCCTAGAGTTCGTACTAGAATAACATCTTAAGACACAAATCAAGCAGAACCCTAATGTCACCTAGATACTCCAATGTCACCACAAGTATCCGTGGGTATGATTATACGATATGCATCACACAATCTCAGATTGATCTATTCAACCAACACATAGAACCTCAAAGAGTGCCCCAAAGTTTCTGCCGGAGAGTCACGACGAAAATGTGTACCAACCCCTATGCATAGGTTCATGGGCGGAACCCGCAAGTTGATCACCAAAACATACATCAAGTGAATCATGTGATATCCCATTGTCACCACAGATACGCACGGCAAGACATACATAAAGTGTTCTCAAGTCATTAAAGACTCAATCCGATAAGATTACTTCAAAGGGAAAACTCAATCCATTACAAGAGAGTAGAGGGGGAGAAGAAACATAAGATCCAACTATAATAGCAAAGCTCGCGATACATCAAGATCGTGCCAAATCAAGAACACGAGAGAGAGAGAGAGAGAGAGAGAGAGAGAGAGAGAGAGATCAAACACAAAGCTAATGGTACATACCCTCAGCCCCGAGGGTGAACTACTCCTCCTCGTCATGGAGAGTGCCGGATGATGAAGATGGCCACGGTGAGGATCCCCCTCCGGCGGTCTTGGGAACAGGGTCCCGATTGACTTTTGGTGGCTCTGAGGCGTGGCGCGGAACTCCCGATCTATTCTCGTCTTCGGAAGTTTTAGGGTACGTGGGTATATATGGGTGAAAGAAGTACGTCGGTGGACCTCCGGGCTGTCCACGAGGCAGGGGGGCGCGCCCCCACTCTCATGGGCAGCCCGGGATTCCCCTGGTGAGCTTCTGGTACTCCGTGGGCTTCTTCTGGTCCAAAATAAGTTCCGTCGAGTTTCTGGTCAATTGGACTCCGTTTGATATTCCTGTACTTCGAAACACTGAAATAGGCAAAAAACAGAAATTCTGGGCTGGGCCTCCGGTTAATAGGTTAGTCCCAAAAATAATATAAAAGTGGATAATGAAGCCCAATATTGTCCAAAACAGTAGATAATATATCATGGAGCAATCAAAAATTATAGATACGTTGGAGACGTATCAGGCATCCCCAAGCTTAATTCCTGCTCGTCCTTGAGTAGGTAAATGATAAAAAGATAATTTTTGATGCGGAGTGCTACTTGGCATAATTTCAATGTAATTCTTCTTAATTGTGGTATGAATATTCAGATTCGAGAGATTCAAGACAAAAGTTTAATATTGACATAAAACCAATAATACTTCAAGCATACTAACAAAGCAATTATGTCTTCTCAAAATAACATGGCCAAAGAAAGTTATCCCTACAAAATCATATAGTCTGGCTATGCTCTATCTTCACCATACAAAGTATTTAAATCATGCACAACCCCGATGACAAGCCAAGCAATTGTTTCATACTTTTGATATTCTCAAACTTCTTCAATCTTCACGCAATACATGAGCGTGAGCCATGGACATAGCACTATAGGTGGAATAGAATGGTGGTTGTGGAGAATACAAAAAAGGAGAAGATAGTCTCACATAAACTAGGCGTATCAATGGGCTATGGAGATGCCCATCAATAGATATCAATGTGAGTGAGTAGGGATTTCCATGCATCGGATGCACTAGAGCTATAAGTATATGAAAGCTCAACAAAAGAAACTAAGTGGGTGTGCATCCAACTCGCTTGCTCACGAAGACCTAGGGCATTTTGAGGAAGCCCATCATTGGAATATACAGGCCAAGTTCTATAATGAAAAACTCCCACTAGTGTATGAAAGTGACAAAATGAGAGACTCTCTATCATGAAGATCATGGTGCTACTTTGAAGCACAAGTGTGGTAAAAGGATAGTGACATTGTCCCTTCTCTCTTTTTCTCTCATTTTTTTTGTTTTTTTTGTTTGGGCCTTTACTCTGGCCTCTTTTCTTTTCTTTTCTTTTATTTTTCGTCCGGAGTCTCATCCCGACTTGTGGGGGAATCATAGTCTCCATCATCCTTTTCCTCACTTGGGACAATGCTCTAAAAATTAAGATCATAACACTTTTATTTACTTACAACTCATGAATTACAAATCGATACTTAAAACAAAATATGACTCTATATGAATGCCTCCGGCGGTGTACCGGGATATGCAATGAATCAAGAGTGACATGTATGAAATAATTATGAGCGGTGGCTTTGCCACAAATACGATGTCAACTACATGATCATGCTAAGCAATATGACAATGATGGAGCGTGTCATAATAAACGGAACGGTGGAAAGTTGCATGGCAATTATCTCGGAGTGGCTATGGAAATGCCATGATAGGCAGGTATGGTGGCTGTTTTGAGGAAGGTATATGGTGGGTTTATGATACCAATGAAAGGTGCGCGGTATTAGAGAGGCTAGCAATGGTGGAAGGGTGAGAGTGCGTATAATCCATGGACTAAACATTTAGTCATAAAGAACTCATATACTTATTGCAAAAATCTACAAGTTATCAAAGCAAAGTATTACGCGCATGCTCCTAGGGGGATAGATTGGTAGGAAAAGACCATCGCTCGTCCCCGACCGCCACTCATAAGGAAGACAGTCAATAAATAAATTATGCTCCGACTTCATCACATAACGGTTCACCATAATGCATGCTACGAGAATCACAAACTTTAACACAAGTATTTCTCAAATTCACAACTACTCAACTAGCATGACTCCAATATCACCATCTCCATATCTCAAAACAATTATCGAGCATCAAACTTCTCATAGTATTCAACACACTCATAAGAATTCTTACAAAGCTTGTATGCCTAGCATATTAGGATTATTTAAGAAAATTACCATGCTATTTAAGACTCTCAAAATAATCTAAGTGAAGCATGAGAGTTCATATATTTCTTCAAAATAAATCCATCACCGTGCTCTAAAAAATATAAGTGAAGCACTAGAGCAAACAACAAACTACTCCAAAAGATATAAGTGAAGATCAATGAGTGGTCGAATAATTATGCAACTATGTGAAGACTCTCTAAAATTTAAGAATTTCAGATCTTGGTATTTTATTCAAACAGCAAGCAAAGCTAAATAAAATTATATTTCAAGGATAGCACACATCATGTGAAGAAGCAAAAAACTTAGGTTCAACCGATGCTAACCGATAATTGTTGAAGAAGAAAAGTGGGATGCCTACCGGGGCATCCCCAAGCTTAGATGCTTGAGACTTATTGAAATATTATCTTGGGGTGCCTTGGGCATCCACAAGCTTGTGCTTTTGTGTCTCCTTAATTCCTCTCATATCACGGTTTCCTAAATCTCAAAAGCTTCATTCACACCAAACTCAACAAGAACTCGTGAGATAAGTTAGTATAAACCAATGCAAAAACCTTATCATTTTCTACTGTAACAAATCACTAAAATTATTATTCAACATTTCATACTAAATTCCTCTGCATATTTAATACTCCTATCCTCAAATAGAATCATTAAACAAGCAAACATATGCAAACAATGCAAACATAACAGCAATCTGCCAAAACAGTATAGTCTGTAAAGAATGCAAGATTCATCATACTTCCCTAACTCCAAAAATTATGAAAGAAAATTCCCTGTGTAGTAAATTTATCAGAGCTTATTATGAAAAAGATTTCAACATTTTAGCACATTCTGACTTTTCTAGGGAATCTTTGCAACAGCGGTAAACTTTCTGTTTCGAAACAGCAACATGTATACTTGCAAAATAAGCATGGTAAAAGCTATCCTTGACATTTTTATTGAAAATAAAGATGAAAAACATTAATCTAAATGACACCAAGAAAAAACTAACAAAATTAAATGACTCTCCAAGCAAAACACATATCATGTGGTGAATAAAAATATAGCTCCAAGTAAAGTTACCGATGAACGAAGACGAAAGAGGGGATGCCTTCCGGGACATCCCCAAGCTTAGGATCTTGGTTATCCTTGAAAATTACCTTTGGGTGCCTTGGGAATCCCAAATCTTAGGCTCTTGCCACTCCTTATTCCATAGTCCATCGAATCTTTACCCAAAACATGAAAACTTCACAACACAAAACTCAACAGAAAACCATAAGCTCCGTTAGCGAAAGAAAACAAAACACCACTTCAAGGTACTGTAATGAACTCATTATTTATTTATATTGGTGTTAAATCTAATGTATTCCAACTTCCCTATGGTTTATAAACTATTTTACTAGCCATAGAGTCATCAAAATCAGCAAACAACACACGAAAAACAGAATCTGTCAAAAACAGAACAGTCTGTAGTAATCTGTAACTAACGCAAACTTATGGAACTCCAAAAATTCTAAAATAAATTGGTGGACCTGAGGAATTTGTCTAGTAATCATCTGAAAAAAGAATAAACTAAATAGCACTCTCCAGTAAAAAGTTGAAGCTAATCTCATGAGCGCTAAAGTTTCTGTTTTTTACAGCATGATCATAAAGACTTCACCCAAGTCTTCCCAAAGGTTCTACTTGGCACAAAGACTAATTAAAACAGAAAACCACATCTAAACAGAAGCTAGATGGATTATTTATTCCTAAACAGAACCAAAAAGCAAAAAATAAAATAAAATTGGGTTGCCTCCCAACAAGCGCTAACGTTTAACGCCCCTAGCTAGGCATGATGATTTCAATGAAGCTCACATAAAACGTAAGCATTGAAATATAAAGAGAGCATCATGAATAATATGACTAGCACATTTAATTCTAACCCACTTCCTATGCATAGGGATTTTGTGAGCAAACAACTTATGGGAACAATAATCAACTTGCATAGGAAGGTAAAACAAGCATAATTTCAAGATTTTAAGCACATAGAGAGGAAACTTGACATTATTGCAACATGTAGAAGCATATGATCCTCTCTCATAATAATTTTCAGTAGCATCATGAATGAATTCAACAATATAACCAGCACCTAAAGCATTCTTTTCATGATCTACTTGCATAGAGATTTTACTACTCTCCACATAAGCAAATTTCTTCTCAACAATAGTAGTGGGAGCAAACTCAATAAAATAACTATCATGTGATTGAAAATTAAGATCAAGATGACAAGTTTCATGGTTATCATTATTCTTTAAAGCATATGTGCCATCACAATTATCATCATAGATAGGAGGCATGCTTTCATCATAGTAAATTTTCTCATCAAAGCTTGGGGACAAAAAATATCATCTTCATCAAACATAGCTTCCGCAAGCTTGTGGCTTTGCATATCATTAGCATCATGGATATTCAAGGAATTCATACTAACAACATTGCAATCATGCTCATCATTCACATATTTAGTGCTAAACATTTGCATTCTTCTTCTAACACTTTGGCACAATTTTCCTTTCCATCATACTCACGAAAGATATTAAAAAGGTGAAGCGTATGAGGTAAACTCAATTCCATTTTTTTGTAATTTTCTTTTAAAGACTAAACTAGTGATAAAACAAGAAACTAAAAGATTCGATCGCAAGATCTCAAGATATACCTTCAAGCACTAACCTCCCCGGCAATGGCGCCAGAAAAGAGCTTGATGTCTACTAGTGCAGAGGTTTGTAGGACAGTAGCAAATTTCCCTCAAGTGGATGACCTAAGGTTTATCAATCCGTGGGAGGCGTAGGATGAAGATGGTCTCTCTCAAGAAACCCTGCAACCAAATAACAAATAGTCTCTTGTGTCCCCAACACACCCAATACAATGGTAAATTGTATAGGTGCACTAGTTCGGCGAAGAGATGGTGATACAAGTGCAATATGGATGGTAGATATAGGTTTTTGTAATCTGAAAATATAAAAACAGCAAGGTAACAAGTGGTAAAAGTGAGCGTAAACGATATTGCAATGCGTTGAAACAACGCCTAGGGTTCATACTTTC
Organism: Aegilops bicornis; assembly: GCA_021605145.1. Taxonomy (NCBI): domain Eukaryota; kingdom Viridiplantae; phylum Streptophyta; class Magnoliopsida; order Poales; family Poaceae; genus Aegilops; species Aegilops bicornis. The sequence continues at coordinate 536,184,481 of CM038670.1, forward strand.
ACCAGGGCAAGTTCTCTCAACAATAATAGCATAATTGGATCACATAACTGTCCCTCAACATGCAACAAAGAGTCACTCCAAAGTCACTAATAGCGGAAAACAAACGAAGAGATTATGGTAGGCTACGAAACCACCTCAAAGTTATTCTTTCCAATCAATCCGTTGGGCTATTCCTATAAGTGTTACAAACAGCCCTAGTGTTCGTACTAGAATAACACCTTATGACACAAATCAACCAAAACCCTAATGTCACCTAGATACTCCAATGTCACCTCAAGTATCCGTCGGTATGATTATACGATATGCATCACACAATCCCAGATTCATCTATTCAACCAACACATAGAACCTCAAAGAGTGCCCCAAAGTTTCTGCCGGAGAATCACGACGAAAATGTGTACCAACCCCTATGCATAGGTTCATGGGCGGAACCCGCAAGTTGATCACCAAAACATACATCAAGTCAATCATGTGATATCCCATTGTCACCACAGATACGCACGGCAAGACATACATCAAGTGTTCTCAAGTCATTAAAGACTCAATCCGATAAGATTACTTCAAAGGAAAACTCAATCCATTACAAGAGAGTAGAGGGGAGAAGAAACATAAGATCCAACTATAATAGCAAAGCTCGCGATACATCAAGATCGTGCCAAATCAAGAACACGAGAGAGAGAGAGAGAGAGAGAGAGAGAGAGAGAGATCAAACACATAGCTACTGGTACATACCCTCAGCCCCGAGGGTGAACTACTCCTTCCTCATCATGGAGAGTGCCGGGATGATGAAGATGGCCACCGGTGAGGGATCACCCCTCCAGCAGGGTGCCGGAACAGGGTCCTATTGACTTTTGGTGGCTACAGAGGCTTGTAACTCCCGATCTATTCTCGTCTTCGGAAGTTTTAGGGTACGGGGTATATATGGGTGAAAGAAGTACGTGGGTGGACCTCCGGGCTGTCCACGAGGCAGGGGGGCGCGCCTTAGGGGGGTGGGCGCGCCCCCCACCCTCGTGGGCAGCCCGGGACTCCCCTGGTGAGCTACTGGTACTCCGTGGGCTTCTTCTGGTCCAAAAATAAGTTCCGTGGAGTTTCATGTCAATTGGAGTCCGTTTGATATTCCTTTTCTTCGAAACACTGAAATAGGCAAAAAACAGCAATTCTGAGCTGGGCCTACGGTTAATAGGTTAGTCCCAAAAATAAAATAAAAGTGGATAATGAAGCCCAATATTGTCCAAAACAGTAGATAATATAGCATGGAGCAATAAAAAATTATAGATACGTTGGAGACGTATCAGGCCACTGCCCTACTAGCTCAACTCCCAGGCCCATCGACAAATGCACAACTCAAACACGCAGAGATTAATAATGATGGCGTTCAAGAGAGTCCATCACGGATAGCTAAGTTGCCTGGTACCTCGCTGCTTGTCATATAGTAGGAGAAACTAATCGTATTTCACGTTAATATATAACATGTAGAGTATACAAGAGATGCAACAAGTGTACAACCTCTTTGGCGAAGCCATGTCAATCTCAGCGTGATTGGGTTGGTCGGTGAGGATGATCCGGCTGACTTGGCTGTCGGAGGAGGGGAAGAAGATATTAGGCGTCTGGAGATGGAGCCCGGGGTACTACTCCGCTGTGATGGAGGGTTTCGTCGTTGGAGCAGCTCCGTTGAGTTGTACGACGCCGAGGCTGAAGCAGGACAAGAGAGACAACGTTAGCCTGAGTGGAATTCTAATAGCATCTCCAATAGATGACGTAAAACACATAACCACAAAGTGCTATATGTAAAATACATCAGCCGCTCATCTGTGAACTTAACTGTCGAAACTGAATTTAACTGTCAAAACTGAACTTAACTATCGAAACTGAATTTTTCTGTCTAAACTGAATGCACTAGTAGCAGAAAAGCAGTAGCAGCAGCAACAGCGCGTGCGAGAGCCGGGGCAGCTAGTCGTGTAGCAGCATCAGGTGAGGCTACCCTGAGCCGCCAGTCACCACCGGCCAAACAGCCGCCCCCCGCCGCCCGCGGCTGGTGGTGCGCCGCCCCGCCCCACCCCGAAACCACTCCCCACCGCCGGTCCGCCGCCTCCCCGGCCATCCCTCTAGGCCCCTCATGTGCCGAAGCTTTTCTCCGCGATCCCCACGCCATCGCCCCACCACCGCCCCCACCCTGAACCCTAAGATAAATAGTGGGGTACCTCTCCGATGAGCCCCCCTCCCCGCTGCGCTGGTTCTTCCTTAACTCCGGTGAGCCCCCCACCCCCTGAAAATCGACTGACACAAAAGTCAATTCTGTCGACTGAACTGTAGCTAAATCAGAGCAGCATCGCAAACAAGAGCAAGAGCGCGAGCAAGAGCAAGAGCAATAGCAAGAGCAGACCAAGCAGGGGGCCGAGAGCAAGAGCAGAGTAGCAGCGCGAGCGAGAGCTAAAGCAGCCGCAGCTCCTACTGATGTGGACGTCGCCGCCGAGGGAGCGATGTCGTGGAGGAAGTGGCCGGCGACGCCAACGTAGATGGAGCCGCACCGTGTCGGCTCGGGACCGAGTGCCGGTAGCACCGTGAGGTCGAATCAACAAGAAAATGCAGTGATTAGTGTACAACCTCTTTGGTGGCGCCCATTAGGCCTCAGCTTCATCCGAGGAAACGGTGATGATGATGCTCTTCCGGTGGTGCAGGTGAAGACGGCGGTGTGGGAATGGAGGTGGCGCGAAAGACGAGGGGAATGTCGGGGCAGCTCCTTGGAGGTGGAGGACAGGGTGGCTGAACCGGCGGGACGACGAGATCGACGATGGATCCTCATCCGGTACGGTGGATGAGGGACGTCGAGGTGTTGTTTTGAACAACGTCGTCGGGGAAGAGGCTCCAGCTGGGTGGCGGACGGAGGAGGGTGTGGGGCTTCGTGGGTTTTCACGACCTCGATGTATGAATGGGTGGGCGCATGGAATGGGAACGGGGAACCATGGCTTAGGGACGCGCTTGTCCAAAATGTGGGGTAAGTTATGAAAGTACCCCCACCGATTTGACCTAGGCGGTTCTTTCGGTTCAGGGGTATCACGGGCATTTCGCGTGTCGGGATTTCACAGGAGGTGGGAGTTTTCGTGCACGTTGTAATTTTGGAATAGCAAGGCGCGGGTTGAGATGGAGGGAGTTGTCGGAGCACAACGAGACAAATATATATCTTAAATATTTCAGGGTAACAAGGCGTGGGTTGAAGAGGCGGGAGTTTCGCAGCATGATAGACAGAGACGCTAGCTTGAAATTTCGGCATAACAAGGCGCGGCTTGAAATTTCGGGAGAACAAGCTTAACGTGTACAAAAAAAGACAATTTGCACCTCATCACTAGAGAGAGCTATGTACCATTTTACTATATTACTAGGAATGCATTCAAATACAACAAAAAAACTAAAAAAATCAGGACAACAAACATAACGTCTACAGTACCAAAACAATTTGCACTTCCCTCAACAATAAAAAAAATATTGTGTGTTGTCTAGCATATGGACTAAATTTGAGTACATTTTCCCTGTTTGAATGGGATTGTACTCGGGTTAGTTATACAACCATCTAAATATTATCTTCACAACACATGACATGAATATAGGAGAAGTACATTCCTGCATAAATACGAACTACATGTACATACGATCTCAAATTCAAATATATTTATAGATTTTATGTTGAATTCAAATCATAGTACATGTATGCTCTAGCTAGATGTTCGGAATCTAAACCATCGGATTGGCCTCATCCAACGACCATCTTTCAAAGTTAAAGTTATCCGCACACTATATAAATTTTTTAAAATATAATATATATAGGGGTATAGATATAGATATGTGATGCGAAAGCCACCCATCATCTCCAATTAGAATAGTGTGTCCATGCACGGATGCAATGTGGCCAAATGATGTCTACCATCGATATCTCAAATACAAATCAGTCTGACCTTGTTCAATGTGTATACAGTACAACATGCTCGTTTCCAAACCACACCACGCATATCTCAGTTATATTCATGCATGCATGGGTTTCAAACATCATGATCTCTTATTCAAATATTTGAATTCTACTTTACATTGATTATGACGTCACCTAGTCTTTTACACCCACATTCATCTTCTCTTTATAATTGTACCATTAACTTTCTCTCGTGCATGCATGCACACACGGTACCAGTCCGCATTATCCATCGCACACATGCTATCTTTTTCTTCAGGTTAGTCTCCCATGCATGCACACACACACACCTCCCCCTCCCCATCATATCGGGCATTCTTTATCTCTCAAGTGCATGCGCAACGGTCGATGTTCCTCTATGTGTGTGTATATATAGCTAGGTATTTCACAGTTTTCCACACAAACCGATCAATCTATATATCTAGTGAGGTCTCACCCTCTTTGCCACGTCCACATCGATCAATCTATACCTCTCTATATAGGATTACATAGCTAATACACCCACATTAATTATATATCCAATGTTCCCCTCTCATCATCCATGCCTCCGCTTCATCTCTCAGACGCACGCACAGTGGCGAAGACAGGAGCAGCAAGGGCCCTGCCCCCCCTAACATCACTATATATCAAGGCTAATATGAATGTGATCATTAGACAATTGCTAGTAAAATGGTTTAAGTTGATGAATTGGCCCTCCTCATAAAGGATTAGCAATGCTTGGCCCCCTAGCTCATTTATTTTTCATGGCTCCGCCACAGCGCGCAACAGCTCACGTTCTCGCCCCCTCTCTTCAAATATCGATCTCCCACTTGTGCACTCCTTCATAGTCTACCTCCACTTGGCCCCTCGCACCATCTTCTAGCCCCCCACCGGATTTTGCCACATGTACAATCTAGCAGACTCCATGGTTGAACTTAAGCATAACGCACAAACCTCAAAACACAAGTGCTTCTCCTTTGTTCTAGAATCTTTCATATCATAACTGCCAAAACATTTTTAGTTGAATTGCCATTATTTGTTTTTACTTTATGCTTTACAACGCACAATTCCATGAATTATGAAATAGATTAAGGGCTTCTTTGATTCAAAGGATTCTCAAAGGAATTTTGGAGGATTCTAATCCTTAGGAATTTTTCCTATCTTGGTTGTTTGATTCGTAGGATTGTAAAGCATAAAAATTTGTGCGAACACGTAAATTAGAATTCCAATGGCACGCTACATAGTGTCTCTCTTACAGTTCATGTGTCAGGACCCCGATTCTAGGTCACACAGATCTAGCCTGTAACACCTCATATCACTTTGCGGCCTCACGCACGGTATTCCCACGGGTGTCGCCTTACCCTGGCCCGGGACCGTTTGCGCCTTTTGGCTCACGTATATGATAGTGTCGCTAGCATCCATATGACGGAGAGCCCGGGCCGACATGACTAGTCGTGAACCCAAAGTGGCACTAACTTATGGGGACAGGCATACATGAATCAACATCGAGCATGTCGGTCAGCAGCGTGCGAATCCGGGCTGTAGCACTGGGCTAACAGGACTCCGGGAACCCGGGCTGTAGCAGGCTAGGCAGGACTCTGGATGTCACCGCGTGACATTTCCCTGAAGGGACAGACATAGGAGCAAGTGAATCTCATGCCGCTACCAAGTGTTCCGGAGCAAGATCTTGTTGGGCTAGCATGACTCCGGTGAACCGGGCTGTAGTGGACTACTATGGCTCATGGAAGCAAGACTACATTTCCCCATAAGAGAGGCTACCAAGGGCAAACAACTAGGTTGTCGGATCCCACACATACCAAGCATTTCAATCATACACACAATATGCTCGATATGTGTAAATACAACATGGCATCACAACATAACTCTACGACTCAAGTATTTATTCAATAGGCTCCGAGGAGCGAGATAATTACAAACATGGGTCTCATGACCCAACATTCAAGTCATACAAGCAACAAGCACAAGCGGAAGCTTAACTTGTCTGAGTACAGACAACTACAAATGAAAAAGGCTGAGAAGCCTGACTATCTACAAGACCCTGCCGAGGGCACAAGATCGTAGCTGAGGTAACAAGCTAAACGTCGAAGTCCACGCAGAACTAACTACATATGCATCGGTATCAATAAAGGGGGGTGGTGGAGTTTGACTGCAGCAAGCCAACTTTGACTCGGTGGCTATCCTGAACTACGACTGCAAGCAACTCTTTTGATGTGGTGCACACGAGTCCACATATTCACCAATCAATACACCACCATGGATCCGCTCCCGTCTCCCTACGATAAGGCTATCCATAGCACTCACGCTTATCTTGCGAGTTTTAGAGTATCCACTTTCACTTGTCTATGAACTGTTATAGGCAACCCAGAAGTCCTTTACCGCGGACACGGCTATTCGAATATATCAGTTATAACCCTGCAGGGGTGTACTTCTTCACACACACTCTTGCCACTTACCACCATGTACACGTCGTGTATCTCGGCAACCTTCAAGCGGAAGCCCGGCGAGGGAGTCGGCCATGACCTGACTAACCACACAAGTCTCTAGTCCAGGTTTATCGCCTATTCGGGTTCCATCCGCGAGGAGATCCGGCAGGGGTTTCGCTCACAGCCCCAAACGATGTGTGCAGGGTTCCCGAGACACCAAACGGGCGCTCGGTACACCGGGCCACGGTGTATCTACCGCATCATAGCCCACCCCTAGGGTCAACTCTACGCACGGCCTCCAACACATATCCTACAAACACCAGAAACTAGTTGCAACTCCTGGAAAGAGGGCAAGGGCAGTTAATAAGTCGAGAGGGTCCATTGGTTTCGGGCCCAATGCGTGGTAGCAGTTGTTCATGGATCACAAACACAGAACTCAGTTCCTGAGGACGGTTTCAATGAGACAACCCACCATGTACTCCTACATGGCCTCTCACCGCTACCTTTACCAAATCGTGTTAACACACTTAGCTCTCAACAGTAGGACATGTTCACACACCTCCGATTCATCCCTGATGAATCAGACTGACACAACTCTAAGCATTAGCAGCACGACAAACAAGCATGAATGAGTAGGCACATCGTGGCTCAAACAACTCCTACTCATGCTAGTGGGTTTCATCTATTTATCGTGGCAATGACAGGTCATGCAGAGAGGATAAAGGGGTTCAACTACCGCAGCAAGTAATGTATGTATCGTTGGTGTCCTAATGCAAGAAAAGATAAAGGTGAGCGAGAGAGTGGGATTGTATCGGAATGAACAAGGGGGTTTTGCTTGCCTGGCACTTCTGAATATATTATAGTTCTTCATCGGTGTCATCGAACTCATCGTCGAATCACTTCTATCGAGAGGGAACAAATACCGGCAACAGAGAAAGAAACACAATCAATGCAATGCACAATATGATGCATGATCATGACATGGTAAAGTGAGTGTGTTGGGCTAATGCAACTACAATCAGATGGCTTTGAGCTATTTTGAACCAAAGATTCAAAGTTCAAACTCATTTGTGATCTTAAATAGTGCTTTATCATGTTTTGCACTAAACAACAAGTTAACTTGTTTAAACATGCATGAAACTAGTACAGATGGATTGATTGGATTTTTCTGATAATTTTTCATATATAATTTGGAGTTACAGTTGATTTTATATGATTTTTAGAAGTTTTGGATATTTTCTGAAATAAATAAATCATTTTGATTTATTTAAAATCCAGAAAAGGGTTTATTGCATCATCACTGCGTCAGGATGACATCAGCGAGTCAACAGGGCGGTCCAGGTCAAACCTGACGTGTGGGGGCCACACGTCAGTGACACAGGGCTGTTTAGCTCGCTGACAGGTGGGACCGGTCAACGGCCATGTCAGCAAAGTCAATGCTGACGTGTGGGGTTAGTCAACGTGTGACGTGGCCAGGTCAAACCGACCCATGGGGCCCATGGGGGTTAGTAAAAACTAAACAGGAGCTAAACTAGGTTAATTAGGTAGTGGGGCACGTATGTCAGTGAGAGAGGGGGCTAACTAGCGGAGTCATTAGCGACTAATGACGGTGCCATGTCGACTTCACCGGAGTTCGGCCGGCGACGACCAATCCAACGGTGAAGGCTCACCGGAGTTGAGCTACAGGCAGCGGCTGGACGTGCGAAGGCCACCAGGAGGTAGCCCGTGCTCGACCGCGTCCAGAAGAGCGATTGGGAGGCCTCGGGGTCACCGGAGATGACGATGGCGAGCACGGAGGCGGCGGCCGGAGCTACGGCGTGCTCGATGCAGCGCCTCGGGCGTCTCGGGCGAGAGGGTGGTGTCGGCCGGAGTTCTTGGGGACGTCTTGAGCATGGGAGCGTGCTTTCGACGCGACGCGCGTGAGCTCTAGCCACAGCGGCGACATCATCGGCGGCGACCGAAGCTCGGTCAAGTGCGGGCGAGGGTGCTACGGCGCGGGAGCGAGCAAATTGAAGGAGGGGAAATAGTCAGGGCCTCACAGAGATCTCTATGGCGTCGTCGGCGAGCTCGGGGAGGGGCTGAAGCGAGCGGGGCGGCGAGGGGTATCTCCGGCGGCCGACGGCGAGGATGAGGATGATGGCGTCGCTTCGGGCGTCCCGCGAGCGCGTGCTTTGTCTTGGGGCTCTGTGGCGTCGAGGCGGAGCCTCTGGACAACACGGAAAGGCGAGGGAGAGGCGATGGCCGTGGTGGTGTTCGTCAGCGGCGACGACGGCGCTCGGTGGTTGCGTGCGAGAGAGCCAGAGGAGGAGAGGAGCTCGGGGAGAGTGAGAGAGAGGTCGAGTGCGTGGCGTCTGTGGCTGACGTCGGGAGGCGGCAGCAAGTAGGAGGTGGCCAGGCGCGACGTCGGCGCTCGCCACCGAGCTGCTTCGTGCGCTGGCATGGGGAAGAAGACATGCATGCCCCTGGTGGGCTGGGCCAGCCAGCTGGGCCGTCCAGGTGGGATGCACAAGAGGTAAGCCCAAGTAGGTATCCTTTCTCTCTCTCTCTCTTCTTTTGTTTCAGTTTTCTATTTTTCTGTAATCTTTGTGGCTTTTCTAAAAATACCTAGACCCTTTCAAAAATCACCAAACTGTACATGCCCACTATATAGAATATATCCAACATGGAACATTTCAGTTTAGGATTATTTGGGCATTTAAAATATTTACTAGCATTTAAATGCCCAAATTCAAATAACATATGATTTAATCCAGGGACCTTTGGATGACCTAGAAATTTGTGCACCATTTTTGTGAGAGGTTCTAGACCAAGGCAAAGATGATGAACATTTTACAAGGGAATTTTGGGCTCATTGAGAATGATTTTAGTAAACCCTAGTTGGTTTAAGGGAGGGGGTGCTGGGGGTTCTGTCATCCCCATTTCAAGTTTCTGAGGAATTTAAACATGATGCACACATGAAGTTAGCCTAGTGCAATGCCAGAAGCTAGGGATGTGACATCATGAAGCTATGTGGCACATGTGGAGGCGTTGTTGCGACCTCCTTGTGTGCATTGATCACGGTGACGTGCTGCTGCTTCCAGAAGAATGTACTCGTCCTCTCCGAGCCACACTGGCGGTACATGCACGAAGCGAAGATGTGCACGCACGCCACACACACTCATTCCCTCGCACGCACACGCGGGTACACGGGGCAACGCATTTTTGTACGAAGATCCACCCCATGTGATAATTTGACGCGTGTAAAGTACTTCATTTCATTGATGGTCAATTAATACAATCCATGCAAATTGAGTGGACGTGAGGGCGGAAGAAAGACATTACTACTCCATCAAGGCATGTAGTAGTTAAATTATGGGGTGCCGTACTTCCATTGGTCTCCTTCGTATTTTGTGCCAATTTTTGACCATATTTGTAAGTAACATAATATTTATGCATGACATAAAAAGTGGCACAAAAAGGGGGCCAATAAACCAAGACGCAGGCAGCATGATAAATTTTTGCCAGGGCTACTGTTGGTGGCCTTTGTATTTAAATATGGACGGAGTGGAGTAGTACTATCTTTATCTTAGCCTCGTAGGGCTCTCCCACCACCTAGTCTCTCCGCCCCGCATCGCCCACCGGATCCCACCATGGAGGATCCCTTAGATCCCAGGATCCCGTGGGCTGCCCTCTCACTGCGGCCCGTAGCACTGCCACCTTTGAGCGAAACCCACATGTGTTTTAGAGGGGATCCATTGCTCTGGAATCACAGATGGTGGTGCCGGAGGACTTGCCAGGGCTGCGTTTCAGGTGGTGGGCAGCAAGGGCAAATTGGATCGAGGAAGCGTCGCATCGATTGGAGAGAAGTTCCAAGGAGCTACGCCTGGCGCAGCACAAGGCGGAGGCGCAAGTCGATCTCAGGGGAGAGATGCTGAGGGATGTCAGCATCTGGCAGCGTCGCGTTGATTTCGAGCTAGGGCTAATGGCCGAGATCATATTCACGTAGTTGACTACGGAGGAAAGAACATGCATGCATGCGCAATGGCATGAGCAGCTTGTGCAACTGTTCAAATGGGCCGTAGGAGAAGCCAAATCCCGGGACCAGTTGCGGCGGCGCTGCTGGGCATGCATCATAGGCGAGGTGAGCTGCCCTCCTTCCCCGGCAGCGATGCAGTAAACTAGTCGGTTGCTGCTGCAGTGAACTTGCAATGCTATGTCGGTTTGCAACCTTGACAATCACTCCATCTATATGTATTGTTTTCCTATAAAAAATACTTGGTCGTTTTGAAAAAGATGGTAATTGATTTATCACTAGTTTTAGAATGCTTGGTCGTGACAATCAACCGAAGCCACAACCAGAAGTCTCCATCGCGTAAGTACTTTACGGTCGGTCGCACCAACAGACGGTCGGTCGGACCCGCGTCTCACCGAAGGGACACGCATCGGCTTGGTCTGACATGTACGACCAGTTACATCACTGACTTGTGCGACCACATTTGAGCAGTGTAGTACTCCCTCTATCTCAGTTTACAAGTCTTGCACGTGTACCTAGGTCATTAATTTGACCAACTTAATAAGAGGCATACATTACGAAAAATATATCATTACAAACTTCAAATATTCTATTTTTTAATGATATATTTTTTATGTTAAACAGTTTATGTTCTACTAAACTCATCGGGAGTGCTTGAAATTTATGTTCCACTAAACTCATCGGGAGCCATTTCGGGCCTCGAAACCAAAACCATCAATTAATCTTTACCTTGTTCCCATCACATTCCAAAGTACTAGTGCTACAATTAAGTGCAAGCCTGCTCACACCTACTAGTACGTACCAAACCTGAATGTGTTCCCACTATGCAGGTTTTAGTACTAGTGCTAGTACTTAGGTTATAAAAAGGGGAACTACCTAACCAAAAATTACTCTACCTTCCTCCTCATAAGTCCTCCTTCTTCGTCCGTCCTTGCCATGGCCGGTGTGCAGGTCGAGAACTACTCGTACCAAGGGAGCGGCAACCAAGGCTGCGGGAAAAAAGAGAGGGCTCGCCGCCACGCAGAGACCTCGAAAGATCTCTCATGGGCAGGCGATGGCTCCCAGGAGCGCCCTAGCCACAGAGGCGAACATGCCGAGCTGGCGGCGCTGGAGTCATTATCCCTCGACGGCATGCCCGATCAGCTCAATAAGCACCTCAATAAGCAGAAGGAGTTCATCCACGGCTTGGTGGAGCTGCTGAAGGAGAGCCTCGACGACATGCCGCTGAGCTCAATGTGCAGGGGGAGTTGACTGCCGGCTTGGTGATGCTGCTGAAGAAGAGCATTGCCTCGGAGAAGAAGGCGACCAGCGAAATCCTGCAACTTCAGGAGGACTAGGCGAAACTCTACCATGAGATCGACCTGCTGAAGGAGGAGAACGCCGACTGGAAGAAGCTGCATGAGAATAGTAGTTCCTCGATGAAGGTGCTGCAGGCCCTCGTCATGGAACAGGAGAAGGAGTTGGCGAAGCTCCGCATCGAGCACCCGGCTACTGTCAAGATATGTAATGCGGCCGTGGAACAGATGATGAAGGCTCGCGTCGAGAAATCCCGCGTCATGGACACAATGAAGAAGATGGCAGAGGAGACGCGCAAGGAGATGGAGGTCGTGGAGGCGATGAAGAAGCAGTTACGACTCCGCGGCCAGCAACACTTGTGTGTGCGTCTTCCTTCTTTTTTGGGGTGATAATATTCCTTCTTCTTTTGCTTCGGGTGTTTCGCCACACGTGTCACCTTCTCTGCGAGGCATGAATAGAACAATGCTAAAAATGAGATGACTAGCAAATTAGATCATTCTTTATCGCCAATAGAACAATGCCTCTTGCTAGTAATATATAATAAGAGTAGAGAGTAGAGGATATGGCACTGGGCTGCCGTGTTTTGTGCTCCTCCATCGTACTTTAGTGGAAAATTTGAGTATACCGCACGGTTCTTTGCTCCTCCTCAGGTTGTTGGCACATTTATACGAGTAGTCAAATCACAAGGCCCCGCCTTCCAGCAGTAATGAGCCGTCAAATCACAAAGGCCCTCGCCTCTTGAAACCGACCTAGCTAGACTGCCCGCCTCTAGCCTTTTAAAAATGTATACTTTTGTACAGTAGTAGGATCGATGGATTGCGCCATGGAGCAAAACTGACAAGATGAAATTAAACAAAAAAGGTGGTACATATAGAGAGCGCTCGTCGCCAAATTATGCATATTGTACTATTAAAAAATCTAGTACGTGCTTAAATGGGGTGCTAAATTCTATTAAATAAATTAGCATACCTATTTAATTCTTGGGTTCTTATTATTTATGCCACTAGTTTGTGTATCACTACTTAGTTTTGCCATTAGAAGTTACAACTACTAAAAAATGCCATCGATCCGTGAGATGCCTGCTAAAAAATGCAATTAGATATCTCAAAAATGCCATCGTTAAGTTAGATGTTTGCTCAAAAATGCCATTAGACATTGTGATTTTCACGTCAAAACCGTTGACCATGTTACATGACAAAAATAAGCCGATTCTCACAATGATAAGTGTGGCCCCGCTTGTCAGGAGTAACCAAGTGAACAATTTTACAGGAAAATAAGAACGCTGTTGGGATCAAGTAGGCCCCACACTTTATTTTACTATAGTGAGATAGAGGGAGAGCTGGCATGTTGGTCCATCGGTATTTATGTCATTATAAGATGGCAAAAGAGATTTGAGTCATAATAATGGTGTCCATCACAACACACCCCTCAAATAAAACTAAGAACCCTGAAATTCTTTGACAAAACTAAGCCCCCTGAATTTCTTTGACAACTAAACTGCTGGCAATATGATGTTGGCCATATATATTGTACGTATATAATGTGAAGAAATGAGTGGTAGTGATAGTACTATATGATACGTCTCCGTTGTATCTACTTTTCCAAACACTTTTGCCCTTGTTTTGGACTCTAACTTGTATGATTTGAATGGAACTAACACGGACTGACGCTGTTTTCAGCAGAATTGCCATGATGTTGTTTTATGTGCAGAAAACAAAAGTTCTCGGAATGACCTGAAACTCCACAGGATGTCTTATAAAAAATAATAAAAAATCCTCGCCAAAGATGAAGACCAGGGGGCCCACACCCTGTCCACAAGGGTGGGGGGCGCCCCCCCTCCTGGGCACGCCCCCCTACCTCGTGGGCCCCCTGGACACCTTTCGACGCCAACTCCAACTCTATATATTGGCTTTCGGGGAGAAAAAAATTAGGGAGAAGAAATCATCGCATTTTACGATACGGAGCCGCCGCCAAGCCCTAATCTCTCTCGGGAGGGCTGATCTGGAGTCCGTTCGGGGCTCCGGAGAGGGGGATTCGTCGCCGTCGTCATCATCAACCATCCTCCATCACCAATTTCATGATGCTCACCGCATGCGTGAGTAATTCCATCGTAGGCTTGCTGGACGGTGATGGGTTGGATGATATTTATCATGTAATCGAGTTAGTTTTGTTAGGGTTTGATCCTAGTATCCACTATGTTACGAGATTGATGTTGCTATGACTTTGCTATGCTTAATGCTTGTCACTAGGGCCCGAGTGCCATGATTTCAGATCTGAACCTATTATGTTTTCATGAATATATGTGAGTTCTTGATCCTATCTTGCAAGTCTATAGTCACCTATTATGTGTTATGATCCTACAACCCCTAAGTGACAATAACCGGGATACTTCTCGGTGATGACCATAGTTTGAGGAGTTCATGTATTCACTATGTGCTAATGCTTTGTTCCGGTTCTCTATTAAAAGGAGGCCTTAATATCCCTTAGTTTCCAATAGGACCCCGCTGCCACGGGAGGGTAGGACAAAAGATGTCATGCAAGTTCTTTTCCATAAGCATGTATGACTATATTCGGAATACATGCCTATATTACATTAATGAATTGGAGCTAGTTCTGTGTCACCCTATGTTATGACTGTTACATGACGAACCGCATCCGGCATAATTATCCATTACTGATCCGGTGCCTACGAGATTTCCATATACTGGTTCTCGCTTATTTACTTTTCCGTTGATACTGTTACAATCACTACAAAATACCAAAAACATTACTTTTGCTGTCTTTACTTTTGTTACCGTTAACCACTACTATCATATTACTTTGCTACTAAACACTTTGCTGCAGATACTAAGTTTCCAGGTGCGGTTGAATTGACAACTCAACTGCTAATACTTGAGAATATTCTTTGGCTCCCCTTGTGTCGAATCAATAAATTTGGGTTGAATACTCTACCCTCGAAAGCTGTTGCGATCCCCTATACTTTTGGGTTATCAAGACCTTTTTCTGGCGCCGTTTCCGGGGAGCATAGCTCTATTATTTGAGTCACTTGGGATTTATATCTGCTGGACACTATGAAGAACTTGAAAGACGCTAAGACAACAATTTATCCCTCAACTACGAGGGGAGTTAAGGAACTGACATCTAGCTCTGCACTTGATTCACCTTCTGTTATGAGTAAGCTAGCGACACCTAAACCTGCTTCTTCTATTTGTTCCAATATGTCGCATGTTATTGATGATGCCATTTCTGCTATGCATGATACTTATGATGAAACTACTTCTATGCTTGATACTACTGTGCCCCTTGGTGAATTTCTAGATGAACAAATTGTTAGGGCTGGAGAGAAAGAAATTATTGAATCTGAATACGATGATGAAAGTGATGATGAAAATATGCCTGTTATTCCTGAGGGTTATGTTTTTGATATGGAATCTTCTACAGCTATTCTTGCTTGTAAAGATAGATATGAACTTAAGAGGCTGCTAGTTAAATGGAACAAAGAATCTCTTAGAGACAGAATGAAACCTGACCCATGCTTTTGCTACTTCACCTATCTGTGTTCCTGATAAGGATTATGAATTTTTTGTTGATCCAGATATAATTACTTCGGTCGAATATGATCCTTTTTATGGCTATGAATCTGAAACTGTTGTGGAACATCTTACTAAGTTAAATGATATAGCCGCCCTGTTTACTAATGATGAGAGATGGGCACTACTTTTATATACTCAAAATATTTCCGTTCTCATTAAAGGGTGATGCTAAGATATGGTTTAATTCTCTTGATCCTGGTTGTGTGCGTAGTCCC
This sequence comes from Aegilops bicornis, assembly GCA_021605145.1. NCBI lineage: Eukaryota > Viridiplantae > Streptophyta > Magnoliopsida > Poales > Poaceae > Aegilops > Aegilops bicornis. The sequence goes on from CM038670.1 coordinate 536,199,981, forward strand.
GTGATATGATTTATTACTTCTCGCTAAATATTTCCCTGCTCATAAGAAACAAGCTGCTTTGAGGGAAATATACAACTTCGTGCAAATTAAAGAAGAGAGTCTCCCACAAGCTTGGGGAGGCTTCTCAAGTTACTTAATGCTTTGCACGATCATCCTCTTAAGAAACCTGAAATACTTGATATCTTTTATAATGGACTAATCGATGCTTCCAGAGATTACCTGGATAGCTGTGCTGGTTCTCTTTTCAGGGAAAGAACACGGACGAAGCTGAAATTTTATTGAATAATATGTTGACAAATGAAAATAATTGGGCACCTCCTGAGCCAACTCCCGAGCCAATTACTGAGCCTATTCCTAAACCAACTCCGAAGAAGAGAGGTGTTCTATTTCTCAGTCCTAAAGATATGCAAGAGGCAAAGAAATCTATGAAAGAAAAAGGTATTAAAGCTGAAGATATTAAGAATTTACATCCTATTGAAGAAATACATGGTCTTAATCTACCGCCTGTTGAAGAAACTTATGATATTGATCCATTACTTATTGAAGAACCTCTGATCCCGATAATCCGGCTACGGTAGTAAAGGTAAATTCTCTCTATAGATATGATAAAGCTGAAGTCCCTCCTACTAAAATTGCTAGTCGATTGCTTGGACGAGTTTGATAACTTTATGTTTAAGCAGGATGACTTTAATGCTTATTTTGGTAGACAATTAAAACAAGATGCTTATATGATTAAACGCTTGGGTGATTATATGGCTAATATTAGAGGTGAACTTAAACTTGTTAGCAAACATGCTTCTATGGTTACCACTCAAGTAGAACAAGTACTTAAAGCTCGAGAAAGAAGTGCTTGATGAAATGAATAGTAAGAAAAATGATTATCTGTTAGAGTGGCTACTAGAACTGGTAGAATTACTCAGGAACCTTTGTATCCTGAAGGCCACCCTAAGAGAATCGAGCAAGATTCTCAAAGAAATAATATTGATGTACCTAGTTCTTCTAAAAGGAAGAAAAAGAAAAATGACAGGACTTTGAAAACTTCTAGTGAACCTATTGCTGAACCACCCGAGAATCAAAATGATATCTCTATGTCCGATCTTTGAAACACAACTGCGGTAATGAACATGAACCTAGTGAAAATGTTAATGATGATGTTCATGATGATGCTCAACCTAGTAATGATAATGAAGTAGAAGTTGAACTCGCTTTTGATCTTGATAACCCACAATCAAAAATCAACGTTATGATAAAAGAGACTTCTTGCTAGGAAACATGGTAAAGAAAGGGAACCATGGGTTCAGAAACCCATGCCTTTTCCTCCAAGCCATCCAAGAAAAGGATGATGAAGATTTTGAGCGCTTATTTGAAATGATTAGACCCATCTTTTATGTATGCGATTAACTGATATGCTCAAAATGAATCCTTATGCTAAGTATATGAAAGATATTATTACCAATAAAAGAAAGATACCGGAAGCTGAAATTTCCACCATGCTTGCTAATTATACTTTTAAGGGTGGAATACCAAAGAAATTTGGAGATCCAGGAGTACCTACTATACCATGGTCCATTAAGAGAAACTATGTTAAAACTGCTTTATGTGATCTTGGAGCCAGTGTTAGTGTTATGCCTCTCTCTTTATATCATAGACTTGACTTGAATAAGTTGACACCTACTGAAATATCTTTGCAAATGGCTGATAAATCAACTGCTATACCTGTTGGTATTTGTGAGGATGTGCCTGTTGTGGTTGCAAATGTTGCGATTTTAACGGACTTTGTTATTCTTGATATTCCTGAGGATGATAGTATGTCTATTACTCTTGGAAGACCTTTCCTTAATACTACAGGGGCTGTTATTGATTGCAACAAAGGCAATGTCACTTTTCATGTTAATGGTAATGAGCACACGGTACACTTTCCGAGGAAACAATCTCAAGTTCATAGTATCAACTCTATTGGAAAAATTCCATCGATTATATTTGGAGGTTTTGAATTTCCTCTCCCCTCTTGTCAAGAAGAAATATGATATACTTATTATTGGGGATGTCCATATCCCCGTTGAGGTAACATAGTGTTATTCAAATTTCTCCGGTTCCATGTTAGTCGGAATGAGTTTGTTAACAAGACCTGATCAACCTTGTTAGTGGATTCCTTTTGATGAGCATGAGATGGCTGAAACTAGAAGCACAACCTTCTGTACCCTCTTTATATTTTCTGTTATTTAGTAGAAATAAATTAAAATAGTATTTTTCTGTCTGTCTCCCGACTTATCCGTGCAATATAAAAATATCTCGAAAATAAAAGTCCTTAGAATGCCATGCCAATTTAATATGATTTTTTCGGGAATATTTGAGGATTTTTAGTGCAAAAATTACGCGGGAGCTGCCACACAGCCACGGGGTGGAGGGCGCGCCCCCTACCTCGTGGGCCCATGGTGGCCCTCCTCCACTTATCCCTGCACCCATCTTCTTCCTCTGCCTCACACAAACCCGAAAAAACCAACTCAAGCACGAGTTCCAGCCTCTTTTGCTGTGATTTTCGATCTCCTTGCTCAAAGCACCCCTGGCAAAACTGCTTGGGAAGATTGTTCCTTGGTATGTGACTCCTCCATTGGTCCAATTAGTTTTGGTTCTAGTGCTTTATTCTTTGCAAATTTGTGCTGCATAGGTGACCATGTTCTTAAGCTTGCATGTCAAATTTTATGGTTCCAAGTAGTTCTAATGCTTGATATAGGCTCTAGGCACTTGTAGGAGTAGTTGCTATCAATTTTATTGAAGTTGGTTCACTTTTGTTTGAAGTTACTAAAAATTTCAGAAATTTGTCAGAGGAAACAATATGTTTAGGAAGATGTTCCAAGATGGTTCTTCAAGGAAGCAAGGTCCCAGGCTTGCAATGCGTGATGCTGACGAGGAACCACCAAGAGACGCTCTTGTGAGGCCCTGTGAATGGCCTTCAGAAAATTTTATGGATCAAGCGGGAATCAAAGAAGAATGTAACGCATATATGCGCAATGCCGGTCTTGAGGATTTTTAGGCTGACAAATGCCCCCAATATCATGATCTCGCAAGCTCATTTGTGAGGAGGTTTGAGTATTCATCTTCGCGTAATTCTCCTTCAGTCATGTTTGATCTTTATGACAAATCTTATACCATGGACTTAGAGGATTTCACTTCTGCTTGCAAACTTCCGTCTTGGGGTAGTGTCAGGGATCCCCCTAAATCTGAATTTAGAGACTTCCTTGCTAGAATAACTGTGGGGGAATCTAGAGATATAACGCAAGCCACTATAGGGAGCATTCACTTTCCTGCTATACATTATTTTGCTCTCTTCATAGGTAGAAGCATAAATGGTAAGGATGAAGCATGTCACATGTGTGTCCCTGATCTCAACATTCTCAGGAGTGCTGTGTTAGGTGACCAATCTTATCATATGGGAGCCATTGTAGCTCGTAGGTTGCATCATAATAAACATAACAGAGATTTCTTTGGAGGAATTTATGCAACCCCTTAGCTAATTTTCTTGAGATAGACATTCGTGGGGGTGATATGGAGTTACCCCCTACTTATTTAGATTTTGATTCTATGGTTTCCCACCAGTTTGTTGAGAGGACTGAACCACCTCTCCAGTATCGACTAATCTTTAACAAACGGCATGTTATCCGTATTACTCTTCCTGCTCCTGCCTTCTTTGATTCTCAGACAAAAGGAAGATATGTTATTACCAGAGAGGACGCATATGAGTACGAGAGAAGAGCGGAGGCGGCTCGACGCCACACTGCAGCTCAGGAGGCGATAGCCTCTCAGACGCAAAGATGACCCCAGCTACACCTATGGGTATCCGCCAGGCTATCCCTGGCAATAGACCAACTTAGGCCAAAAGCCTAAGCTTGGGGGAGTACATATTTCTCACCGACATTACATTTATGTTCACACACACTCATTGCTAGATGCCGGTGCTCATACTCTTTCACTGTAATATCCATGCTAGTTTAATTCCTTTTTCCTGCTTTCTTCTTGTGTGTTTAATAAACCTTAAGAAAAACCAAGAAAATTAGTAGTAGTTTATTTTTTCCTGCTGTAGTAGTAATAATTAAAAAGAAAACCCAAAAATATTTCCCATTCTTCTTTTGCTTGTTGGGAGCTTTCCCGTGTAAATAGTTTTTATTTCTTTTCTTTTGTTTGGGGGTCAGTAGGAGAAGATCATGATTAAATTGTTGAAGTGGCTCTTATATGCATCATTGTTGATTTAACCAAGAGCCCATATTGCCTTGTCTTCTCCTGTTTATTGAATGCTCGCAGATTCCAGCTTAGTCCAATGCACGTGCACTCTTATTATTATTCACATCGTTCGGTCGTGCAAGCGAAAGGCAATTATGATGATATATGATGGACTGACTGAGATGGGAAAAGCTGGTATGAACTCGACCTCTTTTGTTTTTGTAAATATGATGAGTTCATCGTTCTTGATTCAGTTTATTATGAATAAACATGTTTTGCAATGACAATTAGAGATCATAGTTGCTCGTGCCATGCTTGATTAGCTATGAGTTATAATGGTTTACCTTACGTGCCAACATGCTATTAAAATGGTTGTGATGTGGTATGATGGGGTGGTATCCTCCTTTGAATGATTTAAGTGTCTTGACTTGGCACATGTTCACGCATGTAGTTGAAACAAATCAACATAGCCTTCACGATATTTATGTTCATGGTGGATTATATCCTACTCATGCTTGTATTCAATGTTTATTAATTTTAATGCATGTTCATGACTGTTGTCGCTCTCTAGTTGGTCGCTTCCAGTCTTTTGCTAGCCTTCACTTGTACTAAGCGGGAATACTGCTTGTGCATCCAATCCCTTAAACCCCAAAGTTATTCCATATGAGTCCACCATACCTTCCTATATGTGGTATCTACCTGCCGTTCCAAGTAAATTTGTATGTGCCAAACTCTAAGCCTTCAAATAAACATTATGTTTTGCATGCTCGAATAGCTCATATATCAACTAGGCTGCCCTTATCTTCCGTGTTAGGCGGGTTATTCTCAAGAGGAGTGGACTCCGCTCCTCACTCACGAAAAATGGCTGGTCACCGGGATGCCCAGTCCCATGCTTTATGCAAACTAAATCAAAATAATTGCAAACAAAACTCCCCCTGGGACCCGTTGAATGTTAGAGGCACTCGTTGTTTCGAGCAAGCCTTGTATTGATGCTTGTGGAGGAGGTGGGTATATACTTTACCATTCTGTTTGTGTACCTCCTATAATTTGTTTAGCATGGAAGATATCGTCATCTCTTAGTTGTTATGTTGACAATGAAAGTATGCCGCTCAAAATATAATTTATCTCTATTTCAAAACCGAGCTCTGGCACCTCTACAAATCCCTGCTTCCCTCTGCGATGGGCCTATCTATTTACTTTTATGTTCAGTCATCACCCTCTTATTAAAAGCACTAGCTGGAGAGCACAGCTGTCATTTGCATTCATTACTGTTAACTTATATCGGGTATGACTATGATTGGATCTCTTTTACCATGAATTACAATGTCTAGTCAGTCCTTGATCTTTGAAGGTGCTCTGCAGTTATGTTTTGCGGTCTCAGAAAGGGCTAGCGAGATACCATCTTGTTATATCATATTATGATTATTTTGAGAAAGTGTTGTCATCTGAGATTTATTATTATGGCTTGCTAGCTGATTTTGTTATTATATGAGTAAACATGAGACCTAGGAGTTATTACAAATGTGGTTAGTTATGATCTTTGCTGAAAACCTGAATGCTGGCTTGACATAGGTACAACAACAATAGCAAACAGAGTATGTAAAAGTTTTTCTTTTTCTCTTTCAGTTTGTCAACTGAATTGCTTGAGGACAAGCAAGGGTTTAAGCTTGGGGGATTTGATACGTCTCCATCGTATCTACTTTTCCAAACACTTTTGCCCTTGTTTTGGACTCTAACTTGTATGATTTGAATGGAACTAACCCGGACTGACGCTGTTTTCAACGGAATTGCCATGATGTTGTTTTATGTGCAGAAAACAAAAGTTCTCGGAATGACCTGAAACTCCATGGGATGTCTTATAAAAAATAATAAAAAATCCTCACCAAAGATGAACACCAGGGGGCCCACACCCTGTCCAGGAGGGTGGGGGGCGCGCCCCCCCTCCTGGGCACGCCCCCTACCTCGTGGGCCCCTGGACACCTTTCGACGCCAACTCCAACTCTATATATTGGCTTTCGGGGAGAAAAAAATCATGGAGAAGAAATCATCGCGTTTTACGAAACGGAGCCGCCGCCAAGCCCTAATCTCTCTCTGGAGGGCTGATCTGGAGTCCGCTCGGGGCTCCCGGAGAGGGGATTCATCGCCGTCGTCATCATCAACCATCCTCCATCACCAATTTCATGATGCTCACCGCCGTGCGTGAGTAATTCCATCGTAGGCTTGTTGGACGGTGATGGGTTGGATGAGATTTATCATGTAATCGAGTTAGTTTTGTTAGGGTTTGATCCCTAGTATCCACTATGTTATAGGCTTGTTGGACGGTGATGGGTTGGATGAGATTTATCATGTAATCGAGTTAGTTTTGTTAGGGTTTGATCCCTAGTATCCACTATGTTCTGAGATTGATGTTGCTATGACTTTGCTATGCTTAATGCTTGTCACTAGGGCCCGAGTGCCATGATTTCAGATCTGAACCTATTATGTTTTCATGAATATATGTGAGTTCTTGATCCTATCTTGCAAGTCTATAGTCACCTATTATGTGTTATGATCCGACAACCCCGAAGTGGCAATAATCGGGATACTTCTTGGTGATGACCATAGTTTGAGGAGTTCGTGTATTCACTATGTGCTTATGCTTTGTTCCGGTTCTCTATTAAAAGGAGGCCTTAATATCTCTTAGTTTCCAATAGGACCCCGCTGCCACGGGAGGGTAGGACAAAAGATGTCATGCAAGTTCTTTTCCATAAGCACGTATGACTATATTCGAATACATGCCTACATTACATTGATGAATTGGAGCTAGTTCTGTGTCACCCTATGTTATGATCGTTACATGACGAACCGCATCCGCATAATTATCCATTCTTGATCCGGTGCCTACGAGCTTTCCATATCTTGGTTCTCGCTTATTTACTTTTCCGTTACTCTTTATACAATCACAACAAAATACCAAAAACATTACTTTTGCTATCTTTACTTTTGTTACAGTTACCACTACTATCATATTACTTTGCTACTAAACACTTTGCTGCAGATACTAAGTTTCCAGGTGTGGTTGAATTGACAACTCAGCTGCTAATACTTGAGAATATTCTTTGGCTCCCCTTGTGTCGAATCAATAAATTTGGGTTGAATACTCTACCCTCGAAAGCTGTTGCGATCCCCTATACTTGTGGGTTATCACTATACCAACTAAAAGATGAACTGTAAGAAATACTAGTATGTACGTAGTGAGGAGTTATAGTAACAAGAAGAAACATAACATAGTTCAGCTGGGGGCTCAGCACAACACACCCCTCAAATAAAACTAAGCACACCAAAAATTAAACTAAGCAACTAATCCGGTAGACACTGCATTAGAACCACCATGAGTCCATGAGCAACGACACTGCCACCTTACTCGGAGTCCTCGTCCACGTCCTCGACTTTGTCCTTGTCCTTCTTCCTCTTGTCCGATACTTCTTTGCTTGAACCGCACACTTGGCTCTTGCTCTTCATCCAGCCCTTGTGGATATAAAAACAAAGATAGCCATACATTGCAGCATAGTGGATGTGGTCTATATCTAGTACATTCCACTCCCATGCACGATGAAACGTGTGCGGAGGTTTCTTCAGTTTACCGTAAGAAGGATGAACCATGGCTCCTGCCAGGGTCAGCATTGAAGGCTTATCACGGGAGGACACTAGCCCATTATTCTAGAGGTCGAAGGGTTTGCCTACAATGAGGCCTATCCGTTCCAGGACTCTTATATCATTCGTAAATTCTGCAGTAACGGATTTGACTCGGCCGCCCTTGAGGAACTTCTTAAATTCCTCGCACTCAATGTCGGCATGGCATATGTGGTAGACCAAGCATAAGTCATGCACGCAAACCTGGATCACGGCGGGCTTCTTCCTGTCTTCCTCCTTTAGATTCTTATCTTTTCCCAGGATTGTGGTGTACTCAACATCTAGCCCAGCGACCCACTCATCATTTGAGTTTTCAAACAACCGTTTGAAGCGATCAAGGCATCCTTTTACCGTAGCGGAAGAACGGGTGTAGATGACGTCGAACTCATCGCAGGTGATGGTTCTAACCTTGTACTCACCGCCGACCATTAAGATTTGAGATACCATGGATTTGGGAGGAGGGTTAGGATTAGTGGAACTTACGTAATGTGAAAGGACGGGACGACTAGGAGCGGTTTACCGATTGTAAAAATGCCGAGTGGGAGGTCGCGTGCGAACGGCAGGCTAGTGGCTTGCCTGGTGGATAAATGGATTGATGCACAGTGCTATGGGGGCCCAATTAGATGCCATGTCTACTCGACGCCCAATTAAATGGCTTTTGATGTCATGTCAAGCGTCGAGAAAATTACAGGTGATACGAAGCTTCCGAGAGCCCTTGGATCTGAGATCGAATGGTTGCTTGGCGTGATTCTAGACCTATGGGTGAATATCCTATCCTGGAGGGTTATTCTGCAAATTTTCAGCAACTTAGGATGCGACCGTTTGATCTCAGATCCAAGGGCTGCCAGCAGCCCGTATCATTGTCGCGCCTACCACGACCGTCGCCTTTCGCCATGTGGTCGCGCATATGGAGATTTAACACGGTGCGTTAGGCTATCTGATGTTGGCATGTCATACATAGTCATCACTTAGTCACTCAACAAGGTTATCTATAAGGTTGGCTGTAAGAGTATTTTTTTGTTTACTTCTCTCTATCTCTTTCTTCGTAGTATTTATTGCATGTGCCAAGGAGTGACCTCTTCCAATGAAATGGTGTGCTATGGGCATTAAATGGCTTTGCAACTCAAGTCCCCAATGCATAGATGCTTAGTTTTTTGTTGCTAAGTTTGCTTCATCTAGGTACACGTTCTTAGCACCGTTTCTTCCTGGGGTCACCAAACTAGTCTCTTTCTTCTTAATTAACTTGCCACATCAGACTTTATGTCTATGTGGCAGGCTTCCTGTAGGATCAAGTACAACAGTGGGCTATAAGCCCGCTTTACATGGCATTTTTGCATATTGGGGGAAAGAGGCAAGGAAAAAGTGGAGGAGTGCGCTCTCAAGCAAGAGCCAGCCTCTACATAGTGGAGCATCGGGAGAGGCACCTGTATGGAGGTGGTCAGGAATCGGGAGACTCACGCCGGTCGTAGCGCCGTAGTTAAAATGATAATGGCAAGTCAAATCACCGGGCCCCACCTGTCCAGTAGTAACTCGCTGTCAAATCACACAGCCCTACATTTGCAGCAGCCTACTCCCTTATCTTCTCGCGTCTTTGTCGAACCGACTAGGCGGAACTGCCCCGCCTACCGCGTAGGAAAAGCCCCGCCCTCGCCTTTCAAATAGTATAGTATATTAATTTTGTATCCATGGATTGCGCCATGGAGCAAAGCCTCAAGAAAATGGCGGTACACATTTGCAGTAAACAGCACGCCCGTCGCGTTCGCGTCACACCCCAGATGGTCAGTCGGTCTGGCACGCCGCTCTCTGAATGGAACGCACGTCATATTGCGTTTGCACACACATGTGGGACCGCAATTGAGAACCGACCATAGGCACAGTCCCTGGCCCTGCAAGTCGGTTGAGTTAATACAAGAGAGAGACGAGCGATAGTACTAGAGAAGTGTTGTACAGACGTTGCTGCCTGGACGATCCCTGCATGACACGGAAGATCAGTTCATCCATGCATGTGACCAGACTCCAGCAGACACGCCTGGATTGGCTATCGTCTACATATCATGCAAGATGTGTTGTACAGGGCTGCAGTTCTTGTGAGAAATCTAAAAAAAGGTTTGTTGTCATCTCGCAAAATTAGGTGTCATGTGCTTCGAATCACTGCGAGGGTTAAACAGCGACAACTGAGTTCCTCCAAGGCGCTAGTCATGGGGTCCACATGCACGAAGACTACTCGGCTGCCATCTATGTCAAGCCGGCTATGTTAATTAGGGCATCTATCGAAGGACCCCTTTTCTACGAGTTTATCTTTAATTTGAGCTTTGGTCCTCGTCTAGTTTGTCCGTCAGGGTTCATGTTGTCTCCTTTGGGCAGTGAGGTTATGGTTTCTTGTCATGTTATAATCCGGTGCTTCAGATCAAAATGAGGACAACTGCGCCTCCGGGGCACGTGCATGAAGACAGTCATTGACGAGGTCAAGCCGGCTCCGGTAGAAAAAAGAAAACTAGTAGTACTCCACTACATAGGCAGGAGCCTTCACGCTTGCTTGCTAGTGTTGCTCTCTCCACACCGTCTCGTCCTCTCCAGACCTAAACACGATAGCGGTGGCCACACACTCTCTCTCTACTCACCGCTGGTCACAGATCCAGCCGGGTCCTCTCCGCTGGGGAAGGTGAGAAGGTGCAACGTTCACGCGGTCGTCCTCGGCGACGGCTCTTACCCACTGCCGGCGCATCCCGATCAACGTGCGTTGCGATTCTCTCCCAAGCACCGCTGGCTAGGGAGGGCCTCCGACCCCTTCTTCCTCGCTGTCGTAGTGTGGGAAGATCCGGCCTCCCGCCGCCCACCTAGTGACATCCCGATGACCCTCAGGTATAACTTCCTTCGAAACCGGCCTTTCTCTACTTCCCGAGCTCCTGACGTTGTTGCATTAGTATCTTTTACTATTTCTCAGGCCCCCTCGTAGATAGGATCGATCGGCTGTTCGAAAGCCACCTAAATTTTTACTGTTAAGAGGTAAAACTAGTTCATGCACTTGAATCTAGTACTACTTGGTTCAAACATGGAAGAAAGGGGGTGGGGGATGATTTGTTACCTGAATCTAGGACTTGGTCGAAAGAGGAAATAATGGGGGCGAAAAGTAGCAGAGACTGGCTATCCAACTGGTCTCTAGGTCTAATAGGGAAATAAAGGGAACGCGGTACAAACTCAATATAAACCCGATCTATTGGTTGAAAAAGGAAAGAAAGTGGGGACTGGGGGACAAGTCAATGTGAGTAAGTCCGGCACTAGATTTGCTAGCCTCACACAGTATAAGGTGGCTATACCGAACAAAAATGGGACCAACCCAGATATCTTGTTCTGATGTTTGTTGCCCCGACCACTCTTATGTAATGCCACTGGTAAAATGTAACAGTCGCACTGCTAAAGTAAGGACATGTTAAAGTAATGTCGTATTTAACGGTTCATAGTTAATCCTAATGCCCACACTAATATCTAGCAATGCTGCTGCTTTTGAAATTTCTATTGTCCTTGTAGGATTGCCATTCAGATAAGGAACATGCTTCTTTTCATTTGATGTATGTTTCATCACTTGTTTGTCACCCTCCTTTCCACCTTTTTTGTGCAAACAGAGACATACGTTTCACGCTTGATCTTAGTTGAACTCGACAAATGATATCCAAATTATAGCTGAACATTCCAGGGGCTTCACAACCAACCTTGATGTTGCTCAATTTTATTGCAACTAATGAAGAAGAAGCTCTGTGGGTTTAGTTTTCTGATGGAAATGGAACCGGGGCTGGAGCCCTTTTCTTAAAAAAATGAAGAAGCTGCTAGCTCATGGGACATTGCTTCATTTTAGGTGAACTGCACCAAAAGGTCCCATGAATTGAATCATCCATGTTGGTGACTAGTGTCATCCCTTCTACGATGGTGTTGACTGCAGACATGGTTCCCATCATGAGGTATGTTCCTTTTTGGTCTGACCGTTTGCCAAAGATCCTGCATGTTGAGTCTGCTCTTGTGCTACTGTTTTGGCACTGCCATGATAAAGTAGTAATGTTATTATTTTGCACCTTAATCTAGTGGCACTATTAATTTGAGGCAATCTTTTGGCACCGCTAGTGGCACTGACTTTTTTATATATCAAAAGAGGGGGGTTCCTCCGATTCCATTAAAGAAATCCAACCATAGAGAACCATTATCCGACAACATCTTAGTGTAAACGGGTAGTTATGCAACTACTACTAGAACGAACTGAGTACTAGCAGGTGACAAGTTCGCCACATAAGCTAGGCAGGTAGGGGGACACAGCACCAGCTCGACCAAGTTTGGATTACAACCCAAATGCTACCACAGACACATCAGAGGGGAAGATTGGGACTGAAAGAGCCAGCTTCAACATCCCAGTCTAAGCACCCCCGGCCTCCATCCTTGCGACGCACGGTACACCTCACTTGCCACCTGCTCAACCCTAGTGCCACTGATAAAATGAAGTAATGATACAGTTAAAATAGAGCGAGTGTCCTCTCTATCATTTCATTTCCAATGTACATAAAGAAAGTGCTTCTCTTTGTTAGTATATGTTTCATCAACTAGTCCCATTGTTAATGTTTAAGCGTTTCTGCAAACTGGCGTGCTTAATTTTAGTTGATCTGCATAAAAATAGAGATTGGAATGTCTCAAGGCCTCTCCTTGTACTACCGTTGTACACTGATGTTCATCACTGGCAGAAGGTGTATCGGGGAGACTTGGGTCGGTTTCCAGTATGAGGCGTACCGTATGAGGCGTCGCAGGGCCCACCTCGCCCTTGCAGCATGCCATACTATGATACTATCGCAATATTTTCTTTTATTTATTAGTGTATGTTTCATCAACTAGTGCCACTATAATGTAATCACGCCTTTTCATTATCTGTGCAAACAGGGTTATTCAAATTTGCATTTTGGTGGAACTGCACAAATGTACGGATGGAACCGCATATATGCAGAGTCACGAGGTGCCAAGTAAAAATTATCGACACCAACCCTGCTCCATCTAAGCATTGGCATCCACCACCATCGATGGGATGTGTGGCGCCATCGTGGACGGATCTTTCTCGGCAAAGAAATCCTCTAACCAAATACTAGTAGCTTAGACTTCAAAAAATACTAGTTTCTTATATTGGCAGTTTTCTAGGGAGTACTCTTTTCTGAAAGAAGCACAAATATATTTTTCTTTATTTGTACGAAGTCTCACAACTTTGACCCAAAGGTCCAGAGCTATTCTAGGGTGATTGGTGTAGTACTCGGAGACCGATTGTAAGAATTATTTAGATTAGCCGTCACACTGATTGTAAGCATGAGCAGATGGAAGATTAGGTTAGTGCGAAGCTTACCTTAAACCCTACCGACGCCGTTGAAACGAGGCGAGCGTCGAGGGAACCGTGGAGAATGGCGGGGAAGCAACGTCGCGCCATCCGGCCTCCTCTTGCGGTGGGAGAACGAATACTCCTGTGGCTTCGGCTGGCTCTGCACCCTCACGAACGGCACACCGTACTCGATCGGTTTGTTATCCTCTGGGTGCTCGACCTTCGACCTGTACGCCCACCACCTCCGCCTGACTTTCGCCTTGGGCGAATCTGTCTGCTCCATTGCCCAGAGGAGATATTTGATGAACTCGAAGGACTGCCGCGTGACTGCCGCCGAGGAGTACATCGCCGCCGTCTCGCTCTTTCGCATACATTGCCACATGGTCCTCACCATCCTCGAAATCTCCCACTCATTATCAAACCAAGTAAGGATCTCCTTCAACCTGGCTAACTTTGCCTGGTCGTCGCTGACAATCTGCCTGATTCGCTACTGCATCCTCTCCGTAGATGTCCTTTTGAGTGGTCCGGTGCGAGCTTTGGAAGATGGGAGGAGAGAAGGTGGTCTTGCAATGGAGAAGAGGGAGAGGAGAGACGGTGGTTTTGGAATGGAGATGACGGAGATGAGAGGGGGTGGTTTTGAAATGGAGAAGAGGGAGAGGCGAGACGGTGGTTTTGGAATGAAGATGATGGAGAGGAGAGGTTTCCCTTCCTTTCGGTCGCTGGCAGGTTGGCCCCGCGCTTGGTGGGACCCATGTGTCAGTGTCTCAATGGAAGGATGGGCTACGCCAGGGGATCCTCGTCCGAGGAGAGAGGAGGTGGTTTTGCAATGGAGAAGAGGGAGAGGCGAGATGGTGGTTTTGGAATGGAGATGATGGAGAGGAGAGGAGGTGGTTTTTCAATGGAGAAGAGGGAGAGAAGCGTGCGGCAACGATTTAGGATTGGACGAGAGGGCCGGCGCGCTGTGACTGGATCAAAATCAAAATCAATTTACCCTCCAATTAAGAAAGCGACCCCACATTAACTAGTCTCCCTTTTATTCTGGGTCATAATTGACATGATTTTCACAAATAAAATATATGTTATACGTTGCAAAAATAATATAATTTGAAAGTACATTCAGATATGAACCAAACGATACAATTTTTGGTGACATGCATTCACATTTTGCTTGTCAACACGAGTACATGGTCAAACTTTGACCCAAAATACGCAAAACAAAAAATACTTCCAAGACCAACGCCGCTCCTCTCCTCTTAAACCACCGCCGCTCCTCTTCTGTTCTAATCTAAATCCAGCGCCGCTCCTCTCCTCTTCCATTTCAAAACCACCGCCCCTCCTCTCATATTCCAATCCAAAACCAACATCGCTCCTCTCCCGTTCTAATCCAAAACCAGCGCTGCTCCTCTCCTCTTCCATTCAAAAACCACCATGAAAGTGAAGGTGCTGTGGAGAAGTAGATCGATGGAGGAGTACAATCGATACGTGAGGATCATAGACGGAGACCCTGTGAGGCTAGCTAGGATGTTGGAGATACAGTCTTGCTTTGACAACAAGGACCAACTAGCGGCGACGGCGACATCCATGGCCAAATATCTGCAACAGAGCGAAAAGGCGGCGATAGTCCCGAAGGGAGTCACACGGGAGTACATAGAGCTGCTCCTCTGGTCCATGGAGCAAACAGATTCACCGAATCCGATTGTGAGGGAGCGGTGGTGGGAGTATCGATCCCAGATGGAGCATCCACTAGAGATTGAAGGATCGAGCATCTACAGGGTGCCGTTTGTGAGGGTGTCATGCCAGAGCGAGCCGGTGGAGTCTTCATCGACCGAACCCGGCTACAAGAGGAGAAAAGCAGTTGGCCCAATGACGCTTCCCCGCCATCCTCTGCCTCGCCATTCACATCGTCTCACGGGGCGGCTGTCTGCCGCCGAGGAATAGGAGGGGACTGCCCCCCCCCCCAAGCCCAATAGTTGGGCAGGTTGTGAATTGTCAGGAGGAGCTTAGGGTTGTCAGTATTTGCAGGTTGTGAATTGTGTTTTGTGTTGTGTATTTTGAGAGTACCTTCAAATATGAATGTCTTTTGAATTTCAGATTTGCAGTATTGAGCATATAAAGTATTTTATGAATTCTAGAGATCTATTTTTAGCACTTAAAAAAAGTAGTTTCATAGGAGTATAAAAGTGCAGACAATGTGATTATCAGAGAAGAAGCGCAAGTTTCAGTTTCAGATAAGAAATCGCAAGTTGATTCGAGATAAGAAATCGCAACTTTCAGAGGCAGAGCATTTGTATTAACACGGCCTTTTCAAACAGGGTTAACATCATGTTGGAAGTTTTATTCATGGTCAAAAATGGAACTACCAGCCAGTTAACATCATGCTGGTCAACATTCATGCATAGCACATTCATATGATGCACAGTCAAAATGATATGCTATTTTCAAAATGCCCACACAATTTCGAGTGTGCGAAAAACAGAGAAAACGAGGGACGAAGTTTTGGCAAGTGTTGGACATGGTGTGCATAGATGACAATGGGGACCCACATGTCAATAATGGCAGAGGCAAAAAATTTGGAGACATTTTCCCTGCATCAAGTGGAATCGAATCCGGGCGGAACAACTGTCGGGTAGTGTCACTTGGCCACCGGGCTAGTTCAGTACTTCCGTTACAAATAAGGCACTGCCTTGGGTGGTCCGATCACCTCCTGCACCTTTGTGCGCTCGCCACGGTGCCATTGTCTGCCGTTGTGAACATGCTGAACAAACGAGAGGAATCTGGAGAGGACTGTATGTGGAGAGGCGGACAGTCGGGACCCACTGTGTCTATGGTCAGACGCAAGCAAGTGTCTCATCAAAAAAAAACTTCCTCCTAATGCTATACTGACGTTGGGGCCCATGGGTTTTTCAACATAGTTACATTTTTTTAGGTGCTTCAACGTAGGAGATAAATTCACAACGAAGCTGTGAGCTGGCGGGTAGTATCATTTATTATCACTGGGCAGCAAGTATCCGTTGGGTTTTGGGCTACCCCGTCTAGGCTTTCTTTTTTAACATGCGCAACCCATGACATGCCGGTTTGTATTTTTTTGAAGGTCGTCATGTATCGACCAGCCTATGGACCTCCCATCCGAGGTTTTATTTTTCCTGAAACATCGGCAGCCCAATTTATGTATTTTTGTGAAGAAAACGCAGAGGTCTATTCTATTTTTCTATATAAGAATAGGAATGCCTGGTCCAACTTTTGTTTCCCTTCTAACTATATTATATATATTTAAATTATTTTATATGTTATTATATATTATTTCTATTGTCATCTTATATCTACCAGATACTAACATATGTAAGAAAACAATATCCCACATCTTATTAACTTATAAAAATAATTTCTTAACAATAAAATACTAGATTTTTTTGGCAACGAAAATCCTGGTGATTGTGTACAAAAGCTTGGTAAGATTTAAGGACCAATGTAATAATAAATCACTTATTATTGAAACATATTTATAACAAAATGCTCAGCCCCTGTTTATTTTTTGATAACATTGCTGCACCCAACCCAACATTATAATTAGAATCAGCCCAGCAAAATCATGTATTTCGAGAAAGTGCAAATGGCCTGTAATTTTTTAGAAGAAAAATAAATGGGCCGCATGGACGCTACATTATTTGTTCACCCAGCCCAGCAAATGGACTGTAATTCTAAAAAAAAAGATTAAATTGACTGTAAATTCTGAAATATGGGTTGAATACGTGCCACATTTTTGGAGGCTGAAATGTGGGCCAATAGGTCGAAGCCAACACAAGTCGTTGTCAACTTAGTCAACAAATGATTCTGACATCGTTAGCCGTTGGATTTATATCCAATGACCGGCATCCATCTTCAATCTCTCGTCTTCTTCCTCCAGCGCTGCCGGGACCACCTGCTCCTGCCTCCTACTGCTAGCAGCTCTACTTAGCAACCCATTTGTGAAGCGCCACTCCCCACCATTGGCCAGGCCATCCCTCCACCCCTCCACACCTCCTGTTCTTCTCCACCGATTGCCGAACCACACCCCACATCGCACTGTAACCGATTAACCCTCAGACACCTCTCCGTCTGCGACTCTACTCCCGCGTCTTCCCATCTCCGGCTCGTTGCTGTCCGGGGCCTCGCCGTCGTCCACCACCTTGGATGCGCTCGACGTGGAGTAGTCAACCTGGTCAATGAACGACATCCATCGGAAGTAGACTATGCGTGGAGAGGCTGACAGCTGGGTCACGGCCGCACGCAAGGAAATGCCTCCTTATTACACGCACATAATGATTCCTCCACCTGACAGCTGGGACCCACCGGAAGGGCCTCTGTATTTCACGAAAAAATCGTCCCCCCCGCCGACAGGTCGGACCCACCAGCTATATCTTCGCACGCAAGGAAGTACCTCCTTACTACGCACAAAAAAATAATACCCCCTGCTAACTGGGACCCACCATAGTGGGAGGCTGACTTGTGGGCCTACTAAGTTGACGGGGACAGAGGGCGTTGTCAACTTAGTCAATATGAACGATTCTAGCTCCAGTGACCGTACAATGTCCATCCAACGGTGGTAGTGCTACTTCAACCTCTGGTCTTGTTGTTCTAGCCGCCCAAACCAGCGCCGGTCGTGCTGCGTGCTCCTGCTTCCCGTGGCTGGCTGTGATGCCGTGGAGGCCGCACCGCCCCCTACTACTCCCACCGCTGGCCAGGCCCTGCGGCGACGGCAGCCTCGCACCGCAGCCGAACCAGTGAACCCTCGTACTCCTCTCCGCGTGGGCATCCATTGTCGCGTCTTCCCGGGCTCCGCGTCGTCCCCTTCCTAGGCCTCGCCGTCGTCCACTGCCCTGGTGCTCTCGCTGCAGCGCGGTCAACGTGGTCAAGGAACGACTTCCATCGGAAGAGTACTGTACGTGGAGAGGCTGAGAGCTGGGTCCACAGCCGCAGCAAAGAAGTGCCTCCTTATTTTGCGGAAAATAATGATTCCTCCACCTGACAGCAGGGTCCCACCGGACGGGCCACCGTATTCGCGAAAAAAACGTTCGCCCTAACTGCCGGGACCCACTAGCTACATCTTCGCACACAAGGAAGTGCGTCCATATTACGGGCAAAAAAATGATTCGCCCCCCTGAGTGCTGGAACCCTACATCTTCGCATGCGAGGAAGTGCCTGACTGTCAGGGCCCACCCTGTCGAAGCATATGTTGCGTTGTCATTCTGGTCGCGAACGTGTACGTACATACTCGTCGATGTAGAGGCACACACGTGTGGTAGTAGAGGCGCGCACATAGCATGTACACGTACGTACAGCGGCCATGGTGTAAGAAAGTAAATACGGCCATGTACGTACATACGGGCCGGGTCTCGAACGCCTACTCGCGCATACATACGGCCAGGGCTCGTGTACATGGCTGTGGGTGGGTCGGACCGGAGAAATTGCGCCGTCACCGTGTTCATGGGGAGGCAACTGAATGCGCCGTGTTCATCAGGAGGCAACGGAACGCATGCTGTTCATCAGGAGCCAACCGGCTTGGACGGAACAGGCGATGGAAACGAGGCCTGGCGTACCGCAGAACAGAGGAAACGGCCTTGTGTTCGACCGGCCATGGTGGAAACGGGATCATGTTCATCGGGAGGGGTCTGGCATACCGCAAAACAGAGGAAACGGACTTCTGTTGGACCTCCTATGGTGGAAACGGGGTCCTGTTGATCGGGAGGGGTGTGGCGTACCGCAAAACGGAGGAAACAGACTTGTGTTGGAGCGCTACGGTCGAAACGGGGGTCCTGTTCATCAAGAGGGGTGTGGCGTACCGCAAAACGGGACTCCACATGATACTGTTCATCTCCACCGTCGACCTCTGAGGGAGTCCTGGATTAGGGGGTCCTTGGACAGCCGGACTATATCCTTTGGCCGGACTGTTGGACTATGAAGATACAAGATTGAAGACTTCGTCCCGTGTCCGGATGGGACTCTCCTTGGCGTGGAAGGCAAGCTTGGCAATACAGATATGTAGATCTCCTCCCTTGTAACCGACTTTGTGTAACCCTAGCCCCCTCCGGTGTCTATATAAACCGGAGGGTTTAGTCCATAGGACAACAACAACAATCATACCATAGGCTAGCTTCTAGGGTTTTAGCCTCTACGATCTCGTGGTAGATCAACTCTTGTAATACTCATATCATCAAGATCAATCAAGCAGGAAGTAGGGTATTACCTCCATCGAGAGGGCCCGAACCTGGGTAAACATCGTGTCCCCCGCCTCCTGTTACCATCCGCCTTAGACGCACAGTTTAGGACCACCTACCCGAGATCCGCCGGTTTTGACACCGACATTGATGCTTTCATTTAGAGTTCCACTGTGCCCTCACAGTAAGGCTTGATGGCTCCTTCTATCATCGGCAAAGATGCGATCCCGGGTGAGGTTTTCCTCCCCGGGCAGATCTTCGTATTCGGCGGCTTCGTACTGCGGGCTAACTCGCTTGGCCATCTGGAGCATTTCGAAAGCTACGCCCCTGGCCATCAGGTCAGGTTTGGAAACTTGAACTATACTGCTGACATCCACGGATACTTGATCTTCGACGGATTCGAGCCCATGCCAGGTGTGCCGCACGATCACGAGGAGCATGATTTAGCTCTGCCGTCGGACTGTGTTAGGGAGATCACACCTGTAACTACCCCGGCCCTCGATCCGGAACAAATTGCGCCATCGGAGGACGGGTGGATAGACCCCGCCACGGAGGCCGCACTCTCAGTGGCGATAGAGCCAAATACTGACTTCACCTCCTATGAGGGCCGTGTTGCCGAACCATTGGACTCGTCCCCGGCCATGGAGTTTACCTCCGCGGAAATCTTTCAGCACTCGTCTTTTGGTGATGTGCTAAATTCATTAAGGTCTCTCTCCTTGTCAGGAGAACCTTGGCCGAACTATGTCTGGCTAGAATGGGATGCGGACGACAAAGAAATTTGCTCCCCACCCACCACCCACTTAATAGCCACTGTCGATGATTTAACCGACATGCTCGACTTCGACTCTGAAGACATTGACGGTATGGACGACGATACAGGATACGAACAAGAACCACCGCCCACAGGGCGCTGGACTGCCACCTCATCACATGATATATACATGGTGGATACCCCCAAAGAAGGCGATTGCGATAAGACAGTGGAGGATGACCCCTCCAAGAAGCAACCCAAGCACCGACGTCAGCGGCGCTGCTCTAAGTCTCGCCATAGCAAAAGTAGTGATGCTGGCACAAGAAACAATAACACTCCGGATAGTGCCAAAGACGATGACAATCCCCTCCAGCCAGATTTAGAGCGGGAGGATGAACAAGCTAGCCCTCCAGAAAAGGCAACAGACGGAGAAACGGAGGATGACAATTACATGCCTCTCTCCGAAGATGAGGTGAGCCTCAGCGATGAAGAATTTATCGTGCTTGAGGATCCCGTCGAGCAGGAGCGCTTCAAGCGCCGGCTTATAGCCACAGCAAATAGCCTAAAGAAAAAGCAACAACAGTTTCAAGCTGATCAAGATCTGCTAGCGGATAGATGGACCGAAGTCCTGGCAGCCGAGGAATACGAACTCGAGCGCCCAACCAAGAGTTATCCAAAACGCAGGTTGCTACCTCAAATCGAGGAGGAAGCATTGAAACCTACATCACCAGCATATGATGCGGCTGATCGGCCACCTCGTGGCCGAGACAGAGAGGCATTTCAGCCTGAAGTCCAGCCTGTACCCCGCCACCACTCAAACAAAAATACAAAGGCCCGGGGCAACACATGGGACCTGCGAGACGTATTGGAGAACAAGGAAAAACATGCAAGATCAATCTACGGATCACGGGGGCGCGCACCAACGCGAGACGATGACCGTCACGCCGGATACGCTAGAAGCAAATCTGGCCGGGCCGAATACAGCAGACAAGACTCATATGAACTGATTCGTGATATAGCCCGACACAGAGGCACCGGACACCCCCTATGCTTCACTGATGAACTAATGGATCACGAATTCCCAGAGGGTTTTAAACCCGTAAATATCGAATCATATGATGGTACAACAGAATCCGCGGTATGGATCGAGGATTTCATCCTCCACATCCAGATGGCTCGCGGTGATGATCTACACGCCATCAAGTACCTCCCACTAAAACTCAAAGGACCAGCTCGGCATTGGCTGAATAGCTTGCCAGCAGACTCAATTGGCAGTTGGGAGGATTTGGAAGATGCATTCCTTGACAATTTCCAGGGAACTTATGTGCGACCACCGGATGCTGATGACTTGAGCCATATAACTCAGCAGCCAGGGGAATCGGTCAGGCAATTCTGGACACGGTTCCTAACTAAGAAAAACCAAATTGTCGACTATCCGGATGCAGAGGCCTTAGCGGCATTTAAGCATAACATCCGTGATGAGTGGCTCGCCCGGCACCTCGGCCAGGAGAAGCCAAAGTCTATGGCAGCCCTCACGACACTCACGACCCACTTTTGCGCGGGCGAGGATAGCTGGCTGGCTCGCAGCAACGACACATCAAGGAATCTCGCACTTCGTGATACCAAAGATACTAACGGCGCAGACCACGCCGTATCGCATACAAAGCGCCGCAACAACGGCGATACCACCGAAGATACGACAGTCAATGCCGGATTCAATGGCTCTAAATCCGGTCAAGAGGAAAAAGCCATTCAAAAGAAGTACTACGGGCCCGTCCATTTTGGACCGCATACTCTATCGCTCTTGTCAAATTCACGGCACCCCCGACAAGCCAGCCAATCACACCAACAGAAATGCTGGGTGTTCAAGCAGGCTGGCAAATTGAACGCCGAAAACAAGGACAAGGGGCTACATAGCGACGACGAGGAGGAGCCACGGCCACCGAACACGGGAGGACAGAAGAGGTTCCCTCCACAGGTGAAAACGGTGAACATGATATACGCAACCCACATTCCCAAGAGGGAATGGAAGCGTGCACTAAGGGACGTCTATGCAATGGAGCCAGTCGCCCCAAAGTTCAACCCATGGTCCTCTTGTCCGATCACCTTCGATCGCAGGGACCACCCCACTAGTATCCGTCATGGCGGATCTGCCGCATTGGTCCTTGACCCCATCATCGACGGATTTCACCTCACCCGAGTCCTTATGGACGGCGGCAGCAGCCTGAACCTGCTCTATCAGGACACAGTGCGCAAAATGGGTATAGACCCCTCGAGGATCAAACCCACTAAAACCACCTTTAAAGGTGTCATCCCAGGTGTAGAGGCCCATTGCACGGGCTCAATCACACTGGAAGTGGTCTTCGGATCTCCGGACAACTTTTGAAGCGAAGGAGTTAATCTTCGATATCATCCCATTCCGCACTGGCTATCACGCACTGCTCGAGCAAACCGCATTTGCCAGATTCAATGCGGTACCACATTATGCATACCTCAAGCTCAAAATGCCAGGACCTCATGGGGTTATAACAGTCAATGGAAACACAGAATGCTCACTCCGCACAGAGGAACACACCGCGGCCCTCGCAACTGAGGCACAAAGCAGCCTTTTAAGGCAAACCGCCAATTCGGCGATAAAGCCCCCGGATACCGTCAAGCGAGTCCGGAGTAACCTGCAACAGGATCGCCTGGCACATTCAGAGCTCGCCTAGCAATTCGGCCCCCATCCTAGTCCCAGTCAAGCGACAAAATCCGTGCCGCGCGTACATAATTACGCACTGAAAATACCATGGGCATAGGCGGGGGCACGACCAGGGCACGTCCCACAATGCGGCTCAGCTGCCCCAGGGGCTGTATACCTTTATCATTTTCTCTCTTTCAGGACCTTACTCTCTGGAAGCCCTTTCCGGCAGTATGATTGCTGGACACATTACGGGAAGGAACAACCAAGGAGGCAAGAAGCTAAGACGTACAAGGGAATCCCCAGGTGGTCTCTCTAATAACAATCGAAGTACCCGTTTTTGATACCCATACGCAGCTTCCCCTTGTATAGGCCTTGTCAAATAGTCCTATTTTTTGCTTATTACACTACTTGTATCAGTGCGCTTCAACGTACTATTTAAATAACAATGCATAGCATTAGTCTATTATTGCATTACCCTTCCTTTTTCTTGTCTGTTTATTTACGACAACTTGCACCCTTACATTATGGTACGACCAGTACGCCAGGGGCTTCAGTATACCCCATAATACGACATGAGAAGTCTGAACACTTTCGACAATGCGGTACCCCGAACTTATAGCATTATATGCATCAGCTCCGAATCATGTCTTGGGTCAACAGTTGGGTTTGCCCGGCTCCCATGTTTTGGTACCTTACGTTCCGCAATATCGGCTAAGGTAGCGCTAGGAGAACTACTGTGATTGTGTCCCGGTTCTTCCAGACGAGCACCTCAGTAGAGAAAGCTGAAAACTGACTGTCATGATAAGGCGAGAGTTGGTCGCTGTTCGAGAGGTCTCAAGTCCTTAAAGACTTTTTTTGCTTCGGGCGAGGAGTCGGCCTTGCCCGACTTAGGCATATATAGCGCCCCAGATTCGGCCTTCCGAATACTAGGGGCTTCGCCAAAATTTAAAATTGTAGACTTCTATGGCTAAGTGAGAGTGATAAAGCCTTATAGTCTGATTGCCTGGTTTGTTGCGCTAAACACCTCCCTCGAAGGACCCAAAATTGGGATAAAGAGTGCTCAGGTTTATCCCGAACACCCCAGTACTAGCTACATGGGGGCAGAAGCCGACGACTGGCCAACTCTCAGATTTTATAAACGGCCGCACAAAAGGTAATATATTAAATTCAAAAGAGTTGCATAGCGCAAATGAACTCGTTTCATATTAAAGGATCGCATGAGTACATTCATTCGAATATTACATCCTTCATACATTCCTCCGCCACAAGGCGAGAGCCCTTCAGGACACTGTTATAATACATTTCGGGGTGGCGATGCTCCTTGACTTCCGGCGGCCCCTCCTTCACCAGCTTCTCGGCGTCGGCTTCGCCTGGACCTTTGCTCGGCAAAAGCCCTGCGCGCCCTCGATGCAGACAGACCGCTTTATGACATCAAGTCGTGGGCAGGCATTCACAAGCCGACTCACCAGGCCGAAGTAGCTATCAG
Organism: Aegilops bicornis; assembly: GCA_021605145.1. Classification (NCBI taxonomy): domain Eukaryota; kingdom Viridiplantae; phylum Streptophyta; class Magnoliopsida; order Poales; family Poaceae; genus Aegilops; species Aegilops bicornis. Next base: position 536,224,326 of record CM038670.1, read on the forward strand.
GCAGGGGATCGCCAGGCCACATCCATACTATGATACCCTTCATGGCATGTTTGGCCGCCTTGTGGAGCTCGACCAGTTGCTTCAGCTGGTCGCTCAAGGGCATAGGGTGTTCGGTCCTAGTATACTGAGACTAGAACAACTTCTCCATCGAGCTCCCCTCTTCAGCCCGGTAGAACTCCGCGGCATCCAACACACTGCGGGGAAGACCATTGAACGCTCCTGGAGAGCTCCGAACTCGGGTAAGTAAAAGGAAAGTCTCCTTCACATACTTGCTTTCCATAATGAATGCCTTACCCGTTGCTATCTTCTTAACCGCCTCAATTTCCTGGAGGGCCTTCTAGGCTTCGGCCTTGGCATTTCGTGCGCTCTCGAGGGCCTTCGCAAGCTCGGACTCTCGCGTCTTAGAGTCAAGCTCCAAGGACTCGTGTTTTTTGACGAGATCCTGGAGCTCTTGCTGCACCTCGCCCACCCGGGCGTCTTGCTTTTCTCGCTCAATGCGCTCCTTGGCCGCTTTGTCTTCGGCCTTGATAGCGCCTTCTTCAGGGTCGCCACTTCGGTCGTGGCCCCTGGCAAATTCATGATGATCCTATTATTTTACAACCAAATCTCTTTTTAAATATATAGACGAGGTATCGCTTACCTTTGTTCTCGTCGAGCTGCCTCTTGGTAAGGCCGAGCTCTTCCTTGGACCGCTCAAGGTCCTGCTTCAGTGCAGCGACCTCCGCAGTGCGTGCGGCAGCGGCCAGCAGTGAAGCCTGCATATGCACATATACATATTCTGATTAGACTCCTGCGGTCATTGTTTGATCCTCTATTCGGCCTTTCCTCGCGAACGCCAAACAAAGCATCAAGGGCTAGTGTCTATGCGGTAACATTCTCTTATAATCTGGTTACTTACCTCAAAGCCTGTTAGGAGGCTGGCACCGGCTTCAGCCAGTCCACTCTTGGCGGACTGAACCCTCTTAACCACTGCACTCATGATAGTGCGGTGTTCTTCGTCGATGGAAGCGCCGCGAAGCGCTTCCAGCAAGTTGTCCGGTGCCTCTGGATGGACGGAGGCCACCGGCACAGGCGGCTTGCCCCTCTTCACGGGGGGTCGCCTGACAGAGTTCGGAACCTCCGGTGCACTGTTCGGCTAGGGGCCGAATTCGGAGCCCATGGGAGTCTTACTCCCCTTGCGCCCAGGATCCGGAACGTCGCCTTGAGGCGCCTCCAGGACTACCTCCCCTCGGCTCGGTGCCCTTTGAGACAACACCTCGACGTTGTCCGTAGAGCGAGGGGTGGAGGCGGTCGGAAGTGAATCGCTATTCATATCGACGGGTCTAAAGAACCATCCGACAAAGATACGTCGATACGGGCTCGGGACGGACTGCATAATCATGTTCAGCATGATGAGAAGCAGTGCAATAAAACATACCATGAATTACTATGGTATCCGGATACTTACGACTTCGCCAGGGGCTTGTCCCTGGGAAACCACTCGTCGTCGCTGTAGGCGGACGTCCGTGGAAGCGTCTGGAAGGAGGGTCCTTCCTTCTTGGACCCTTCGCCTCCCGGTTGGGGCCGCCTTCCTTTTCTTGTCTCCCTGCCTGGGGCAGAACTTTCCTCTTCCTCCTCCTCGTTTTCATGGGAGGAGTGCGCCTTGGAGTTTTCGGACGATGAGTCCGATATAACCTTGTGCCGGAGACCTTTTCGGGTCCCCGTGGCCTTCTTCTTGGCCTTCTTCACCAGCACCTCGTAAGGCGCCAGAACCAGCATCTCCATGAGGAGAGCATCTGCAGGATCTTTAGGCAGGGGGGCCGGGCAATTGATCTGCTCTGCTGTCTCTACCCAGTCCTGTTAAATGGCATGGAGGCTTAGATCCCGCACATGATCAAACTGGGGAAAATAAACATCATATGAGATATGGAAAACTTACCGGATTGGCAGGGCGCTTTGCGCTGAGTCCGTGGTCCTCAGTAAGGGGAGGAGGTACCTCGGCGCCCTTGAACAGCACCTTCCAGACGTCCTTGTGCATCATGTCGAAGAGCTATTGCAGCGTCTTGTGCTTAGCCGGGTCGAACTCCCACAAATTGAATGCCCATCGTTGACATGGGAGGATCCGGCGGAAGAGCATGACCTGGACCACGTTGACAAGCTTGATTTTCTTGCTCATCATGTTTCTGATACATTTCTGGAGTCCAGTCAGCTCCACCGATGGACCCCGGGACAGGCCCTTCTCTTTCCAGGAGGTGAGCCGCGTGGGGATTCCGGATCGGAATTCGGGGGCCACCACCCAGTTGGTGTCGCACGGCTCGGTGATGTAGAACCACCCCGATTGCCACCCCTTTATGGTCTCTACATAGGAGCCTTCGAGCCAGGTGACGTTAGGCATTTTGCCCACCATGGCGCCTCCACACTCCGCTTTGTCGGCCGACCACCACCTTCGGTTTAACATTGAAGGTCTTCATCCACAGCCGAAGTGGGGCCTGATGCGGAGGAAGGTTTCGCATACCCACGATAAACGCCGAGATGTTGAGGATGAAATTGGGGGCCAGACCGTGAAAATCCAGCCCGTAGTAGAACATGAGCCCGCGGACAAACGGGTGGAGCGGAAATTCCAGTCCGCGGACGAAGTGGGTAAGGAAAACCACCCTCTCATGGGGCTCTAGCGTAGGGATGATCTGCCCGCATCTGGGAGCCGGTGTGCGATATCCGCGGCTAGATATCCGGCTTCCCGTAGCTTGGTGATGTTCTCTTCCGTAACGGAGGAGACCATCCACTTGCCTCCTGCTCCGGACATGCTTGGAGTGGTTTGAGGAGAAAAACGCGAACTTGGGCGCTGAAGCTCGAGTGCGCAAGAATGGATGAGCAAGGAGGAAGAAGGCGTAGGTAAAAAGGGTGAATCCTTGTCCCTTTATAAGGGCGGAAGAGGTGATGCGCCTCCCCACTTACCTGGTAAAGTCGCTTATTCCCCAAGCGCCGTAATTGACGGCGCGGTTGGGTTACCCACACCCGTATTGATGAGAATCCCGTGATAAGGGGACATGATCTCTGCTTCGACAAGATGTGCCAGGGAAACCACCTCGCGATATGTGCAGTGGCTGGTTGTGAAAAACGGTTCGAATAATGACCGGGCCGTGGTGTGATGTCATACGGCAAAATGCATCAGCAGATTAGATTTGTGGAAATATTATTCTCTGTGCGGTAGTATGTGGAACTTGTTTTGCAGAGCCGGACACTATCCTTGTGTTCAAAATCTTCTATGGAGTATTCGGAGGAGGAACACGCCTTGCAATGTCAAAGACAATCTGCGCGCCGGACTCATCGTCATTGAAGCCTGGTTCAGGGGCTACCGAGGAGTCTGGATTAGGGGGTCCTCGGACAGCCGGACTATATCCTTTGGCCGGACTGTTGGACTATGAAGATACAAGATTGAAGACTTCGTCCAGTGTCCGGATTGGACTCTCATTGGCGTGGAAGGCAAGGTTAGCAATACGGATATGTAGATCTCCTCCCTTGTAACCGACTTTGTGTAACCCTAGCCCACTCCGGTGTCTATATAAACCGGAGGGTTTAGTCCTTAGGACAACAACAACAATCATCCCATAGGCTAGCTTCTAGGGTTTTAGCCTCTACGATCTCGTGGTAGATCAACTCTTGTAATACTCATATCATCAAGATCAATCAACTAGGAAGTAGGGTATTACCTCCATCGAGAGGGCCCGAACCTGGGTAAACATCATGTCCCCCGCCTCCTGTTACCATCCGCCTTAGACGCACAGTTCGGGACCCCCTACCCGATATCCGCCAGTTTTGACACCGACAACCTCCTCCAGCCTCCACGGGCTACTGTTCACCCACCGTCGACCTCCTCCAGCCTCCACCAGCGACTATTCATCCACGGGCTCCTGTTCATCCAGCCTCCACCGCTCCTCCGTGAGCTACTGTTCAACCAGCCCTCTCCACGGGGTCCTGTTCAACCACCCCTCCACGGGCTACTGTTCATCCAGCCCTCCACCGGCTACTGTTCATCCAGCCCTCCACGGGGTCTTGTTCATCCACCCCTCCACCGGCTCGATCGATCAGGGTACTATTCACCCAGCGGCAACGGCCTCTACTACCACGGGGTCCTGTTGATCCAACCCCCCACCGGGAACTGTTCATCCAAACCCCCCAACAACGCTCACTGGTCACCCAGAGGCAGCATCGATCGGCTTCGCTTAGTAGCGAGCGGCGAATCACTCGGGTTCGATTAATGTTAAGGGATCAATCGATCGCTTCGGGTTCGAGAACGCGTAGCCCGCAGCAGTGCAATCGCCAGTTCGTGATGGCGAACGCCTCACTAGGGTTCGATTAGGGCCCAACGCCGCACTGGCGATATGCGTGTATGAGAGAGAAACGCGCATCGCTCAGCGCCCGACCACCCACCTTACTGGGAACTCCCCGATATTTTCCGCGCCCTCGCTTCTACCACAGTTTTTTCTGTCATGGACGTCCCAAAGAATGTCATGCAGCTGCGTCTCCGGCCCGCCTGTGACTTAAAAGACCATTTTCTGTCATGATTTTTTGTCATAGAAGTAGGAGCCCACCACATCTATGATGATACCGGGTTTTTTCACAATTATCATCATAGAAGTGTCATAAGTATGACAGAAAAAAATTCGTTCGGCCCAAAATGTCACGGATGTGTCTTTTTTTTGTAGTGTAGAATGTCATAGTACATCCTATCTTGTTTCAGCATCAGGAAACAACCTCTGCAATCTTGGTGTAATTGGAAAATGTCTCAGAACATTATGAGGAACCCTCTTCACAGCATCGCCATCTTTCCATCTTGATTATTTGAATTTCGGGGATTCACTTAAGTTGGCATAATTCTTCCGGAACAGAACACAATTATTCTTACAACATGGATCATATCATATCCAATTCCAACTGCACGAAGGAAATTCTTCATTTTACTGTAGGTGTGTGGTAGCTCAGATGCATCTGGGAAAGATTTGCCGAAAGCAGCCAACATCGCATCGAATGATTTGTTGGTCATTCACTCAGATGTCTTCACCTGAAGAAAGGTGACCATAGCTGAGAATACTGACAGCTTATTTCCTAGGGGTGACAGCCACGTTGCATTGTTCCAACATGCGGGCCCACCGTTTTTCTTCTGCAGGTGAAAGTTCACGAAATGCACGAGCATTTCGTAGCATTGTTTCAATGTTGGTCAAACTCACTGGCTCCACCACCACCACCACCTCCTCCTCTTCCACTCGAAAGCATCGTGCAGATCAAGATGGTGATCTGCTTCCACGTAGTCAAGAATATTGACGCTCACAGCTTCACCATGATGAACCCACCTAGTATATGTGACCGACATCCCATACAAGTGTAGATGATTTTGCATGCTTGATGGGGTCTTGTAACTGAATTCATACAACTGCTACACGGGCAGAGCACATCAGATTTCGGACCACCGTACTCAGCTCTGATAAAGTTCATGAAGTTTTCAACCCCCTCGACATATGCAGCTGAGAATCTTCGAGCAGAAGTTATCCAAGTCTTGTCCCTCTGTTAGACATACAAATTAGTTCTTCTACTAGATATTACAGAAAAAACATATATGCTTTTTTATGAAGTCTAGAAAAAAATACCTAGGTCGATGTCTAAAGCTATGGCAAGATATTTGGACGAGCAGATCTAAATAACGAGATATATGTAAAGCTAATTTAGCAAACAGATTTGAGTGCTAAATTATGGCAGGCTGTTTCAGTAGTCAATGAGGCCGAGCACACAATCATCAAACTATCGAAGGCCATCGCAGCAACAAAGATCGAGTATAGAATGGTGTACAACTATTTCACCTAACAGATTGGCTACTAGACCATGGCAATCTACGTCACAATAAATATATGGCAGGATATTTTAGCAACTAATTGGGCTTGGCATGCCATATCAGCTAAGCAGATTGAGTGCGTAGCAGGGCAAGGAAGCTTCTTAAGCGAGCATATTGATTGTAAACTACTTCGTCAAACAAAGGAGATTAACAGCGTCTATCGCCTAACATTCAGCGCTACATCGACATGCACGGGCCTCGATCTAGAATGCGCTGCACCATGGGAGAAGTCGATCACGGGCGTCTCCACACGAACATCGCCCGGGTGGCGGCGCTGACTGTCATGCACCTCCACAAGAGCGTCGCCACCTATGGCGGCGCGGCTAGAGGACGACATAGCGTATTATGGGAGCGAGAGGATCGCCGTGCGTCCCCTCGACGAACTGCGGTGCCGACATATCGGCACGGCGGGGAGGGCGGCTTTGGTGGAGCGAATGGAGTGGAGGGGAACGGGGGGAGGGGGGTTTGGGGAATATTATTGGCTAGTTGGCCGAAGGGCGGTTGAATTTGGGATTGGGGGGGGGGGGGGATTTTCGCGCGGTGGGCGGGGGGAGTTTGGCGCATGGTCCGTTTCTCCAAGTGCGGTCCCACGTGTCGCTGAAGAGGCAAGCCAAGCGCTGCTCGCTTATGCGTGAGCCGTGTGCAGGACCGAACGTGTGTGGGGTGCAATGCATCATGACAGGGTGTTGTTAGTGCACCGCCTTTTTTTCCTTTTAATAAACTAGGTGCTTCGCCCCCTAAAGAAAAAAAACATGGTGCTTCGCGCGATCCATCGATACTACTACTAGTAATCCGGTAATCCCGACTAGAACGGCACGACCGAGTCTTTTCCCGCATGATATGCTGGGAGGTTGGCTTAGTTCGGTTTTTTAGGACGAGTAATGCTACACCTACGTAATCCCAGTTACGTAATTAACATAATGTGAAACGTGCGAGCTGTTGATTGTAGATTGGGGGGAGGGAGGGGCCCACCACCATGAAAATCAAGGAGGAGAGAGAGAGGCAATTTACGTCAACCCTTTTGTAGGTTTCCGTAGATGTAGAAAGGTGTGAAATGCGTGAATGTGTAGTGGAGCTACTATTGGATTGCCTAAGATAAATTGTGTATGTAGACTATATGTTTATTTTACTTTGCATGTTAGTTTTGTCTCGGTTCAATAAAAAGCAGAGTTGGTGATGATGGTGTGCCTGCCATCCTGCAACATAGGCCATTCGATCTATATCTAACGGATAGGAAGGAAACTATGACAATTTACCCGCACTACTCTCCACATTTGCAGATAAGGCCTTCCCTCGTTCATCCTTTTCTCCCACAAGATCTTGATGTTCCGTGCAACGCACGGGCATCTTGCTAGTACTCCTACAATATACTATATTATTGTGAAAGTTCATATACACCGGTCGAGATTAATGCAAACACGACAGATTTTCATTACATTTTGAACTTTTATAGGACAGAAAAATAAAAGAAACCTGGCCCTAAACCTATTCTACGGCGGCGACCGACGTCCTCCATCTGCGATCTCCATGTACGGGGGCGGGGTTCAAGACCCATGAAGTGAAGGTGCGGTCTCCGGCGAGGAAGCGTAGAACACGGGAGACGGACCGACCAGTTGGCACACCATGCCCTGCCGCCTCCCATGCCCTACTCATCCTCGGAGGAGTACCCGACCTCGGCGGTGCCGGACGTTCGACGGCGGCAAGTAGGACGCATGGTTGACGGTGCTTCCGTCGTCGGCCGCCAGCGTGGCCACCGCTTATGCAGCGACTTGAGCGAGGGTGGCAACCTCGAGCTTCATCCCCGAAGACAAGCTCTCCCGCAGAGCGTTCGCGCTCGCGGTCATGGCGGAAGTGGTGCGAGGTAGCAGGACGATACGCTATGGTGTGGAGGTTAGCTGGGCGTTGCCGTTTTAAGTAGCGCATTCCGGTGAGCCCAAGCGTCCGGGTGCATCATTAAGTCGCCGGAGTTGGTTCCTCAGGCACCGAGCCTCTTAATGACGGCATACGGACGAACATCATGAATGCGGGCAGCTGGCGCCGGCTGGGAATGCACCGCGCGACGGTGCGAGGGACGAGGGATTTTGGTGTGCCAGGGTAGTCAGCTGTGGTCGTGGCAACGTTGGAGATGCCCTTTGCTCACATGCGACCCCACATGTCATCGAAAAAGCAAGACGACCCAGCATGGTCTCAGGTCCTGGGGATGCAGTTGGCCGTGCTACACCACTCAGCGGATGCATCACGACGCGCCCGCACTTTGGCGCCCCGTGCATCCTCGACGAGCCGGGTGTTGATCTACTGGTCGTGCCACAACGCTAACGTCACCCTCGGCACACTGAAACCCACCGTGTAAAGCGATGATGAGCATGTCGCTCCTGCATGCCTCATTTGAACATTCCGCCGAGTATCATTCGCATGTGGGCCTAGACCATGCTTGTGTTTCCAAGGTTGTAATTTGTCCGACATGCATACAAACAAACGGTTCGTTTAAAGTTTCACTTTGCCTCCACTACGTGTCGCTTCCCGTCTTAGTTTTGACATCCCATTCGGTTCATGCCCCGACACATCTTGACGAGATCGATTGATGTTGAGAGATCAATTTGCGTGTCGTGCAAGGAGATAAAGGTTTGGTCTGTTTCTATGATAGAAATGACTGGCAGGGGGGTCTGTGGGGATCAAAGGGAGTATATTAAGCAAAATGAACGTATTGTACCCACCCTAGTCCTCTTTCAATCGATCTCTAGACCCCGAGATGAAATCAAGAGAGAGAGAACGAGTGGCTGCATGTGTGATACATAAGGCGGATTCAAAATTTTGAACCGGTGATCATAGCATCCACAAATCATATATAAATGGTATTCAATGTTCATTTCACTCTTGAACGTACAATATACTCCCTCCGATCCTTCCTAGTAGTTTACATATAAGTTTTATGTGTAGTCAAAGTATCTATACTTTGATCAAACTTACAGAAAAAAGGGATCAACATTCAACAACGCCCAATCAATATTGTTAGATTCGTATATACTCCTAGATTTGTATTCAAATAGATGATTTCCAATTTGTTTTCAACCACGTGAATGTGGTTGTTCTCGTAGATGCTCTTCCTACTAGGATTTCGCCACGTATAGCTAGTCCAATAGTAACTTTTTTAAGCTCCCTGTGTGGTGAGTATCTTTGGACCCCAAAGAGTTGTATAAGTTGGAAAATGGAGATTTGCTTGTGGCATTGGCCGTTGGGCAGCTAGCTACTCCCTCTGTCCCACAATATAAGAACGTTTTTAGCACTACACTAGTGTCAAAAACGTTCTTATATTCTGGGACGGAGGGAGTATTATATTTGAAGGCTCCACAGAAAGAACCCGCAGGTACTATTACGATAGGTGGCTTCGAATCCAGTTTGTTAGTCATTTGCATCTCGGTTAACAAAAATAAGCTTGAATTCCTCCATTCGTAGATCAATCAGCTAAAGTTGTTAAAACAATAGTACTAGTGGAGTACTGACAACATCTGTAGCAGAGTATGCAGTGCTCATAGTACTCCCTCCTTCCATTTATATAGGGCCTATGTGGAGGAGAGAATGTGAAAAAGTAAAGGGAGTGAGCTCTATTAAGAGCCTAGCTATATACGCATTCCTAGTTAAATACAATAAATATGAAGAAAGAGATAGAGAGGAGATGTAAAAAAGTACTAATACAATAGCCAACCTCATTTATTTTGCGGGAAATAGCCCACACTACTGTATGAGTGCATATAGATGATGGCTATAGATGACATGACAGTTCCTTATAGCCATCGGCTGGCTATATTATTAACCATGCTCTAATGCAATTTTCAAAACCGCCTTTGACTATTGACAAGATTAATAGTACATGAGATGTATAATGTGAAAATTATATCATTGGAAGCTCCTTTCACATACAAATTTGACTGTATGCTTTGTGTAAGTTGCATGTCATATATTATTATTCTAACATTTGGTCAAAGTTAGCCTCGAAAAATGCATTAGGCCCTATAGATGGAAGGAGGGAGTAGTAGTGGAAGTGGATCCTCTGACGTAGGTATCCCTCCCTTACCCTCCCTTTCGTTCACTTACTGGCGGACCCCATGCTTGCTAGGCCCTGCATGTCAGTTACTCAATGGGTTCGGCAACGTTAGGGGATCCTCATCCGTAGTATACTCCCTCTGTTTTTATTTGCTCCACATAAAAAGGAGGGAGTGGTAGTATAAATGACGCAGGCGGGGCAGGGGGAGGGACGTCGGTTTGCTCTCAACTATGGTCCCACAAGCGAGCGAAAACGCAAGACGAAGCGCGTTCCATTCAGTGAGTGACGTGGAGGGTCCAGCTTGCCGGGGTGCAACCGAACGCGACAAGAGCGATGTATAGTCAAAACCGATTGACCAGTCGTCACCGGAACCACTATTCACACCAGAACCTTCGCTGCTCGGCATATGCCAGCCATCGCCTAAAACCACACCTCCTCCTCTCCAGCCCATCCCCACCTTTCGATCCCCTAGCCCGCATCAAGCGCCCCCTAGTTTGCCGGAAATCCATGGTGCGCCGCAAGATCACGTGATTACAAGATGTCGACGCCGGAGCGCCGCAGAATCGCGGGCGCGGTCGGGCGCCACGCACCTTTTGTTCCCAAGCTTGCTTTGCGGCGGGCCAATCCCTGAGTTCTCTAGAGCCAAGATACGAGGAGGAGGAAGCCGATCCAATGTTCATGGTGGAGGTCGCGACGCAGAAGGCCCCCGATGGGTATGAGACGATGGATGTCAACTTCGTGCCGGCGTTTGGGTCCCCCATGGTGCAGGCGGACCAACGGTTCAACCTGGCGATACTAAAGGAGGACCGGGAGGCAGAGGCTCAACTCGATGTGGAGCACCCGCATGCCGCTGCCATCGAGGCTCTCCTGCAGGCGGAACCGAATGTCGTGGATGTGAACCGGGCGGTGGAGGCTCAACTTGAGGCGGAGCGTGCGGATGCCGCTGCCATCGAGGCCCTCCTGCAGGCGGAACTGGACGTCCTTGACTTGAATCGGGCGGCGGAGGCTCAACTCGACGCGGAGCGCGCGGATGCCACTGCCATCGAGGCCCTCCTGCAGGCGGAACCGGACGTCCTCGACTTGAACCGGGCGGTGCTCTCGTCCGTGCAGAGCGCCCGCACGCTCTGCATGAACGAGTAGGTGGAGGCCGAGGACAACCACGGTGCGGAGACACATGTCGGTAGCTACGGCTGGTTTGCGCCGCTAGCCAAAGACGACGAGGCCGCCTCGTTCCGCGAGCAATGATAGTTTTTCTTTATGTTGTTGTTTTTAGGGATCTTTTGCTGTGTAAAAACATATATTGTTATGCAAGTCACCTGACTTTCATCATTTGGGCCAGCCTACCATTTCAGGCTGTTGGATGAATATCCTACGTCTCCTAACCATTCTTCCTCACCTCTTCTTCTTCCCCAACAGACCACCGCACGGGCCGTATGGATCCTCCCGAACATGCGATTGGGTAAACATATTGTATGAACGAAAATTATGTGTCAGCGGTAGGATGGATGAGTTTGGTTTGTTCACATGTGGTAGCACGTGTCAGTGAGGGTGCATTCCCTTGGTTGGGTTTGCGGCATGCAGGAGCGACTGTGTGACGGTGCGGAGTGACCGTGTGAGGGTGCGGTGCGTCCGCGACAGCCGTGCGCAAGTGTAACTCCTTTTCATTTTGAAAACTTTAGGCAAGCTTGGCAAAAATGTGTGGCGAAGTATGGCAATGCAAGGCCTAGACCCAAACAGGATAAGTAATGCACGCATTTAGGAGTACTGGTGTTAATAAAGAAAGGTGGGATTTTCCTTCACAGGATTAATCGATACAAATCCTCGTTTGACGTGTCAATTAATGCGTATTTTTTTATCCAAAGCCCAAAGAGCTAATCATCTCACTCCTCATCGCTTGATTAATGCAGCGCCATGCAAACCAACCTTCCCACTTCCGCATGCATGCAAGGGTATATTAATGTCCTCGGCTGCTAGTATGAGGCAAACCCCATCAATTTTGCCTTGATTAGTGTTAGTGGCCTTTTGCAAATTGTAATTTTGATATACGAGCCTTGTGTACAAAAAAATGGAGGTAGTAACTATTTGACTTCCTTCCCCATTGCGGTGACGTCGATGATATCTCAAACGTTGTGGTTTGACGAAGTGCCATTGACGGAGAACACCGTTGAGGGAGACCACCGGACGCAAGTGCCGCCTGCAAGCCGAGACAACCGCCTTATTTGCATCTAGGAAGTCCGTTGAATCAAAGGACGTGTAAATGTACTAGTACTACTAGTACTCCACAATAGCGTCGTCATTCAAATTTTAGTGCGGTGAGGTGGTTTCTCGAAGAAGACGATGGAGAAGCGGAGTCGTGAAGAGTGAAATGATGGTTGCTTCGTCCGTGCTTTGTGATTTGACGCCTCAATGCTTTGTGATTTGTGATAGAAGGGACAGGGGAGTAGAATCTGTGCTCTATACTATACATGCGTCCAAGCACGGGAGCAAGAGGAGAGACATTGCATTTTTCTATTCCTTCAATCAATCAACCAGGGAGCTTCGGTTCCATCTTTTTGGCTTTGGCAGCACCGTCCACAATGGTTCCCATCGATGCCAAAAGCTAATTTCACATTTGGCTACACATTGTGGATGCCCTTAACCATACCACTTGGTTTTTCTCCTATGTGCTATCTATACAAATCTCAATTATATTGATCTAAAAAATTATAGAATCAAGATTAGTAAAAAGGAGGTGATTTTGCGGCGCGGATGGGGGGGGGAGGTTTCTTATTTTTAGAGGATGTTGGCATCGCGGTTTGCTAACATGCGATCCCACGTGTCAGTGCTTTACCAAGCCGATCTGCATCCCACATAAGGCAGAACAACGGTAGAAGCAACACGTGGTTAACTTGAAGAACATCTTATAAAAAAAACTTGAAGAAGATGAGGGAGAAGCGGATTCAGCAACGAGTGAAATGATGGTTGCTTCGTCCCTCTGACTTCTTTTTTTAGCATTATTACTTCGTCCCTCCAACTTAACTGCGGGAAACGTGCAACTTTGTGATTTAACGCCTCATTGCTCATGACTACACCGGCGCCATGACTGGGGTGCTTCACCCCTGCTGCTCTGCACTGTATTTCGGTATGGCACGTGGACCCGGTAGCATGATGTCCCACATGTCGGTGAACGGGACTAGAACATTTATGAAAGCGAGCGCTCCACTCTTACGATGGAGGAGTACACAACACGGCGGCTTCGTGAACTGTCACTTGTACTGTATAGTACTATAGTTTTGCTGTTTCACACGATCCATCGATACAAACCCGATTAAACAGGAAAGGGCGGGATTTTTCTCGCGCGGTAGATGATACTGACCATACATTTCAAAGGCAATTTTAATGTATGCAAACTGAATAGTTAAGTAACAATATGATATCTAGTAAAACTAAAAACACATACTCCCTCCGTTCCTTGATATAGGGTGTATAGATTTTTGAGAAAAAACCCCGAAATATAAGGTGTATTGCGTTGCACCACTCGTTTGGATAATTTTTTTTAGGGATTTGATTACATTTCCTTATATTAGGCAACCTCCTCTATTTTCTCATGCCAATTAGTCACGTGTAATCTCGCCCAAAATTTGTGAAAATTTTCCTCCATGTGTGTTCTTTAATTTCCGTGCCAAAAACTATACACCCTATATATAGGAACAGAGGGAGTATGATTTATTGTGTTAGAGTGTAGTAGTAGTGCTGTATTGATAGTTGTTAGATGTAACATGCAAGAACGTGTAGAGATGTAGTTTTGGAGGGCCTACAAAAAGAAAAGCATAATACGGTCACCGAACTTCAGAATACGCTCATTACGGTCACTATATACGTTTTGCGGTGATTATATGGTCACTAGCTCACCGTTCAGCATCGGATTGCATTCTGTTGACCGGCCAAATAGTATGCGTGGCACCATGTTGACTAGTTAAACTGACCACGTTCCTTGTGGGTCCCACATGTCAGTTCACATAGGAAAAAGGTCAGATAAACACAAATTTACCCAGGCGCGACAAGACTCCAACCCGTGCGCGGGAATCACCTGGTTGTGTATGTGTCTGTCAGGGTCTGATGTGTGCGCATGCACGTGTAGGTTGAGCACTTGAGTGTGAGAGTGTGTGTTGGTCGTGTGGTGTGTGCATGCATGCGTGCGTGTGTGCATGTGAGTGTTGCATGCGTGTGTGGCTACGTGTGTACGTGTGAGTGTTGCGTGCGTGCGTGGCTGCATGTGTTCGTGTGAGTGTTGCGTGCATGAAGTTCGTGTGCATGTGTGCGTGTGTGTATAATCACCACACCAGCTCCTGTGTGTTAAAACAGACGGCTCAGCATACCAATACAAGGCCACCTTGTCCGCTGTGCTCATGGGTCATGACTTCGAACCACCGTCCAATATTTTTTTGTCGTTTATTTCCATTCTTACTAGCAAGATGCCCGTGCGTTACACGTAACATCAAGATGCATTTGTATGACTAGTTTATCTTGTGAGAGAAAAGGATGAACGAGGGAAGGTCTTATTGCAAATGTGGAGAGGTGTGTGGGTACCGTTTTGCAAAATTGCCATAGTTTCCTTCCTATCCGTCAGATATAAATTGGACGGCCTATGTTGCAGGAGGGCAGACACACCATCATCACCAACTCTGCTTTTTATAAGAGTGTAGAAGAGTAGATACAAGCCGACAGGTGGGCCCAATGGTAGTGAGATAATGTGATGCAACACTAGAGGTGCAACATGGAGCGTTTAACTGGTCAATTAGTCGTGTCTTGAGCAAATACAGAGCTGTATGGTGAGCCCGTGACTATATAATAACCACAAAACGTAAATGCTGACCGTAATGAGTCGATTCTGAAGTCCAATGTACGTATCGTGCTTTCGCTCCAAATACAATGATCATCACTGTATATATCGCGAGAGAAAGATGAAACATGCGTGAATGTGCTGTGAGCTTACTTTTAGAGGACCTGGAGATAGTTTGTAAAGACGTGAAAGGGGCGAGAGGGGTGTATGCGATGGGGAGAGAGATGCTCTTCGTTTCTCTTTATTATGACTAACTTTATATATAGTATACAAATATAAAAATTCACAGTGCGAAATAAATATCATTGTGGGCACCATGTAATGCAAATTAACGTTCATACTCCTCCATATAACTTTGCAATGTTGTATATATGTAGAAATTCTAAAATAATTTTTTGGCCACACTTTATTCAAAAGGAATGTTGTATATGAAATAAACGTGAAGAGAGGGCTTTTTAGATCAATGGGGTACGTGATGTAACATGTGTGAATGTGTAGTTGATGTATTTGGGAGGGCCTAGAGAGGTATGTGTGTGTATAACGCATTCGAGAGAGGCATGGAGAGGGGCCGGCGGGGGCAGGGGGCGTGGGAGAGATAGCACGAGAAATTAGAGAGGTCTAGAGAGAGAGAGACTAATATGATGTCATGGTGAGAGATTCCCTTGAGTGTGTATATGCAAGGGGGAGGGTATAGAGGCATGAGGAGATTTTTTTTGTGTGGTGTTTGTGTTGGTATGTGTGGGCGTGAGAAGATAACCAGACCTGGGGGCAGAGGTGAGGCCCTAGGTTCGTTTCCGTCTTGCGCCACATTGGTCGACCCGTGACACATTTAGGGAGACCCATGGAGATGACTTGTCGTACAAGACAATGATAGCAGAACTGTGAAGGACTCTGTGCCCGCTGACAAAGCCGGCTAGGATTTGTAACCCTTGGTTATCGGACTAAGGTAACCCCTTATCTCTAATATTACTATTCATCCAACCTAACTTTAAGGGGCATCCTACAGAATGCTCTGCTAGAATCATACTCGTCGATTAGGAAGAGAGGTGTGAGACAATGCGTGAGAGACAGGCCTAAAGATAATGTGTGTACAGGAGACACGTAGGCAGATCTATGTATATAGAAAGGGTCGATGGGGATTGTGCGTGTGTATGCTTGTGAAAGGAAGAGTGCTTGTGATAAAGGTTAGTGAAAATAGTCGTAAATGGTTACAAGAGGGAGGGAGGGTTATATCGAGAGCATGTCTGCGAGAAGGACACCTCGGGAGAGAGTGTGTGAGCATGTGTGAGAGACCACCGATGGATAGTGAAACTACACGTAAAAGACTGATGTACACATTGATTAAAGATATAAATTGTATCCAAATATTAGGATGGGATCATGATATTTGCAATTCGCGTAAGGAACGGTTATTGATCCATCATACATCTAGATTCTATCGAATTTGAGCATGTCTATGTTATTATTCGACATAATTGATCCACATAGTTAGTATTTTGAACTCCAGACAATGCATCGCTTTAGCAATCGAATATAAACATGAGTATAGTTCATGTCATACGAAAGTTACACAATGGACATTATAAGTAGCTAGCTATGAACTAGCATACATTTGAATTCAACTTAAGGTGGTTTAAAAAAATCGAATTCAACATGAAGTACATTCAATTATTTGAATTTGATATCATGGCATTTGTAAATCATACCTAAGTTATGGGGTCACCAATCTTTGCTATGATTTTGTACATAATAGCATATATAGTCGTGTACAAAATAGATTCAAATTTAGCCCCTCCATTCCAAAATAATCGTAGTTATAGGATTTTCAAGTGTCAAAATTTCAAAAAGAAGCGGATAATTTAATGAGGTTTTCAAACATACAAGGTCAAATTTAACATTGTCTATTTAGGTCAATCCTCAAAGTTCAAGAGTACTCTAAACGTGAATGCTTCGCTTTCAAAATTTCAACGAAGCCAAAAGATCATCTAATCGCCCGAAACCGCGCGAGACCAATGTTTGGTAGTAGAAGGAAATTACTTTTCTAACTCCGGCCCATGAAACCTACCGGCCCGACGTCCAAAGGTCTAAACCAGGGTAGGTTTGTAGCTTCATCTAGACGCCACGCAACCGCCTCCGAAAAACATTCATACACAATGGCCGCCTAAGCACACATGCGCGCGGCCGAAATCGCTCCCGCCCACTATTTGGGACACCTGGGATTACCATCCTACCCCGACCCGTAGTAGGTCCAAAATCCTCTTAGGGGTTAAAGTTTGTACTTTCCCCAAATTTCAAACAAGTGCGTCCCATCTGTTCAAAAAAAGCCAAAAACAAGCGCGTCCCAAACCGAAACATGGTTCTCCCTTAGCTGCCCCCGCTGCACGCTCCCCGCCCCCGTCCGATTCCCCATTCATACTCACTGGGCGCCAAAACTACCTCTCCACCAGCCGCAAAACCCCGGCGTCCTCCGTCCGCCACCCCATCCCACCCATCAACCACCGCCCTCCTCGATCATGCCGGAGCCGATACCCCAACGTCGTCGTCTACCACAACCTCAACCGCAATGCCCTCCACGGCTAGTAGTTGAAGCCGAGGCCGAGACGTCCGTACCCGAGCCAGTTCAACCACACCGGCCTGCGCCTCATCGCTGCCGCTCCAACTTTGCCACCGTCCACCGCACCGGAGCCAGTTCAACCACACCGGCCTGCGCCGTCCTTCGCTGCCTCAGATCTGCTTCCCCTCCGCCAACATATGGCCACGGCAACACAGTCAACAATTTGGCCATGGGTTCGTCCAAGCCTGCACCCTCCTCCAAAACATCGCTTTCCCCGGCAAAAAGAAGAAGATCGGCGCGACATGTGGAGGCAACCACACCGGCAACCTTTAATTGTACTCCTCTTCCCTTATTCATGCAAATCTTACGTGTCTGCTTGCACGGTATTCATCCCACAGAAGACAGTAGTTGACCGCTCTTCTTGATACTAGATGTTCCTAGTTACTCGCGATGCACAAGGTTTCTCCTCATATACTATTTCACCTTAGCTAGAGGTCGTCGCCCCCTGGATTTCAATTCTTGGTCAGTTGATTCCCAATTAACGGAAGCATTCCCCGCCGTAACATGCGCTAGTTTGCCTATTACGCCGGGGAAGCAACGCCTCATTGTTTATCTTAGGGGCGTGTGGGGCCTAGAGCAGCTGGCGCCCGATTTGGAGGTCGGCTGGGATTAAAGGGATGGCCTGGGGGCACTGCAAAGCACGGCGGTGGCGTGAGGTCGAGGGGAGGGCGGGGCGGCGGAGACAGGGGTCTGGGCCGGTGGTCGCTGGCGGTTCGAGAAAGATCGTCAACAAGGATCATGGCGGGAGGTAGACGAAGGCCATCTGCCCGTTCCTTATAGATCGGACGGTTCATAAAAAAAATCGACTGACCTATTTATTTTCAACCGACTGTTATCTTGATAGGACCACATGTTGTGGTGTGCTGGAGGAGTACCTGCATTTGCTGTGCTCATATATTACAAAATCATACGGAGTAGAATCTAATTTTGTTTTCCATGCAATGTTGTAGAGCTATCATATGTCTCCTGTCATTTATTTTTCAGCCACCTGCTATCTACTACTTTTACAGTGCACTATTCTGCACACACTTCACCCATACTCTCACTATTGTGTTTTTATGCAAGGGTATTTCAGGCCCTGCCTTGACAGAAGCAGAAAAGAGTAGAGAGAAGTCACTCTAGCATGGTACACAGCTAGGCCAGACACGTTTCAAGACTTTAAAGGGTGTAGTGTCAGCAGATGCAGACGGGGAACGTAGCACTGCAGTTGATGATCTCGCGTGCCGTGAACCACCATCCCAGGTGCTTGCTTTAACTTCACGGTGTCATATGTGGTTGCATGTTGCATATGGTGTCTAGCTTGTATTCGAAAGGCCGAAGTCGGTCTTTATCAAGATAAGGAAATATATTTTTTACATGAACCACCATCCCGGAGCACCAGTAAGACAAATAGCTAGTCAGGCACTACCGAGCCAAAGTGACAAGCCCAAAGACAGACATGCATCACCTGGACGCCAACTAAAAAGTCACGATGGTGGCGAAGCAACTCACCTCACACCAGGCTCTCAGGTCCTAGATGATCATGCTCACCACTCCTGCCGAATGTCTAACTTGTATTGCTTCCAATTTGGTTAAATTGCATCTGCTTAGCTTACACACTATACCTTTGAATATGACATGCCTTCCTATTTTTGGTACATACTAGTACATCTGTCTATTAACCATGTTCTTACATCAAACTAATGTTCTTGTGTATCCCTCATCAATCACTTATGATGAGGCAACAGCAAGTGGACTCATCGTGAGAAAAGATCATCATTTAAAGATTGCAGCGTCAGCCTCCCCACATGATTCTCAAGAAACAACAAGGCTAGATGAAGATAGCGAACGTAGCTCTATAGTTGATTACCGCATTTCCCCTACACTAGCATCGTAGGTGCTTGCTCTAACTTGGCAGCGTGATATGTGGTTGCATGTTGCATATGGTGTCTAGATTCAAATTCTTCCAATCTTGTTAAATTGCATGTGCTATTCTGCTGAGTTTATACATTATACCTGTTAATGTGACATGCCTTCCTATTTTTAGTACATAGTACATCTGTCTATTAAGCATGTCCTTACATAAAAGGGATTTTTACATCTGTGCCCCTGGTTCCTTAGCTCTACTCATTCATCCCCACGCCCTTAACTTTTGCTCAATTTTCCCCACTCCCTTGCCAGAAACCGTCATAATTGGGCACAACGGACGTTGCCGTCGGGTCAAAGGCTTGACCGTTAACTCTGAATAGTGGGGCCATGCTGTACTGTGTTGTCCGTTCGACCTGAAAAGTGGGACCGTGTTGGGTGGTGTCGCTGTTTGACCGTTGGGCCGTGGTTTCGTTGGGCCTTCCCTTGCATTAAACGTCTGCGCGTGCCGCCAGATGAAAGCCCGCTATGCATGCACCCAAAGAAACCCCGCCTGCATGCGTCGATCGAGCCTACATGCGCCGATGCCATGATCCCACGATGCACCGACCGAGCCTACATGCGCCGATGCGTCCGCCATGATGCACTGACCGAGCAGCTTTCTTGCACGCCAACCGCCACTGATGCAGCGATGGTCACTGCCGCTGGTTCCTCTCATCTAGCTAGGTGGCTACATATTTGTGGCTTGTGTAAAAAAAGAGCCACTCCCTTGCTTAGTTGTACTCATTCATCCCTACTAACAAAGGTTGCTTGCATGCACTAGGTGGTTACTAACAAGGGAACCCTACTAACAAGCCGAGCTCTCTAAGAAAATAATCAACAAATATGTAGTCCCAATATGTAGATAGGGCCAACAAGCCCATAGCATGATCACATAGCTCAAACTACGAAGAACTTAATAATAGAATAGATAGAAAACTTAATAATATAATTTATGAAAAGGGCCAACAAGCCCATAGCAACTCCAACATAGTTCAATTACAACTTAACATAACATAGACTAAAAAAAGATAGAAGGTTTAGAACCCTAGCCGCCGCCTTCTCCACCTCGCTCCTCCTCCGGGCGCCCTTTTCACTGCTCCTCCGGGGCGTTGTCGATGGGGTACGGAAGAGTGTGCATGCGTGTCATGGTGGGGAAGATGTTGTTGTACTCCATGAACCTGTTGTGGGTGGTGAATGAGATGAACTCGGAGCCACACCAAAACACCCGGCCGAGGAGGTAGAAGGCGTCGAATGTGTTGGTGAAGTGGGCAAGGAGAGCAACCACCACCCGGTTTTGGATGACCTCCTCGACGCAGAACATCGTTGGAGATCCCCTCGGGAGGTGGTGGTAGCCGGACGCGAGGAAGAACTCGGTGAAGTTCCTTGCTGTCCTCAGCCTTGATATCGCCCACACACGTAGTGTGTGATCGACGTACACACCGGTAGGGTAGAGCCTCTCCGGCACGGTGGGTGGGAAGCGGTAGGTTGGTCCGGTGTACTGCATGGCTGAGGGATGTGCAGAAGACGGAGAAGTGGTCGAAGAGCAAGAAGGGCAGACGGATGAGGGATGGCAGAGGCAGAGGGTGGCTTAAATAGCCGTAGTGCTACGTGTTATTTGGCCGTGGCAATAACGGGGTCAAATGTGAAGTTAGTAGCTCGTTTTCAAACCCACCGCAGCATCGGGAGTGTACATGTGTGCGAAACGATGGTTTGAAAAGAAGAAGAAAAAGAAGCTAATTGCACGCGTGGGAATCCGTGGTCATATATATTATATGAACAAAAAGAGACAATTTTTGAATAGTTTGTGGCCATTTTGCATGATAAAAATAAATTTGGCCCTTAAAAATTGGTCATTTGCTACGCAATGTCAATTGATTTCAAACGATGCAAAAATACAGAGCCAGCACGTTCACAAAAAACAGAGCAAACGATGCAAAAATACAGAGCCAACACGTTCACAAAAAACAGAGCAAACGATGCAAAAAAACGACGCAATTCGACGGCCCAACCAGAGCTTGGTTTCCTTTTGGGCCCAATAACAACATTTTTTTTCACGGAGTCAGTGGTGGGCGAGCAGCCGAGCACAACAAATAGGATCGCCTCTCGCGGATCGCCCCACGATCCAACGATGCGGAGCCGTCCTTGTGATCCAACAGCGCGGAGCCTGCACACGGCTAGCCCACCCAGTTCCTTCTAGAAGGCCAGATCTAAGGGTTGTCGCTTGGCGCGAGGGTATGATCGGATGGCTGACGTTGGGAGCTAGGGTTAGACGACACCCCGCGGGGTTTAGAGGGGTTTTGAGCTGGTCAACGGGGTGTTGAAGGCTTTGACTGAGCATAACTAATTTTAAAAAAATCAAAAAAATATGAAACCTTCACCATTCGTCATTTTATAAGACAAACTAACGAGGAAAAATACTAAACTTGATCTATGGTCATTTTCATGAAAAAACCCTAGCTGGCACAATCAAGGTCAAATGAGCACCATTAATTAAAAAAATCAAAAATATATAAAACCTGCGCACAATGTTGTCTTATGTGACATGTTACCAACCAAAAATCATAAACTTGGTCTATGGTCATTTTCATGAGAAAACCTTCACACATATGAGCTATCATGTACATGATTTCATAGAGTTCAAGGAGAGGAGGTAGTGTTACCTTCATTTTTGAAAAAATTTAAAAATCAAAAAAATCACTAAAGCTTTATTTTAAAGTGAATAAGAAGGATCTGAAGTTAGTTTTCCATTTTCATATTTCAAAACGTGTTTTTAATAGTTTTTATATTAAAGCATATGTTTTTTTGAAAAGACAGTAGGAGAGGCTCCTACTGGTTGTATATGTTTCTTCCTTTGCAGCTAGTTACATGTGTGTTACAGAGTAAAGTACAGAGTAGTGGTCTGCCATCCCTCCACCCCTGGTGGAGTGGAGTTATAGATGGGTACCAAAACAAGGGTTCACTACACAAAGATTAGGGAGGGAGTTTTAGGCTAGTGAGTCACAAAAAGTAGTTACAAAAGATCTTTGCGCCTCCTTAACCCTGTATTGGAGGAGGTCAAAATCACCCTTGAATCGTGCCAACCAGGAGTGAGTGTTGGGACTGACCCCTCTGAAGTGTTTATTATTGCGTTCCTCCATAAACTCCATGCTGCTGTGAGGAAAATTTCCATGAAGAGATGTCTTCGGTCGGACTCATTAGTGTGTGCGATCAGATCAAGCCTGGAGTCAAACTCTGGCCATGTAATTTCAATCTTCTCCCAGCAGGCCTTACTGAACGGGTAGGTGAAGATCATATGGTCCACTGTTTCTTCAATATGTTGACCACAGAGAAGGCAATCAAAGACCTCACCAATGTTGTAGTGATGACGCTTCAGCATGTTCCTTGTGTTCAGGCGGTCAAGAAGCAGCAGCCATCCAAAGACTTTAATTTTCATGGTACTTTTAGATTTCCACAACAACCTGAAAGTTGGATGTCTCAGGGCCGACCTAAAGCAGAATTTATAGTAATCAGCAGACTTAAACTCAGTTTGCCCCCAGGTATAGTGCCAAATGTCCGTGGTAGTCGTGGATGGGCACATGTGGGTGGTTAGGGTTTGCATATCACGGACTTCCAAGAAATCTTCAGGAGAGAGCGGCAGGTGAAAGAGGTCATGCAGTGACGTGCTCTCCAAGAAATCCTTGACGGGCGCATCTTCATGCAAGGCAAAGGAAAAGGCCCGAGGGTGCGATGTCTCAAGGGTGTCGTCAAGCCATAGATCTTTCCATATGAGAGCAGTTGTCCCGTCAACCACTTGGACACGCGAAACGCCATGGTATTTAGGTGTAAGTTTAAGCACGTCACGCCACCAGAACGAGCCCACCGCGTCCAATGCGTGCGGAATTTTACCTGCGCAGTAAGTGTCCCAAAGTAGGTGCACCCACAGGACATCCTTCTTGTTATAGAACTTGTGAAAGAATTTCATGAGTAAAGCTTCGGTTTGAAGTTTCAGATTGATCACTCCGAGGCCTCCATTTTTCTTGGGCTTGCAGACCAAGTTCCAAGCGGCTAGTGAGTTGCATTTATCTCCGTGTTCGGTCTTCTTATTCCAATGGCAGCGGCGACAGATATTGTCCAGCATCTCAACAATTTGTGGGTGTAACTTCAGTGTGCACATGGCATAAATAAGCAGGGACGTGACGGTCGCATTGAGCCATGAAAGCTTCCCCCAATATGACATCATGGAAATCGTGGCGGTAAGGCGCCGTTCGGCACTGCAAACAAGAGGCATGAGGTCTTGCACAGTAGGTTTTGAGGTACCCATGTGAAGACCAAGGTACGTAAATGGCATGGCACCAACCGAACAGCCAAAGATTGCAGCGAGCTCAGCAGTTGAGGTATCATCAAGGTTTATAGGGATAAGAGTGGACTTGTAAAAATATGAAGATTAATTCAAAAATAGTGAGACTTTGAATCTACACTATGGAAAGTGAATATGTGTTAATAAAAAAACATTTGGCTCATTTAGAGTAGGTTCAAAAAAACTTGATTACAAATGGGTTGTTTACCCTAGCACAGGAGCTCATTTGGAGCACATTTTCTCAAATTCAAATTTATTTGACCTCCTCTAAATCACTTAAAATTTTGCACACATGATCTCCTACACAAACATAGATAGTTTGCCAAGGTTTTACTTGTTTTTGCATTTTTCTTGAATTTGTACTGTCCAGGTTTGCCAAGGTTTACATGATCTCATTCGGAGCATGCATTTGATTTCCTACACAACATGTGTGATCATTGCAGCACCTAAGATCATAGTTCACAGCATCTAAACATAACTAACCATAGATTCAGGATGCAGACAAATATACCACATGCAAATTTAAGGACGTATAAATATAGATAGCAACCAGATTACTAGCATAACCAATGAGAGATTCAGTTCAACAAACCATAACCAACGAGATTCAGTTCAACAAATCAAAAGTAACCCAACAGTTCAACAAACCAAACCAAAAGTAACACAACATCACATCATCGATCACATCACGCCGGAGTCAGGGCCTTCGCCAGGGTGGCATGCTGCCCCGTGATCATGTAGTCCTCTCCGCGAATCGCCACATCCTCAAAGATGAGATGAAGGTGATCAAGCGGCCATCCCTTGGTTTTGGCTTGGTGGTGCGATGAGGCGATGCCACTTCTAGAACTTGCGGTTGTAAAAGGAAGCAACTCCCTTGGCCTTGATCTTCTCCACCTCCTTGGTTGTGAAGGACGCGACGTTGCCCTTGTACACATCATCTCCAGAATCATACTGCACACATGAATGAATTGCATTAATACATTATCGATTCATATACACCATGTCAAAGGAACTAAATGAACAAGGGATATGCTTACCTCATATTCAGAATCGTTACTAAACGCCCCCTAAATGCAGTCGTAGTCAGCCACTTCCTCTTTCTCCCCAACCATCATCCTCCTGAATATACAATTACATCCATCACTAGTAGCCAACTGAAAATTTAGATATGCACACATGACACATTGATCATAGGGTTAATATACTCCCAATATCAGAAATGTTTTAGAAGTGGGGTTTTTTTTATTTCTATGCCCCTTCTATGCATTCAAAAACCACATCCATCACTAGTATATCAATGTATTAGATTTGTACACAATTGATCAAAAACCCCAATATGACATTCAAATAACACATTGATCATTGGTCATGCACACACATTGAAGAACAGAGCTAATATAACTACATATTGTGGAAAAATTTATATACTAATGAATCAAATAATTTCTTAATCAATGGATTCCATTTGGGCATATGACATTCAAAACCCCAATCTGAGTAGCATTCAAAAACAAATCTAACAGGGACCCAATCTAAGGCAACGAATCTGAGTAGCATTAAAAACCCCAATCTGTGAGCACTAAAAACAAATATAATAAGCATCATAGCATTAAAAACCCCAATCTGTTCACAACATCTAGCATTTTTGCAACGAATTTATCCAAATCTAAAAACCCCAA
Source organism: Aegilops bicornis (assembly GCA_021605145.1). Lineage (NCBI taxonomy): Eukaryota > Viridiplantae > Streptophyta > Magnoliopsida > Poales > Poaceae > Aegilops > Aegilops bicornis. The sequence continues at coordinate 536,249,572 of CM038670.1, forward strand.
TCATTGCAGCACCTAAAATCATAGTTCACAACATCTAGCTAGCATTTTTGCAACGAATTTATCCAACAAACCCTAGTCCAAAAACCCCCATCCCCCAACCCATACAAAAAAACGCGGCCCATCCGTCAAACCAACTACTTTAACCATCTGAACTACTGTATGAATCACAATCTAACCAATGCAACTAGGGTGCAACTAACTCTACAAGCTAAGCAAGTGCAAATACCTGCTCCTCCACGGCAGGCGGCGCAACGGGGGCATCGGGATGGACTGCGCCGCTCGACGCCATCACCTTCTGCAGCGATGAGGCGGAGCCCGCCACATCCGCAGCAGTTGTGAGTTTCCCCGCACCGCCGTGGACGCCGCCAACATCCGCGGTCACCGCGCCCTGACCCTGTAGCTCCACCACATCTCCGGCCGTTGCGCTGGCGTCGCCACGAGCGTCGGCCATCTGACAGATGTAGGCGATGAAGGTGAGGAAGAGAATGCGGTGGGGGAGAGTGAGACGGTGCGGTGGAGGCAGTGGAGGAGAGCGAGACGACACTGGTGGGGAAGAGGAAGACGATGTGGCAGCGAGGGGATTTGGGGGAAAATGGTAGGGGCGATGGAGGTGGTTGCCCTCTATATGATGGGACGTTTCGGGCATGTCCATGGACACGTGCTACCCCACGACCGCGGTCTTGCATGCACCCACGTATACGCAGCCCCACTCGTCAGCTAATGGTCAAAGGCATTGACCCGATGGAAATGTCCGTTATAACCTGTTCTAAGGGTTTCGGGCAAGGGAGTGGGGAAAAGTGAGCAAAAGTTAACAGAGTGGGGATGAATGAGTAGAGCTAAGGAACCAGGGGCACAGAAATAAAAATCCCTACATAAAACTATTGTTTTTTGTATCCCGCATAAATCAATATGACGAGACACCTTTAGTATATCCAGTGTGCTATTAGTTGCATCTTTCATATGATTTATAGCATGCGCTGCTTCTAATTTGTTGAAATGCCATTTATGATGGGACGCTTTTAACTTAGCAGAGTCATATTGGTTGCATCTTTCATGTGGTGTCTAGCTTGCATTGCTTCTTATTTTTTGAAATGGTTTCTGCTTAGTTTACACAAACAGTTGTGAATATGCCATGCCGTCCCGTTTTTCGTATTATTTCATCCTGGAATCATGTGTTTGCCTTACATCAAAGTAGTGATTGTCAGTATCATGCATGAATGAGTTTTGAAGAGTGAATTTTATTGCTTTTTCTTGTCGGTTTTACTTGACAATTCAAAATCATTAAAGCGGAAGGAAGTTAGCAAGGTAGCGGATGATGGTGCTCCTTCCAAACTGGGGGCCTCTACAGATTCTACTCCTCCATCCCCCAAGATGATTTCCAAGACAACACATCCATAGACACTCAACGTAGCTGTGTTGATGATGAGCACGTCTCCCCTAGTGCACCATCACAGGTGCTCCCTCTAACTTGGCACTGTTATATGTGGTTGCATGTTATGCATGATGTCTATTGTATTGCTTCTAATTTTGTTGAATTTCATCTGCTTACTTTACACATTATACTTGTGACTAAGACACGTGTTCCTGTTTCTAGAACATACAATATCTATCTATCACACCATGTTCTTACATAAAAGTACTACTGTAGTGTAACCTGCAACAATCACTTATCATAAGACACGTTTGACTTGGGAGTGTGATATAGGTTACATCTCGCATTATTTTCTAGCTTGTACTACTTCTAATTTGTTGAAATGGCACTTATGACGAGATAGTTTTAACTTGGTAGAGTGATATTCGTTGCATCTTTCATATGGTGTCTAGATTTCATTGCTTCTAATTTGTTGAAATGCCTTCTCCTTAGTTTACACATCATAAGCTGTGAATATGCAATGGCACTAATGACGAGAGACCTTTGACTTGGTAGTGTGATGTTGTTTGCATCTTGCATATGATTTATTTCTTGTATTGCTTCACATTTGTTTAAATGGCATTTATGATGAGACACTGTTAACTTTGCAGAGCGATATTTATAGCATCTTTCATATGGTGTCTACCTTCCATTGCATTGCTTCTAATTTAGTGAAATGTCTTCTGCTTAGTTTACAAATCAAAGTTCTGGTTATCTCATGCTGTCCTGTTTTTCATACATATTACATCCTCCTATCATGTGGTTGTCTAACATCAAAGTTCAGTTTGTCTGTATCACGCATCAATTTGTTCTGAAGAACTAAATTGTTATTCATTTTTCTTGTCGGCTTGACTTAACATGGCACAGAGAAAGAGGAAGCAACATAGAACGTCAGGGAAAGGGAAGCAGAAGAATCTTGCAGATTCTGCTGGTACTGATGGTGCAATATAAGTTCAAAGTCCAGCGGAAAATTGTACCAACAGGGTCCCATGCTACACGAGCTGCAGAACAAGCCAAACAGAAACAAATAGCTGCCACCAAACAAGCAGAGACAACCCTTGTTGTTGCAACACCTTCCACAGTACCACCAGCTGCACGATTTACTCGTTGATCAATTCAGCTAGCAGCATGTTCCCAAGCTCCCTTGCCACCTGACACTACTTCTGAAGCACTCTTGACACAAGATGAGTTGGCAAGATCAGATGAACTTTGTGATCTTCAACAACAAGAAGGTAGTTCTTTGAGTCAAGTTCTGATTGCATGCTTCTTTATATGTAGTCTCACGGTTTGATGTACACTAACACTTCCTATGTTTGTTGTTGGACTAGCACCTAGGCGCAAGAGGAAACAAACAACAGGGATAATGCTCGATAGGTTAACTAAATCTAGAGGAGGAAGAATGGAGATCCGTTTTGAGGTAGATTTAAAAAGGCCACGTGATGCTATGGAGTCAGCCAAGTTAGTATCAGAGGTAGCGGTTGCTGTTAGTTGTCATGTACGTATCCTCCCAACATGGATTCAGTACAGGAATGACAAAGACAAAACCCAATTCAACACCTTCCTCGACCATTTACCTGTAAGTATGGCTATGTATGGAAACTAGTAATATCGTCTTGCTCTGTCCAATACTTTCTAGGTTCTGATAATGAGACTCCGTAATTTTCAACAGATGAGGTTCAAGTTGGATAGCCAAGATGATGCAACTGCACAATCTTGCACCCATGTTTTCAAGTCTGCTCTATGACGATGTCGGTATAACTTGAGGAAAACTCACTTTGAAGGCAAGGCTAACGGTGAACTTGCCCAAACATCTCGATGGAAAATATATCGGATGAAGACTGGAGAGGCCTCGTTAAACACTGGTCCGATCCGAAGTATCAGGTACATTATATATATGTGATTAGATCACATGTTGAAGTCCTATTTACGCATGTGCCACACAAATCTATTGTCTTGTAGGTGAACTGTTCAAAGAACAAGGCCAACCGTACGTAAGTGAAATTCCAATAGATGACAGGATCTCGTAGCTATATTGCACACTGCGAGGCTCTTGTAATTAGCTGTTGTTTCACTCTTTTCACTGTACCATATTATCAGATCTATATTGACTTGTTCCAAATGCAGAGGAAAGCCCGCAAAGACCAAAAAGTACCTGAACCAAATGCTGTGGAAATCTTCAAGGACACCAGCAAGTTGAAGGGCATGACTACACGATCAAAGTCATTGTTGTAAGTCCTTAATCCTCATGCCTTTTAACTAGTACTTACTCTGACTCGTGCCTTGAACTACATGGTTTCTAGCCAATGTCTATTACTCTTTTCAATTTTATACACAATTGTCTTAGCGTATCATTGCACCTTACAAGGTTTAAAAGAGAGGAGTGATGTTCCTTTGATCTTGACCTGTAATCTAGTTCCGTGCTGGACTTGCCCACACAATGTTACAATTGCATGTTTGTCTGTTATCAGTTGTTTTGTGATATGAATGATGTCATATTATGCTTACCGTAATATAAACTTTGTCTCTTTATCCTTAGCTGTCAATACAATGTGAAGAAATAGACAGTACATTATCCATGGTACATGGTCATATGTTTGGAACCTGGTTTTATTATGTACTTTGCAGTAAAATACAACTAATATATTTTACATGGGTTCACCAGAATAAGTTCTGTTTATAGACCAAAGCTATTTTGTTTGGTTTTGCTGCCTCCTTAATATCTTCTATTGTGGTACTACTAATGTAAAAACTCAACTTTTCAGCAAGCTATGGAAAAAATGGTGGCGAGGCAACTATAACCGCAATGTCAGCTCTTGCTGAAGTGGGTCAGTACCTGTCCACTAACAGTGCTAAAAGCACGTTCCTTTGTAATACTGGGTTGGTTGTTAAGGCAATCTCATCCATACTGCCTCATGATCAAGATATGCAAGCTCAAAACAATGTTATATCTGCGCTCCAGACACAAGTCTGTTCCCTAACAGAGACCCTTTGTGAAACAAGGACAGACATTGTTCAATATCGTCAAGATATGCATGGTTTTGAAACCAGACTATCAGACATTTGCTATGTTGTTCAAGAGCCTAGGAGAAATGAAGGCGAAGGTTATGGTGCTCCATTAGACAATACAACATGAAAACATAACAGTCAGGTCAAATGAACTGAGCTTCTGAACTTCTTGTGGTGCATATATCTGCCAGACTGTTAACTTTTATGCCAACCTTCCTTTTGTTTTATAGTTGTAATTTGTTTTGTTGCGATACAAAATTTGTTCTTAACGTGCAGCCACCGGCTGAAGAAAACAACAAGCCATTTTTGTATAGTGTAGGTTGTTCCCTATATTTGCACCGGTGGCGATCTTTGATGCCCAGTGGATGTAATCTGTGCAATCATCTTAATAGCCTAGTGTTAGTTTCGGGCTTATTTATTTCCTAGTCTTATTTTTCCCTGGTTTGCTAGTGGCCGCAACAACCATGGGCCGTATACGGACCGTGGTAACCATGACCCTGCTACGGGCCGTAGGATCCATGGGCCTCCTATGGGCCGTCTTTAAATGGGCCTCTAACACGGCCATAGAATCGGTGGGCCTTGGGCCGTCGGATAAATGGGTCTACATGGGTCAGAACGAAGCGTAATTGGTATCGCTCAAAGACGCTAACGCGTGCGTTAATGTGCCGGATGACAGCAAAGTCTTAATTATGTCACAGGCATAACGGGTCGTTAATGGGCCAGAATATAGGACGGGCTGGAAACGGCACAACGGTTAACAAGCCAGGAACGGGCCGACTCTTGCCACGGGCCAAATTTGGCCCATTAGGGGAACAGGCCAGTAACCGGCCGGAAGTAATTGAGGGCTGGAAAGGATCCCATGAACGTATGGGCCGTCAGTAGGCCGAAAGCTAACACGGGCTGGAAACGGCCCATGTGAATCATGGGCCATTAACAGGTACAAAGTAATTTACTGTTCGTTCTGGGCTAGTCTCACCGTGGGCCTTTAAAGGGCCCAAAGATACGAAGGCCTCATATGGGCTGAAAGACGTCGTGGGCCATACATGGGCCGAAAGTGAAACGGGCTGGTGTTATATTCGATGGCCCACATGACGTTGTTGGGCCGATTTCGGGTAGGCCCTAACGGGCCGTGAGTTACCGGGCCGTAAAATGGGCTATTTGCGAAGAGACCATTAACAGGCTTTTCATAGTCCAGCCTGCTAACTTTTGACCAAGTCAAACGGGCCGGCCTTTGTAAGCTAAATGAGCCAGTGATGGGCCGTCGCACGTGTCGACATATCATAGGCGCCTATCTGACCCACTGATGAGCTGACACGAGTTTCCTCCGACCAATCATAATTTTACACGTAGAAGTTTCCCATTGGTCCGGGCTGTTAACGGGTTATCGGATCCAAAACCGGACCCGATAGCTTAACGGCGTTCCGTTACGGTGGATGCCACGTGTCGGTCACCCTTGACAAAAGCACTTCTGTGATGTGCGATTTATTATCATGGAATTGGACACTTCTGATATGATAATTTTGGTAATGTCAAGGAACACTTCTATGACAGCACAGGTATGACTATCTTGATTCTGTCATAAAATTGTCATGGATGTACATGCATGACAGAAAACGTGACCTACTGTGACAAACACGTATCATCATGGAAGTGTATTTTCTTTTGTAGTGATGCTTGAGCTCCCCTTTTACAAAGATATGATGTGTTCCCAATAATCCTTTGCGGGAGAAAGGGTGCAAGTGAGATATGTCTTCGGGAGGCACCGCGGATTGAAGGATGAACAATGCAGAGTGATTGTATTGATTGTCCGCTTCTTCTCTTGGAGTAAGATTGTTTGGATCATGCACGTAGAAACCTTGCTCGATGATTCTCCAAAGGTTTGTTGAGCTGTGATTCAAATGAGACTTGATACAAAAAACCCAATTAGCAAGATCACCATTTACAAGCTTAGGAGGAGGACCAATGATGTTAATATGCAGTGTAGGGACAGGTCCTCCATAGACCGGGGGAGGGGGAACCGAGGCAAAGGTTCCCATCCCATTCTTGTTTTGAGGGGAGAAGGTTTGAGTACCTTTAGCCGCTTCCTTGCCGGAATTGGCCTCCGACTCCGATGGGGTGGGATTAACCACAAGCAATGGGTCAGGAGTAGTTTTCAACCCCTCAAGTAATTATTTAAGCATGGACTTGACCTCAGACCTCATAGACGTCTTAAGTGAAGTCATAGCTTCATTTAAGTCATCTCGGGTGATCAAGTTCAACTCCACGGCCTCGGGCACTTCCTCCTCTCTGTCAACCATACTCTTTGGGTGGTGAAACCCTTACTAAAGAGACGAGGCTCTGATACCAATTTAAAGGGTTGATATGGTTGACTAGGAGGGGGGGGGGGTGAATAGGCAACTACCAATTTTTAGCTTTTCTTAACAAATTAGGGTTAACAACAAATAGGTTGTCTAGATATGCAACTAGGTGAGCTACCTATATGATGCTAACAACAACAAGCAGGCAAGCAAGGGATACACCACAAGTAAAGCTTGCACAAAGTAAAGGTAAGAGATAACCAAAAGTGGAACCGGAGGAGATGAGGATGTGTTACCGAAGTTCCTTCCCTTTGTGAGGAAGTACGTCTCCATTGGATCATGATAGCCCACAAGTATAGCGGATCGCAATAGTTTTCGAGGGGAGAGTGTTCAATCCAAATTTATTGATTCGACACAAGGGGAGCCAAAGAATGTTTGTAAGTATTAGCAGTTGAGTTGTCAATTCAACCACACCTAGAGATTAAATATCTGCAGCAAAGTGATCAGTAGCACAATAGTATGGTAATTTGATAGCAGTAGCAATGATAGTATCAGTAACAGTAACGGTAACAGCAGCAATAATAAATTTGTAGCAGTTGTAACAGTAGCAATAGTAATAATAATGCAGCAAGAACAATATGTGAAAAGCTCGTAGGCGTTGGATCGGTGATTTTGTTGGATGATATTCATCATATAACAGTCATAACCTAGGGTGACACAGAACTAGCTCCGGTTCATCAATATAATGTAGGAATGTATTCCGTAAATAGTCATATGTGCTTATGGAAGAGAACTTGCATGCCATCTTTTCTCCTACCCTCCCGTGGCAGTGGGTGTAAGTGCCAAAACCAGCGGATCTCGGGTAGGGGGCCCCAAACTATGGATCTGGGATCGATGGGCAACAAGGGACGCGGGACATAGTATTTACCTATGTTCGGGCCCTCTCTAAGAGGTAAAACCCTGCGTCCTACTTGATTATATTACTTGAGTATATGAGGATTACATAGTCGATCTACCACGAGATCAGATGAGCTAAACGCTAGGCTAGTAGGATTATGGATGTTCTCTTAGCCCCTACGGACTAAACCCTCTGGTTTATATATACACCAGGTATACTAGGGTTTACATATAGTTGGTTACATCAAAGTAACAAGGACGCCAAATCTTCCATCTTCGCTTGGGGTATACGCCAAGTCACAAAAAGGTCTTTGGTCCGGATATAGTGCGGCCCAACTGTCGGGCCCATGAGAGATAGGGCGGCAACCCGAGGATCCCTAGTCTAGGACTCCCTCAATAGCCCCCGAACTACCCTCCAATGCCGGCTTCTTGTAATGCTCACATCTGCAGTCTCCTTCTTGCAGGCGAGTTCTTCCTGTGTATTCAAAATAATCCTTCCTAGCCGAGCCTTTAGAGGGTATCCGGTCCACGTGCATAGTCATGCCATATCCGGCATCCGAACTATTGATTTTACTTAACCTTGAAGGACAACCGTTAAAATATATGCAGTACCTTCAACTAGCATTTTTCGGCAAAGGATCGCGGCCGATTATAAACATTGCAACATCATGAGAACTCGATGCACCACTCGAAGCAGTCCCTCTATTGGCACGTCCCATCGAGGTGGAGATCGTGTCCTGCTTTTCAAGGGATTTGATCAATGATTCCCAATATCCCACTTGCGCATAATGCCACGAGTATATCGGGAAGTGGCGAGGCCAACAGTGCGTTTAAAGGACTCTTGGTATAATGACCACTTATAAAAAGAGACAAGCCACAGTTATCCCCTCACGCCTTCCTCTTCCTTTCGCCATAGCCTTCAGCAAAGCTCTAGCGCCCCAGCTCATCTTCCCTCAAAAGACCCCTCTTCTCCGCACTCGACCATGGCCGGATCCGGGGTGTCATGGATTTGCCACGACAGATGCCCTCGCAAAAGGACTTAGGTGTGGAGCCATTGCAGCTAGGTTAGATTAAAGGGGTTGAACTGGACAAGAGACACAGAGAGTTTACCCAGGTTTAGCCCCTCTCAATGAGGTAAAAGCCTACTCATGCTTTAGTTGTATTGCTTGGGTTTCGATTACCAGGGAGCGAATACGCTTGACCTAGTTCTCGATCAATTATTTTTGAGTTAACCTGCCGTCAGGTCACCCCTTTATATACAGGTTGATGCCCGGCGGCTTACAGAGTCCCGGTCGGCTCACACAAACGTGACCGACTCGGTTTCTAACTAAGCTTGCCTTATAGAACAAGTCATCAGCTGGCGGTTCACTCCTCCGGGCCTTGAGTCGCCTCCAAGTCTTGGGCCTTCAATAGGCTTGCTCTATAAACCACCATCTTCAAATCTTCTTGGACCTTATCGGGCCTCTTCATCTTTAAGCCGCCAATGGTATGACCCGGCCCCTCCTGGGCGGGTCATACCTAGTAGCTATATCCCCAACATTAGGCCCCAGGTTGATTTGAACTTGTTCACATCAATCTTCACCACTTGACTTAGCAGAATCTTCCATTATCAATCCACTATAACCCGCCATGACGTCACATTATAGAATCGTGGTAACCCGCCATGACATCATGCACATTAATTCCGCACAAAGCCCAGAACATCTCAACAGATCTTTATCTTAATAGACTTCCTGAAAATCGAGGCGTCAATGTAGCCACATAATCATTTCCTCCTCGATTCCCGAGCATGTCGTCTAATCTCCTCCTTATAAATAGGGGCAGGGGGCCCTTCTTTTCACTTTTTACACCCGTCCTCACATCTTCTTCCTCCTCCTCGCGACTCCACTTCAACCGAGCTCCACCGTCGTCGTCATTCATCAACAACACCAACTCCGGCCGCTGCATCAACCTGAACAGACCAGAAAACTGCGGCGGACCTCCGCTGTTCATCAGCATCAGTAAGCACTCACCTTTCCTCATAGCAGATCTGCATTAGGGTTTCCGCCGTTCGTCAGTGTTCTTCACCGTTCTTCACTTTCCTCTTTAGAACGCGTAGTTTGATCTGAACACGACACTGACGCTGTGTGGTAGCAGTTTTAGCATCCCTTTCCAATCGCAAAAGATACCCTTTCTGTACAAGATCCCATCTGAGCACATGAGTTCTTCCACTGCTGCAACCTTAGGTTTAAGATTTATTTATTTATTGAACTGTCGTAGATCCAAAATCATAGATCCGATCTGTGGAATCTGTTTGTTCAGTACTTAGCAAAATTCCACTCATAGGTCTACAGATACTTGTGAACTGCAGCCGTACGGGCGGCTTATATGATAGGCCATAACCCGCCAGACACCATTAGTCCCACTTTAAGCCACTAATATATGTTCAAAATCTGTATAACCCGGCATTGTCTTTCGGTTTAATCATGCCAACGTTTATAGCACGTCTTCTCTATATACGAATTAGCCTTGTACAATGCACTTACTTTTTGATCACTGGGCGGCTTAATCAGCATAACCTTAAACCGGCAATAAAATGACCAAGACCGTTACTTCATGCAACGCCTCCCGGGTCACAGAACAAACACTGAATGAGTATTTCCAAGTGGGTGCCTTAGCTGCAAAAAATGTAATCCACTAGAGAGTCCCAGGAGCAGAAACCACCCCTAACCCACAAGAAGGCGAAGTCATAGTTTTTACTGATCATATGCTCCAGGGGTTCACCCCACCCGGCTCAAAATTCCTTCGTTGTGCTGCATTTCTTCCAACTTCATCCTCAAGATATCAGGCCCAACTCTGTTTCAAATATTTGCAACTTTCAAGTTTTCTGCGAAGTATACCTTCAACAAGAGCCCACTGTAGAATTGTTCAGGGAATTATATTACTTGAACCACCAGACAGAGTTCATAGATGT